>NW_024121322.1:2726486-3365962 GCF_016745375.1 Pimephales promelas
TTAATGAAGCTTTCGCATGGGTGACGTCAAATAACGTCTGTGAACCTCTCTCTCTCTCTCTCTCTCTCTCTCTCTCTCTCTCTCTCTCTCTCTCTCTCTCTCTTTTTTTTTAAAGTAAAGTGAGTTTTTGTTGTTGACGTTTTATTATAATTTATTTAAAATTAAACTAGTGAAGTAACAAAAATAAAAAAAAGCCAAGTTCTCAGTACGACAGTACCCCCGCATCCCCCCCACCCCCTTGTAGTAGCTATACAAGTTGTCCTCGCGCTTACCGCGCATCAGTCCGCTGCGTTCAGCGTCGAGAGACCCGAGAGCGCGGCACTTCTTCTCTGACAGAACACGCACAGATCTCAAAGGGCTTCGGATTAGGACTGAAAAGAGGCATTTGACTTCTGGTCTTTTGGGAGGGAATGCTTACTCGGCTCCTCTTTCAGGCAGCTTTGGTAAATCGTGATGACCAATGTGAATGACATTTTCGATTTGGAGAGATCTCTGAGGAAATGAACTGTCCTGTACTCTGTTGTATGTGATGTGTTTTCACGTGTTTGCGCACCACAGTGAGGTAGTTTGACTGACACGCGTTCCCACGGACCGTTAAATGCACGGGATCTGGATTTGGGAGATCTGTGGATGCTGCGGAAAGAAAGACCGTTCTGTGATTACCGGGAGCGGGGACAACATGAAGTGTCTCAGAAAGTGGAATTCCGCCCGGACAATTTGGATTATTTACCCAGAGATGATTTTTTTCCTAGTTCTTTGGTTTTTATCTCAAACTCGGGCGGCCCCGTCTATAACAGCCGAGCAGATGGATATGGGGGTGGTAGGTGCTCTGTCTTCCGACTAACGTTAATAATTCGTAAAGGCGTGAAAGAAAAACCTGTAGGTATTGCTAATTACACGTAGCCTATTAGACACGTCTATGAAACCGAAAATGTATTCGCACTTTAGGCTACACTCCCACACGTCTGAATGGACACACATATTGGATTTTACTTCATTAATGTCTTCACAGAAGTCAAGTTTCACCCGTGCCGATTCAGCAGAATCAAATCGTGCGCGAGAATCTAGAAATAGTTCAGGCACAAAAAATCCTGTCATTTAGGCTACTCACCATCATTTTGTTCCAGTATGACTAGACCTGTATGACTTCTGTCACACACAGAAGAATGACGGCCTTTCCATAGCATTTTTTCTTTCCATTGCATTATGAATCATTTCATTTTTTGTGCCCCTGAATAAAAGGTCGCCCTGCAAAATATGAGGGTGAATAAATTGAAAGAATGGGCGAACTATCCCTTTAAATATCGAGCCGCTCACTTGTAGGTATTTTTACACTCGTTACTCTATTATTTGAATAATGAGGATTTTAGTTAGACAATATTTTGTGTGTGTGTGTGTGTGTGTGTGTCTTCCGAGCCATTATGTAGGCTACTTTTTTCCTCAAACACACTTTCATGCTGTGGGCGGTCTCAGAAATAACGTTGATGTGTCATTTTCACGCGCACTTTGGTGGGCGCGTCTAAGTTTGGTGGGTTGACTAAGTTGACTAAGAAATATTGAAATATTTATTTGGATACGATTTGTTGGGTGGTCATCTAATTTGGCCACTTCTCATTATGTTGAACGATTTATGTGTAGGCTACTTTTCCAACCTGCAATTCATTCAAAAATGCACTGACAACTTTTTTTTTTTTTTTTGATTCTTTTTATATAATTTTTTTTTTTTTTTTTTTTTTTTTTTTGATGATGAAAAACCCTACTGTGTAGGCTACAAAAGAACAACAAAAAAAGTTCTGTGATGGATTATTTTAGTGGTACAGTTTTCATTTTGTGTGCAGAAAGATCTGGGTTCAGATCATGCTTAAATATGAAGTTTTTTTTCTTTCTTATTTTAATAAACCAAGCCAAATTACAACTTTGCTTGACAGATCTGTTTCCTGGGGAAATGGTTTGTGCAAGTTTCGATCAATTCAATAAAAGGTAGTTTGGAGAATGTGCAATTCAGTTTTACTGACATAATTTAAACAAGTGCATAGACAGGAACATTATAAATTATTATGTTGAAGTTTCTAAAATTATTTTGGTTCAAAATCCCACGTGGTCTGACTGTATCCCTCCCTGCATGAGGTTGTGATCTGACAATCATATTTGTATTATAATCATACATAATCATATTGCAGTATGTTGCTTGGGTATACATAACTGTTGCAACATATGCTTGTAATTTCATTTAACAAGAGTTGTCTCCAATGCTTGCTTGTTAAGTTGTTCTGTTGTATTGATTTTCTTTTTAAAGGAATTTTCCCTATCAATGTCCCTTTATTTTTAAACTTTTTTGGCATGAACATAAAGTGTTCAAGAAGATCCTGCTAAAAGTTTCTAAGAGGTTATTTAGGCAAATCTGACCACAAGTGATCAATACCCTCTTGTAATAGAAACTTTCAGCCTCGTCCAATAAGTTTTTCATTTAAACTTGCAAATGAATGTGAGTGTAAAGGCTCTGTAAGAGCCAACTTTTTGAATTACCCTCACAAATCTAATGTGACTGAGCAGTTGGTTCGCCCATATAATGAAGCTGTTGATGTCTGCCAGCGTGTGAGACTGCATGTCATCAAACCTCTGATCATTAAATGTGACATAGACACTCTGCAAAGCATCTCTGATGGATCACAGCTCTTTGTGACAGCTGCTGATAATAACATGACACTTACAGAAACACTTCTTCTAAATGACATCTCCCACCCCGCCCTTCTTGCAGTGTCCATATGATAAAACCACAACCATAGCAGTGTTGTTATTAACTTTGCACCCCAGACTATTCATGCTTGAATGAAGACTTAAGGAGTCATGTCCAACTCCAGGGAGGCTGGCTATGGCTCTGTGTGCTATTGGAACAGCAACACCTGACAGGCGCAGACAATGCTTTCAGAGATCTGAAAGCCATGGGTGATGGCACAGATGGTGGAGTATTGTTGTGCTGGGGTGGACGGGTGTGAAGGGCGGCGTTGTGATGGAGCAGATGGGCATGTGGCATGATGATTGGTTTTTAAGACTGTTGCTCAGACTGTACAGAATGGTACAAGTGCAAACCCCATGTGACACAGTGGACATCTGTCAGAATCCTTCCCCTTGAACAATGCATCTCTTGGATAAGGTGACCGGGAGGGGACATGTTCAGTTCACTTAGGCAACGATATATTAAGTCGTGGGAATGTGATATGTCGGGACCACAATGTAGTAATACTTCATTATTAACTTTAATAACTAAGATCATTTTGTCGAGGTAACAATATCTTTATTCTGTAACCTTGTGGTCATATCAATTTCTGATAATATGCTATGGCCATGAGAAATAAATGTCTTTCCCTCAACATGAAGTCGTGGCTCTGAGAAAAATATGCCAGTTTCCCTCAACATACAGGATCTCGAGGTCACGACTTTACATTGCGTGGTCATGATGACATAAAGATGTTTTTACCTCGACAAAATGTGGCCACAACATATTATCACAATCCCATGAGTTGATCACTGATGCACTTGGAACATCAACATAATAACAAAAAAAACTGTATCATATGCAAATGTCCAAGTCACATTTTATCATTTTGCTTGAAGAAATTGTAATCTGCTAGTAGGGTCTTTTAGCATATTTTTGCATGGTAACTCTATTTAATCACACTTTATCTGTCAGTTCTCAGCAGTTTCTAGTATCTGGTATTATTTGTATTATAGGTACATTTCTTTTTTACTTATATGGGTTAAACAGTATCAGTAAAGTAATTGTGTTTCAAAGAGTTTTTAGAATTAAACTAAATAATTTTTGTAAATAATTAAAGACACTACAACAAATTATACCATGTATAAATAATTCAACATTCATATCTTATTAATCTTGTATATTTTTCTTCTTTACTGTAATGGGAATTGGATTGTGACATGCTTAATTCTCACATGCTTAAAATAGTGTCACATTGTAAGAACAAAAAAAAAAAAAAACATTGATTATTCGATGATGAAATGTTCACCTCTTTGTGAGAATCTCCAAAATAGGTCAAATCAGTTAGATTCAATGTGGTGGGCATGAAAAGTGCCCCTTCTTTTTTTACAAGTTTGTGTAACATGCTGCAAAGTTGTCTTTTGTTTTAAAATCCTCTGAGTTGAACCAAAGCCCCTTGAAGGCAAGTCTGCAAGGTTAAGGAAAAAAAGAGTATCGCTGTGGCACACTTGGAAAGAGACCAGAGGCCATTTTTAATGGATGTCAATGGAGGACAGGGTGAACGTCTTATTATTTAATGAATTGACAACCCATCGGCTAATCTTAAACATGTTTGCTCTTAAACATTCGTCTTGGATTGATTTAATTTTAGAGCTTACTCCAAAAAGAAAAAGGTTTTATAAGATAAATCACGGACAATTGTGTGACAGACAGATATGATTCAGTTCATAACACTTCTCATTCATTTCTGTAGTATCCACCAAGAGTGATTGACTTTAAACGAAATTCAATGACGTCAAGGCTGTAATGTGATTGGTTGTCATAGAAAATGTTATTTAAGTTAGTCGTTGTGCTTTTTCCATTGGTGGACCCTCCAATATCTCCCAATAATAAGATCATCTCTGGTCAAACTGGTGTGTAGCCCTCAATCGGGTCATGGGGTCTATACGACCCCAATCGACTTTTACTTAATAAAAAAAAGGTTCCCTTCATCTCAGTGGAATAAGATTTTGTGACTTTCCATACATTATCTATCTATACGCACAGTCGCACACACACAAAAAAAATCCGGTTGTTCTGAAGGTATGTAAAAAAATGTTTACACTTCTGGTATTCGGGGTCAATATGACCCCACATTGAAATGAATGGGAAATGTGAAAAAAACTAAATATATTTTCTTCAAATGTCAAAAAAAAAAAAAATCTGGCATAAATCTGAACATTTTTACTCAGAAATGAAGGCCTAGTACTAGAGCATATATGCAGTGCATCATAAAAAAAAATAATATTTCATATGCAAGCTAATGGTGTAGTTGAGGAATTGTGTGGTATATGGACACAAAGAACTTTATATCTCCAAAAACACAGCATTAATGAATAGATGAGAAGTAAACAAAAAAAATGATATATTATTTGTATGATTAAAAATGTATATTTTTTGTACAATTACTCAATCAATTGTTGGGGTCGTATAGCGCACGAAGCCCAGAAGTGTAAACAGGAAACAAAGACCATTTGAAGGTTAACGAGAGCACCAGCTGGACCCATCAACAGATGCACGCAGCATCCACTGCCTGCCCTCACCAGTGCCATACTCATTATAGTAGACACCACATATTAGCTCATAAGTACTGAGTGGCACATCCTCAACTGAGAGAGCCAGCCACCTCTACTGTCATGAGCCTGTCCATCATTCACAATGTCAATTTGACCAATGCACTCACTCACTGGCTCTCACTTCTAATTAACCAGAAAGACTTAAGAATGAGTGGGGTGGGTCAGCGATTGACATCCAATGCTAGGTGGCTGAGAGCCAACACAGCAGAGTAATCAAGAAAAAGGGATGAGTGAAAGCACTGCCTTTGAGACTAAAAAGGGCAACAGCATTTCGAGAACTGGTAAACATTAAATCAATAGCATTTCTCTTGCTCATGTCTCTCAGGAATAATGTACTGTGGATTGATTTGCAGCTTCAGTAGATCAGGCGATTTTTCTGGATAAAACCTCCCATTAATTGCACCTGTCAGTTGGACTCAGCTCCCTTGTGCATTTCCACAAGGAAAATGTAACTGTTTGGGGCCTTTAGTTTGGTTCATGTCCTACATTTAGCTGTTCTGGATTCTCATGACCTCAAGTCTATTCCCAGGCATATGGAGTTTGGGATTTGGGACGAGGAGTGTATTTCAGGAACGAGTCTGTGGAGAGGTGGCAAAGGTGTTGATGAGAATAGATTTGGCACAGTGAGGCAGAAGAATAAGATGTGTAAAATAAAGCACCTTTTGTTCTGTAGTCATGTCTTTGACCATATATTAGGCTGCCTTATTAGATTTTCTCGCAACCTGGAAGTCCGGGTGCACAATACAGCAGGAAATCTAGTTAAAAGTTTGTGATTCAAGAGTAGCTGCCCAACAACAACAGCACTGATGTATCTTTGTAGCAAGCTATCACACTGTTTTTGATTGTGTCCAGCCCAGAGTAGAGAAAAGCACCAGGGAGGAATAGAAAACGATGGAGGCTCATCACTTCTTCACACTCCTATATTCTAACCCATTTGAAAGAAGCCATGGATGCTATCTCTAGATATATAGAGTGTCAGATAGACAGACCTTTAAGGCACACAGCATGGCTCATCTCCCCGAGACAAATACCTTGCAGGGCTTGTGCTTCATCCTGACCCTGTAGCCTATCTAAATGACATGAGCAGCGATCTGGATGCAGGGTCAGGCATGGTTAGTGCTCTGTAATGAGATCCATCCCTGGTGGCAAACATTATGTAATTCTAATGGCTTTGGTAAAAGCTTGTATACATTGTCCTTTCTGACTCTGGCATCTGAACAGGGGAACTGCAACCATTTATATTAACTAAGGAAAAAAAATGGTGAGAACCCTGTAGATGTAGTATATAAGAGATACATTTCTGCCTGATTTGACTTATGTATATTGAAATTTGTATACTGAAGTGTGCAAGCAACATGTTCAACATGTACACTGGTAAAAAATAGCTAGTTCTCTATGGACAGTAATGATGTGTTTTTGATATGGGCCCTCTGAACATTACAGGCCATGGTTGTGATGATACTGAAAGCCTCAATGGATAAACCTCAGGAGGAAACAGCGCCCTGTAATAAGTTAAATGCATGAGGGAATGAAAAGAGCGGGGCCATACGCCAGCAGCTAGCTCTCAGTAGTGACGGATCAAACTGTGTGGTGAAGGAAGTAAGGACAAACTAGCTGCACGCAATATTACATGCTTTCCATTGATTTCCACACCGATTGCAGCACCAATCCAAGTCTCTCTAAAGAAAGCCCCAAATCACCTCCATGTGCACTCTTGCTCTTATTTTAGGCAAGGGGTACCCCTATGTTACCCAGGCAGGCTGAGATCAAGGTCGTCTATGCAACCAACTGGCTCTTATAATTTCGGCGGTTTTGTTTTGGGTTGGCGTGCTCTTACGTGGCAGCTCAAAGTAACCCACAAATCTATTGAGAAACAGACAACCATAAAGCAGCAAATTGCTTGCAGAATATGTTTAAACAGATGCTGTGAAGTTTGTAATAGAGTTGTTGTTTTTTTCTTTCTTTACCTCAACCCCACTATAAAGATGTCGGCAAAAAGGCCAAATGATTTTAAAAAGCACCATGTAGATTTTGGTGACAACCCCAAGCCTCTACTAAGTCAGTTCATTTTCCAGGTCTTCAGAGGCATGCAGCAGGTGCTCCTGTGGTTATTCTCATTTGCATTTTTTTTTTCAGTTCCTAAGATAACAGAGCAAGCTCAGAGTAGGGTGGAAGAAAGGCCTTCTCGGATGCAAGCAGTGCAGGAAAAATCATTTTGGGAGAATAAAGGCTTTTGATGTGTGGGGAAAAAAAGAGTCAAGAGAACTGACACGGCTCCTTCCCCGTCTTGTGCCTGTGAAAATGGCAGAGAGAGTGGCAGAGGTTTGTTTGAGCCAGTAGCAAGGCTTTTTTTGTTTGTTTGTTTGTTTTTTTGATTGGTTTAGGACATAAAACTTGTAGGTTTAGAGAGATTCAGGATGCATGAGATAAGAGAGGCAGGTAATGTATTCTCTATGTTGCACCAAAAATGTAGGACTTGCCACAGCATTTGAATTTTTGCAGTTTATTGAAATGACCTCATTAATAAAAAGGTTTTCATGGAGAAACTGAGTTAGGGTGCCGGAACACTATGATTTATTGATTTCAATGGGGATTGTGTGTCACAAGAATGTAGAAGAGAAACACAAGGGTTTGTGAAAAGTGAAGCTCTCTCGTGCAACCAAAAGTTGAGAAGTTTTGCTGCAACACAATCTAGTGTATAACCATCTCTCAAAGTAAAGTTTTTGTATATTAATTATATTTTTGTAGCTTTTGTCTGTTTGACAGGACAATTGAAGGAGAGACAGAAAGCGATAGGGAATGGGATTTGGAAAGGAGCACTGTAGTTTTTCAGCAGGTGTGTCAGTGCTGGTGGTGTAAGAGTGAGGTATGTGCCTTTGAGCAAGGTTTTAAGGAAGAATTAATAAATGTACTGTACTGTTTTTTAGGACAAAATCTAAGTAACCTCTTCACTATTCAACCTTCATCATTTGTACACAGCCGTAAGTTGAATGCATCTGTGTTGTGATCAAATGATCACCTTCAGATATGCCATTTATTTCAAACCTTTAGTTGAATACAATTTAATAAAAGCATGGCCATCATAGTTGCGGATAACTGCAATTTGATGTAAATCTTACATCCAATATTTTTGAGTGCAGAGTAAAGGATTAAATTGCTATAGAGCACAGCAGTGACTGTCCACTTTTTAAGCGGCCTTGGTTCCAGAATGTTTTTTGTCACATTTATTTCCATGGAAAAAAAAAGAGAGACTTTCAACAAAGAGTTTTAAGCCATGAACTGAACAAACCCACTCCCAGATGAATCACAGCAGTACAGATTTTGTTTTACAGAAAAGTATTTGAAGTGTATTGGATAACATTTAGATGTACAATAGACAAGTAGTTAGAGAATATAGGTAGACTGACATATCATTTGCAATTCAAACAGTGTTGAAAAAAATAATTTCCTCCTACTGCAGTATACGATATATCATTGCTTATTGTAATCCCAGAGGTCATGGTAGTTTTGTCTTGAAAGGTTTAATATTATTAAAAATAAAAAGTTCTATAAACAATTTAATGAGTCTACTAATATTTGTGTTCTAAAGAGATATTAGTCTTAATGTTGCTTAAATGCTCAAGTCTAGCTATTATGAGGCATGTTTAGGTCACCCAAAAATGATAATCTTGACATAGTTTACTCACTTTTTTTTTTTTTTGGGACATGAAATAAGATGTTTTGAAGAACTGTTTTTGTCCAGACAAGTCATTGGAAGCCAAAACACCTTAAAAACAACAATTTAAATATGCTAATTACACTTTATAGGCTACAATAAAATACACTGGCAGTATCATTTAAAAGTTTTGTAGCATTCGTGATTTTCGGCGCAATAACTCCAGTGTTTTTGTCCCTTGGCTGACCTTTCCACAGCATTTGACATGGGGAACAGGGAATAGCTGTAGGGGTTTCTGCTGAAACTTTGTTGTATCTTAGTTGAATTATGAGTCACTTCCAGATGAGTCAGGACTGCATGCTTGCATCTTTGCTATTAAGACTGTGTATTGCATAACTTGCCCCAAGGAACCTGAAGACAGTAGTGTAGATGTGAACTTTAGACTGGATGACATCTTTACCATCATGCAATGTTAACGGTTAACGATCACTACAAAGATCAGCTAAAAAGATGTATAGAAAAAAATCCAGCATATGTTCAAAATATGGATGGACGCCCACATCATCTAGCAACAGCTTGGCTATGATGGCATACATATGGTGGAGGTAGACAAAACAAAAAAATGATTCAGGAGGCTCACTTCCATGCCTGTTCCTACTTGCTAAGTCACTTGTATTTCATGAAATTTGCATATCTCAAAATAGGGGTTTGATGACCGTGAGACCGAACAGTAGTCTCCTCGGAACATTTATTTTATTTTATGTTTCATGTTCGCATTTATGAGGAAAAAACAATGTTACAGATGTGACCGGTCTGAAAGCGCCACTGAAAGACGTGACATCACATCTCACAGAGTAAAACGTTCACAGAGACATCAAGCACAAAACCTTTTTTCAAAGTGAATTTCGTTTTGTCTTCATTTCAACCAATTGCCTGGATTTAATAAATAAGAAGTAAATATAGCAGACAGTAGATAATCACGACACGGAGGCGGTTAAGGATTTGTTTACTGTGTGTGATTTATTTAATGGAAAGCACATTCACTGCTAGTTGTCTTGCTATTAATTTAACGTAGAGCCAGTAGCTAATCAGTGTTCCCTCGTTTATTCAGACTAAGTTGTCCTATAACAGACGAATGGCGCAAATACCATTGGTAGCCAAGGAAGCAAATTATCACATTATTCTGTTTATTTGTTTGTTTGTTTATCAGGAGCCCCTTGTGGCTGTTATAAACTTTTTGGACTACTTGTTTGTCACGTTAATGTCTTGCAGGCGCTAAACGAGGGCTTTTGGCCTATTTTTTCAGAATTTCTTTTCTTACCTGGATTGCTACGAAGAGTAGTTGGGTCAATTGGTCTGTCGGAAGGGAAAAATAGGAGTTTTAAGTGTGCTTTTATGATAATTTCTGTTCTTAGCATCTCAGGGAGGTGAAATACAGAACACTTAAAGCACTGAATAAAAATTACAGTTCACAGCAGCCAAAATTAAGGTGGATATTTTATCTCTCAACAGTGTTGGGGAGTAACTAAGAGCACACTAAAAGACTTCTGTGTTGGTTGATGTACTTGTTTACTGTTCTTAAACATTTCCTGCTATCAAAAAAATATTGCTGGTTTAACTTAAAAAATTTTAAGTTGATTGAACTTGATAAAGTGAGTTACTACAATGAAGGAGATTGATTTAATCATCAGAAACTCAAAATAATAAGTTATCTGAACTAAATAAATTATTTAAGTTGATTTGACAAAAGAAAAATGTTGTGATAACAAATCTTGAAAATATATATATATTTTTTTACAGTGAGTGTCCTGTTGCTTTGAGCGTCAGTTTGTGTGTGATGTTGTGGGATTGTTAGTAGTTAGGAAGAGAATGATCTTGTAATTGACACACCTAGTCTGAGTCTTGCAAACAAGGTTGAAATCTGCAACTAGTGTGCACACTAAGCATTTCTAATGATCCATGATCAGGTGGTATTTGGGGCAGGGTGTTGTCTTTCAATAGAGTATCTGATTGGACAAAAAGCTGTATAGTGCAACATAAGTCATCAATATTTTTCCTCCATTTTACCTTTTTTTTTAAAAGTATATATCTGTTATAAGTTTGTTTCCGATATGAGTTGCCTCAAAGTTAAAAGAATGAAATGGAAAAGAAAGAAGGAATGCATACTATTTCAGTCATGCAAGTATAGCTCCTCTATATATTTCAGTGGGGAAATATTAAATTATCCAAAGCTCACCAAGCTTATGATTAAATTTCATGTTTCATATTCATATTCTGAAATCGTCAATGAAATCTGACGGCAAATGTTGACTCATAAATGTTGTTTCTAAATGCTCAAACTGCATTTTTCAGGCTGGACCAGCCAGCATGTACTGGCTGTTTTTGTAGCAATAACTTTACCAATTGGCTATTGGCTCTTTTATTTATAAGATGGGACTTATTTCGCCATGCGTGTTGCACTTTCTCCCATTCATTGTAATATGAGTGCACTGTCTTTGTATATCTAAAGTGTTTGGTAAGAACTGAAGACTTTGGAGGACTTAGTGCACTGCCAACATTACTCATGTTACAGATTCTATTGAGTAAACTGTAATATATAAGAGAGAGTGTGTTGTATCGATACGTTGCAAAGGCAATATCAAAGCATTGCAGAAGCTGTATTGTCGATGCTTCAGCAAACAATATCCATTTTCTCTGTCTCTTCTCATTTAGAAGGTTCAGAAATCTTCTGCAAGCGATGTGTGTGTAGTGCTGCTGTGACAGTTTTATTGCTCTTTTAGCCTATTCGGTTTCACAGATAGGTATAAAACAAAGCCTTTAGTTTATTGATAGTTATCTTTGAAAATGTTGGAAGGTAACTCAATGTCACTACAGTACATGAAATATAAACTGAATCTAAAGACAGAGACTGCAACATATCAGTTGTAACAAGGGCTGTTACCAGGTGGTTTTTAATTAGACAAATGTGTTTTCACATAACAGTTCAAAAGTTTATTATTAGAGCATTCAACAAATGGAAATTATAAAATAGTTTTCATAAATGTCAGCTCAAATGTTTTTAAATGTTATAAATGTTTACATTTTGTTGAAATGCCAATAATAGCTTGTTTAATGTATCAACTTACCACATATAGCATGACAACATGTCCCAAAGGTCAATGCATATTTAATGAACTCATTTTTTTTGTTTCTTGGCCAATAATGCAATGTTCAACAGCTTTTCTTTTGTAGCTAAAACTTTATGATGTGTATAAAACCCTGTTTCTGCTGTAAAACAGTAATATGGTACTGTAAAAAATGAT
This sequence comes from Pimephales promelas, assembly GCF_016745375.1. Next base: position 2,738,775 of record NW_024121322.1, read on the forward strand.
TGTGATGTTAACAGTGAAAGACTGTACAAATGCTACAGTGAAAGTTAACAGAAAGTTTCCTTGCTATATACGGTAAATAACTGTGATATAAATAATGGTACATTTAATGTAATTTTACCATAAAATACTGTTAGATTTACAGTTTTTGGAATTGAAAAATAACAAGTCATTGTATAATTTACAGTGAAAAAATGTAATTTGACATTCCCCCAATTCCCTGCGTGACACTCGCATTTAATGTAACTATTTATTCATAATTTTCTTCGTTTTTTTTTTTTTCTAATCAGTTATGTACAGTAGGGTTTTATTTTACATTTAATGTTGTTAAATTAATGCTTATTGCATTTTTTAAATTTCAACATGTTACCATGATGGTGTTTAATGTTTGTGTGAATGACACTGTACAGCTTCTATGACATAATATGAACTTTCTTGTGGAAGAGCTGCTTATGATTTGATTGAACATTTGACTCTCTACTACTGTGATTGTTGGCTGTCAGTGTATTACAATTGAAACAAAACAGATATTAATACTTCAAAATGTCAGTAAATTAACATTATATCAGATAATGAAATACGGTTTATTGCTGTAAAATGAAATACGGTTAAAAGTCTGTAAAAACCTAAAATGAAAACTGTAACCACAGCTGCCGCAGTTTTTTTCCCGCAAATTTAACATTTTTTTTTTTCGACTTTATTTCTTCTAATTGTGACCTTTTGTCTCTTGTATTGTTGGTATCTCACTATGGCACTTTATTATCTCACAATTGTGATTTTAGATCTCACTTTTGTTACTATTTCTCCCAATTTTAACATGATTTCTCTAAACTGTGACTATACCTCTCACGATTGCGACTTTATTTCCCCAAATTCCAACTGTTTTGTTTGTAGAATGATATATAGCAGAACAGGTTTCGAAAGGTATGTGCAAAAATTGACTTTCAAAAATGTTAGCCTACTAGATACTAGGCCCTGAAAACAATCAAATGTAATTTAGCCCTTTCTCATGTTTTGTAGATGTTGATGTATTTGTTGACATTTAAACATTGTGAAATCTCGAATTGTAAAGTCACAGGCTCTTGTTTCAGTTTTAAATTTTTCATTAACCCACAGAACCTTTGGGGTCATTTTTATTAATGAGGTAATTTCATAAACTGATTTTACTGTAAAGTTGACCTTCTCTGGTCGGGACTCATTTGGTTGAAAAAAGCAACATTAGAGAACATGTTATTTTCCAAGGTGGCCTTCTCATCAATCATTTGTGTGCTTCTGTTCTGTACATTTATCTGCTTCAAAGTGAGCATCCGTGGTTCTGCTTTGTTGAAGTGCCCTAAAGCGAGGCCCAATGCTTACGTCACAGGACTCATGAGTCTGGCCCCAGAAAAGAATTATGAGCTAATTAGTCGTTTGTAGCTCAGGGCCCTGGGATGATTTGGAACATGAGAATGGATAGGAATCTGTCTTTTGTTGTGGCCTTTCTAATGATATAACGGACCTTCCCTGATTGCACAGGCTCATCCACAAAAAAACTCGCTCGCTTCTCCTGCACGATATGTAGAAGACATCTAATTTCATCTGGTTCAGAGCGTCCTGTAAAAATTGTTTCACCGATTCTGACAAGAACACAAAAGCTATTTTTACACCTTCCTAACGGAGTCACTTTATTCAAAAGTTTGTTTGTTTTGGGATAGGGAGAGATATTTTCACAAGAACAGAAATGCAGTCATTTGTCTACTTTCAGATTGTCTCTCAATTTCCCCAAGGCTAATTTAGCAGTGAATCTTTCATACAATTCTCCCAAAATCTATTTCTGTGATTTATTCAAGTAAAAGTTTCTTGGTTGAGAGTGTATATCAGTAACAAAACATATCTTATTACAATGTACATTCAGTACTCATCAAACTGTGACATTTGTCAGTCAAATGCAGAAGACACTGTGCACAAAGTAAGTTAAAGTTGACTGCAACTTTTCATATTTTCCTAAGCATTTGTTCAAGTCTATGAATACACATATTCTCCTGTCAACACTCAGCCCCAGTTGCCACCAGTCCTCAGGTCTGTCTCAGACAGAATGCTTCCAGGCTCTGTGTGTGCGAGTTAATCTCCGTCACAATGATGTGTCTGACCGCGACAGCTGTTCTAGAACTGCATCGGTGTTCCTCTATAGATAGAACCCATCAAAAGGCTTTTTCGTAAAGTTTAAGTCAAAAGATTGGACACATTCTTTATTATTACCAAAAAAAAAAATCATTCAGTAGAGGAATATTAACAAGACCAGAGATCCCCCTCCCCCCAGCACCATTTATATATGAAGAGTTAATTTGCAAAAACAGATTACTCTATTTTTGTTTTCATAAATTATGTTTTTTATTGCAACGCATTCTCACCCCAAGGCGTCACCTTTGACCATGCTTCAATATTTGACGTTTTAGGCGCCCTTTAGCGTCACTTACATGACGCAATCCTACGGCGTCATCTAACTGACGCTAAAGGAAAGCGTCAGTTAGAGAACGCGGTTAGGTTTAGGTGTGGGGTGGGGGTAGGGTACACGCGATCCTAGGGCGTCATCTAACTGAGACTAAAGGGCGCCTAAAGCGTCAGATATTGAAGCATGTCCAAATGCTTCCCAAGGCGTCAGTTAAGTGACGCCTTGGGGGTGAGAATGTGCTGTTTATTGTGTACTGTAAAACATGAGCTTGTGATGCTTAGACAGTGGAAAATACTGGCTTTTGTGACATAATGTGTTTAGGGTTCAGAATGTGCTACATGGAGAATAACACACTGTAGTCAGTTAATTTTTATCTGTTTTTTGCAAATGAACCCGTAATATACAGTACATACAGTACGGTCAATAGTTTTCCGTTGCCTCGGACCAGACGGGATAGCCCTCGTGCATTGATGAGCCTTGGGTGCCCAAACCCCATGTTGCTGTTTTGTGGTTTGTCCCGCTCAAATCTATATTCCTAAGCATTTCTTCTGCATCCAGCACGTAAATTTTGAGTACTGACTGTTCTGCTTACATCTAATTTTCCCAGATCTTAATATGTGGCCTTGTTAGGAAACAATCAACGATATTCTCTTTACAAGTTCAAGTTCCTTGTTGTCATTACAACCTTACAACAATAGTGTGCAGCAATGGAAATTTGTTTCTCCAAACTTAAATGTGCAAAGTACAAGCATAAATAAGAAAACAAAATAAGGGTAGTACAAGCAGGACAACAGCAGGTGGACATAACATACACTATAGATAGACTAACAAGTCAACATATAAGACAATCAAAACCAAAATAATATACCCAGTAGAGTGCATATAGTAGTATATTGCGCATAGGGATAGCTGCATATGTGATTCAGTCTTTCTGTGAATATGTGTTGTTGACAGTCCAACAGCCAGCATATCTGTGTATTGTTAATGCAAGTTAAGTATTCTAATGCCTGTGGGAAAGAGAGCAAGGTGTTTACTAAAAGGTATTACTAAAGGTGTATTCACACCAGGAAAGTCTGCTAGTTTACTTGCTTAGGTCCGGACCAGATACAATGTTGGGAAACACTTTATTTGAAGGGGTGTGCATAAGACTGACATGACACTGTCATAAACATGACATAACACCTGTCATGAACATGAAGGAGTCTTTATGAATGTTTATGACTGTTGTCATTAAGCGCCATTCGGTAAATTATGACACTTTTAATGCAAAGTTGACATTGTTTAAAATGTCAACAAAGACAAAAATGTCTTGATTATGACAACTTGACATTAACCAAGAAATTATAACCTGTCAACCTGTCACAAATATGTCATAACAGGTCTATTTAGCTTTGTGTTAACATTACATTACCCTGTCATATGATATGGTTGGTTTTAACTTTGGTTGTCATGACACAATTACAGTATAACTGTGACATGAATATTGTACTTGTCCTCAAGTAAAGTGGAACACATTGTACTAGTTATAAAGATGTCATTAAGGGTTATTACACTGTCAAATGCTTAAACAACAGTGTCATTAATATTTCCCTTTACCTCAAGTAAAGTGGAACACGTTGGACTAGTTATGATTTCTTGGTTAATGTCAAGTTGTCATAACAAAGACATTTCTGTCTTTGTTAATGTCAAGTTGTCATAATCAAGACATTTTTGACTTTGTTAATGTCAAGTTGTCATAATCAAGACATTTTTGTCTTTGTTAATGTCAACTTGTCATAATAAATAGATTTTTGTCTTTGTTAATGTTAAGTTGTCATAATCGAGACATTTTTGACTTTGTTAATGTCAAGTTGTCATAACAAAGACATTTTAAACAATGTCAACTTTGCATTAAAAGTGTCATAATTTACCGAATGACACTTAATGACAACAGTCATAAACATTCATAAAGACTCTTTCATGTTCATGACAAGTGTTATGTCATGTTTATGACAGTGTCATGTCAGTCTTATGCACACCCCTTCAAATAAAGTGTTACCCAATGTTATTGTTTTTTTCATAAATTCTCAAGCAGGAAAAAGCAGGAAGTGTAAAAACAGGCAATTTATGTTATGGAGATAACTCTGATAGTCTCTGAATATTTTGGTGGCTCTGTTAAGGCAGATGTAGTTCCTGATTTATTTTGTTTTGTTTTATTTTTTTTTTTTTCCTGATGTCCTCACCACTCTCTGGAGGGACTTCTGGTCTGTGGCCGTGCAGCTGTTATACCAGACTGGGAGGCTACTGGTCAAAATGCTCTCTATCGTACAAGCTGAGCCCTCTTGACCAGTAAAATGGTATTAGTAGTCCATGACCGTGACAAGCCTGGTTAAATGCACCCCCAAGAACTTGGTACTTCTCACTGACTCCAAAGTGCTGGCATTGGTTATGAGTGGGTTATGAACCGAATGCTTCCTTCTGAAGTCAACTGAGTAGTCTTGTTGATGTTCAGTAAATGGTAGTTTATCACACCAGATAACAAGCTGGTTAACCAAAACATTCTCATCCTTTAGCGTCATATAGAACGCTATATGACAAAACGGCGCTATACTACGCACATGGCACCCGTTATCGTCAATATAACACGCGCTGTGAGGGGTAGGTTTAGGTGTGGGGTGGGGTAGGGTAGTCTCATATTACGCTAAAGGATTTATGACGCCTTGGGTTCACGTGAATATTAACGATAAAGGGTGCCATATGCGTAGTATAGCACCGTTTTGTCATATACCGTTCTATGTGACGCGAAAGGATGAGAACAGGCTGGGTTAACTTCTTCTCTGTAGGCCGATTTATCATCATTGCTGATTAGGCCCACCTCTTTTGTTGTCTGCGAATTATGTGGTTTGAGTTGTACGTATTTGGCGCAACAGTCATGTGTCGTCACGGTGAAAAACAGTGGGCACAAGACATAGCCTTGGGGGACCCCGGTGTTCAGGATGATGGTTTCAGAGGTTTTGGTCCCAACTTGTACTTTCTGGGGTCTATCAGTGTGGAAGTGATAGAGAGAAAAGAGAGATATTCAAGCTCACAAAAACAAAAGCTGCAAATTATCTTTAACTTTAGATTAAAACTTTATCTGATAATAATACTCCCTGCTCTTGTGTTTGAAGAGCTTTCCTGCTTCAATTCTCTGGAGCTTCTGACCAAAAAGGATGCAACTTGTAGTGCTTATTTCAGGGCTCACTACAGCACTTAAATAATTGTTCCTGGAGTCATGGTTTCTTTATTTTAAAACCAATACTGGCTCTTGTTTACTGTTCCCCTCTTCCCATTGGGAAAACAAGCCAGAACGTGAGCGCACATGAAAAGTGACAAGCTGCTTTGATGTGGGATTTCATCATTCCATTCTGACTAAATATTTGATTTGAAATATGTTGTTTGAAACTCTATATGCAAGTGATGGAAATACCTTCTTGGTAAATTATGCCTACAGAAGCAGATGGATCAAATGTTGCTAACTTCAGCAGGGATTTTCATACAGAAATCTTGAAAGACATGAGGTGCCCAAGTTTTGTTGAACAACTCACTCACTCACTCACTCACTCCCTTATAAAAGAGGAATAGGAATTAGAGAGAATATGTCAAGTATATGTCAAGAAACAGGAAAGCGTGGCAAGGAATACCAAGGAAAATAGGCCTGGCTTATTTAAATGCGCCGAGCTTGTTCCGAATAGCACCCACAGACTAATATGAATTGATTTCCAAGTCTTTCAGCAAACGTTGTAATGGCATAGTGCTTGCTGTTCCCTTTGAGGTATATGTAAAAAATATCTTTTTGCAGTTTAAGGCTAAGGCTTTCAAAACAATTGCCTCCAGTGACCCATCATTCACGGCAGTTGACATGATTAGAGCCTAAAATGAACTTTTTGCCACACCTAGGTGAGTTGAGAAACTATAGCTTCTGTATATTAGTCTTATTCTGGCCATGAAACTGTCTTTGCATTACTCTAAAAATGTACATTTGTCTTATTTTTCATGTCACTCACAGCAAGATGAGTCACTTGCTGTTTCACAGTGAAACTGCACCTGGCACAATAACAGAGTCAAAAAAAAAGACATCATTATTTTGTTTCTCATTTATTTTAAATATATACAACATTTATGCATCCTAGATACTTTTAATTGTAAATTTTCCATTGGCAATGTGTTAGAAATAAAAGTCCTCTTTTAATCAAAACATCTTTAAAAATCTTGATTAAAAATCAAGATACACTTTATTTTAAGGTGTCATTGTTACAGTATAATTATATATTTAAGTACTGAGTAATATTAATTAACTACATGGCTATGGGGTTAGGATTAGTGTTTGGTTGAGGGTTAGTTGCATGTTCATGCATTATTTGCTGTCATTACGATTGCAAGTATATGTAACAAGGACATACAGTGTTATTGAGATGTCCTTATATCTTTATGTAACCCTTAATTTGTTTCAAACAATTTATTACTTTGCAGGAACATAAAACCCCTTTTTTTACTTTCATTTGGCGATAGGCAAATGTTAATTTAGGATGATTCTGCTTCCTCAGTTGTAGCCCCTCTGTCCTGTAAAACGCTTGTGATGTTTTTTTTCTTATACCCCTATTGAGCTGTAAGGAGATTAAATTAAAGTGTTTGTTCAGGGTTTTGAACATCATGCCTCATTTCCAAGTTAGCCTTAGTGTTATTTATCAGTGGAGACAGTTTTCATCCAGTCGTTCCAGTTGCATAGTTCGCCGGTGCTAGGCTAGCGCAAGTCACAGGCAACTGCTAGCCTGCCATTAAAAACCCACTCCACAGTACACCAAAACAAGTACACCAAATCAAGAATAATGTTGATTTCTAATGTTGAGTTCATTATTCTCTCAACAGACATTTACATCGACAGGCTGGCGTTATTATTTAATTGCATTTTGTGTTGGTTCTGTGGATAAAATGTGAACGGCGAACTATGCAACTGGAACGACTGGATGAAAATTTTTGAAAACTGACTCCACTGAGAAATAACACTTATGCTAACTTGGAAATAAGGCCCATTGTCCAAAATTCTGAAACACCCGTTTAACCTAGACTGTTAGCTTGACACAGGGTGGCTGTTTGAAGGATCTGACATATTGATCCCCTTCAAGGGTTTAACGAATCTGCCTGCATGTGTTCACCAGTGGTTGGAACTCAAATTTAATGGAGTGTGACGTCCATTAGCCTCTGCTCTGTAATAACTCAGATGAAGACAGATTTGACAAATCCTCACTCTCTTTCTCTCTCACTCTTTTTGTCTTTTTGTTCTCGCCTCTTTGCAACTCATAATGGTAGTCTCACTCCAGAAAATGAGATGTCACCACTGAAAATAATTTTCTTTTTTTTTTCTTTTTTTACAAGCACAAATGGTTACAGTTAAGGCACTTAAAATTGTACGTATGTAAAAAAGTACAAAGACCAAGCGGTACATTTTAAATAAATGACACTCTTTAAAGGGTTAGTTCACCCCAAAAGGAAAATTCAGTCAGTATTTACTCCCTCATGTTGTTCCAAACCTCTATGTGTTTATTTGTTCTCCTGAACACAAAGGAAGATATTTGGAAGAATGTTTTAATCAAACAGATCTCATTCCCCATTGACTACCAATGGGGAGATCTAATGAGATCTCTTTGATTAAAACATTCTTCCAAATATCTTCCTTTGTGTATAGCAGAACAAATAAACACATAGCGGTTTGGAACAACATGAGGGTGAGTAAATACTGACAGAATTTTCATTTTCGGGTGAACTAACCCTTTAAAGTTTAGCATGACACCTTGTCTGTTTAAAGTTATATCCAATCTTTTAAATTTCTCATGACAATGCAGCTTTGATAAACTTGGTAACTTTCTCACAATATGTGCAAAGACACCAGAAAGAGGGTTGACGCATTTGTATATTAGAAGCACTGTTTACATAGAGTAAAACTCCACCCAAGGGAATTGCAGTGGTAGCATGTTAGCGCATCTATACAGAAAAGCAATCCCACATAAAAAAATATGATTTAGACAACTTTACAGCTCAAATAATAATGGAGTTTGACTGAATAATTCATGAAAGTGCTTTAACAAAAATACAAGCTTCATATTTGAGCTTTTAAACCTTCCAGAATGCTGCACTGGTTTACATCAATTGCAAGTGTTACTGTAATCATGATTTATTTATGTAATGTATTTATTTGTTTAAACTTTATTTCGAAAGTCCACTTTAGACATTCTACTAAGTCTAAGGTTAGACATTCTAAACTTTCTACTACATGTTAGCTAACTCATTCCTTTGCAACTACATGTCAACTATCTCACATTAGAGTAGTAGACCGTTAGGTTAGGGTTTGATGTTCTTGCAAAGAAACTAGTCACTAGACAGCATGTTGGGGGGGCCACAAAAAACACTATATAACTAGTAACCCCAGTCCTGCTGATACACAATGATGATGGGAAGTTTCACTCATAGTTACCGCAGGCTGAAAACAAAAGAATAGGAAGTATCATCAGCAAAACTTGAAATGGCTCAGAGATTGATTGCAGAACAAGTACTGATCACAATCATATATTAGTGTCAATGTCAGTTGATGGTGGATCTGGTGAAGAAGCTGAAATTTTCAAGATGTTGAAAATGATAGTTTTGAAATATTTGAGAGTTTGTGAATGTACTGGGAAATGAGCTCTGATGAGGACAGTGATGATGCTATAAATCTGCTCAAACTGAACCCTTCCAAGCTCCAAAAGGTAACACAATATGCTTTATTTTATTCTTCTATAATCGTTACTCTAATATCATGAGAGTTTTATATTATGGTGACAGTGTGATTGGCGAAACAATCATGCATTTAAAGGGGTTAACTTCATTTAATAATAAAAATAATACTATATTTGCTTTAAGAGCCATTTTATTATTAATATATACTTAAAAAAATTGTTTGTTACAAATGCTATCAGTTGTGGTTATTTGTATAGATTTTTTTCCAAGACAAAATAACACTTTAGTGAAACATAACTGAGATCTCTACACCTCATGAGCTTTGAAAGAGTCACATCTGAGAAATACTTTTCCTCTGTAAGGTTGCTTTTTCATTTCAGCAATGAAGTGGAAGGATAGAGAAGTAGCATTCGGTCTACTCAAAGTACAGCCATGAGTTTTTGGTTGTGGACAGATACGCTCTAGATCTTCAGCATTGTCAAACACAGGGAATTTAATATTGAAGCTACCAGAGTGTCTTCAAATCACGTGCACACATGTGGGGGAGATGGAGAGGTTATATCTCTTGTACTCTCACTCCTCTCTGTGCTGCATGTAAAATATATATGAAGCTAAATAAAACGTGCTTATATGGAAAGACATCAACAACAGTTGCACCGTTTTGAGCAAAAACTGTGATATAAACCAGTGGAGACACACATTCCTTTGCTCTCAATGGGCACCACAGGAGGTTAAATCAGAAGTTTTTGATATGTATTACTACCACGCATACTCCTCTGATCCAACACCTGTGCAATATTGATCAGCTTAAACCCCTCAGGCCCCACAGAAATCATTCTGTGTGTGTGTGTGTGTGTGTCGCTTTCTCTAGGTGTACTGTAACTGGCTGACGGCATGTCTGACATTTATCATATGTAAATAGATAAATAATGTGTTAGAGATCAGATAATGAAGATATAATGTCTGCACATTGAGAAAGCTCGCATAGGACCAAATGGGATTTGCTAGCTTTTCTGAACATTTTCTGTTGTAGTTTTGTTCAAAATCTGTGGAATTCAGCTGAATGGAATGTGTTAAATGAGGCTGAGAATACTACAGATTACCGGTAATGGAAAACATAGTCTAATTAGCCAATTTTTTTTAGCAAGGATCATTAAAATAGAGATTTTGCTCTAAACATCTGGAAGAAGTCGCCCCCCTCACCCACGTGAACCAACTTCAAAAATGATGGGCTGATGTTTTTTTTTTTTTTTTTTTTGCCTGATCTGAATTAAAAAAGCTAAATTTTGACTTCAGTGGGGTCCAGAGAGCCTTTTTTCTGATTTAATTTATTTTTACCAATTATATTTTCAGCATTACAATTCGAGTGGAAGGTTGAATTGAAAGATTTGCATGAATATCAGAAAGGCCCTGTCCCAAATGGCACACTTTTTGTGCTCTTGTGGACTTATAATTCCCACACTTGCACCTTTAAAGGAATACTCCGCCGTTCTTTCTTTTTTCGACTTGGAGGAAGATTACGAGAGCTTAGGGTTCCATTTGGGACAGGGCCAAAGTCTTGGCATTTGGTTTGTCCTAATTTCCTTTAATGGAAGAAGCATTTAAGCTGCATGAACTCCACAAGTTTGTGTAAAACCTAAAAGCACCACAATTTCCGCACTTTCCAAGTTATTTCCAGGTTTAAATTAGATTTTAAATCCCATATTTTCAAATCTCAGCTGTTTGGATGCCACTAAAACGAAAGCTTGGCAAACAGTTCAGGAGGTCTATCCCTTTACCTTATTTCTGCCACCTATCCATGGTGGATGGATAGGACTCACATGCTTAAATGGATTTTATCATAGTTAAACCAATTTTCAATATTCTATTATAGTCGGTGCTTGAAGTGGAAAAAAATAAAATGTCTTTATTTAGGATTTTCTTACACTGAACACAGTCATTTCTTAGAATATCTGAAAGCCAGGTTTTTCTTAATATTCTGTCATCATTAGCAGAACACATTTTACACATGGGGAAAACCAGTTGTTTAGTCAATAATTCAAGTAGGTGCAGACAAATTTCTATAGCTACAACATCCCACAGTTGTAATCGAAATCTTTAGTGAGTAATCTATTCCCCTAACATAATATCTATTTTTATCTATCCAAATTTACCACAGTAAATACTATAGATCATGATCAATTCTAGTAAAGTTGGTTGTGAGTAGTTTAAAAAGCTGTTGGTGATGTTTCCCCCTCTTTTTAGAGTCTGTTTTATCATTTTACTACATTCTCAATAGAATTCAAATGGGTTGCACATTTTATCTAGCCTGGATGTTCGGTCTTGATCCGACTTCTCCCGATTTCGTGTTCTGCAGTGAAGAGGACCATCTCGTAATTATGCTCGATCCAGAAATCTTCGGGCCAATCAAATTTCCAGTGCAGACTTTATATGATGACACAAAGATGACTGCCGCTGTAGAATTGAGATTTTACGAGTTTACACTTGCAAGTCAGATATAATGAATGCGTATATGATGTGCTGTCTGAGGAGGGGGCTCAGGGCTCGTATTTGACCCAAACTCAGAGTACTCCCCCAAATTCCTGGCTGTGAAAGAACAAGCCAAGAGTGAGGAGTCGGGGTGGTGGAGGGATACTGAAAAACTGTCAAGGTTGTTCCTCTCATGCTGATAGGGTAACGTTAGATATGGTATTATTTAATGACAAGTTGATTGGATTTATTATTTGATCTTGCTTCTCACGAACTTTGTTTATGAAACATCATGTGTAGAATCCGCCATCGCATCTGTTATAGATACCAACAGCGCATTAATTTTAAAGGAGGAATAGACAGTAAAAGAAAGGGTGGAACAGAGAACCTGAACGGCGATCAAGGCATTTCTCGATCGAAAAGATGAACATGCCATCATTTACTCTGTTGCTCTGATTGGTTGTAGGTCTATCCAAACGAGTGCAGAGGCATTTTCTTTCCTGGTTCGGTTGAAACACGCCCAATAACCACAGCCCAATGAAGCAGTATCTGACTCACATTCTGACTAGAACCCGAGTATGACGAAGCCAGGCTACATTTTATCATCAGTGATGCGAAAGTAACAGTTTGCTCAAATCTTATCACACTTTTGGAGCGTGCTGATTCACCTGCCGCTCATGCAAAATAAAGCAATTTGGCTTCAGTCGCTCATATTGCACATATGTACAATTTAAGCTCCGAAACGCACAATGTATGCAATTAATTAATAGGCTGATTCTATGTTTCGGTGTGGGTGCCCAGAGTACAGGTGTGGTGCTGAATTCTGTGACCCTAGGTTTCAATGTATTGAGCTAATCTGACCTACTCCTAATCCCAATCCTAACCCTACCGTCACAATTGGCGATTCTAGGGGGTGGCCTGGGGCCAGGGCCACCCCTGAAAGCTCATTGGCCACCCCTGTGGCCACCCCAGGTCTGATAGGTAGTTGGTCAAGTTCGTCCACACAAGAAACAAGAGAAATGCTGTCAATCGATGGTGACAGCTAATCAACCGATTTAGGTCCAGTTTTACATTTTTAAATAACACAGTAATGGTCGTACTGAGGCTGTGAGAGCTGATTTCTGCTCACCGGACGTTTGGCCATGCAGGTCAGCTTACTAATGAGATGCGTGCTCTGGCTGCTGCTGCTCCATGAAACAGGTGGACGCGGTCACAGTTACAACAGCAACAAATACAACGATAAAAACGCGGGAATCTGTAGATTGAGAGGTATGGTAATTTAATGTTTAGTTATATCGTAGTTCCCTGTGAATGTGTAGGAAAACTGAAAAAGTCGAACTACACTGTACTAGCTAGATTAGCATCCTGAGAGAGTGCAGACGGTCAAAGAGGGCGCGCGCAGCTCTTAAAGGGGCCACACCTTATTTCCACTCATTACACCGGCATGAAATATAAAACGCTATTTTCTGGACTGAAGACTGATGGTGGTTTTTGCAGATGTGTGTTTTCAATATAGCTAATGTTATATTTTTCGCCAACCAGTGTGTGAAATATAGTGTGACAGTCTAGATTTAAGTTAAAACACAAAAACAAGCTGTTTATTTGTTTATTTCATTTTGCTTATTTGTTTCAAGGATAGCCCCTTGAGATGAAGCATCTCATTTTCGAGGAGGTCCCTAACTTATTATTTGCTCTGTGACTTATTTATTTGCTCTGTGGTTTAAGGGGTGTTTAAAAAGGACTTTTTGTTTGTATCAATTAGCTCATCTTTACAGTCCACATATTTTAAAAGTTTAAATAGGCAGAGTAAATTGCATTAAAATGGCACAAATGTCATAAGTTAAATTATAAAGAAGCATCTTGACTATTTATAATTTTGTGTCTTAACTGTTTGATTTTAAAAATGTATTAATGTATGATGAATCAAAGCCAACGTTTCAATTTATACTTTCATCAAGGCCTTGGACATGAATACTGTCTGGGTTGAAAAACACTTTTTGCACATTTTCATATACATCAAGGCATCCTAATGAAATTATTCAGTCATCAGGCCATTCTCTGTGTTACCTGTGTTTGCTTTACTTATTTAAGTCCCCTCTTGTGGTTAAATAAAAACACTCCTGGCAAAGAACAAACTACGAAATTCAAATTCCAGTATCTCTAACAAATTATATCTAAATAATAGCATAAACTAAGCATGTAAAGAACAACAAATATTTTGTTTTTTTCCTCACAAACTTTGTTTTTTCTTTTGCTTTTGAGTTCTGTGTTTTCATGTAACCACAAGATGGTGCCTCAATTAGTGAAGCAAACTCAGGTAACAATACAGGTGACACAGATGATGAGCTGACGACTGATACATGCTATTCTATGATGAGTTAAGACCAGATTAATTTTGCTAATCTAATCTAAATTGTGAAATGACAAAGACTTAAATACAATACAAGAAAATAGCTCTTAGAAAATATTTACCCTATCCTGACCATAATTACATATTAAAAATAGACATGTTAAAATAACCATAGATAATTGAGGACTGTCTAGTGGTTAGGACTGTTTTTAACAGGATAGACACCTTTATTTGACAGTTATGAGACAGGAAATCATGGGAGAGAGAGAGGATGTGACTTGCAGCAAAGGACCGGGATTTGAACCATGGTCGGCTGCGTACGTATACGCATTTAACTTCGCTATGCCATGGCCACCCCACTCTAGCTTTGTGTCCCATCTTGGCCACCCCCCAAAAAATGTCCTGGATACGCCACTGACCGTCACTACTACTAGGGTTAGGGTCACAGAATTCGGCACTACATCGGCACCATGCGTAGCAAGTGCGCAACAGATTCAAATAGACAAGTGCTGCATACCGGCCCACCTCCAGGACTGATTACTGTGCTTAAGAAGTGTCAAAATCTTGCCTTCCTCTCAGTTTGAGTTACAGAAAAGTCACTGAACCCAGAGGGGACTGTCAAGCTTATGTATACAGTTGCTGCCATCCCCAGATGCAGGACAGATGTCTTGTTTTTCTATGTTATTGATGCATTGCTGTAGTGTAGATGATTGCACAGTGATGCAAAAAAAACTTGACTTTGTAAAGGACAGCGTTATTCCATCCTTTACACGCTCGATTAATATACAGGACATGGCAGGTTGTTAGACAAAAGACTTGCGTGCTAGATTTTGGTCTATGTCTGAGAGATGATTGATCACTGGTCTCTTGATTGTGTATTAAAGCAGTTCTGTTCTGAATGCTTGAAGTTGTTACTGTTTTGATTTAGCTGGCCTGTTTGTTTGTTTGTATATATATAGATAGTTGAACTGTGTCCAAGGGTGCATCTCATGAAGAGAATGCCCACATTGTGCAGAATGACCTACAGTAGATAAAGTGTGAACTTTTAAGAAATCTAAAATATACCCGTTAAACTTTGGGTAACACTTCCTTTTACAGTACAGTACTTACAGTGTACTTACCTAGAAAGTACTGGCTAATAAAAGGTAAGTACATGGAACAGGGGTAGGTTCAGGGTCAGTACTAGTTATTACCCCAGTAATTGTAGTTACTAAAATAACTACATAGTATTTACATGGGTAACTGGACTGCAAAAGGAAGCGTTACCAAACTTTGCCCACCTCAACATTCCCACTTTCAATCCAAATATACTCATTGCAGACCCTGGGCCCTATTTTAACGATCTGAAACGCAAGTGTCAAAGCGCAAGTAACTTTGTGGGCGGGTTCCGGTGCTGTTGCTATTTTCCCGGCGGGATAAATGCCTCTTGCGCCTGGCGCAAATCTAAAAGGGGTTGGTCTTTGAAGTAGCTTCATTATTCATAGGTGTGGTTTGGGCGTAACGTGAAATAAACCAATCAGAACGCCATTCAACATACCCTTTAAGAGCAGGTGCGCATGTTGCATGACGGATTGTTATTATAATGGCGAGTTTACCAGGCGCACGCCAGGAGCTTTCACAGCCAATGAGACCAACGTTCTTGTCAGGGCAGTGAAAGACAGAGAGGTGACGTTGTGCACATCAGCGTTGGTTAAACATTATATACGTATGTTTCTTGCCACTATTGGGCAAACAGGTCTGATCCTTCAGTACTACAATTAGCCTTAAAAAAATGGGTAATTAGGTTTTTTCATCTTTATATAAACCACAATGATTTCCCTCATGTGTTAATATTTTTCCTTGTTATAATGTATGATTTGTAAAAATAAAAACTGCTGCATCTGTGTTGATGAGAGAATCAAAGTGTATGCGCGTTGTGTACCCGTTGTGTATGCGCGTTGTTCATTTCCTAGTTTACCGACGTGTGTCTGTGGAGGGAAAAATCCCGCTTTGCATGCGTGCAAAATAGGAATAAGACATGCTTTTGTGTATAAAGTCATTTGCGCCGGGTGCAAGATAGAGCCCCCTGTGTCTGAGTCAATTTTGATTTAACAGGAGAGTGGTATCAGAAACTCTCCATTTCTTCAAACACTCCTGTGTGGAGTTGAATCAGTAACCTAAATGTTTGCAGACCCATATCGTTCACTATGAGGATGGCATCACCTCATCAAACCCTTACAAAAATGTCCATGTATTTATGGTACCATGCGCTAATACCATGCTATTTGAAACGTTTTCCTGTTGGCAGCTGAAATCATTTGTTTCAACCAGATAGTGGTACAATATGAAGTTATCTCTTGAGTAATGTTGAGATGGGGCCTTAGATTTCTCCTCTGTATTTTCAGTAAAGCCATGACTTAGTTTCAGGAGAGGAATGGAGGTGATGTTTGGATGGCCTTACCAAAGATTTATTCTCACTTTCTCCTTTTAAAATCCTACATAAATCTTATACAGGATGGCAGTCTGTGGGCCAAGAAAAAGAATCGAGCTTTGGTGCTCTGCCTTCTCTGCACTGAAAAGCAAATTCGATTCTGCTTAAAATCCCAGTATATTCATAGATAAACATCATTCCCTGTATATATTTTTTTTAGGGCTGTGTAAAAATTAATTGCGATTAATCGCATCCAAAATAAAAGTCTGTGTTTACATAATATATTTGTGTGTGCTGTATATAATTATTTTGTATATATAAATACACACACATGCATGTATATATTTAAGAAAATGTGTTATTCATGTGTAAAATATTTATATTTATATAATATAGATTATGTATTTATAAATATATACAGAATTTAAGCGCAAATAATTCTTAAATATATACATGCATGCATAGGTATTTATATATACAAAATAATTATATACAGCACACACAAATATATTATGTAAACACGGACTTTTATTTTGGATGCGATTAATCGCAATTAACTTTTGCACAGCCCTAATTTTTTTATTAATTGTTTTTTTAAGAGGATTTACACATCTAAAAAGGCCCAAATGAGTCTGTTTATTTATTTATTTATTTGGATTAGATGGAGACCTTTCAATTTAAATATCTTTTTGGAGATAACTTTAACTTAAAGCTTGATAAGAAATGTAATCTCAAGCCCAGATTTCTATGAAACCTTGGGGAAAGATAGTCTGAACTTAAAGCTGTATTTGCTTGTGTCTGTATTGTTGTTTAAGTACACTAATGACATGATAAAATTGTCTGTAATAGATTTAATTTAATAGCACAAAAAATGATATTTTTCTATTTTATTTTATTTATACACTACTGTACAAAAGATTGAGGTCAGTAAGATTTTTGGAAAGACATTTGAATAAAAATGCTGTACTTTTCGTCAAAGAATCCTGAAGAAAAGGTATCATGGTTTCCACAAAAGATCACCATTGATGATAATATTAATAAATCTTTCTTGAGCAGCAAATCAGCATATTAGTATGATTTCTGAAGGATCGGGTGACACTGAAGACTCCTAAAAAAATCAGCTTTGCATGACAAAAATAAATTACATTTTAAAATATATTCAGTTAAAATAGTTATTTTTTGGGGGTCACAACCACAATGTTAAGAAACATGACCTGTGTCTATGTGGTGCTGGCAGGTCTGCAAAAGTCACTGTGATGGAATTTTTGTAGATTGAATATATCTCACATCAGCTACTTTCCCTGACATTTAGCTCTGCAAACAAGCGTTATTCACTGCAGACACAATGACAAGCCTGACAGGGATGTCAGTGTCTGGGGAGATCCCGACTAATGACTCACTTCCTCTCAGAAAGAGAGATGAAGGGGCTTTGTCAAATGAGCCGGTTGACTGGACACAGCAGACTGGATTGAGCTGCTGTGTGTTTAGATGCTGCCTATCAGTTAAAGACAATGGCACTCTTCACCGCAGAGACGCAGCTGACTGACCACTGTGACTCTCCACGGAGCCCGTGCAAAGGACAAGGGAAATGACCTGCCATTTGACTGTCCCGCTTGACCTTTCAGAGCTCAGTATGAAAGTGTTCACTGTGCAGATCTACCCAAATTTAATTATGGACATGACATGGTAATGTGGGTATTTTAAGATGCTCTTTAATCAGAGTGTGAATGGGCAAAATAGTGGTCAAAAACAGTTTATTTCAGTTTCCCTCTCTCTTTATCACTCAGTTGGCAAAACATGGAAATACTGTGAACAGAGACACACACAAAAAAAAGACATCAGTAATGGTGGCATTTAAAAAAGAATACGTTTCAGAGTAGGATTGTAACGAGATTTTGACGTTATGGTGATTGTCTCAGAAAATATCACTGTATACGGTATTAAACAAATCATTATTATTATAATTATCAGCTACAGTGACCCTTAAATGAATGAAAACAGATTGTTTTTTTTTTTTTTTGTTTGTTTGTTTGGTTAAACATGGTTTATTAAACTTTTTTAATGATTTTTTTATGGAAGTATGAGTCTATCTTTTGTAAAAATAATAAAGAAAAAAATAAAGCTCCACATTTTAACAAACATGTCTAATCACAAGACAACAATTGGAACCAAACAGTTGTGGGGCACCAGCCACACCATTGACTTCCATAGTATTTTTTTTTTTCTCTACTATGGAAGTCAATGGTGCCAAACAACTGTTTGGTTCCAATTGTTCTTCAAAAAATATCTTCCTTTGTGTTCAGCAAAAGAAAGAAACTCATACAACAACTTGAGGGTGAGTAAATGATCACAGAATTTTTGGGTGGAGCATCCCTTTATTAACCTATAACTTAAAACCTTAACTTATTTTTATTCTTAATTTATTAATTATTATTTAAGATTATTATAAGATAAAAGAGTCTTATGAAATGTATTTTATTACCTCCGAAATGATGGGTTGTCTGGATTCTATGATTTAAAGCAACACTAAGTAAGGTTTTTTACCTTAAAATAATGTTTCCAAAATCGTTTCAGTGGTTCATTAAGTCATAACAGGGTGAAAGGCACTTATGCCTCTGCTTTGAGCAGTGAACAAAAGCGAGAGCTTACAAAAGCAACATAAAACAAGCTATTTCTTCATAAAATGTTCAGCTCAGAGATAAATGTTGGGGTCACAATGTTCAGGAAAACAATGTTCTCGTTTGTCGCAGAGATGTTATGCTCTAACAGCAGCATTACAGAATAGCTTAAAGCGTCATTAAAGTTGAAAAACTGGAAAAGCATAATAGGACCCCTTTAATTACGTATATATTACCATAAAAAAAATTGTATGCATTAAGTCTTCATGTCACATAGTCCACATTTACACAGCAACAGAATATGGTTGTCAGTTCTGTATTTGAGCCTTTAATATGATTACATTCACACACAGATTTCAGTTATTTATGGGAATGACAACCGAATTATACCCGAACTCACACCGATACATTTTCAGTGAATGGAACCTATTGTATATCACGTCATACAGTGCAAGTCCTAGCATAGGTGTATACGATTTTCTTATTTCAGTCAAAGACAATCACAGTTATATTAAAAAAATATCCTGGCTCTTCTAAGTTTTATAATGGGAATGAATACTGCTTTTTAAAGCTACAAAGCTGCTGTTGTTAGGGCAGTCTGGGTGGTTACTAGGGCATTGTTAGGGTGTTACTACAGTATATTGCTTACTAGTCAAGTCTCCTATACAATCGGTTACTATACTGTCTCTATGGTGTAGATTTTTTTTTTTTTTTTTTGTCTGCCAGACAAACATTGTGCTGTTGATGAGGCAGTCTGGGTGGTTACTAAGGTGTTGCTAGGAAGACAATACTAAATTTATTAATAGCCCAAGTCAAAAATATCTGATATTATAATCCTTTTAAAAAATCTCTATTTTTGTCTGCTAGGCAAACATCTTATATAAGATAGTTGTGAGCTAACATTTTGACAAGACAATATAATACATCAGAAAATATTAAACACCATCAATAAAACAAGCATCTACTTTATTCAGCAATATTTTCCATCTCTCTCTTTCTTTCACTGTCATTTTCTCTCCATCTTAGTTCAATGTGTCCATGATAATGAATGCTGCTGATTATTAGAGCATGCTGATTTAAATTAAATGTACAACTGTGAAGAAGCAAAAGTCAATGAGTCTCATTGACTAATAATCGCACACAAGTGTTCTCACTTATGTGAGCAGAACAAAAAATGATCATGTACAATTCTGTATAAAGGTCCGTATGTGCATAAATTTGATCGTAGCCTCTGTCTAATGTTGATGAATCTGGATTATTGTACTGTAGATGAGCTCATACTCACACTAATTAGCAATACATACCCAAACTATCTGCTTTATAAGGGTGTTTACAACCTGAGCTGAGCTGATCAACAGATGTGGGCATTTTAATGATGATACCTCTTAAAAACACCAAATTTTAATCCAAATTCTAAGGAAGTATTACATGGATTCTTCACAGAGACTAATATTTAAGTGAAGAAAAATTCAAGATTGCAAAAGTGGTAAATTAAATGTTGATTGTTTAAAAATGTACTTTTTTCCATTCAATGCTGACAAGCAACAACCCAAAAAAATAAAAATATATATATTTTTAAATAATTGTTTATCATAAGTAATTTTACGCTTTTTAGAATACCATATGGTTAGCTTAGCCACATACTAATGTTAAACTCTATTGCAATTAATAGTGAGCTGTTCAAGAGTGAGTCAAAGGACATAAAATTTAGGCTTATGTCTGTGTAAAATGTGCGCACAGGTTTTACGCACCGATATGAATGAGAGGTATGGAGAGAATAGACTTTTTTTTTCTTTGTATTGTTGTGTTCAGTGTTTGCATGTTGTTTGACAATATGGATTAGTGCTGCTGGGATTAGGTTTATGAAGGAATTTGAGAGCGTTTTAGAATCCAAATGAAGTTACTTACACACTGCAGAGGTGAGATTTGGCAGCTCATGAGTTTGACTGTAGTGAGAAGAACACCAGAATAGAGATATAGGGATTACAACATGGCTCCTTCTGTGTTTGCTCTGCCCTCTGCTTCTATTCTGCTACAAAGTCAGTGTGACTTTAGAGGTTAAGTCCCATGGAAGTTCCACCTGTCCAGCGCTAGATCACCCCTTGGCCTGTGACATTTAGGAGGTTTGATCTGCAG
Organism: Pimephales promelas; assembly: GCF_016745375.1. The sequence goes on from NW_024121322.1 coordinate 2,759,918, forward strand.
ATCCCCGGTAAAAGGATTGGTATTTATTATTATTTTGTTTTCCCCTTTTGAACTCATGTTCTCTGCGGTGAGACGTGAGTAGTGTGCATGAAGAGTTGGTCCTAACTAAAAAAGAAACTCAATTAAAAACCTTTTCTAAATTAGGTTGTAATTGAATTGTTAAAAAACAAACAAACAACAACAAAAAAAAAACATTTTTGTAAGTATTTTTTATAATTACTTTAAATAAATAATTTCAATGTATGCATGTATTATTTTTGCGCTGTATGAGGTCTCTAGTGATATATACAATTATTTTGTTTCTAAATAAAATAATTTAAATGTTGGTTGTGATAAACTTTAGTTATCCGAGCCGTACCATACCATGCATTAGAAAAGTGCCAATAGTTATATATAATTACTATATAAGAGGCATGGAAGTTCGATAATTGGACAACAATATAAAACAACAATTCAATACCACTGAATTAGCAGACTGTAATTTGAATCAGATAGACAGAAAATGAAAACACTTTCTTGTCTGTCCCAAGTACCATGACAAGGGGAATATTTTTTCCTTAATTTGCAGCACTGAATTTTTCAATCTTTTCTCTAAAAATTACTCTTTTGTGTGAATTTGCTTGTCAAATAATGGCATTTTGTTAAAGATTATAACGTCTTTGACAAAAAAACAAAACAAAACACAAGTTTGTGAGTGTGTGTGAATGTAGTGTAGAGAACAAGTTCTGACGTTCAAACAAATCCTGTTAAAGGGATAGTTCACTTTGAAATTAAATTTTGATATGTTTTAGCTTACCTCAAGGGCATCCAAGATGTAGGTGTCTTTGTTTACAGTATTTTCAATTTTGATATTTTTCCGTCAAACCGTTGTTGTCTATCAGTCATACACTGGAGGTTTAGGGGGTCCTCCCTCGGTTCACCTCAAAAAGCATGCACAGAGAAGTCAAAATTAAACATGATTTAATGACTCGTAAATGTAAGTACACATTGATGGCCTAAGACACGAAACGAGCAGTTTGTGTGAGAAAACGAACAGTATTTATATCGTTTTCACCTCATGTAACCACAGCCATGTCCAACTGATCTGATGGCACGGGCGCTTCGGTCTGCACATGCGCTGGAAGTGATCTCTTGCTATGTCACTCATTGTGTACACAGAGATTTCAGAATTTTACCTTTCACTAAACATATTTAGATCGAAATCGTCTTTCATTGCAATTTCCTGTATATCTAAATATGTTTAGTGAAAGGTAAGTCTTTTTAAGGTATTATTTACAAATTAATAAATTCAATGCTTTTAAGGCTTTTTAAGACCCCGTTGGAACCCTGTTTTTTCTTTTTCTTTTTTTATCCGATGAATCGATGAATCGAAAAAATAATCAACAGATTAATCGATTATTAGAATAATCGATAGTTGCAGCCCTAGTTGCTTTGCTTCTTTTCAGAAATAAAACTTTGAGGCATTTTTTTCTGAAAAGAAGCAGAAGAAATGGACATGCTGCCACCTTTCCTGCATATTTGAGAAATATCCAGCGACGCAGACAGATTTAGAAAATATGGCGGACAGTGACTGACTGCTCTACAGATAAATGCTAAACCTTGGCTTCGAGGAAAACGAAGCAGTCAGCTTTAAAGATCACAAAGGAAAAATAACGTTTTTGGGGATTTTATTTTTTTTCTTCCAGAAGCCAACATTTTTTTTGTTACTCATCCAAATGCATTTCTGAAAGATGTCAAGAAAGGAATGAAGCAGCAAAATATTTTTCAGAAATGCCTCAAAGGTCAGGTTTTATGAAAAACACAATGTTGTGAATAATTTACAAATATTTTATTGTAATTTGGCACATTTAGAAAATAAAAACAGCGTAATGATTAGGTGTCACGCATGACATAAATGTATGCAAGTTTTTTATATTATTCTGAAACAAACTTCACCTTTGTAGCAGTCCTGTAGATTTTCCTTCATCATTTAATGATATAAGGTGCTCTGTGCCATTTGTGTACATGTGGAACCAATCGGTTCCAATCATCTCTGATGGATCCTGAAAGTATTTGTATTTATATCTGAGCTTATTGAGTAAATGTTACTGCTGTTAAAAATTAGATCCATAAATATACCTTATTTACCTCATGCATTAAGGTACATAATGCCCCAAAAATTGCTCTTCCTGTTCCAAGACTTTAACCACTCATTGAAATCTTTACTTGTGAAAAGACCTTTCATTCATATTGCCATTGACTGTCGTCCACGACTGTTAACTTCTCGGCAGCACATTAGTCTGTTAACCTTTCTTGGTGTGGCATAATGATCCATGACACTGCGTAGGGGATGAGGAGGAACATAGAGAATTGACGCAGTTAGGTCAGGGCTATAAATCTATGGAGTAAAAGTCTTCTGTGCAACCAAGAGACAGGAACTGGCTTGGTGTGTGCGTGTGCTTGCTCTTCAAAGCATAAAAAGCTGTACTGGAGTTTATTTTCAGGTTTTTCTAAGTTTATAGATTCTCCACTCATTCTATAAAGGTTTAATATACTGTACCTTTGACCATTCTCGCTGCCCTATACTAAACAATTCATAGTGACTTTTGAATTCCATGTGAAGAGAATCCTCACCTTTCCACTGGTTCATATTGAGCCTGATAACATGCTTGAAAATTCTAAGCACTGCTGAACACTGACCTTCACCATTGAACACATTTTCTCATCACCTCTGGACCGCCAGGGTTTATCCGTCTTTTGCAGTAATGCACTTGATCAAAGCCAGCAAGCCTGGCTGAGTTTTTTGGGTCTTTTGAAAAATGTTCCTCAGTAAAACCTTCAACGTCTCTAACATCTATTTAGTCCTCTCCTAACCATTAAAGGTGGTGAGATGACAGTCCTTACTAAATTTGAGAGCTCTGTCAGAAAATTGGCTTGGCTCATAGCGTACTTGTGCAGACAAATCTGGCCCATGTCATGTCCTGAAAACCCCGACCTCCTTTTCTCTATAAGCTCCTGTTTTGTATCCAGCAAAGGCAAGAAAAGATGATTTATGAATTATGCATAGAGAGAGAGAGAGAGAGAGAGAGTTGTTGGTTGGTTGAAGATTACCATGAATGGCATATTCTGTTTGAAAATAAAAATTGTTTGATTGAATTGAAAGGTTGAAATGTAATGAACATTATTTCTTTAAGGTATATACAGTAGCTCAAGCTATTGGAGACTGAAGTCATTCTGATTTTATTTGTAAGGATTGCACCAATATGAACATTCTGGGTGACAAAATTCGGTAACACTTTACAATACGGGTGCACTAATATGCATTAATTCATGCTTAACTAATGCACAGATAATACTGAATTAAAGTCTGGCAGATTGAGTGGACTTAGGCAAAATTTTGAATGTTTACAACTCATTTGAGGACCCCCTCAAAAATGAGATGTTCCATCTCAAGGGGTTATCCTCCAATAAAATGATGATGAAATGATGATTTGGCCCACCGCCACTATCAAAGAATACCCTCCCACAGAGTTCGTGCTTGAGTGCGTGCACACCAGGTTATCTGTGAAAGCGACCGTCTCACCAGCATCCATCAACACCATGGATTATTTGGCTGCCCTGGCTAATCTACCAATATATTGCAATTGCTAACGTCATTTATACTCTAAATGAGCTTACTTGGTTTGTTAGTGTTCCGCCATCACTCTTCCTTACTGCGCGAACTTCAGGCGTGTGCATGTGATTGTAACGTGCGCGAGGGGTGGCATGTGCCCGATCTGTGATTGACAGTCAGATCTCACACCCCTCTGCGCTGATTGCACCCGATGATCCGGGAGCGCTGGATTTTTGCAAAACAAATAACACGCTCCAGATGGAGTTAGAAGCTCTGGGTTTTTTTTCTAAAACCACTTTATTTATGTTGTTCTGTCGGATTATAGTGTCGATTTCACTGAATATGATCAAAAAAATGGTGCAGACGGCAGCTTTAATGTATAACTAATGAAGAACTAAGAACTAACATTAATTAATGATCACTGCATTAGCAACTAATAAAGAGTCTACTGTATATGTTTAATAGATTAAGTAATACATGAATTGCTATTAATTCAATGTGTCATTGTGTATTAATTCCTTAATAACATATTTTATTAACTAATAGTGTAAATTAATGTGTTAATTACTACAATTAGTCAAAGCTATGCACTTCAACTTCCAGTTGTCTGCTTTAATTCATCATTAGCTAATGATTTGCAAAGGTATCATTATGTTATGACTTTACTTGTTGGGACACATCATTATTAACTAGTCATTTAGTAATTGTAGTAATTTGCACATGAATTTGCACTAAAAAATAAGTAATTAATCATGTATTAATGCATATTAGTGTACCTGTCATATTATCTGGAAGTTGAAATACAAGGTTTGGCTCATTCTGGTAATTAACATAATAATTAACACTATTAGTTAAAAAATGAGTTATTATGGAATTAATCAACAATTACATAGTTAATTAATAACAATTCATGTGTGAACTAATACATTAACCTTACAGACTCAATTAGATCATAATGTGGTAATCACTAATGAATAGCTTAGATGATCATTAGTTACACATTAATTCAGTATTATCTGTGCATTAGTTAAGCATGAATTAATGCTTATTAGTGCTCCCGTATTGTAAAGTGTTACCCAAAATTCTATATGAAATATGTTGCTTGAATAAACTAAAAATAAAACATTGTCATGCAACACTTATTAGTATTGCCACATATGATGGCAAGATGCATTTTGCCACCAGTCTCGCATATCTGATGATTTTAGTATGAAGATAATTAAAATAACAATGCTGATGCGTGCTAACTCAGGATAGTAATATTAGGATGCCCCCTTAATGATCACACAGCAAGTTGTCCTTTTCTCTGGAACAGTGGACACTTGTACTTTGAGTTTTTAGATAACTGTGCTGCTGATAACAGCGTGCGATTTTCAGTGTGAATAATCTGTGTTGGTACTTGATGCTGTGTATTAGTATGTTTGTTTGTGTGTGTGTATGCATAGGAGATATGAGATATTGAGTAAGCGCAGTGCCTCGTCGTGCATCAATATTTCAGCCAGCGTGAAAAGAGCTCACACAAAGAGAGCAAGCATCTTCTCCACTCTTTTACACAGCTGGACAGTGTCAACACACAAATTGTGTCAGCTGGCAGAGAGGAGGGAAACAGGAGGCAGCAGTCAGCGCAGCACAGCGCCACAGCTGAAGAGGGCCATGATTTATCAACCCACGTAATGAATGACAACTTGTTAATATAGTCCTGTACAGCACTTTGAAGCTGTGGGTAATGTTTTTTTTTTTTTGCTTTCTTTTTTGATTTATTAGAAATCATTTACAAAATCACATTCTGTAAAATGGTGTTTCTTTAGGCTAAAATTTTTGCTTTATTTTTTTAAATATTGCTCTTATAATGTGATTTTTGTTTGTTTGTTTTATCCTGGAATTTATTGTGTTACAAATATAATTCCAAACCTTTTTTGCCTTTTATTGAACTCAAACGCATATATTTGTCAGACTTCACACCAGTTTTGTGGCGTTTTTTTTTTTTTTTGACAGCAAGAACAAGATATTTTCACGTTTTGATCTATGACACGTTTGATCTATCCCTTTAAGTTATTCTCTTAGGTAAGGGAAAATCGCTCCTTAAGTATCATTCTTAAAAGAAAAACTTAAGGTGCTTTACACAACTGGGCACAGATCTTTTGGCTTGATGTTGTTGACCCACTCATCCGCATGTCCTTTAGACACTTGTTCTATTCTTCTGTACTTTGACGTGATTCCCAATTCTTACTCTCTAGCCTTGGTAAAATGAAGCTAGAGATGAGTGTGGAGCTTGACAAAGGTTAGTTTCAAGAAGTGAACTTTTCAAGTTCAACTCTTATTCAGGTTCAAAGACAGAGCATAAATGCAATATTGATGGAGTTTTTAGCTCTACCTGATGTTCTAGTTCTTTTGCTGGTCAGTGTCATCATTTGTTACACTGAGGTGAAGGGGTTAGTTTGTGCACTCCTGTTCTGAAAGACCTTGGTCTGTCCAATGTCATTCTTTTACTGGTACTCAAAAGGAAAAGCTCACATCATCAATGCCTTAACCAGCTTTGACATTTTAAATCGCTCTTATAATGTAGCCATAATGCTGTTTTTCTTCACAATAATGGTGGCAGGATTAATCAAGCGAGAACCCTTTCAGAGATCATACATTTTAATGAACCTTATTACACTGGCGTTGTGTTTAAGCACAATACTATGTGAAATTAAGTCCATGCACAAACAGTCTGTCCGCAGGCTCAACTGATGTGCAGCTGGGACGCCTCCATGCTCTGCTGAGTTTGCTGCACTGGCACAAAACAACTTTACTAATGGAATCGTTTGAATTGTGAGGAGATGGTCTCAGTTATTGATCTGACTGGCAAAACAAGATTAAAATTCAACATAGTCAGGCATAATGCACAATTATAGAGAAAAGAAATCAGGCTTGAGTGTGTCAGAAACTTTAATATCGCCCTGATTTTCAACTTAAATCGATGCTTGTTAATAGTCATTCGGCACAATTGCAATAGTCATCAATGTCAAGTTGATGAGCTGCAGAGTTGAGTCAACTTAAAGTGAGTGGGTGATTGTAAGAGATGGTGATTGTCTCTTTAGAATCTGTGGTAGTGATTTCATGACGTTTGATCAACCACTCTTGACATTGAGGGGGATACGTATCAAACTGAAATCTGTAGTTTTATCATTTGTTTTAGTGTGAGACGAACACTAAATACTAAAAAACATCCCATCACAGAGAATTCATCAAATCCATTGCTAATATTTACTAATGTTCATGCTGTTTCTAGCTCACCTAAAATGATGTCTCTGCCTGAAGGATGATGTCATTAATTAGTCAATTTTTTTAAAGTTTTTTTAAGAAGATATTTAAAGGACTAACAGGATGGAAAGTGCAATTGAGAACGGCAGATATATGGCGTGGTTACCAATAAAAAAAATAATAAAAAAAATCCAAGGAAACTAAAACTTTTCAAGAAGAGTCAAACCTGAGAAAGCACTTGGGATATTTCTTAATAAATTGCCAGTACAGATGTTCATATTGACAGTTTAACCGTTAACCGAAAGTAAACATTTTGACCCATTAATTAAATGGTTCAACAGTTAAATACTATTTAGCCTATATTTGTTAACTTAAGGGGCGCTTCCACACACGTGCCTAGAGACATATTTTGCTAAGCAAGCAAAATGAAGCGAGCGAGCGATAAGAAGTAGGCCTACTGTGTGGGACCATTTCGACAGCAACGGCTACAAAGTACTTGCAAAATATGCTACGCGGTATTAAAATACAGCAGATGAAATGAAAGTCGCTTCCCGACATCTATTCCATCAGATAGGGTGTTTTCTGCCGCAGGTCGAACTCTGCGCTACAGACTTAACCCCTCATCATTTAGACATGTTAGTTTTTTTTTTAAACAAATACTTGACAATGTGTGCATTGAGGTAGGCCTGCTATTTTTATTTGATGAAAAAAGTATTTTTTCAAAGCTTCAAACGGATTCAGTGATTTCTTTGTTAATTATTTAAGTAAAAAACTATTTAGTGTAGGCCTATTTTATGTTTTTTTATTTATATTATTTTATTCTGCTTTTCTCAGTTGTCACTGTCAAGTGCGTGAAATTTGATGTGAATTCAGGTTCTGTTGTTGATCTGTTCTGCTGTTTGCACTTGAAAATCAACCTGTGAAAAAAAATTATCTAAAACACACTGATAAGTTTGCCATCTTTAGAAATCACAAAATGTAATATTTTAGCCAATTAAACCCTGTACATGTTCATGCCCCCATCAGGTCGTCATTTAAAAAATGGATGAGGGATGCATGAAAATGCACTGCATTTGCTGTTAAATACCTGCTTGTTGTCAGAAATTTATAATTTTAGCAAAAGCATTCTACTAATTTTGACAACAGTGCTCTTCAACTACACCTGCTTCCTACTACAGGATTGGCTGAGCAAGTTTGGGTATCTCCCACCCCCTGATCCTGTGAATGGACAGCTACAGACCAAGGAAGCTCTGACAAGAGCCATCAAAGCCATGCAGAGGTTTGGAGGGCTGGAGGAAACTGGAGTGCTAGGTTAGTACATGCATTTATTTTCAGAATAAAACTCTGGTCCACATTGTCCTTTGTTGTTCTCCTTGCATTTTTGGACGTTTTAAGAGATACATATTTCTCTTTTTTTATATAGTCTCATGTCCATTTATTAACGACTAACAGGATGGAAAGTGAAATTGAGGACATAGGAAAATATAAGGCTTAGGTTACTAATGAAAAATAAAAATCCCAAGAAAACTAAAACTTTTTAATTAGAGTCAAATCTGAGAAAGCACTGGGATATTTCTTAATAAATTGCAAATGGGGATGCTCATGATTGACCGTTTAACCGTTAACCGAAAGTAAACATATTTAAAAGACATCTTTCTCAATTTTGTATGGCTTACTTTAGCTAGCAGATTTTCTTTTGAAGTCTACAGGAATAAAAACGCATCATCTTATCTATTTGCATGCTGCACATGTGTCTGGGTCTGTATTTATGCATATATGTGTTTCCCTGCAGACCTAGCAACCTTGGGCTTAATGAAGACCCCTCGCTGCTCGCTGCCAGATGTGTCAGAGCCAGAGATGTCAGCAGGCAGAAGAAAGCGGGCACTAGCTCCTCAGAATAAGTGGAACAAGAGGCATCTTTCCTGGAGGTACATTCACCATATACTGTATTTGGGTCTGAAACTGAGTGATTGCTGTCAGACAGCTGTACATGTCAGAGATGCATTCAATACATTTGTATTTGAAACATTGTAGCCTCGTTGATAGTAAGAGCTGATGGAAAGAGTCAGAATTAGTGATGAAATGAGAAGAAATGAGAGTTCTTGGCCAAGGCTGAAAATTCCAACCCGGTCCATCCCAAATCGTCATATAACTGACGTTTTGGGACGTCTTTTGACCATACGTCAATATTCGCCTTTTTAGGGCCCGCTTAAACGTCGGTAGATGAGGTTATGGGATCCTAACTCTACCCCATACCTAAACTTAACCCTAAACCTAACCCGTCACCTAACTGACGTTAAAGGTAAAGCGTCAGTTGTATGACGGCCCGGGATCGCCATCTACCGACGTTTAAGGGGGCCCTAAAAAGGCGGATATTGACGTATGGTCAAAATACGTCCCAAAACGTCAGTTATATGACTTTTTGGGATGAGACTGTGTTAAAAATTCTGGAGTCTGGACACACTGGGCTAAAAATATTGCAGATTTTATTACAATAGATAATAGCGGCTTGTATTCTAATTTTATAGTGATTTTTCTGAATTATTTTATTTAATTTTGATTTCTTAGCTAAACAAATATTGGCTTATTTTCTGAATTTATAGCAAGGAAGTATTGGGTTATATTCTGATTTTATGTCTTGAACATATTGGATAATACTCGGATTGAAATTTAGATTTTCTATCTAAAAATTTTGGCTTGTATTTTGGTTTTATTGCTATATATTAAAACTGGCTGTCAGAAATCCCTCAACTCGAGTTTTCCAATTTCAATCACAGAAACTCTCCTCAACGCCAGTCTTAAGGCTGACTATTTTGAAGAAAGATTGACAATGTGAATGTCTGTTCTTAAAGTGTTTGTGTGTGTGTGTGTGTGTGTGTGTGTGTGTGTGCGTGCGTGCGTGCGTGTGTTGTGTGATATTGGCTTTTGTTTACAGACACTTTTCTTGGGTTTCATACCATGTTCTTTCCTGTTTCTCATTACAGAAGCCCACTGTGATCTCATATTCTTTGTGTTGTCAATCACAAAGGCTTACTCTCAATCCTCTCTTACCTATACACCTCTGCGACTACCTGTTATTTTTTTGTCTTTGGGTAAAACATCAATGTTTAGGCATGTTTGTTAGTTGTACCTAGAGTTATTTTATGACCTGCAAATTAGGTCTCTGTGCACATTCTCTGTGCTGGGAAATATATTGCCAATTGCCTTGTGATCAATATAGCATTTCAATGATACATTTATGTTCTTAATCATCCACACACGGATTAGATCATTTAAGAATTTATTCCAGATCCTTATGCATGTGTTTTTCCCATTTATCCTCATCTGAATTGCTTAATCAGTTGTAGGGTGTAATTTCGTGTCATTTAAATACCTCATAAAAATAGATTGATGGGTGCTGTTTTCTTTCCAGAGTTCCTATTAAAACAAAGTTGTCAAAAAAAAAAAATAGCCAATAGAGTGCAACATTGTTAATGAACAATATTTTTGGTCCAGATTCCCAGAAGAGATGCATTTTATAAGCAACAGCACATTCTCACTCGTACCTATACAAACTATATTTTTGTCTTGTCAAGATACAAAATTATTTTATGTCAAGACTGTCTGTCAAAAACATTTCAGAAAAAATACATTTAATTCAACATCTGTCAGTCATTTTATAAGCAAAATATGAATAAATGAAAACCGTTGGCTTATAGAAAAGAATGTCCTGATGAATGTCTCTTGTTCAAAAAACAGACGCATGCAAATAAAACTTATGACGCAGAAAGCACTAGTCCATGCACACAGCACATGCATAATACAGTCCTCAGAGCAGGCTGTACAGGTGGTCGATTAGAATGAGAAAAGCACGGATACGTTTTCAAATGATAAAGGACAATAGCCAGGCCGCTCCCATCCAAACCGACCACTACAGTCTTTTTTCGAAAATTGAATCCCATGCCGCAAGAGTTCTTATCAGGTCCCGCTGTTCCCGCGGGTGGAATCCAGACAGCACAGGGTACACCTTTAGTGTAATTTTCCTCGATTGCTTTCATTGAAAGAACTTTGGCATCAATACACAGACGCAATGGGCATGGGATTTTTTTGTGATTAAATTATATATTGAAATAAATCATACATATTTTTTTTGCATTCATTTTATTACATTTTTTATTTACACTATTTGGACATTTGAACACGTAACCCGACCCCTACCCTTAAACCTATTGAATATAATATAATATAATATAATATAATATAATATAATATAATATAATATAATATAATATAATATAATATAATATAATATAATATAATATAATATAAGGATATTGGATTTGGATAAAAGCATCTTCTACCAAATGAATAAATCATATACAGAAGATACACAGAAGAAAGAAATTCATACAGATTTGGAACAACATGAGGGACATTTGAGTGAACTAATGCAGAGACATTTCTGACATTTTAGAGCTGTGTTGTGAACAACTTCAACACATACATGATGGTCCAGATTAAATTGCACTAGAAATCTGACCTCAAAGACATGCAGCTTAATAAATGTTTGGCTTTCTGACTCATCGGGGTCCTTTGACAGTTTGACCAGTTGCTTTAAGGCTACACAGGAAGGGGTTCCCTTAAAAATCCCTCAGAAATGCAGCAATGATGCATTTATCAATGAAAAATAATATATCTATTTAGCTAAATAATATGTACGGATATTTTAAAAATCACTCTGGATACATTTCAATGGTTTAACGAATAAAAGTGTGACATATTACACAACACTATCACGCTGGCCTTTGAAGATAATTGAATATGACGTGTGTGACTCATAGTGCGTAATCATCATACACTTCAGAGATACAGATGGGGTCATAAATCTGTTGTTACATTTAGCTTAGCATTTATAATCTCGTTTTTGACCTTTTGACATTTTTAAATGACTTCTAAGCACTTCTACGTCATTCCACTCACTGTATAGTAGAATGAGCTTTTTGGAAGCAACATTGTGTGACTATTCAAATGTATTTTCTTGGCAAATTTGGAGTCAAAAATAATTAAATATAGCCTATACAATTTGCTATTTGACACCTGTGGTTCCTTGATTTCCTCATTCTGTCTCCCTCAGCATTTTGGATTTTTTTGTTTGTGTGTGAACTTAATTTTAGCTTGAATCTTCCTTCTCTGAGTTAATAAGTTTAGGCAGACTCAGACGAGTGACCTCATCAGACCCGCCGAGTTCTGGCTGGGGTGAAATGACTCCCATAACTGTGCTGGGAGAACTCTATCAGTTCTTGTAAAATGTATGTCAGGAGCTTTGAACCCCTGGTTCATTTGTAGCGACAGAGGTGTGCCTGTATACCAGCAGAGAAGCCAGTCGCTATAATAAAGCCTGTAATGGCTTGTTTTAGGAGCAGTGATAAAAAGCCTTTCCAAGCCAATTGAAAAGGGCTGTACCGAAAGAGACAGGAAGGGAGAAGGGACTATGATTCTGAGTGATTTTTGCACTGCACTATCATACAGGTTTGTGTGAGGAGAGATCTTTTAAAATTGGTTAGAGCAAGGGAAGAATCAATAACAGCAAATGTACAGACAGTATAAAACTCTGAGCTTTTGATCAGCACAGGCTGACAGGTTTTGGCCTCTTTATATGCATCAAGATTCTTACACTAAAGGACGCAACTCTTTCTGCAGTTAAATTGCAAGAAAATATCTTTTTTTCTGTAAAAATATCTAAACAACATTAAATATTAATGTAACTATTTTAATTGACAAGAATAATTTTACAAGTACATTTCCAAATGTTGTTTTTGTTTTAAGCATGAACCTCATTTAGAGTACATTTTGTTCAGTTTAAAGCAACACTAAGTAAGATTTTTTACCTTAAATGTGCTATTTGTAACTTTTCTTCTAAAATGAATCCTTTTTTATTGCCTGTGTGTGAAGGGGTTGTTATCACACATTACAATGATCCACTTGTCGGGTTTTGCCTCTGAAGGCCAGTAGTCCTATTTCTATGTAAAGTCTCTAGGTCGGATTTTCTGCGAAATCCATCGGATGTGACGTGCATGCACGCTCCTGAGCCTCTCTCCTTTTTATATATGTGACGGCACTGGAGTTAAGGACATGGAGTCTAACAACACCAAAAAACTCCTGCCTCCAGCACAACACAGACTCAACTTAACACAGATTCAACACAAACTCCACATAAATATAAAAAACAAAACAAAAATGTATCTGCTGAAGCTCGTCAAGCCAAACGTGAATCGGATCGACTTAGGACGAAAACACGGATCAACATCGGAAGAGCGTTTGAATTAGTTTCAAAGTTTTCAGATATGTTAAACTGTAATGAAATAGCGTTCTTAAGTAGGTGCTTTAGGATGTTACTTTTATTTTATGTACTAGATCTACTGTCTTATTAATTATTTTATTATTTTTTCACCTATGTTGACATTGCTGATTGTGAAAAATACACAAATAGTCAATGAAATGCCTTATGCTAGATCACACCTCAAATGTAACGTTATCATGGTATGAGCATGGAAAAATTGACCCTTCGCTAAGCCACGCCCGAAAACCGCCACTGGCCAATCATGTCTTAGCAACCGTAACTATGCGCGGGAGGTCTGGCAAGCTTTCGAACGATGGAAACATGCTGAAGCATTGTGCGTATGGATTGTGCAAATCTGATACCGGTATACTAAAAGTTTGGACACGGGAGAGGAATTGTTTTCCTTCCAGATTGGCGTGATCTAGCATCTATGTGCGAGACCCATTCACAACTACTGGTAAATGTCGACATGCTTAACAAAAACACCCATTGCTTTGAAATATTGACGGTTCTTTGGTCATAATGATAACGTAAAATAAGATGATTAAAGAGACAAGACAAAGGCTCACTGACATACTTTAAAATATATTTCAGCATTTTGTTAATCGACGTCCTAACGTTATCCCTTACTAAGTAACTTAACCCAATCCGATCGCGGCTCTTCGGGAATTAGTGTTATTCCACAAGATTTATTGATTAGCTGTTTGATTTATAATTATTAAGATTATTTTCACATACCCTGCTGTGTATGAACATAGCTGTTCCTCAATTTGTGTTTCCCATTTGAACGGTCAGCGTATGAGGCGCTGCTGCTTGCGCTGGGACTATAACGTTAGGCTTTAACTTCAATTTTTAAGAAATTATTCTCTAATCGGTTGCATATAATGTCGTGAATATATCCCTCGAATGCATACTGTAGTCCCTTTTGTCTTGCTCTCTCAGATATTTCACTTGTTCGCCGAAAATTACTAATTATCTCATTGAAATGTCTGACACCGGGTGCATCCACACTATAATAGATGGGCCAGCCGCGAAAGCTTGACAGGCGTAGCAACAGTAACTAGGGAGGGCGGGGCTTAGCGAAGGGTCAATTGGTTGCAATCACCGATAGAGGCCGCTAAAAAATACATATAGCACCTTTAAAATAATGTTTTCAAAATTGTTTCAGTGGTTCATCAAGTCATGGCATTTTGAAATGCACCTATGCCACCGCTTTGTGGTCCTTTATCTGATGGATATCCAGATCGGGTTGTGTTTCTGTAGTCCGAATGAGACATAAGAAAACTACAAATTTGACTTGCTTTACGGACAGCGCTACAATTGCCGATAGGTGGAGCGTACTCGACAGTAGACGACAACTACATGTAAGAAGCAGCCGGGTCAGCTTTTGAATGGTCATCATGATTCCAAAGCCGGTGCGGGATAAACAGAGAGCGCGTGTGTGCGTGCGCGTGCGACAGTAGTAAAAATAAGGTTCAGGCAGAGCTCGTCTAACGGAGAGCCTTGGCACTTCCTATTAGCCCTATTGTGTATCATCTTGGTTGCAGTTCCATTAGAATTCCACTGGAGGTGATCGCGGGCGAGTGCAGAATGAATGGGAGTCTATGGGGCTAAACAGCTAAATGTGTCTCTTTCACCTGCTTGTCGTTAAACCAAAATAGATTTTATTGTTGATTCCGCAAGTTCAATATATAATATAGGCCAAAAGTCGAATGAACGAGTACTTATGTCCTTTTGATTTCTTACAGGTTAGGCTGTTGTTGGCCGGAACACGCTAGCATTTTGCTATTGTGTGACGTCATCACATTTTTGAACGGATTTTTAGAACAGATAAGTGAACTTAAAAATGCAATTTTCAGCTGAGTGTATTTTCTTAGCCCTCCCTTTTGAATGCAACTTTGAAATTACTTGACAAAAAATTACATCCTGTGAAAAGTGGATTTCTGGGGGTGAAACCCCATTGACTCCCATTCATTCTGCACTCGACCGCGAGCGCCCCCGCATGGACAGAGACGCGTTACTGCAGCCAGTCCAGAACCCCGAAGTAACCAGCCAGTGCCAATTCTCTTCAATTAGACTTTCTCTGGTTCAGGTCAAGCTGTCCTCAATGTATTCAGAGCACATGGACCATCATTGTCAAGTGGAGACTGCTCCTCATCATGACTCCATCACTCCACATTAGACCCTCACCATACTCTAGGGCTCCTGCCTGCTTGTTAACACTCTCATTAATTACCCACATAGATTAGGAGTGATTGCTTTGAAGACAATGTGTATTTTCCCCCCAGACTCACATTGTGTGTCTTTGGGGTTGATTTCCCAAACTGATTAGTAGGGAGCAGAGTGAAATGGCTTCATGATAAGCATCTCTTTCCTCACCACCCTCCATTACTCCCATCACATTTCTATCTATCAAACCCCATTGACGCTCCTAATCCTTTCTGTGCCGGTTGAAAATGGGAACAACTCTCACAATTGCTAAAATATGCTTCAGGCAATACCCAATGAGAGTGTGAAGGAGCTGTTGTGTGATTTCTGTATCATGGGCGTCTATGTGCTCGCTTGAGCATCAAGGCCAGATGCCGGCTGAGGGCGGAGGTTGTAAATCATCATGCTGTAGTTTAGCTAGATAATCCCACCCATGTCCAAAGGACTCAAATGACGGTAATCTTTCAGGGTTGGATTTCTTTTCATCCCTCATGGCGCGTGTCTGTTTGATTGGAGAAAGTATCTAAAAACCATATGACTGAATAGCCTGGGGAGATCTTTAAAGGGATAGTGCACTCAAAAATCAAGATAATGTTCTCAATTATTCACCCTCTTGTCGTTCAAAACCTGCATGACTGACTTTCTTCTGTGGAAAAACAAAAGGCACAATTCTTTTGCAGTTATAATAAATGGAGTCCAGAACTTTCAAGCTTCAAAAAGAATGCAAAAGCATCATAAAAGTGGTCCAATATGATTCATACCCTATATCAAGTCTTCTGAAGTGAGTTTTCAACTACTGCGAATCATTCGCGAGTCAGTTAGTTGAATTCAAGAACCAAATCAGTCTGATTTGTGACAAAAAAATCAGACTGGTTTTGTAAAATGGATCATTTGATTCATTGAAAAATCTCATGAATGCTCATGAAGCATATAAAGATTTTCAGTGAATAACAAATTACATATTTCTGCTTCACTCTAGAAAATATTTTCATCATGGGATCATTTTATGGATTTAGTTTTAATTTATTTTTGTTAATTTATTTTAAATTTGAATAAAATTGTATGAATTATACAGCTCGTAAATATACTTTATCCATTGAATAAATTGAGATATACCATTAAACATGAACGTATTATTCAATAATTTAAGACATTTCTCCTTATATAGAATCATCTTGGCATTATGGATCTCTTTAAAATTGAGTTATCTTATTATAAGAGTGAATTTGAGGAATCTTTCCTGTAAAACACCCATCACTCTCAGTGTCAGTAGTTGTGAGTGTGGAGGATTGATTTGATGTGTGATTATCACCATACTGTAAATGTCCTGTCTGGACCACTGATCTGCAGGGGTAAGACTCGCTGTGAGAATTACTACAGAATAGAGGAAATGAGTTCTTTTGAACATGCTCCTCCTGATTTCTATTTGCCATTTTCTCTCTTTTTATCCATTTCCCCTCTTGTCTGCCTAATCAGTCTTGTATCACATGGAGACAAAGAAGGGGGATTGTAACTGAAAATTAAGCTTTAACATTTGAGCGTTTACATGCTGCTGGGATGGCCAATCTTCCCAGAGGCACTTTGTCTGTCTTTCAGGTCAGCTGCCACTGCTAGTGCCTGTATAATAACCAGACGACATGGAGAAAAAAAAGAGTTCCTTGATCATTCTCCAATTTATGCCGGCCGTCTATTGAAACCCTGCCGAGGGCACATTATGGTGAAAAAAGATGGAAAATTTAACTTGAAATTCATACTCGCACAGCAGCATGTGGACCATAGCATGTGACTATATTGGGACATTGTATACTTACAGGGCAAATTGAACTAATTTATTTAATGTAAACCTGAACAGACAAAAAGAAACACAATTCTGCCAAAATGCCAGTTTTTTGGCGGGTGTCCTCCTCATAAGCAGCCTTAAATTAATTGAAAAGTCTTTAATGAACATCGAGTTCAACAAATCCGTGTCAAGTCTTAAAGTGATAGCAGCCTAATATCTCTGCTACAGTCTGATTAAATGTTAATCAAACAACAAAAGACAAAGAGAAAATCACTCACTGCTCTTGACTGAATAACTTTTGTAGCTTTAAAAAAGATTAATCCATATTTCCATGGAAATATTAAAGTAATACATTCTAAAATAACGGTCGTCTTAAACTCACACTAGGGGGCTCAGCTATAATATTTAAACTTGCGTGTGAAAGGGTTACAAGTGCATTTTTAGTTGAATTTGGGAAACCATTTGAAACATTTGTTGTTGAGATATTTAAATCACTTGTGTTTAATTTGTTCATTGCAAACAGATGGAAGTCGGTACATTTTGCCAAAAAAAAACGGATTTTCAATTGGGAATCGGGATTGAATAATTTTGATTACAACTGCATAATATACTTTATATGCTGTTTTCTATACTTTATCTTTTTGTCTTTTCTGTTTATATATTTTGTTTTCTAATTTTATAGGCCACACCGTGAACATGAGCACACATTGTACAGTATTTCACCTTAAATTCCCTCTCAAGCTTTAGATTTGCATGTGAAATACTTAAGGGGTTAACGGCGTATCTGGCACAATTCAAGCAGAAGAGCATTGGGGTGAGATGAATTAATGTACAAACGGTGTGGCACATCACATGGAAAATGTTAGCACACAAAGAGGTCACTTAGCTCATTGTAAATTCAGCTGGGTGCAGCGTTAACCTTGGCACAGCACTATTGTGCATCACCTGCCTTTCTATTTGAACCAACCTGATTGTAAACTCATTGTAGAACCAGCTGTTACCACCTAAACTGCCAAAGAACTTGACTGAATTTACATATTAACCTTGAGCAACCGGTGCAAATACGTTACCAGCACCCAAAGATGTTCTGCAAATGTAATAAAATGCATGAACTCGGTGCTTGTGCAGAAAGGATAACTGTATTCTGTGTAGAAGGTACAATTCTTAGTGGGCACTTACCGAGCCGGCACTTAATTAATTTCTCATCGATCTGTGTCTGTGCTTGGAAACAGGACTCAAATTGTCCTTGGAAGTGATTACCATGATTGTGGGGTTTAGTGGACCTCCAAATCACACATACTGGTTTCCGAATTACCTTGAGTGAAATAGAAAAGAGGAAGATGGGAAGAAGATGTGTTGTAACTGTTGTGTATCCTAAACGTATTACCTTGGAAGTAATTCTGAGTTAGACAGAACCGCGAGACAGGATTTTAGAGCTGCTTTTGACAGACTGGTGAATGCCTTGTCCTATTTATGCATTCAAAAGCACTGTGGAGTCTTTCTTCTTGCACTCTTGGTGGTCCTACAAAGGGAATCTTGTCTATTTCAAGCCGTAGATTCAAACTCATGTTTCTGCTCTCACAGGGTGAGGACGTTTCCAAAGGAGTCAGTTTTGCTAGGTCGAGACACGGTGCGGGCGCTCATGTACTACGCACTGAAAGTGTGGAGTGACATTGCGCCACTGAACTTCCATGAGGTGGCGGGGAATGAGGCAGACATTCAGATTGACTTCACCAAAGCGGACCATAATGACGGATACCCTTTTGATGGACCCGGTGGTACAGTGGCCCACGCCTTCTTTCCCGGAGAACGATTCACAGCTGGCGACACACACTTTGATGATGATGAAGCCTGGACCTTCAGGTCGCCAGGTAAGAAGTCTTTTTTTATACACAACATTTATGTATTTTTGTGTACATGTACATGCATTTTATGTTTATATATATATATATATATATATATATATATAGATGTATATATGAAGAGTTCAGATGCAAAAGCCTCTAAGTGCCATTTGAAATTTTCTTCTAGAATGATCATTTTTATCAAGATTGTATATTTAAGTTCAGTGATTTCACTTAAATGGCAATGATAATTACCTATTAATTGTTATTTAAGTGAAATTACTGAACTTAAATATACAAGTTTGATAAAAATCATCATTAAAGAAGAAAATTTCAAATGGCATTTAGAGGCTTTTGCATCTGAACTCTTCATATATATATATATATATATATATATATATATATATATATATATATAATGTCAAAGATGTTAAATGTACAGGTAGACAGGTAGAGATTGTTTCTGATTGGATCTGACAAGCTAAAAAGACTGCTGTCTACTCTCCTGACTCTTTTTCTGTCTGGGACTGTCCCAGAAGCAGGTGTAATTTCTCAAGACAACTTTTTCAATGATGTCTCTCAGGTAACAGACATTTTTTGTGCGGTATTCCAAAACTTGGATCTGAAGCCAAGGAGGCAAGGCCTGTCTGAAAGCAACAGATGCTGTAGTCTATCTCAGTTCCTCATTCTCCTCTCTTGAGCCATAACCTGGCTCGACCATCTCCAGGATGCATTTCCTCGCAAACCAAAGGTGCACATGTTTGCCGAGAGGCTGCGCTAACCACAAGGCTGATAATTAGCATGGGGGCAGGAGGGGTTCCCATTACACAAGCCTGCCCAGTGAGTGAACTCTGATAGGATTGGTTGAAACAACCCTTTGCATCCCAACTTTGCTCTCTTGTGGCTATGGTCCATATGCTCATGGACAGCAGTGGAGTCTGCCCCAATTAGGCCACCCCCCCATCAGAGGAGCAGCTGTTTGCTCAGGCCTTTGGCAGGTGCAGATGTAATATGAGGGACTGAATGATGAGAGAGAGAGAATTAGGGAGGGAAAAGTCCTACTTAAAAATCACAAGCCTTTCACCACCCACTTACACCGTCTCAACATACACAGCTAAGCGCTGCGCCCTCCCTCATCTCTTAGTTCAGCTGAAGACAAGCCCTCCACCTCTTCGTGTGTGTTCAACTGACCCTTCACCATAACATGGCCTTTTTCATGTTTTCACTTCATTAGCTGTCCATCTAATGAGCACCTGCACCTGGACCTGCCATACGGTCATCAATTATTCCTGACTCATCATTATTCATTATGGGCCGTTGTAACAGGCCCAAGATTTCTACATCAGGCAAAAATTTCCTGATTTACTGTTATTTTTTGGCTTGCCTTTTCCCCTTTGAGACTATCTAATAAGAAAAATCAAAAATTTTAATATGCATACACCACTGTTCAAAAGTTTTTGGTCATTAAAACGTTTGTCTCTTATGCTTACATTTTGTTTTTTAAATAAAAATGCAGTACAAATTTTCAGCATCATTACTCCAGTCTTCAGTGTCACATGATCCTTCAGAAATCATTAAAATATGCTGATTTTTTATTAAAGGGACAGTCCACCCATTTGCATTAAGCTTTCCATTGTTGGAAACCCAGTCATACTATTGAATGGTCGTGCAACACTCTCTCATTTTCCCCTGAGACGAGACAAATCCGCTATTTACCTTTTTCACTTCCTCCCATAATGACGCAAAAATCGTCATTTTAAGTCATTGTAAGACAACGCATTCTCACCCCAAGGCGTCACCTTTGACCATGCTTCAATATTTGACGTTTTAGGCGCCCTTTAGCGTCACTTACATGACGCGATCCTACGGCGTCATCTAACTGACGCTAAAGGAAAGCGTCTGTTAGAGGACGCGGTTAGGTTTAGGTGTGGGGTGGGGGTAGGGTACACGCGATCCTAGGGCGTCATCTAACTGACGCTAAAGGGCGCCTAAAGCGTCAGATATTGAAGCATGTCCAAATGCTTCCCAAGGCGTCAGTTAGGTGACGCCTTGGGGGTGAGAATGGGCTGTGTAAGAGGAAGTGTAAGGGGGCTGGACCTAATGCGCCAACAGATCTATCACAGATCAGTGACAGTGCGTTTGTTTTCATTGGCAGAATCTTTTGAAAATATGGACAAAGGTACTGAATACACTGATGGATGCGTTATGGAGGATTGGGATTAAACATAGTGTCAGCCATCTTTTTTTTGGAAGCCTCTTGTTCTGTGGACAAAGCTGAGTAGTAGGTTACCAATCCCTTTTTCCGGACATGTCCGGGATTCAGCTTTTGCTTTCTGTAGTCTCCATTAATTGTTTACTTGCGCAGCTTTTGTTTCAATCTAACTGAGCTCATTCCGATTGGTGAATTTGAATGTAGTGTTTACGTAAACACTAAATAAGTGATTGGTCGATGTGCGTTTTAACATTGTTAAGAAAATTCCCGCTCCTCCGTGAGAGATACGAGACCGAATGGAGGTGTTGCTCATCGGTAATCACACCACAGGCTTCGCGCTGTCCTCAGTCTCGTCCTGCTCGCCACAGTATACATAATGAATGGCGACTAAAGAACGTAAAAGCCGAATTCCGGACATTTTGGGCGATCTTAAAACATATTTTCGGGCAGACTAATCATGGAGACTCACTAGACTAGCCTAGACTTGTTGTTTAACTAATTCACTCTGTTACTGATAGGCGTGGCCTCCTAGGGCAGCGAAGCAAGTGCATTCTGGGAGTTGTTGTCTTTTATCCACATAAGCCAAAAATAAATTTTCTGGCTTTTGTCAGTCTGGAAAGCTCCAAATTCAAAAATAATTTCACATTTCTTCTACATAAATGACCTATTTTGAATCTCACAGACCCCAAACCTTTGAACAGGATAACAGATAAACCAACGCATTCTCATCCTTTAACGTCATATAGAGCGCTATATGACAAAACGGCGCTATACTACGCTAAAGGCACCCGTTATCGTTAATATAACACGTGCTGTGAGGGCTAAGTTTAGGTGTGGGGTAGGGTGTACGTGTCATATTCACGCTAAAGGATTTATAACGTCTTGGGTTCGCGTGTTATATTAACGATAATGGGTGCCATGTGCGTAGTATAGCGCCGTTTTGTCATATAGCGCTCTATATGACGTTAAAGGATGAGAACGGGCTGGATAAACAGTGTTTAGGCCATTTTTCAGTACCAAGTATGTATCTTCATCTAGATATAGAGGAATCGCATAATATGTGTCATACTTTTTAATCTTTCAGTTTGTGCAGTTGCATTTATTGTTTCCATATACCAACCAGAAAATGTTTATTATTATTATTATTATTATTTAGACCACTTCTATTATTGATTGCTATTAAGATGAAAGAAAGTTTCATCCGAAAAACAAAGTGTTTATGAAAAACACTGCCTACCGTACCTTTAAGAGTGAAGAAACATGGAGTAATGCTAAAATCAAGACCAAGGGCCTCATTTATAATCGTTGGCCCAACAGTGTAAGTTGTGATTTATAAAAACAAACTTGACAGGAGAATTTGTGCGCCTCCACACAAATTCGGACCCATGCGTATGAACGTTTTGGATAAGGAGCAGTTTGGCGACACCGATGGTGAGCTGGAGTTAAATGTCTTTTTGGTCACTTTTAGAAAGAAAATCTAAAGAAAATTATACATATATAGAAAGATAATACAAATATAATTTCACTCACCAAGCCTATCACTTGAAGCAAATATCCATCCCTTCTTAAATGTTTGCACGAGCGAGCGTGTTGGGCCGTTTAGTGAAACTGGCATATAGCCTATCTAAAGGCAAATTAATTAAAATCGTTATGAGTCCTAATCATAAATACAGTGCATGTCCAAAATAACAGTTTAATTAAATAAAATAATGATTTAAACAATGTTTTACTTCTGGTATAAACATTTAGGTTAAATACGTCATTCTCATTAATGGAGTTAAACACTTAAACTACATGAAATCATTACTGAGAAGTTAAAAAAAATTAT
The DNA here is from genome assembly GCF_016745375.1 of Pimephales promelas. Next base: position 2,782,947 of record NW_024121322.1, read on the forward strand.
ATATATTTAATAAATACAAATATTTGTTGTGGATGCAATGCTTTTGAGCACTTTCCCTCTGGCATGCTGTGTTTAAATGTTTTAACTACAGAGATAATTGCTTATCATAATAATAGCAGAAGTTTCGTGCAAATAATGCACAACAAGGTCTATCTGTTTTCATTTGATTTATTTATCCAAAAACAAAGCAAGGATACGCTACTAAATGATTTTATTAATGTAATGTGACGGCACATCCATATTTCATTATTTTCCTAACGTGAATCTTTAAAATGAATTATTTCTAACATAAAATCCACCTGTTTATAAGGAATCAAAATCTTAGAGGCTCAGCTGATTGAACTCAGACAAGCTTTATCATGCAAACAGAGAGTGAGTAAACGTACTTCCCTTTTTTGCCCGTTTCTCTCTCCCTATAGATCAGTCTGGAGAGCTGTAAGCATATTGTTTTTGACATAACAAGAACTTTCTCTTTGAGGGAACAGAGGAAAGAAACAGGAAAGTGGAAGCTCTGCTATTTGTTCAGATTAACTAACTCTTAACAGAATTAAAAACGCTTTTGAGATTGCGGGTATCGGCGTACTTGTGGCAACTGCAGCGGAGGTGTCCCCTGTTCCCATGGGTCAGAATAAGAGTGGAACCACAGGAGCATCTCTGGCTGTTGTTATGACAGTGGGCAGATTGCTTTTATTAATTATGCCTTGATTGGCTGCTCACTAATGCAGACTGATTATTGTGGCCCAAACAAAAGGCTCATTAAGCAGGTGGTTTTTTGATAAACTTTTCGCAATTTGGCCCAAGCCTGTGAATCACCATTGAATTTAATGTCTGTGTGCGTGTCCACATTTTTTTGTGTGTGTATGACAAAATGAGGCAGAAGACCCTGGTCCATTATCGTCCATTTTACAGAGCCACCAGTCATTAACAGCGAGTATCGTTGATTTCCTTTCTGCGCACACACTGTGTGAGAGAGTGCTCTTTTACCTTCATGAAGAAGGTTATTTTAAGAAATCATCAACTTTCTGCCTATGCTTCAGTGACTTTAAAGGATTAGTTCAACCACAAGTGAAAATACTGTCATACGCACCCTCATGTCCTTCAAAACCAGTATGAATGTCTTTTTCTGAATAACAGGAAAGGAGAAATTTATTACAACTGGCTAGGCTACTCTTTTACATGTAGTTGCAATTAAAGGGGACGCTTTAAAGCTTTAAACAGGACATAAAAGCATTGTAAAATAGTCTATGTCACTCTTCAGCTATTTTTCAAGTCTTCTGAAACCACATAGATTATTCATGAACGAGTCTTTCAGACGGGTTTTTGTATAGATGAACTAATTCATTGAAAAGGTCTGACTCAAAAGAATGATTAAATCTTACTGAATTCTTTACAATTAAAAGTCAGGAATTTAATTGAATAAGGACTCGCATTTTGGTCAGTTTCTGAGCTGTGATAATGTTTTAGAAGATTTGAAATAGGGGTGAATTCAGGTTGATTGAGTTTTTCCACTCAATGGCAAAAAGTGTCCCAGTCAACCTGAATTCACACCCTATTCATTTGGACTACTTTTGTGATACTTTTATTGTGCTTTCGCACGTTTATGAAGCTTGAAAGTCACCAAAATGCATTGCAATAGTGTAATTGTATGAAAAAGAGTGACCAGTACAGTCCATGGAGGAAAGAACATTAGGTTGAGTAATAGATGACAGATTTCAAATTTTCTGTGATCTATTCCATTAAAGCAGTTCTGATCTGATAATCCTAAACACATGTATTTGTTTACTGAACAGAAGGTACTTTAATACCCTAGCCTTCATTCAAACAAGCTTTTGAAATCCAGCGCCAAATTCTTAACATGCAAAGGCTACATTTCGGTCTTAAAATAATTTACACTCATTTATTTCAGTCATCTGTGACAGACACCTTCAGCTCGCTGGTTTAGGCTGCCATGCACCAGATGTTTCCAGTCTTAATCAGATTGCTTCAGATCCATCTGTCATCCGCCGCATCTCCTCCTTTGGACCCTGATTGGTGCAAAGTTCATCTGGATGAATCGCTAGCTTGTGCTAAACAAATCAGCCTCTAGCGATTAGAAATGAGGGTTGCTAACCAGACACAAGGCAAAACTCATTAGGCATGATTCTTCCTCAGAATGTGTGACAGTGCACCCAAATAATTAAAAAATTGTCATTTACTTATCGTCCTCATGCCTTTCTTCAATGGATGTTGGTTATATAAAAAATAACAGTTTAAAAAAAGGTTTTCTTTTTAGTTACACAAAAAAAAAGAAAGTTAAATGTGTTTGAAACCACATGAGGGATCAGTAAACAATAGCTCTGTTTACATGGATCAGTCAACAGACTAGTAGCTAGGGCTGGGCGATGTGGCAAAAAAAAAAAAAATTTGATTTACAAATTCGATGTTTAACTGGTCATCTTAAAAATATACCTACTATATGATTCAAGTTAAAAAAAAAAAAAAAAAAAAAGTTCTGTTCCACACCTGAAAAGTGCACCACACCTGAAGTGATCAAAACTAATTACTTATGTATGTTAAATATATTTTCAAAAATGAAATATGAAGACAAATATTGTATTAACTTATCTCAAACATATCCTCAGGATTAATATAAAAAAGGACAATGGTAAATATTTCTTAGCCATAAAGTCAAGGCTATTCAAATTTAAAATGACTAAAAGCACAACACTAGTAATTGTCTATATATCTATTATATATATATATATATATATATATATATATATATATATATATATATATATATATATATATTAGGGCTGTGCAAAAGTTAATTGCGATTAATCGCATCCAAAATAAAAGTCTGTGTTTACATAATATATTTGTGTGTGCTGTATATAATTATTTTGTATATATAAATACCTGTGCATGTATATATTTAAGAATTATTTGCGCTTAAATTCTGTATATATTTATTAATACATAATCTATATTATATAAATATAATTTTTTTATATATGAATAACATATTTTCTTAAATATATACATGCATGTGTGTTTATTTATATATACAAAATAATTATATACAGCACACACACACATATATATATATATAAAATATAATATAATTATATATATATATATATACTATATATATATATATATATACTATATATATCTATATATCTAATGCTTTGTAAAAAAAGAAAAAAAACATGACCTTTTACCCTGTCACCATCATACAAAAATGAAATATCAAACATTCATTTGAACATTAGATCTTTAAATTCCATTTAGATATTTTTCTATTGTGTTTGTTTCTCAGACGTGTTTGTCTGTTGCACTCTTGTCTTTTTCAGCATCTCACCCATTAAAAACGACATTCTAAAAACGCGCCGCTCAAATAAAAGACAAATAATCTAATAACTTCGCTTTTTTCCATTCCACTGCCCACATTCTTTTTTTTCCCAATGCTTTTCTTTGTGAACAGCTGCTTAAAACAAAGGTCTTCTACGTTCATTGAGTGCGTCACACGAGCGGTTAATCAGGTGCAACATCATTTAGTCGGATAATTTTCCTCTCTTAAAGGAGTAGTTCACTTTTAAAAAAAAAAATTTACTGATAATTTACTCACCCTCATGTCATCCAAAATATCCATGTATTTTTTTCTTCAGTCGAAAAGAAATTAAGGTTTTTAATGAAAACATTCCAGGATTTTTGTCCATATAATGGACTTCAATGGGAACCAAACGGTTCAAGGTCCAAAAGACAGTTTCAGTGCAAACTGCAAACTGTTCAAAGGGCTTTAAACGATTCCAGATGATGAATAAGGGTCTTATCAAGTGAAACGATTGCTCATTAAAAAAAAAAAAAATTAACAAATTTAAGTTTTATAAGCTCAAATGGTCACCTTGCTCTGTTAGGGTTAGGGTGTGATGCGCGTTCGTGACTCTCCTATATTCAAACTCGTTCATCAAAATGAACAAATCTTTTCATTTCGTTCGTTGAATGAACCAAATGACACGAAAAAAGATTTGTTCATTTTGATGAATGAGTTCGAACAGGAGAGTCACGAACGCTCATCACAGAACAGAGCATGGCGACCATTTGAGCTTTTAAAACTTAAACTATGTTTTTTTTTTTTTTTAAATAAGTGATCGCTTGATAAGACCCTTATTCATCGTCTGAAATCATTTAAAGCCCTTTGTACAGTTTGCAGTTTGCACTGAAACTGTCTTTTGGACCTTGAACTGTTTGGTTCCCATTGAAGTCCATTATATGGAGAAAAATCCTGGAATGTTTTCATCAAAAACCTTAATTTCTTTTCGACTGAAGAAAGAATGACATGGACATCTTGAATGACATTGGGGGTGAGTCAATTGTCATCAAAAGTTTTTGTTTGTTTGTTTGTTTTTTTAAAGTGAACTACTCCTTTAACTGTCAACATGTCTAATTGTAACGTTTGCTAAAAATTGTATTCAAACCAGCAATTTCTCGATTTAAAAGTAATAAAATTGTAGCAAAACATTACATTTGAATTAATCAAAAAAATAATGCCTTCTAATATCAGCCCACAGTCGGAATAAGGGGTGTTTATGCATTATGCTAATGCGAAAAAGCAGGTACCCACACGAGGGTGTCGAGCCCGTTAGTGATACACGGCTCATTTTGAGTCGTAATCTTAATGAGCAAGTCACTGATTTAATCATTGGTTTTGCTCAGAGGAGCTTGACTAGCTGTGTTCTGCTTTCGCCCTTTTTGACATGTTCACATTTTGTAGAGCCCCATGGCTCTCCTTTCTCTCGGTCTGTTTATATATCTATAAAACTCTTCCTGTCTATTTGTCTCTCTCTCTATTCAAACTAATCTAATGACACTTTCCTGGCCCTGGCTGCATTTTTGTTGCCATCTCTAGGGACCATTTAACAGAAAAGTGTGAATGTTATTTTATGGCTGGCTGCATCGCACAGATCTGTCTGTGTACTAAAGCGAGATAATGAAAAAGGTGAGTAACGTTTAATGGCGCAGTCCTCCCTGTCAATCACAAGCTCATTGTGTTGAAACTGACAATGTGGGTGGACATCCTGAACTATTCCCCATTTAATCACGATGATTTCCAGAACATAATTGCACTGGATGGCGTTTTCCATATGAAACATGGTGTTTGATGTTCAGTAGAACAGAAATATCGCAAAAGAAATCTGTTTCTAGTTTGTTCTTTCTCCTAGATTGCATGGAAAGCAAATTGCTGAGGTCGTGTGCTTCTCAGATTGTTCTCATCGACTAATGCCTCAAACTGTGCTCATATTTGCCAAGTCAGATATCTCATCAAATTCTTCATAGACATAATGATGTAAGATTTGCCAACTACATAGTTTCATAGATACATTTATAATAGATAAATCTTCTTTTTTCTACTCACCTCAGTACTGTTTTAGAAATTTAAAACAATGGCCATCAATTAAATAATATAATGGGCTATATGCACGCATAAGTTCCGCATTTGAAGTAAGGATGCTCGTCCATTTCCGGTTGTGTAGATTAAAGCGGAGGAAAACCGGAGAAAACGGGATTATGGCAGAGTCTTCAATATTTACTGTCCTCCCGTCTTTGAAACGAAACGTACATACGTTTAGATGTAATTTTATATATAGTTATGTTTATTTAATATAATTTTAAAAAGAAGCATAAACACAACAAGGGGTGTCTGTTTTATCTGTTTTTGTGACTAACGTTTCATTAGTATAACCATGGAGTATAAAATTCAATATAAATTCTCGGTATTGCATTGGACTCTATGATCGGCGGAAGTTATCGAGCATCCTTAATCCTTCACCGGAAATAACGCCGTGCATAGAGCCCATTTGTGAATTTTAATGGTGTCAATTTTAATTTATTATTATTCAATTAATATTAAAATATTAATATTAATAAATTATAACTATAACAATAACTATATTAGCTCCCACACAACACACAATGTTGTCCTGTTTATTCAAAGTGCATGCTGCAGTTTTGTCGTCTGTCGCTTTAAATGCTCGAGCTCTTAAAGTAGAATGGATCCTGATTGGCTGTTAAAGTTTTGAATGTTCATCAGTTGGAAAAAAAATCGTTCTGAAAGTAATTCCAATGAAATAGTTTCTCTGTGAAGTTATTGTTATAGCTGTGGTGTGGACTCTGCTATTCTGGTAACACTTTACTTGAAGGGGTGTGTAGCCTATAAGACTAACATGACACCTTCATAATCATGACATGACATATGTTATGAATATGAAGGAAGTTTTATGCATGTTTGTGACATCTGTCATTAAGTGTCATTTGCTCATGACATTTTTAATGCAAATATGACATTGTTTGAGATGTATTTGTTATGACACCTTGACATAAACCAATACATCATAACCTTTCAGTGTCTTTGTCATGACAACTTGACATTAGTAAGAAAACACAACCTGTCATAAACATGACATAGCAGATTAATTATCAAATTTAAAAAACCACCTAGATTTATTGGTTAACATTACATTAAACTATTAGGTGGTTGGTTTTGACATTGGCTGTCATCAGTGGTGTAGTCTACATGATACGCAGGTGTACGCCGTATACCCACTAGGAAATGTCAAAGATCTCCGTATGCCCACTTTAAAAAGCATGAGGATTCGTAACAACATTGTTTTGTGAAATAACTTTCATACGACTTCAGCCCCCCTAAACTTCTGCCTAGCCCCCCTAAATTTTTTTGTATTAATGTAGGCTACAGAATTTCGTGTTCACTTCAGTCCTGTTATAATCAGATTCAGCGCATTCTTCATCTTCAATCCGCAGCGGTGCCGAGCAGAGAGCACGTCAAAAACAGAGGTCAGGGTGTGTGTGTATGTTCGTGTTCATCTGAGCTCATTGGTCTGTCACTGCTCGTCAATGTCAGAATATTTGAGATGGCCAATCAAATCAAAGTAGGTGGGCTTTATGTTCACAGACACTGCTGAGCGCGAATTTTAGCAGAGCGACTCGGCGCTTCAGTTTATGGGCAAGTGTGAGAAAAGATTAAGTGGCTAAATTCATTTAAATTTCATATTTTAATTTGTTTTAGGTCATAAATGTTAAATGAATGACAAAAAATAATCAGGCGAACTAATATAGTTTTGTCTAATTTCGCCATTTTGAACTGAAAATAGGCCTATGTAACGTGACTCGTGTAATTTAATAATTAATTTACCGTCATTGCGAGGGGACAAGAGACATTGACAAAGCCGTTTTCATCATTTTAGCCTAAAGAGTAATAATGAATGTATACATATGGTATACAATGTATACATATGGTATACATATGGTCTTCAAACGTCTTGAAATGCACATCAGAGAAATATTAAGAGAAATAAAGTTATCATGACAAAGAAGACCGTGACAGGTTGTGATTTTATGGTTTATGTCAAGATGTCATAACAAAAGACATCTTAATGTCATATCTGCATTCAAAATGTCATAATTGACCTTATGCACAGCTTCACTACTTCCTGAACTTAAGTCAGCTCCTTGTTTCCTGTCTGCCATTATTGGCCGAACTTGATAAATTCAGGTGTGTTTGATTATTGTTGCCGTGACTACTGAGGTCAGGCACACCTGGATTAATCAATTTGTCCAATAATGACAGACAGGAAACAAGGAGCTGGCTTAAGTTCAGGAAGTAGTGCAGCTGTGCATAAGGTCAATTGAGCGAAAGACACTTAATGACAGTTGTCATAAACATGCTTAAACCCTACTTCACATTCAAGACAAATGTCATGTCATGGTTATGAAGGTGTCATGTCAGTCTTATGCTCTATCTATCTATCTATCTATCTATCTATCTATCTATCTATCTATCTATCTATCTATCTAACTAACTAACTAACTAACTATCTATCTATCTATCTATCTATCTATCTATCTAACTAACTAACTAACTAACTAACTAACTAACTAACTAACTAATCTGTCTGCCTGTCTGTCTGTCTAATTTCTCTTAACTTTTCACCCTCTTGTGGCCCCTGGTCATATCCAGACCCCATTTCGAATAAGCTTTACTATCTTGAACTGGTTTGTTATTATGAAGAAAAGTCTTTTCTTTCTAATGTCTTTTTTATTGTGTCTTTTCTCTTTAGATTCCCACGGCATGGACCTTTTCGCAGTGGCGGTGCATGAGTTTGGCCATGCCATAGGGCTTGCACACACCTCTGCCATTGAGTCCATCATGCGCCCTTACTACCAGGGGCCAGTAGGGGACCCGCTCAAGTACAACCTCCCGTACGAAGACAAGGTCCGTGTCTGGCAGCTTTACGGTAAGAAAGTCCACCCCTTGGTCACACCTGGTTTCTTTCTTTTCTCCCGTATCTCCTCCCTCTCCATCAGTTAAATGAAAACAGGCACTGCGGCAAGCTGTGTGAGCTGAGCTTCCTCAAACAAACATGGACAACCTGCTATCATCTTAGATGCCTTGGCATTGTTGAAGAAGCAAAAAGTGACAAGTAGCGACAACTTGAAGACGTAGTTTCTCTGCAAGACATACAGATAGATAGATGCTGTAATCTGTCAACAGTAAACACACAAGGATGACACAAAGAATGAGTTGTGCCTGCTGATAGCGCTGCTACATGCGCTGTCTGTATCGCTTTAGCGCCCTAGTATTTACTAAAGGAACTAGACCTGTAACCCTGCAAATAAGCCTGGCAAATCTTCATAATGCATAATGGGCGAGTGCTCAGACATAAATGATGCAGCCAGTGTTCATTTTTATATAGTTTTCTGTTTTAGTCCTAATTTAAAAATTCAGTCTATTTCGTCTTGTCATATGCATTTATTGTAGTCAATTTTAATTAGACGAAAATGTATTTTTAATAAAACATTATTACTATTATTTAATTCTTACACTCTAAAAAATGCTGGGTTGTTTTAACCCAATTTTGGGTCAAATATGGACAAACCCGAAATGTTGGGTTAAAAATGTAATGTAAAAATTTAACCCAATGGCTGGGTTAGTCCATATTTGACCCAAAGTTGGGTTAAAACAACCCAGCATTTTTTAGAGTGTATTTGATTTAATTCTTAATTATATTATTTATTATTTTTTAATTCTAACACATTCATATCAGATATATAAATATTTTATTATATTCAATATTTATTTTCATTTTATTCAAATATTAATGTTATTATGGTCATCTTCAATATATACAATTTCATAAAAATAAAATTGACTACAATAAATTATTTTGTTCTGTGCTTATATATAATTAATATGTAAATTCTACATTAATATAATTATATATTAATTTAAGTTTTATTAAAATTATTATTATTAGATGTGTTCCTGAGAAAAAACACACAAGTGTAGTGCACTATTCATGTTGTTAATTCTTTATACTTTAGTTATTTAATGTCCACGTTTTAGTGATTATAGGAGTGCATTCGCAACGTGACTTACACAATCGGACATAAAAAAGTTCAACAGTGCTTGGCTTTTCCTCCATCCCTCCCCACTCACATTATCTTGTTTTTAGCTGCCCTTTGTAATTGTAAAAACAAAGTGATTGTCAGTGCATGCCCCCTCCGCAGGCTGCCCTTTTCTGTGATCCCACCTGGCAAATAACAGGCCCTAAACGAGGCGCGCAGAGAGCAGAAGTGATTTGGTTTGTGTAGGGGCACCATTGATTCAATTACATGGCTGTGTTGAGTCAGACTTAGGAGCACAGGGATTAATTGATTGTCACCATGATTTGGACCATGATCTACTAATCAACATGCACGGCACTGCAAATAAGCATGGTGGGAAGCAAAGAGATAGAGAAACATTTAAAGAAAGCGATGGAAAGATCAGGATGGGCTCAAGCAAATAGTGCCATGAGCTCCGGAACTCGAGGTGATGAACACTGGCCAAGCGGTTAATAAATGCATGTGTAGTTTCTGCAAAATAATGAGTGTGTATACAAAAGCAGTCATTTTCCCCATTGAATTAATCTTCATGTTCTGTTGAGATTTACTATTTACTGTCTTTAGTTTTGAGGCTTAGAGACCATCGTGGTGTAGGCTACTCATAAAAATAGTAATGATAGTATTTTGTAATTGACTTTTATTATATATTCAATAAATAAAAAATAAAAAAACAGTAATCTCATTATCTCTTTTTTTGTGTGTTTCGGAAAAGCTTTCAATAATGCCTCGAACTGTGCTCAGACATTTTATTATGAACTGAAAGCATTCTCCAAAGACCAAATTATCTGAGCTATGCTGTCCACATCGATTTTATAGCTCAATACTATTAACAATTGATTTACAAAAAATGTCTGTCTTTCTAAGTTAGTCCTAATTTCATGATTATTTCATACTGTATTTTTATAGAATTCATATATATACACTCTAAAAAATGCTGGGTTGTTTTAACCCAACTTTGGGTCAAATATGGACTAACCCAGCCGTTGGGTTAAATTTTTACATTACATTTTTAACCCAACATTTCGGGTTTGTCCATATTTGACCCAAAATTGGGTTAAAACAACCCAGCATTTTTTAGAGTGACAAGTATATATATATATATATATATATATATATATATATATAACCCTCTGTTGTAAAACTTAATTGCTTGTTTGTGAGGTCAATAAAAAAAAAAAAAAAAATTGGCATAGATAATTGTTGACTTCTGTGTACACTAGAAATATACTAACTAGTTAAGGGTCTAACTAGTCTAAGTAGTTAGCAAGTTAAGTATATGTATATATATATATATATACATATATATATATTACAAATGTTCTAATATATATATATATATATATATATATATATATATATATATATACTTTGTAATATTACAAAGTCTCTGTATAACCAGAAAATGTATCAAGTTTCAACCAGACAAAGTATGCATATTGCATATATTTTTGAACTAAGGGCTTTGGGGTCCCCAAGCAAAACATGAGGATTAAAAGTTAAAGAGAGAGCGTACTTTTGAAATACTATTTGATTTGGGACAAAATTGGATTGAACACATGCACTTTGTTGGTTGTTAAACATTTTGCTGATTAGATTAGTTTAATTTTTACTTATGCATTATTACTCATAAATGTTCCATGTACGTATGCAGTAGTTTTACATAATGACTTTTCTGAGACTGGTTGTTATCTCTATCTTTGAGTGATTACTTAATGAGGTTTGTCAAGATGTCAAGAATGCACTTAGTGTGTGTTCCTTTCAGATGTGTGGCATATGTATTCTTGTGCACAAGTTTAATTTATCTTGTGTTTTTGTCAGGTGTTCGGGACTCCGTATCACACACGCCGCAGACAGATGACCCCTCTCAAACAGCTGAACCTCCTGTCCTGCTTGACCTTCCCACAAACAGATCTACAATACCGTGAGTCAACAAGCAAACATCCACAAAACCCACATTCTCTCTGTTCAGCGTGTCTTGAATATTTTGAATTGCAGAGGTAGTGGTCCATCATTTGGTAGGAAAATAGGTGCAGACTTCATAATGCACTCAGCCTTCCTGAAGCAAATGCCAGAATGACACAAATTATAGACTAAATTCCTGACTCCTACTGGTAAGCAAGAATTTAGCCTCTCAGAGAGAAGCCTGCACCTCTTCATTTTCTGTGAGACAGGTATATTTAGATTGACAAAGGTCAGTGATATATTCCTCTCAGAGAGTTCAGCTAATAAGCTGTGAATGAAGATCTTTGTTAATAGTGTCAGGCGAGTTCCCGCTCACAAAAGCAGCTCTGTCACCGTAATTGCTCCGTCATTAGCATCCCGGCCACGTCAAAGTGCTAAGTCAGTATAGCCTAGGGGATAACGCATTCAGAGGTTTTGTTACCACTAGGTGATAACATCTTCTTTAATTTGTCCAAACTTAAACCAAATACATAAAAAATGACATTCAGGACTGGTTGGACATAGCCAGAGCTATAGCCAAAAATAAATACTCATATAAAGACAACAAAATAAGTAAGGCTAGCATTTTTTCAAGGCTAAAAGTTTTTCTCTAATACACATTGGCCACAATTATTGCTACCCCTAGAAACTCTTGTGAGTAAAATATCTCTTTTTTTTTACCAGGGTGACTAGGAACATGAAGTTATCCTGTCATGACTTGAAACATGACCTGTTTTCTGTTGAGTCTTGGCCTTAAAAAAATATCAAACAGCATCTACATCAGTTATTTGGGAGAGTTTAAAAAAATCCTCTGCTCTCATCTAAAAACTACAGACACTACTAGAACTTCAAACTGGACTGGGTTCTATGCTCAGATTAAACAAACAAAAAAGCATTTTTTGTCAGCAAACCTACAGGTGTGTTACAAAAAGTACCCCATTTGTATGATTAAATATACTACTGGATCTTAATGGTTGTGTGTGTCTTTTGTTCTGCTGGAGGTCCTGGACATCTTCTTCAGATACATGGCATTCATGGATTCTATCACACACCAATAGATACAAAATCAAAACCCTCGCATTAGCTCTTGTTATGACGCATAACAAAACAGCTAAAAGCATTTCTATGTTGGACCTTTTATTGAAAGTAGCCTAAAAGTATTGAAAGAATTTTTGTAATTCCGCTAGCTGTCACTATTGTCGCAGGAACTAAAAGTGTTTAAGAATCTTTTTTAAGGAAAAAATACAAGAATGTTACAAGAAAAAAAATATGATAATTAACAGTGTTACCAGTTTATCTATCTCTTTTTTTCTTCGTATTTTCTCATAGACCTGACCGTGATGCCCCTGACCGATGCACTAGCCACTTTGATGCTATTGCCCAGATTCGAGGGGAGGCCTTCTTTTTCAAAGGTAAGAACACCCAGATGTCCAGAGTAAAATCAATGGATACTAGTAGCAATTGACAAAATATGAGGTTCTACATCCTTTTGTGTGTATAAACGATAAACTTGTTTTCTGATATTTTGACATTTTTAAAATGGATGCATAATTGCATTAGATATTATGACTAAAAGTGATATTGAGATATTCCAACTTTTTGTCAGACAACATATCTTGGATTTACTGTAACCTTTTTAACTTTAAGTTCTTACCCCATTATTTATTGAAAAAAGGAAGAAAAAGTTTCCTATTGCTTTATTATATTATCAAGATACAGTTTTTTATTCTATTTTATTTTATTTAAAATGAAATAAAATATTAAGTAAATATATGCTTCTTAAGTAAATGTATCTTGAAATATTGATAAAGAAAGTAAATATCATTATCAAACTTCAAATCGGTTTTGTCGGGCACTAAATTGTTTTGTTTTCTTTTTGCATTTTGATACATAATCATTTGTGCGCTGTATTTGTTTGGCTGATTCTGCCAGCTGGGTACACTCCTACCCACTGCCCCAGGGCAGGCAGCAATTCCTCGCTTTATTTAACCGATGTCCCTCATACATCATGTGATAGCACACAATTACACCATAAGCTTACATAAAGCTTACATTCTTACTGTCAAACCTCTCGTCAGGGAAGTATTTTTGGCGTCTGACACGTGAAAAGCACCTGGTGTCGTTAAGGCCAGCTCAGATCCATCGCTTCTGGAGAGGTCTTCCTGCCAACCTGGACAGTTTGGATGCTGTATATGAGAGACCTGGAGATCATAAGATAGTGTTTTTTAAAGGTAAATGGCTGAATTCAGCCTTTTATTAAAATATGATTTAACATTCCCTTCACCTTGCACCTTTTTCATATTGTTACTACTGATTTGTCTCACTTTAAGTATTACACTTTGGCACATAACTCATTCTGAACTGTTATAGACATGCTACAGACATGAATACCTGAAGTCATGCAGCTTATCTTAGATGTAATCTTTTTCCAAAAATATAACATTTCTAGAATATACCTTAAATAAATACTTGGTTGCAAATTAAAAATATATATATAGATTTAATTAAACCTTGTTGCAAACATTATTTTGAGGTGGATCTATGTCAATCAACTTTATATCAACAATATTGTTGAGTAATTTAAACTGAAACTTGATTTAAAAAATAAATAAGAAAATAAGTTGCAGAAACTTAATGAAATTTTCTTAATTACTTTGAAAAAATTAGTGTTGATTACTAAATAGAAATTTAGTGTTATGTATTTTTTTTAGTAAAGGGAAAAACCTGTTAGTGTTTAATGCTGTAAAGTTTGACATTTAACGGTCCTGTATCTATTATATTTACCTTCCTAAAGATAAGTAAGAACAGTTTTATTTATATAGCACTTTTAACACAACAATGCACAAAGTGCTTTGCAAAAAACACAATCATTAAAATACATTAATGTGGAGATATACACAGTATATAAAGAAAGAAAATATAACATAAATATCAAAATACACAAAAGACACATCACAAAATATAAAAGCACTTACGTTTTCAGACGACATTTAAAAACAAACACGCATTCAGATCTAATATCAACTGGCAAACTCTTAGCTAGCAGCTTGTTAAAAGAAGAACTAAGACATCTCTCTGATCATAAGGTCTCAGTATCTCAGTTAAATATATAGGTGCCAAACCGTTTAAAGCTTTATATGTGGACAATAAAATCTTAAAACCAATCTTAATATAAAACAGGTAACCAATGTAAAGAAGCTAAAGCAGATGTGATAATGTGAATAAGTATACAGTACATTGACTATATGAGAAGTTATAGTAAATTAAATAAGATGTATTTAGTATTTTCTGCCAGCTGTTTGTTTAACTGAAATATATGGAAAATAATACATAGAAATAGTAACCACTCAATTCACCTTGGCCTTGTGTTGTTGATTTGTGCAACACATTTCCTTCAGAAAATGTCCAAATCTAGTTTCACACTGTTTGTTACTTTCGTGCAGTATTTCAAAAAGATTGTGTTGTTAATTCTCCCTAGAGCATAAACACTCTATTCTCTAAATGATTGGAATTTAAAGCTCTCGAGTTATGTAAATGTCATTTTTAATAAGAGTTTTCACTATAAAGCGAACAATGTCCTTCAAAAATATAACGCAAGAGTGTTTTGAAGCTCAAAAGCAAAAAGGTAATACATTTTTAGAGCACTAAAATGTATTTCACAACAGGACTGTGTTTTCTAATCTGGTCTGCTAGTAAAGAAAGCCTTTACAATTTTCACACCTTACAAGAAGTTGTTCTCACTTTTTTAGGAGGAAAATATTGGGTGTTCAAGGACAATATCGTTGAAGAGGGCTACCCGCGGTCTGTCGGTGACTTTGGGCTGCCCCTGGAAGGAGTAGATGCAGTATTTGTTTGGCTGCACAACGAGAAGACGTACTTCTTCAAGGACAACCGTTACTGGCGCTACGATGACCATCTGCATCGCATGGACCTCGGCTACCCAAAAGACACGGTGCTGTGGAAAGGGATCCCATCCCAACTGGATGATGCCATGCGGTGGTCTGACAGTAAGCATTGTGAATCGTATTAGGTCTCTTGAATTTTAAAGGGGTGGTTTACTGCTTCTTTTCTTTGCATGATTGTGTTTAAGGGGTGCAATATAACATGTATTTGTGGTTTTTCTTTTTTTAAAAAGTCTTATTTTTCATAAATTTCCACCATTTGAACGACCGGTTGACTTCCTGATTCTATGAAACCACTTCCTTTAGAAACAGACAGTGGCCTCAGATTGGTTAGTTTGGGCCGGTGTGTTGTGATTGGCTAAACTGTAGTGCACGTTGTGCGGAAAATTCACGCCCATTACCTTTACGGGCGAAGTTGCATGGGTTGTTAATGTCAAATGTAAATAATGGTGTCGATTAGTGTTGGGCGATATGCTCCATTTTCATATCGTCCTATCGTCAGCTTGTGAGATCGGCGATACACGATATTATCGTGAGGGGGCGGGGCTAACTTATTTGATTATTAACTTGATTATTTAGCCTACTAATTAATTTGCTTGTTTTATTAGCCTACTTCGTTTTATAGCTTCGTATTGCTAGCAAAGGTGGAGTGTTTATTAATAGGATCAGGTTATTTCCTGGTATAGTGAAGTAAAAAAAGAGATCCTAATCCTTTTGTTTGTCAACGGGAAATTTACGGACACTATTAGCCTATTCTCATGCCATTACATGCAGCATTTTGGTCTATTTCTGCACTGAGATGAAAACACGTTTTAATAATTTCTTGGGTCAGAAAGAGTCGGAGTTTGCGATATGTGCCCCCCTACAGTGCGCTCTCTGCGCAGTTCACATGCGCACTTCAGTAAGCACGAAGTACGCGGGTTAATGTGTTTTAAATGCCGATATAAACAAGAGCAAGGGCCAAACGTCTAGCTGAGTCGATCGGTTTATACTACTTATGACTTGACTCTGATAAAGGAAACGTTTACATGACCACATGCATTGTCAAGTTTATTCAACATAATCAAGTTAAGAACGTCGTCGCATGTAAACGCGCTCTATCTCTGAAAGTGAAAGTAAAAACGAACTGCTTTCGGCATCTGCATTAACGCCGCGTTCACTCAGAGAGGACGATGATAACGGTAACTATAATACTATTTTAGTGATATTATTATTAATACTATTTAGTAATTGTATTGTTTTTAGTGTTAGTGTCATTAAACGTTTTGTTAATGTGTTGCAGAAACAAATACTGACGAACAACGATGCCGTTTTCATCTTGGATCTGTAGGAAATTGAATTTTGCGTCTGTTAAAACAAGCACACTTGATAATTTGTGAATGGATCACCTTGCGATTGAATTTTGATGTGGGATGTTTTTTAGTCTGTTTTAAAAACATTCTCTTAGAGGAGTCCTCATTAGTTCGTGTGTTGTTGCAATTGTTATGAGGTGATGTCGTTGTAAATTTAGGCAAGGCAAATTAATTGTAGTTCCTATATTCATTTAATAACAATACTAGCTTTATAATAATAATAATAGGCCTAATAATAATAATTTAATACATTATGGTAAAACGAGCCAATTATCGTATTGATATCGTCAAAGGCATCTGCCATCGGCGATATGTCAGACTATCGTCGATACACGATACTATCGTCTATCGGCACAACCCTAGTGTCGATACTGCAGTATCAGTATGAGCCAGAATCAGACCCGATGAAGAGAGTCGAGCAGAACCTCACCACACACGGCTCTTGCAAAACCTTTCTGAATGGTAATTTGCCTATATGTTTTTGCACTTTATACACGTTTATCCCACAAAATAACATTGAACTGACTGGCTACCATATACACAAACAGCGTTGGCATTGGTTTACTTTCTTGATCACATCGAAAAATAACACCATATATACATGAAAAATACATTTACAACATTAGTACATATACAAAATTTAGGTCCAAAATGTTTGTACGCGTTTGTCGTAGACACGAAATAGCATAGCTAAGTGGCTATAAAGCCAGCGCTGGCATTTGATAAAACTAAAACATTACGTCTGAAATTATACCTGCAAATACAATTAAAATGATTAGGTCTTAGCCTACTTACAGGTTGTGGCCCAACAACTGCAGCCTCTGTTTTTAAAGTTGGAACTGCTTCATGTTTTAGTAACAGTTTCTTGTTGAATCCGGCATTGAATTCGTGGAGATTCTGGAAGCTGTCTTCCGTAAAATGCGCAGCACTGAGAGCTAGATTACGATCGTCATTTTCAGGAACATAATCAAACATAAATTGTATTGATTGTTGACGCATTACAACGTCCATGGGAAGCTCGAACACAGAAGAACTGACAGCTGGGTGAACATAACACTTTCGATGAGTCGCAGAAATATGGCCATGCTTTTTTGCATATTCCGGAGGGGTTGATGCAAATGTATGGGTTAGTGACGTCTAAAACACGTTGTTGTCCCAATCGAGTCGTTTTTGTAGGCATTAAAGTTCCTGATTTTTAAAAGACGATATCTCTTTTTTACATTGAACTTTCAGCGCTGCAACTTTACAGATACTTTTCATGCACCAACAGCGACACTATTTAAAATGAAAAAAGTGAAATCGCAATCAACCACCCCTTTAAGCAGTTCTACTGGATCTCATTTTTTTAGGGCCAAAAGAAATGAACCTTTTCCTTTCCCTGGGGGAAAAAAACAGACTTGAATTTCCATGCTACATTATATCCCAGTTAGCTGCTTAACTAGGTAGAGAAGAGCATAGCTATATAAAATGTACTCCTAAAAGTTGACAAAATCTAAATATTTTGATTGTAGTTGATTGATATTGTTGATGTCTCATTCTCTACACACAGATGTCCAATAAAATGATGATAAAATCTGATAAAATTAGAACATCCCTTCCACATAAATAATAATTACTGTTTATAAATGCCTCAAACTATAGAAAATAATAAATTGTTAAATAGTTTAGTAAATAGTTTTTTACAGGCTTTGACAAGCCAAAAAGTTTTTCATTCAGTGTTATTTTAGTATTATTTATATATATTCTGTTATAGAATTTATTAATGTGCTGTTATTGGGACCTTACATGTACTTCACATTACCTCCCCTTACACCTACCCCTTAAACACTTTATTCCCATTATTAAATACCTACTTGAATATGATATTCAATAAATATCACATTTTCTTTATTTTTATTTCAAATAAATGTTGCTCTGAGCTGATATGCAATGAGAAAAGGGAAAAAAATGAGTTCAGGAAAAGGCTGGTTCAAACTCGGGTCAGGCATGTCAACGTAACGTCACTGTTATCAGATGTGTTTCTCTTGTCATTTTTCTAATTAAGACAATGATTTTGTTATCAGACAATGGTGAGTGGAGTTAGTGTAAATAGCCTCTACCAACAAGCCATGCTATTTGAACTTGGTGTAGACAAACATTCTGAAATAATCATTAAATCATAAAACAAATCATAAAACAAATCTAAAATTCAAATGTGTGCTAATATTATCTTCCATCATATGCAATACAATATTAGCTTTATTTAAACAAAGTGACTGTGTATAGTTGTACAACCCTAATCCACCTTGGAAGAAATGGTTTTACTTGGATGGAGAGGCTGTTAGCCATGCAGGTGTTGTATTTGTGTGGTTGTCATAGCAGCGGTTTTGAGGTCTATGTGAGCAGAATGGAGAAAGGGGCATAATGTCCTGTCATGCCTAATGCACAGCATTGTGTCTAATGCACAGTGAGCTCTCCGTGGTGTCCTCAAGGATGAAGACCAGGCAGCTGCGGTGGATCTTGTGGTGGATCACTAGAAGCCTGTTTTACATAAAGGCAAAGCTTCAAAGCAAATATTCAATTAACCATACCAATGTCAGCAAATCCAAATATGCAAAAGGTTTTTCATGAAAGCCTATTTCTGATATAAGAAGTGCAGGCCATTCCCTCCTTTTCTTTTTCTTTTCGCAGATGGCCACATAGATGAGTGTGATTTATCAGGATGCATGTTTCAGTGATATATGAGGACATTTATGTGCGGTATTCCAACAAAGTAATTACATCCACCACCTGTAATTAGCATTGAAGCATTTTGAACATTTTTCAAATGTCACCCATGAGTGAAACATACTATTGTTTGTATGAATGTGAAGGTCAGTTATTTAGCATATTATGCATAATGTTAACCTATAACGGCATGCAGGTGAATCTTTTTTTGGTCATTTGGTCATTGTACTGTTATTTTTTTCCTTATCATCTCATGCAAAATGTATAAAATGGGAAGTTTGCGCTGTTTTATCCCCCTAAAAAAACATCTTTGCAGTTTTGCATATTGCTAATTCCCTTACAAGCTGAGTTTTAACCATATTTAGGATAACTATAATGAAAAAAAAATATATACAAAAGAATATATTGTAGAGTCCACACCATGACCATAATGAAAACAGCACTGAGCAACTATATTGTTGGAATCACTTCAGAATGATTTTTCTTTTCAGCAGATGAACGATAAAAATATTGACAGCCAGTCAGAATCCATTCTGCTTAAAAGAGCTCAAGAATTTAAAGAGCCAGACAACAAAACTGCAGCGCTCTTAGAATAAACAGAACGATATCATCGTACCCTGGTGTGAACTAATATACTAATATAGTAATCGTGTGTGAACGGAATCTCTGAGGCTTTGCTCTGACAATTTTAGACTGGTTCGGGTCGTACCGCTGCGGAATAATCTAGTACCTGCGTGACTTGTCATAGACATAAACTGAAAGAAGTAGCTCTGAAACAGGAAATAGAGGTGACAAAAGCCATAGAGGGAAACATAAAACCATAATGATCTGTATAGTAGATGAAAGCAGGTCTGGAAAAATCCATCCTGCTCAATCATCGACCTCTATTTTATTTCCTTGTATCTCCCGCTCTTTCTACCCAGGTGCATCATATTTCTTCAAAGGGAAGGAGTACTGGCGTGTGGCGGGCAGCGATATGGAGGTTGAAGCAGGTTATCCGCGTCCCATCGGGAAGGACTGGCTGGTGTGCACGGAAATGCAGTCGGACTCCCCGGAGATGCAGAACAACTCGAACACGAGGCTTCACGGGCAGCACCACGCAGATCATGCAGAAAATGGCTACGAGGTTTGTTCCTGCACTTCAGACTCAGCCTCCCCACTGGGGACGCGACTGACCCTCACGCCCGCCTGGGTGTTAGCGCCACTCTGGACGCTTACTCTCGCTCTCTCCTCTGCTCCTCTTTGATAAGGGCAGAGCCACAGGCCTGTACTCAAAAAGACTCAAGGAGCAGAACAGCAGCCTGTGTGTGTGAAGAGAGCAATGAGAGGCTCTGAAACAGCCTTCCGCCTGCACCCGACTGATGGAATGGACTTAGCACTTCAATCAAGACAGGAATTGGATCACTTATTCTTTTTTCTTTTCTTTTTTTTTGGTTGATGCTTTTTGTTGTCGCCTTTTTCTGGAAACTGGAAATTCTATTATTATTATTATTATTATTATTATCATCATCATTATTATAATTAGTGATAGGGATGGGCAACGATTAATCGCGATTAATCACATTCAAAATAAAAGTTTGTGTTTACATAATATATGTGTGTGTGGTGTGCATAATTAATTTGTATATATAAATACCCACACACATGCATGTATATATTTAAGAAAAATGTGTAATTAATATATCAAATATTTATATTTATATATAATATTAATTATGTATAAATATATATAAAGTATACATGCAAATATTTCTTAAATATATACATTCATGTGTGTGTATTTATATATACAAATTAATTATACACACTACACACAATATATTATGAAAACCCAAACTTTTATTTTGGATGCGACTAATCGCGATTAATCGTTGCCCATCCCTAATCTCAACCCCAAATATTAGACTTAATAACTTAGCACATAATTTATCTCACACAGACGTAGCCTAAATTATATCTTAAATGGTGTCACTCATTGAGGTGTGCTATTAATTTATCAGACCTACGACTTCGCCTGGCAGACAATAAAGCAAGCGATATTTATTTATGACCCAAAATATCAGAGACCTTGAATACACGCATATGAAATGCTACAAATTAGTCTAAACGCCCATCTTGGCAACGTGTTTTGCACAGGCAAGCATTGCTAACATTAAAATTAAAAGTATTGGTAGTATTCAAAACCTGAAAATAATCATTATCAAGATTTAGCAATAAATAATCAGATTTCTGTAATCATTTTGTTTCAGAATATCAAGCTTTCTGAGGCATATCCAGAGCCAGTAATAATAATGATCATGATAATAATGATAATAATGATAGCGATTGTAGTAATATTGCGGAAATCTCACAAATCAGGTTTCCTGCTGGCTGCAGTTCAGAGGCATCATGAGAGACCATGAATCACAACCTTAACCTTCCTTCACTCCAAGTGCTTTAAAGGGATACTCCACTTTTTTTGGAAATAGGCTCATTTTACCACTCCTCCAAAGTTAAACAGTAGGGTTTTACCGTTTTCAAATGTATTCAGACGATTTTTTTTATATATATATATATATTTAAGAATATCAGTAAGCAAACACTTTCTGGTCTCATTGACTTCCATAGTATATTTTTTTTCCTACTATTGAAGTCAATGAGACCAGACACTGTTTGGTTACTGATATTCATCTAAATATAAAAGAAATTGGCTGAATACATTCGAAAACGGTAAAACCCAACTGTTTAACTGTGCGGGGAGCGGTAAATTGAGCCTATTTCCAAAAAAGGTGGAGTATCCCTTTAAGAATCCACTCACTCGTTTTTTATTGGCACTTTTTCTTCTAAAAGCATAATCCTTTACTTGTTTTACGGGTTGTAACTTCGTCTGATCCACCTATTCCCAGTGTCTTAGCATCTTTGACTTATTATTCTGCCTTGTTCAAAGCAATTATATTTACTCTCATCTTCAATACTGACTGTTTTAGTAATATACACCACATCACTCTAAAGCAACGACTTACTGATTGCAGTCAACTGTATTTTTGTAATAAACACCACTGATGTTTAGTTCAAGGTCATGCATGATGCTGGATTCACAATGCCTGGATCATCACAGCTTGAACCATTTCACAACTTTGTTTATACTAATTTTGGTCTTCTTATAGACTTTCCAACAGTTTTCCCAGTCAGAGAGAGTTGAGGACATTGAGGAATACTTAGACTAGGAAGATGTTTGACTCAAATCCTGGGCTGCTGAGAGTGCACTCTGATCATATATGGAAATAAATGCTTATACTATATATAAATATACATATATATTTAAGGTAAAAAAAAACTTTTATGGCAGTTGCAAAAACAATGTACATTCTGAGCTGTCTTTTATAAGGTGAAATATTTTTGTAGAAAAATAAAGAAGTATGAGCAAGCTCTTGTGATGCCTGCTGTAATTTCATGACATGCGCGAGTCTAAATGCGAGCTCCACGCGGCTATTTCCCCGCCGACATGACAGCTGCTGTCACACGACGGCAGGAACCGCATTCGCTCCATATTCACCCCGCAATACCAATAACATCAAACCACCAATCAGAATTTTCTTAGCGCTCAGAACTCTGTTGGTGTTATATTCCTGTTTGTTTGTGTGGAAACATAGTTCATGTATTCTGCTGTAACTTTCTGTATTCTGTGCCTGTCTTACTGTAAATCAAGGACAGCGCATATTTCATATTGGATATGGAAAGTAACCGTCGCCTTGGTAACGAGCCCACTCCGCATCATCTATGAGAAAAGCTGTAGACTTTGTTTGCGTGTGCCTGAATGTGTGTGGGTGCCGAAACAAAGATGTTTTAAAAAGTGCTGAAAGCAGAACCAATGACTCTGAACGATGTGTCGATTATCTTCCTGTGGCAATAACTGAAAATACTTTGAGCGGTAAAATGTTTCATCAAAGACTGCAGTGCTGCTAATTACCGGCTGCCTGGAGACCGTCTGTGCCCCCAGGTAAGCAGAGTGGACATGTTCCAGCTCAGGGACTGTGTGCGGGGATGTGAAGTACACCCTGAAATTCAATAGGTTTGGCTTTACCTTGATATAACCAGTCTAAATGGTTTACCGGGTTTATCATGTTAAACAGTGCTGTGCAAAATTCAAAATTGAGATAAACTACAGCAAGCTTGAGTATGAATCGAATTAGACGCGCCCACAAGAAGTTGAATTCTTGTACAAACATACCGTAAAACTTCAAATAAAAGCCGAGTCCCAAATATACGTCTCTTTTACACGCCTGGTGTGGCTGCAGGTTCGGGTAAATAAAGGCCCAGTCTCATCATGATATGGAGGCGCGGGCGTGATTGCATTGCACGTGAACTGGAGCACATCTCATCATAAATTTTGCTCATTTAAATAATAGTGTGTGTGTGTGTGTGTGTATATATATATATTATGGCTGTCAGTTTAACGTGTTAATTGCGTTAACGCAATACCATTTTAACGGCGGTCATTTTTTTATCGCGCGATTAACAGACTTTTTGTTCAAACTTTGTTGTTTTTTCACATGCTTTTGCAAAAGGACGCGGCAAGCGGCGGCATGCGTCCTGATCCATTTCGGCGTCTCGCGCTCCTCATCCACTCAAAGCCAGTTGTTTTGTTTCCAGTCTAGATCTGCTTGCGCTTTGGTCGAAGAAGCAACAAAACGTCCTTGAAAGCCATTGAAATGAATGGGTTTCAGAGCGCACCGCGAGGACGTTTTGTGCCGCACACACTCGTTTCGGCTTGCGAGCCGGCCAAATAGTAACGTTACGTTTTGAGTGGATGACGAACGCGAGACGCCGAAATGGATGTCCTAAGATTCTGAATGGAAAGTTAACTTTTAAAAAGTTGCCAAATGGTCCTATTGACAAGACCAAAGTGATCTGTGTGTTTTGTCGTTGTGAACTGAGCTATCATCATCGCAGCACGTCCAGTCTGAAACACCACTTGATGATGGCCAAACACACACACACACAGATGATGCAACTTCTCCACCCCCTCGCCCCTCGTATCTTACCTAAATTAGCCCTGTATATATGCAAAAACGATGTGATCATCGCAACTGGCCCACCTTTACAGGTACTCTGCCCTGCCCCATCTGTGAGCCAGTGGCATCGCTCTCTCCTCTCCTTCCAAGCACCAACCTTCTCCCAGGGCCAGCTCAGGGCTACATCTCTCAACACTGCAAGAGTTAGGTGGTTACAGCCGGTCATCAGATGGGCACCCCCCTTCCTTGGTGTTTCGTCGATTTAAGCCCATAACACCTCGGGAGGGCTCGACAGCAGATCCAGCGTCCTGGATCTACCCCGCTGACCACCACCCAACTCTACGGTGTTTTTAGTCCTTCAACAGGTTTGCTCTGCCACCGCACCTCCCGCTGTATCCAGATCCAATTTGATGCTGCTTCCGCCTGTTCAGTGACACTGCCTATTAGCCGTTTCCTGGCCATCCCTTCAATCCCCAGCACTCCGAGTGCTCTCCAGAGTGACTGTCCCGCAAAACCTCTGCAGCCGACCTCTACTGGTAGATTCCAGGCCTTCCATCCTTTTTGCTGGCTCTCGAGGATAAGGCCTTGATATTTTTTGAGCTTGCGCTCATGCGCCTCCTCCATCCTATCTTCCCAGGGTACAGTTAACTCTATGAGTACCACCTGCTTGGTACCTCTAGACCACAGTACAATATCTGGTCTGAGGCTAGTGAGTGCTATCTCCTCCGGGAATTTGAGCTGCTTTTTCAGGTCTGCCCGCATCTCCCAGTCATTTGCTGAGGCCAGGACCCCTCTACTCCTCCGTACTGCTGCAGTGCTCTCTCCTGTCCGGACGAAATGGATAAAGTGGAGCCCATCAGGAGGCGGTTTACGATTCTTCCTTGCCTGTTCCACACCATCCGCCAACCGAGACAGGATCTTATCATGACGCCACCGGAATTTCCCGTCTGCCAAACTTGACCGGCATGCGGAAAGGACGTGCTCAAGATTGGCTGTCTTTCCACACAGCGTGCAGCTGGGGTTCTCTGTTATACCCCAAATATGGAGGTTTGATGGAGTAGGCAGGACATCGTAGACAGAACACATCAAGAACTTTATCTGACGTCCTTCCATATTCCAGATATCCTGCCACGTCAGGGCCCTTTCTCGCACGCCCTCCCATCTTGTCCAGCTGCCCTGTTTCTTCATGGCAACAGCCTTGACATGCCGGGTTTCCTCCTCTGCTTTACGGACCTCCCTCTGCACCATGCCACGACGTTCTTTTGGGTCAGCTTTTTTTCCAGCTTATTCTGGTGGAGCAACCCAGTCCAAGCCTGCCCACAGCTACTGTCCCAACGATGTCAGCATGATGCAGTCGATCCTCAGCCTCGGTCAATGCTCTGCTGGCTGACCATTTACGACCTGTCCTGACAACAATGCCTGCTTGGCGTACTCTTTCGTCTTTGCTGTCACGCAGCATCATGGCCTGGCGTGTCTTTGTCGCCTTATACTCCTCGACCACTGATGTCACTGGAAGCTGCAACTTGCTGCCTGTGCTATACAAGCCAATGGAGCAGAAGCTTCTTGGGACGCCCAGCCACCTCCTCAAATAGGTGTTAATCCTCCTCTCCAATCCCTCAACGGTAGAGATAGGTACCTCATAAACAAGCAATGGCCAGAGCAGCCTAGGAAGTACCCCGTGTTGGTAACCCCAGGCCTTATACTTGCCAGGTAGGCCACTCTTCTCTAAGGATGTCATCCAGGTATCTACTTGGATAATCATCTCCCTCACACTCTGCTTATCATTGAGGTCTGCCCTATACCATTTCCCCAAGCTCTTCACCGGTCTCTCTAGGACCGTTGGGATGATGGTATCTTTGATCTTGAAGCGGAACCGGTCCTGGATGCGCCCCTTCTTCAATACCAGGCTTCTGGACTTTTCTGGTTTGAAATCCATCCTTGCCCAATCGGTGAGTTCAACCAGATCCTCCAAGATCCATCTCCCTTCAGGTACTGATTTTGCCGTGATGGTGAGGTCGTCCATAAATGCTCTTATAGGTATCTGTTGGATGCCACTCGCCAACACTGCGCCTCGACGCAACTTTTCTGCTGATTTAACGAGAAGGTTCATCGCTGCTGAAAACAAAATCACTGAGATTGTGCATCCAGTGACAATGCCCACCTCTAGCCTCTGCCATTCTGTGGTAAAGTCTCCGCAGGAGAAGCGCATGTTGAAGTTATCATAATAACGCTGCAAGAGCTTCTGGAATCGCTCTGGGACATGGTAGGTCTTCAACGTCAGATGCACCAGCTTGTGGGGTATCGTTCCAAATGCATTTGTTAAGTCCAGCCACAGGACTGCGAGGTCACCACGGTTCTTCTTTGCATCTTCGATAATCTTGGTGATCATACTGGTGTGCTCAAGACAGCCTGCCACCCCTGGAACTCCCCCTTTTTGGACAGATGTGTCCATGTACCCGTTGTCCACCATAAAGGTGGTCAGTCTCTTCGCCAAAATCCCAAGAAAAATCTTTCCTTCGACGTTAAGGAGTGAGATGGTACGGAATTGCTTGATCCCTATAGAGTTTTCTTCCTTAGGGATGAAGCATCCCTCAGCGACCAGCCAGCTATCAGCAAGGAAGTCCTTCCTCCATGCAACTCTTAGTAGCTTCCAAAGTCGTCTCTTAAGCCTTTCACAATACTTATACACCTTATATGGAATGCCATTCGGCCCTTGGGCTGATTTTGCTCTGGCCTTCCTTAGAAAGGTGTTCACCTCCTGCCAGCTCGGTTCCTCAGCTCTAAAGGGGGTAGCTGGTTCTGCTGGTTGTATGAGTTTCTCCATCTCCTCCAGGCTGTCCTCCCTTCTGGGGTCACTGTGGACCTGACGAAGGTGCTCCTCCACCTCCTCCTTTGTTGCTTTCAACTCCCCTGATCTTACGTCGCCCAGAAGTTTTGTCAGATACTTGAAGGGATTCTTGGTGAAATCTGTCCTCTCCTTCATTCGTCGCTTCCTGTCCCTACGGTGACATTCAGCTCTTCGCAAGATCTTAATGCGCTCCCTCAAGTTGTCACGGATTTCCTTGAGTGCTGGTCTCTCATCCCCTGCTGCTTCACGAAATGCCTTCCTCAGCCTCCGCAAATCCCCTCTAAGGATTGCTATTTCCTTCAAGCGTCTGCTTTCCTTTGGCTGGGTGTTTGTTTTAGCCTTCGGCTCTTTCTTTCCGAAGCGATCAGCGCCTATGCTCCAAATAATGGAAGCCATAGCCTTCAGCTTCTTGCCCACATCTCCTGCCAAGGCTGTTTCCAGCACCTCATCCACATCATGATCAAACCTCTCCCACTCCTTCCTCGCCGCTGCAGCGGGCCAGTTCACTAATTCCTTTCGGGCCACTCCTACCCATATGTCCTGTCCAGGTCGTCTAATGTCCTGTGAACCCTCCATCTCTGTTTGGTGCTTTGTGTCCTCTGACACATCAGTGATGCCGTTCCTACTCCCATCTTCATCGTGTGCCTGGAGATTCGGGGAACTGTGGTTTGCCTCCTGCCCCGGCCTCTCCTCCGTCTCACCAGGTTTCCCTGTGCGTTGCACATTATGTTCCGGCTGCACGCACTTCATTTTTGACTGATGTATCTTCAGACCCCTCCCGTTTTTACATATCTTACCACATCTGCAGACCCGTGATACATCGTTTACCTGCTCCATAGTCGAAAGTCCATCGTGAGTGGTCATAACAAAGGTCTGTCCTGTGGAACTCACTGCAGAACATGTACTGTGTATATAAAGTATGTGGGACCTTACTATTTTGCCTAGCTATAGCTAATCCATTTTGTGAGTCATAATCCGTTTCTCGTGAAGAATGAAGATGAAGTAGGCCTAGATGAAGTAGCCTAATAACTTATACATCTGATTTGGTGATTGAAACACAATGTGTAAATTAATGTTAATCCCCTCAGATGGACATCAGGGGCCGTATTACAGGAAGAGTCCAAGATAGGATTTTCCCCAAATTGGTATTACCGAAGCAAATCCTAAATAACTTCAGGAATCCTATCTGTCTAATCCTATCAAATCCTATTTTTATGGTACTCGAATGTGTTCGAATATTTCATCAGTATCAGCCTGTTCACCGTTTGTATCACTCCGCGTGTCTGTATTTGCCTAACTTGCGTCTTTAAGCCAGCAGTTGGCGACAAGTGACTGTCTTTATGAGTCAAAATTTTTAATTTAATTGAACTAATTAGCGCCAAAAACTTTTATGAAATTAATAAAACAAACCAGTTATTGAAACCAATCTTAAATGCTAATTTATAAATTGCTCATTTGCCTCTGGACACAAAAAAATATCGCACTGGTGTTTGAAATAACATCTGTGCAAAATAATCCTTGAAAGATTTCTCCTTTAAGGCCATTCCTGTTTGGAATATGTGATTGTGTATTGTCAACAATAAGCAGAAGCATTCTGCATTTCCAAGTGTGGATCATTTCAACATGTCCTCATTCCCATATTTAAGAATCTGTTATCTGCTTGACAAATAATTTATGCTACTGCCCACTGACATGCTTTTAAAGCTATTGTTATCTCATTTTTATGACCTTCAAACACCTTAAAATGCACACATGTAGGTCTGAGAAATGCTAATTTTCTCAGGGGATATAATGCCCATGAACCCCCCTAACTACCTCACATTTGAATGTGCGTGACTGCCAGCTAGGGATGTTTTTTTCTTAGCCAGTCTGTCCCCTGCATATAGGCCTGCAATATACATTATTCTCTGTATCGAAACATGTAATCTTATGTCTATCTCTATCATTTTTGGGTATCAATCCATCTGTCTGGCTGTCGCTTTCAGATAGGGTATCTATCTATATTTATCATTTTAGGGTAACTATCAATCTGTTTGTCTGTTGCTTCTATCAATCAATCAATCAATCTATCTATCTATCTATCTATCTATCTATCTATTCATCCATCCATCCATCCATCTGGCACTTTCAGATAGGGTAGGGTATCTAGCTATCTATCCTTTTTGGGTATCCATATATCCATCCATCTGTACCTCTATCACTTTCAGTCTCTCTATCTATCTCTCTATCTATCTATCATTTTAGGGTATCTATCTATCCATCTGTCTCTGCCACTTTCAGATAGGGTATCTATCTTTAGGGGAGTATCTATCCATCTGTTTGTCGCTTTCAGATAGGCTATCTGTCTGTCTGTCTCTCTTTTTAGATAGGGTATTTATCCATCTAAAACATAAATATATCTGCCAAAGCAGCACTGCCCCCTCTTCTACCCATTCCTCTAGTTGTTGTACTGTAGGTCCCAGGTGTTTCGAACACATTCACAATCCGAGCAGTAAGAGTGTCGCTCTTCCCTCACTGGTGCTGTAGGGCTTTGGACCGAGCCACAGCAGGGGAATCCACCATATGGTTCTGGCAGAACCAATCCATTTCCTCTAGGGCTGTTGCATTTCACAAAGCCCTCGTATGCTAAGTGCACACAGAGCTGGTATTGATACAGGGCAAGAGCCAAACATATCAGATGCAAAGCGGGGAAGAATTTAAAAAAAAAAAACTTGTTAAAATGGGCCACAATGCAGGACGCTAAGTGCTCTCAGGCTCAGCTGGATCTTCTAAATGACTCTTCTTCCCCAGACCGATTCCAGCCAACTACGCTCGCTCGTGCGTCAATAATTCTGTTGTACTCGAGGCTCAGACACAATTGAAAGCCTGTAGCGACCTCTTGTGGTAAAATTTGTAACATTTTAACCCACATGTTCTGATAGTGTTATGAATGGAGTCTGAGACCGTGTAAAATAGGCTAATAATAATGTTTAATTTCCATTTCTAATACTTTTAGTTCAAAATAAGATATTATAAGCTTTTATCACAAAGTAGACATGGACTTTTGAAAAAAATGAATTTTTTCTCCAATCATGTTTTCATGTCAAAAATGCCATGTTAGCATGTGAAAATGTATTGCATTTATTCATATTTTACATCTGGGGTCTCTGAGAACCCAAATGTATGGGACATTTTCATGAAGGAAACTACACAACACATTGCTAACAGTGATCGCGCGTGCGCTCTGTTTCTGACGTACTTAACATTTGCTAGGCGGGGGAGATTGATGCACTGGACCGGAGTCGGGGGACTAGTTACGTCTTTGTGGAGTAGTATTACGAATTAATGTTTTTTAAAATAGTTTTAGTAAAAAAAATAATAACTTATAACCCTATGGATGAGTGGCGACAGCGAGCTAATGCTGGACCAATATTGATCCTCGTCCAGCCTTCTATTTTGCCACTCTCCCTTTTTCTCTTTCTACTGTCCTCTGACAAAATCTTTGGCTTCTTGGTTTTACTTGCTGCTTCAGCCATTGGGCGGGAAGCTGACGTATGCCGTATAGCAGTCGAATTTTGTAGTTCTTTTTGTGCTCGGGTTCCTACCCGCTCCGCGAAGTTACATAGTGCCAGTAATAGAGATACAAACACTGTCAGGCTATTCGGTTGTTAAGTCTGACGTCACGCGTGTCGTTTAGCCTCTTCCGGGTCCAAGCGCTCCGCTCGTCCATATCTAATTAACGTTACAACCCATAACGTTAGACTAAGCCCTTTTCTTAAAGGACTGGCTTCGCTTCAGCGCCAGTGGGTGTTAGGGATAAAGGAAAGAATTGTAACTTACCTTATCAACTGCAGCCATTTTCTCTTTTCTTTCTCGTCACAGGGAAAGCGGTAGAATGACAGTTGAATGTCACTTGTTTTTTTTAACTCCGATCTATTTAAACAACATGGGACACAGCACTGCGGCATGTTAAACCTCGGGCAAAAGCGGGAAGCAGATAGAGAGGACCCAGCATTTGGACCCGGAAACAGTATTATCAGAGCGTGATTACGTCACGACTTAACAACCGAATGGTAGACCTGTCATTCAACCTATTGGAAGTCGATGTACCATCTCGAGGGTTTAATATTATAAAGGTTGAAAAAGTTACATAGTGCTGCTTTAAGTGTTTTGTCCTGACTGAAGGGGAATCCTTGGGTATGATGAGGTATTGAGGGAAACTCATACCTCATAATGAATTATAATCCCATTCAGAGAAAGCTGATAACATGTAGGCTACACAGGGAAAGGAACAAGGAAAGTTACTGAATTACACATAAACACCGCTTTTGTGTCTTTATCATCTTTTCAGCATATAGCCTACTGACCTAGATACTCATCACAAAAACTTGATGTAAGCTCAATTGCAGTAAATGAGTTTTTATGAATTAACGGCTTGTCCTGGTCTTCAACAACACGCGCTTGCAGTGCACCACCTGCTGGCGAGGTAGACTAACAGCAGATGGAAATTATGCTCGGTAATCTACTGCTTTTCCTGCAGTTCCCATCTACTGTATGTTGAATTTACTGTCGAATTTGAAACACTGAATTTGTGGAAACGAATTTGCAAAGCGAAATAAAATGGACTGAAAATTGCCTGTTGAATATTATAATGTGTTTTTTAAACAGTTGTAATATTTTGGAAGTGAAATATGAAAGGTGAATAAGGATTATTGATTTTTAATGAAAATGTGTTTGAAATGTTTTGAATTGAAATATTCACAGTTTAAATATTCAATCATGCTGAATTTCAGCCCATAAAAATGCAAGCCCTAAAAATACAATGCATTAGAACGCAAGCATGGTTAATATTAGAGCAATTCAACATGGCCTTTTGTTTCAAAAACATTTAGGCCTAGCATTATTTTACTTCCATATTTGTACTTATGAAAAAGTCTTGTCACTTTTAAATTAATTACTTACTTTTTAAGAAAGATTACTGACCCCAAATATTTGAATAGCTAGTGTAATATGGTAAATGATTGGCATATTTGGTATTTGCAAGAATGCATACGTCAAAAACAAAAAACATAGCCTATTGCCATAGAACCATGTCCAAATAGCCTATATGGTAGCCTACATAATACATAACTGTAGTGTTTCATTTTTTTTTCATTAACAGTCCGTGTCATATACCTGTTATGCAGAAGTTTTATCCTTGACCACCATTCCCTTCTCTGCGTTAGATTTGCAATGAACTCGGCTTTCGGATCCTGCAGCCAAATCATGATAAGAAGGTATTTTCTTTCAACTGCTCAGTTTCAGAGGCTATCTTATTTGTGAAATTTTCAAAAACGATGCAATAAACAGGCTGTCTGAAATACCCAGACAGTTTGGCCAAACTTCAGATTCAAACACTTCCCTCCTCCTCCCCTGGGATTTTTGTGAAGATAGCCTACAGCGGACCCTCTATGCATGTTTGTGGTTTGGAATATTGATGGGTATGATGATAGCCTATATGGGATTTAGTTGATCAATAATAATATGATATCAACGAGATCAAAATAAAGGCTATAGTGTATCCGCCTGTTTTATTTAGGCTATCTTGTTATGGATGTGTAGACTTTTTATGAAGAATTTGACAAAATAATTTATTAGCTTTATTAAAATGTATTACTTTGTTTTAAAGCGTTAAACTAAAAAAAAAAATCTAAAACCTAAATAAAGCAGCAAAAGGGGTTGTTAATTGTTGGTTATTTTGCCATCATGGATTCAGACAACTGAGCTCAACCAATAACCTAACATGTTATTCCAAACTACTCCACATGATGGCACCTAAAATACTTTATTCTACAGGATACCTTCCTGCACTTTTTTATTTTTTTAGCACAAAAACAGTCTTGTATGTGCTGATGAAATGTGCTGTCACAGATATGATATATATATATATATATATATATATATATATATATATATATATATAAGCTATATTAAAGTGAATAACGTGTAGTAATCACTAATTTACTGTTAAAGAAAATGCAGTAATGTTCACTGAATTCCACCCCTTTACAAGAAACATTTTTTTGTGTGTTTCCATTTAAATATGTGTTTAGGCAAACTTGGATTTATTGCCTGCACTTTTAGTTGCTTCTTGTATTTTGATCTGAAGGTCTGTCTGAAGAAGAAGCAGAGATTTGCTGATTTTCTCAGTAGGGGTTCAATCACCTGTGCTAAGCTGCAACTATCCCCTTCTGTTAAAAAATAATAATAAAGTAGCCTATATAGTAGTAATGTAGTATATAGTAGTCTATATGCCTAATATAGTAGTCTATTGTCTACTATCTTGCAGTCTACTTGTATTAAAATAATACAAAACTCGACATTATTTCTACTCATTAGCTACTTCATGTGACTTGATATCAATTTGTGATGTGTTTATTTTTGTCACTGTGACACCGCCGTGACAGCGCTTCCCTGACGTCAACAAAGCCTGTGTGAAATGGTTGCGCGCATGCGCAACGCTGCAGACCTCGACTAAATTGAGGTCTTTGTTGAGATCAAAAAGACCGATCTTGCTCGAACTTTGCAGATATCTCAGGGATATTTCGTGAAACGACAACTGTATTGTATACAATCGTGAGCTTGGTGAAATCCCGAACACGAACTCAAGGATGTTAGCATAGCTGACAACATCGGATGTAACGTTAACGTACATAAACAAACACATCGCTGCCGTTTTAAGGTGGTATTTTTTGGGCGGCTTGATTTTATTTATTTGTAGCGTTACAATTACGACTAGTGGTTTGCCGAAATGAGGAACTGTCATAATTTTAAGGAGTAGAACTCTTCATCTCCATGATATCATGACAGAGGAGAGGAGTATTTGTACGGAAAGGCTGCCGATGGCACGCAGAAGTGGGGTTCAACTTTCCAGCTGCCTCGTCCAGACAGAGGAGAAGAGGGACACAGAAAGAGGATATTTGTGGGTCAGCTTTATTTCACATAAATAGTCAGGCTGCAAAATTTGGGAGATGGAGACTGTCGGGAAATTCGAGTTCAGCAGGAAGGACCTTATAGGGCACGGTGCCTTCGCAGTGGTATTCAAAGGCAGAAATCGAGAGGTAAGAAAATATAATTTGAATTACCAAATTATCTCCATTTACTTACAATGGTGTTATTGTGTGTTGATAAGAATTCGTTGTTTGTTTACCTACTGGTTGCAGAACTGACATACCACCTTAAAGGCCTCGAGCACGACAGATGGAGAATACGAGATTAAATTCCCAGTATTATAAAATAGAGAGATGTGGAATGTTTTAATATCCCATTATATTTATCCGAGCTTTAAATGTGGCATTTCCATTTTTATAAATGCCAATTATTCAGAGAGATTGAAATAATCTGAAAACAAGCCGCCCGTAGACATGCACGGACATGTTACAATATTAACTAAAAGATGAATCTGTTTAACCATTTATATCATTGACATTTTCAGAAGCATGATTGGGAAGTGGCAGTCAAATGCATAAATAAGAAGAATTTGGCCAAATCTCAGACTCTTCTCGGGAAAGAGATCAAGATATTGAAGGTATGTTTTGGTTGTTTTGGTCCGAACACAAAAATAGAGCATTTGTGTGCAAATTAATTTTTCTTTGCTTTCTCTAGGAATTGAAACATGAGAACATTGTTGCATTGCACGACTTTCAGGTAGGATGATTTGTACAATTACACTGCAGATGTTTAGATGAACAGTTTTCAATTTAACCATCTAAAGTGTTTTTTTTTTTTTGTTTTGTTTTTACTTTACTAGTCCAAATGGTATTAGTTACAAATAGTTATTATGGACTAAAAAATGTATCAAATGTATGTTTTTGAGTGTATCATTACTTCCTTTGCATTGATTGGTTAAAAGCAGTGACGTGTTCTTCTGTTGACATGACATGTGCACTTGTTTTTAATGGATCTGCTGCAGGGCATTGTGGGTATTGAAGTCTTAGTTACACACACACACACACACACACGTTTTATATTCCAGGAAGAGAAAGTTATGTTTACTCACTCGATTTGGAATTTAGAGTTTATTAACACTCAGTGAATGCTCTTTGTGCAATGGTGTGAGTGAAAACCTGTGTTGCTAAACTTGTGAAATGATTTCATTGAAGTCTTGACACGTTTTTCAAACATCTGGGTTCTTGCTATTTGCTCTTGGGTCATCATGAGGTTAATGTGTCAGGCCTGTGTAAGTTAAAGCCAGTAGGATTACAAAACACATGCAAATTGTACCTCTATTCAGTTGTAAATGCTTTGGTTTGTCTCCTTTAATGCAGTCTGTGTTACTGACTTTTGAAGTAATACGCATAGTAATGTGTTTTTGGCATAAGTAAAAGTTTATTAATTGATACATTATTACAATATATATATATATATATATATATATATATATATATATATATATATTCATTAAAAATTATAATTTATAAAAGAAAATTATGACTTAATAAGCTTTAAAAAAATATTTTAAGAATTTTCCCTTCGTTTTTGCAATTAATTTTTAACAAGTATTACATTTTTTATATATATATTATCTGCATCAGATCAGACATTAAAAATTTATGTCAGTTAATTACAAAAAAACCCTGCTATGCTACCTCGTTAAGGTGTGCTCAAAACAGGCGCGCTCAACTACCAAGACGTTTGTGGGTGCGAGTTATAAAACAACAGTTATCAAAATAAAGATGAAAAACCGCACTCTCTAAGGTCATCTCTCACCGCGTTAAGGTGTCAAATACCATTTTACCTTGATATTCACTAAGCGACTGAACAATTCTCATATCCATGCGTTTTACGTAGTACCGTAGTGCATTTTTTTGGTTAGCATTTACAGTTGAGGTTTGATGCTGCTTTTGTCTCCATTCATGTCAGTTTTTTAACGAAGGCTCACACTCTGGTGTTGCTTTTAAGAGCTGCAGCTCAAGTGTCTCAGCATATTTCAGCCTCATGCTTCACTGATCTGACCTCTTCTCACATCTCCTGGAAAGTCACACCACTTTCTTCTGTTGGGTCGACTGTCTGTGAAGTGAATGCCATTAAAGTTTGAGTTGGTCTCCTTGCATGACCTGGAGGGAAAAGCTATGACCTGCTTGGCTTTTTTTTTATTATTATTATTATTATATTTATAAGTTTATTTTTAGTTATTCTTCCTACAGTTAAATGTGTGTATATCGGATCTTAACAGGTTTGCTAGTATTTCAGGTGAACTGTAGCGTTCCATTCAAAATATGAAGGTTGCTATTTTAAAGGTCCCGTTCTTTATGTTTTTTGAAGCTTTGATTGTGTTAACAGTGTGTAATATAACGTGTTCATGTTTCGCGTGTAAAAAAACCCAGTATTTTTTACACAATTTACTTATCTGTATACCACTGTTTTCACTGTCCAAAAAATGGGCCGATGACTTCCTTGCTCTATGAAGTTTTTTCTACAAAGAAATACGTAACGAGTTCTGATTGTGCCAGCGGTTCCTGTGTTGTGATTCGACAGCAGCTTATCGCACGTTGCCCGGAAAGGTCACGCCTCTTACCATAAATTGGAGATGCATGCACTGATTGTTATTGTAAAAATGTCAAACATATTACCATATCAATTTGAGCCTGAATCAGACCCGGAGAACATAGATGAAGAGAATCGATTAGAACCTGTTCAAACACGACTTTTGCAGGATGTTTCAGTGGTAAGCAAAGAAATACAAAAAGTACTGTAACACCTCCTAATTCAATCATTTTTGTTGTGTATAGTTCTTTTGAAATTGTTTTCATCCAAACAACTTTATATAAATTGACTCCGGCATGAAAATAACGTCAACAAACGATACAGTTTTTTTCTAATCTCCACCCACAGGAATACACAAAAAAGGGGGCGTGGTCTTGTTGAGCTCCGGACGTCCTCTTCTCCGTAGGAGCTCAACAAGACCACGCCCCCTTTTTTGAGTATTCTTGTGGGTGGAGATTAGCAAAAAACTGTTCTAATTACATCATTAAAAAAGGAAGAAGAGGGATGTTGTCCAAACCGGACGTTCGCTTTGAGCTTTATAATTTTACAGGTATTATTTATGCTCTAACAGCAACATTACACACTAACTAATGTTTGAAAAATGGAATCGTGAAGAAATGGACCTTTAAACGGGATGAGCAAAAAGTACTAAATTACAAATGTCCTCTCCAGAAGCAGTTTAGTAGGGTCCTTACTGCATCTGTGGTTAAATTCAACATTAGCAGATCTCATGGGCATGCTGTGTTCATAAGCAAAGCTCACTTTATCACCCACATGAACATCAGTCATTTAGGCACCAGGCAGTCTGTGTGTTATGTTGGGTTTGTTGGGTTTTCCCAGCTGAATCGCCAAGCTCGTTCAAGCGCTAGTTGTCATCAAACAGTGATGTTTGGCCTAGTTTCTGTCTGACTACACAGCCAACTGAGGTCTATCTTCTGTGGCAGAAAGTAAAACATCGGAAATGCTGAGTCAGCAGCATACGCCGGTCACGGATCAGCCGATCTGGCTGATTGTTTGCAGGCAGACACCAGAATGGGGGAGGTCATATGTTGCCAAGTGATAAGGTCATTCTAAGTGGGCTACCCTGTATTTTTTTCGAGAGGCCTCAGCCATGGGCCCAGGAAATAACAGGATTACGCTGCTGTAAAAGCTGACCTGATAGCAGAAACAACCTGTCCTGTGGGACTGAAGGCAATTGTCTGGATAAATTAATATTTAGTGCTTTTGCCTATCTGACATGGTTTTAAGAAAATATCATGCATTTGTTTAGTTTAGTTTTTCTGTTCATATGTACTGACAACAGTTCTGTTTTAATAGCTAGCGTTAGTCCGTGTGTTTAAATGTTAATTGGTGTTCTAAAGCCTATAGACTGGCATTGCTGCTTTGTTGTTGTCTGAAAAAAGGATTACCACCAGGTTTAAAAACACTATCTAAAATAACATTTTATCAGTGCATGCTAGGCTCATATGTTATGCCCAAAAATTAAAATTCTGTAATTTACTCTTTCAAAACCTATATGACTGACTTTCTTCTGTGGAATATAAAAATAACTTATTTTGTGTTCGGTAGAAGAAAGAAAGTGCATGAAATTATAAATATGGCATCAGTTGATGTAATATAAAAATATGCTATGCATGTATAAAAAGTACAACTTCAGTCATTTCTAATATTGTACGTTCTCATTTCTTTTTTATTTTTACATTCAGATTGCATTTGCTGTCATCTAACGCTCAATCTAGTTAATCTTTAAAAGCAGAAACAATTTAATAACACATGTAATGACGATTTAATGTTCACACTGACTGTACATTTTATTGTGATGACTACATTCATTTGCAGCATTTAAACTATTTAATTTTGTGTTGTTTTTTATTTATTTTAAGTTCTTTCGATCTTAATTTTTAATACTGACTAATTATCATTATTTTTTTTATTAGTTAACCTCCACTCAACACAATACTCTACAGTATTAAGCTTCGGTAGATAACTGGTGCTGTTCTATGGACCATATATTCTTGGGGATGGGCTCTTTTGTCTTTAACCTGTAAGAAACCCCCCAGAACACCCTAGCAACCATACAGCATGGACTAAATCCGCTCAGAAACCACATCAGTGCAGCTGCGTAGTAACACTGCGTAG
Source organism: Pimephales promelas (assembly GCF_016745375.1). The sequence continues at coordinate 2,821,777 of NW_024121322.1, forward strand.
TAAATCACACCAAACACATTTCACAGCATCAGCACTTTCTTGTGTCTGAGTGAGATTCAATGGTGTGTGCTGTGGCTGCGTTGAATTGAAATCTGTAACATCATCACACGGTTAGCACAGTGTTAACTAAGCTTATGACCTTTGCCCTCCCCTGGCCTGCATTAGCCCATTATGACCCAGTGCAGAGAAAACACGCTCACGCCATGTGGATTAGTGTTAGGCAACTGCATTTGTAAAATGCCGCAATACCGGTTCCACTGTAAACATGTTCGTCTGTTAAAAGTCTAAAAGTAAACATACAAACAATATTATGCACAAATGTTGAATATACATTAATCTGCTTTAATGGCCACCTTTCTGTCCCAGTTTTTGAATCTCATTACTCGTGTCTCTTTCTAGGAAACGGCAAGCTCTGTGTACCTAGTGATGGAGGTAAGTGGGCCTGTTTTCCCATTGTCTTTTGTTGCTCATCTTGTCCGTCTTGTACCTGGTAATGCCTGCAATTTGTTGTGCCCTGGGGTCAGTGGAAGACAGCTGCAGTTGTTAATAACACAGCACCAGTAGATATATAAACCTGAAATCATGGTGGTTTGTATGCTGTCAAACATGGTGTATGTATCACGATGAAATTCAACTTCTGTGTAAAGGCCATGCTACCGAGTCAGCTTTCAGAAAAGCTCTATGGAAATGCAATGGGGCCACTGGGATACCCATCATTAGTAGACAAAGGGAAATAATGGCCCATCTTTTCTGAGTGGCTTGTTTTAATATGCATCTGAATCGTCTCTCCCCATGCAATGAACTAAGCCCCATTTAGATGCAGGTTTTGTTATACAGCATTGTTGCATGGTGCTGTTTTTCAAAGTGAAAAGATCAATGTTCTTTCTTTAACTGCAGTACTGCAATGGGGGAGACCTGGCTGACTACTTGCACTGTAAGTGGGACATTTCATTTATCATGCTTTGAATTCATTATGGGATTTTTTTTTTTTGCTCACTGCACACCAGCCTTTAGTCATTTGTGTGTTCATTCTTAAAGGGATGGTTCACGCAGAAATGAAAATTCTGTCATCATTTACTCGGCTCATGTCGTTGCAAACCCCATAAGACTTTCGTTCATCTTCGGAATACAAATGATGATCATTTTGATGAAATCTGAGTGCTTTCTGTCCCTCCATTGACAGCTATGTAAACACCACTTTGATGCTTCAAAAATTCCATGAAGACATTGTTGACACATCAGTTGTGATAAACGGGAGCTCAAGCGTGTTTAAGCATGTTCTCCTGTTATGCAGCACGTTTTGAGTTTACACTAATGAGGTTTGTTCTTGTGCGTCAATAAAAGTCTATATTAAATCTGTTCATCATATAAAGCGATCAAGTCTCTTCAGAAAATTTGGACTAAACCATAGCGTGGCATGCCAGACCTACATCAAGTTGTTAGGTCTGGGAACTCAACATTGACAGGGCTCAATCCGAGGAGTGGGATAACCGGTTGTCTTTCAAATTCTCTCTGCACGCAATTGGATAGCGCTACAACCAATCAGAGCAACGAAGAAGGTGACATAGTCAGCGGAGCAAGTTGATATATTAAACTTTTACCATATCCAGTCCATAGCTGTCAACATTAAACATTGAAAATGAGATTTCTCTGAATCCATCCCCAAAATAAGGGATTTTTTGTTTTTTACACGACCCACAAACTTTAAAAATTAAAACACTAATCATTAAAAGTCTAAAGAGTTTATAAAGAGACAGTATCAGTGTGTGTGTGTGTGTGTGTGTGTGTGTGTGTGTTTGAGAGAGAAAGAGACATTGTGTCAATAAAAAAATAATATCATAGAGAATGTTTTAAATACTAATATCAGCTTACGAGGGAAACGGAGGCGGAGTAGTGGTGCTTCGGAGTGCAGGAGATGATTCAGGAGAGGTCTGTGCACCTTTACCGATCAGAGCACGCGCTGACACGGAGTGAAGCCTTTATACTCAATGCGTCGCAAAAACGACAAGTTGATCGTTTCGCCACAGCTTTTTAGTTTTTTGTAACAGCGCGCGCGACGCCGCATCCGAGAATGAATGACTTCAAACCGAATATGTCCGAGCTTACTCTGACCGTCGCAGCTCTGTCGTCATTAAGTTAAGCCCGCCCGCCGACTCTATACACGATGTGATTGCCCCGGCCAGAGTTGGGTTTTTCTAGCTAAAATGTCTATGGAGAGTTGCTAGACCACACTGGCTAGGGTGCGTCTAGATTTCTAGGCTAACTAAACCACTCAATTCATTTGGATTAGTTTTATGATCTAGAGTTAACTTTTTGATAGCATCAAAGTGGTAGTTGCATCGCTGTCAACGGAGGGACAGAACGCTCTCAGGTCTCATCAAAATATCTTAATTTGTGTTCCGAAGCCGAACGAAAGTCTTACAGGTTTGGAACAACATGACAGAACTTTCAATTTTGGGTGAACTATCCCTTTAATACTTAATTATTTGTTTTAAGATTGCAAACTTTCTAAAAGAACATCTCTTTTTGAGTAGAGTGCCAAGTCCTAGCTTTAAATGCTGAAATTTTTTTGCTTGCATGATGAAACAAGTTATATTGGTTAATTTCAAAAAGCATGCAAAGTGGAACTCAGGAAGTTAGGCCAGAAGGGTTTAGAGTGTGTTTGTGTATGTATGTTTTGTTTAAAGCGGTCTGAGGAAGCTGTGACTGTTATCTGCAGGGCGTGAGTATGTTTTCAGAGGAAGTAGTTGCTCTGAAAATTCCAGATAAACCATTTTTGTTCTTTATGGAATCTGACAATTCAGTTCAGATCAGACAGAGAGGTTGAGAAGAAATATGTGACGCACTACAGCATATTGCATTGCTTAAGTTATATATGCAGTGTGTAGTAACTGGTTTAAATTTATAGACAACAGGTTTCCAGTGCTGTCTTAGTTGATATGCATTGCATTGTGGAATGATTGCATATTCCATTTACATTTAATTTGCATGTAAAAAAGTCGTTATATGGATCCATACAGTATGAAACAGTGGAGTCAGGGCCAGGTGATATAACAGAAAACATCTCAATATTTTTTCGCCTTTTAATGGTAGGCTTTTTTTTAAATTGTGATTTTGTGGGCATACATTCATTAATAATCTATTTAAATGTCAATTTAGAGCTCAGTATACTTTTATTCAGCAAGAAAAGAATGCATTCAATTATTAAACTGATCAAATGTGCAAAAATGCTAAATATTTCTATATTTCAAAAAATTCTTTTTTTTTTTTTTTTTTTTTACTTTCTATTCATCAAAGAATCCCGGAAAAAGGTTTCACGGTTGCCACAATTTTTTAAGCACCACAAACGTTTTCAAAATTGATAATAATAAGAAAAAGTTCTTGAGCAGCAGTTCAGCATATTAGAATGATTTCTGAAGGACTTGAAAAATATATATATTTATGTATTTATTTTAAATATAAGCCTATACAAATTATAAATATAAGCCTAACCATGTGCCTTTGGGGGCTCTGTAGAATGTCTTACTCATTTCCCGTGCCTTTTTACGATTTCACCAGCAAAATCTTCACAAATGTATTGTATTGTCAATAGGAATTGCCTAGCCCTAATGAACTCTTTACTCTGATGCTCTTTCAGCTAAGGGCACTTTAAGTGAAGACACCATCCGAGTATTCCTGCAGCAGATCGCTGGGGCCATGAGGGTCCTTCAGGCCAAAGGAATCATCCACAGAGACCTGAAACCCCAGAACATCCTGTTGTCCCATCCTGCAGGCCGAAAGTCCCACTCCAACAACACCTGCATCAAGATAGGTGAGCCTGTGTGCACGCCTGTTTTTATTATTTACTTTTAGCATTAGAAACTCTAGATACCACATCCATATGCTTGAGGAGGTCTGATGTTTGCAGATTCAGCCTTGTTTGTTTGTTAGTGTTTTGCTTGAGTATTTAAATGAAGTCTACAAACTCGATCGCAAATTGAATTGCTTTAGCCCAGTAATAGAATTATGTTCAGTAATATGGAAATTTGTTACTATAATAAAAAAAAAACTCTTCACAGCCTGTTCTTTTATTTAAACCTGGGTTTGCCATTACCCAAAGTGTATTGCTTTACCAGAACAGTTTCTAAGATCTTATTTTGGTCTCTTTAGCTGACTTTGGCTTTGCACGGTACCTCCAGAACAACATGATGGCCGCCACACTCTGTGGGTCCCCAATGTACATGGTATGAACTATGACATTTTTGAACTATGAATTGCACATATATGCACATCACTGAGATTATAACTCTGAAATGCTGTTCACCAGGCACCTGAGGTTATCATGTCACAGAACTATGACGCCAAGGCTGACCTGTGGAGTATAGGGACCATTGTGTTTCAGTGCCTGACTGGAAAGGCTCCATTTCAGGTACTCACCACATTCTGTGAGAAGATGCACTTTGAGTTAACTGTTTAGTTGTCATTTTCAAATTTGAGATGCATCCATGCCATGATTTGAAAAATTACTTTTACTAAGCTTGTTTTGATTGTCTTTCCATCAGGCCAGCAGTCCACAGGACCTCCGCTTGTTTTATGAGAAAAATAAAAGTCTTAGCCCAAAGTGAGTGCATATCTTATTGAGTTTGATTGCCAGCGACACTTTTCAGATTAGTCTTGGACTACATATTCTGCTAAACCTTGTGTAAAAGTCCATCTCTTTCAATCTTTCTCTACAGCATTCCCAGAGAAACTTCCAGTCATCTCAGACACCTGCTGCTTGGCCTCCTGCAAAGGAACCATAAGGACCGGATGGACTTCGGTCAGTATCCTGTGTGTTTTGATGCACCAATGTTTGTTATTTATAAGTTTAGTTTCGGCCATGGTTCTGTTATTCACCATGCTGTCTTTTTGGGGTGTTTGTGAAATATTTCTGCTTTTATAGATGAATTCTTCAGACACTCCTTCTTGGAGGCAAGCTCGTCTATGAAGAAGTGTGAGTTATTATACTGCCATTTTAAACAATGTCTTTACTCTATTTTAATAGTCAGTAAAAGGAGATGCTTAACCTTCAGAACATGTTTAGTGTCCAATTAAATATTATTATTTATAAAATATGTTTTATTTTCTGTCAGGTTTGCATCCTTGGTACTAAAATTTGGTTTAAACCCCTGATGCTTTTCAATAGATTTTAAATAAAAATCCATATTAAATTGACCAAATGTATCAAGTTAATAAATATGAGCTATATATATATATATATATATATATATATATATATATATTTATAATATAATTATGACAGAATGGGCAACAGAGTTAAATAAGAGGATAGCAAAACTGGGATCAAATGTTGGTTTGTAGTTATTCATAAACGTTTTTCCCACAAAAAAAAAAAATAAAGAAAGTTGATTTTTTTTTTTCTTGCAGTTTTTTTACTTGCATGGTTTAATGACAGATACAGTCATCATTACAATTTGTGTAAAAATTTAGAAAGTGCAATAGGTGTTTTAGGTGAAAAGGGTGAAATGATGTTTGAATTAAATACATTTAATGGGTCAAAGGATTGCAAAATAAACATAACTAGATATTTTGTTTTTGGTCATTAAAATTAATTTACTTTTTATTACAATCATTTGTATTTTTTTTTAAATGAATTGTATAGGAGATACAAATTTAGGAGAACCAAATTTATATGATTGTAATTTTCAAGTACAGTTGATAAGGTTGAGAAGTGGGCAATTTAAAGTCATTTGACTCTGTAGTGTGCTGTATTTATGGAAAGTATCAGCCGTCGTCCAGGATGTTAATTGTCTGTGTATCTTCACAGCTGCTCCAGTGACCGTGACTTGCTTTCCCAATTCAGCCTCTGCAAGCTCATGCAGCAGTTCGTCTACTTCACACCTGGCCTCTCCTCCTGTACGTGTGTGTGTGTTCATTAGAATGATCAATGTCAGGTCATTGTGTCTGTTGTACTGATAAATGTTGACAAGTCAGGAGTTTGTCATGCACATAAAGATAAATAAGCATAAAAAGAAGCTGCCTTGTTGATCAAAGACCCACTTTCTTAACATTTTATGGTGGCTTGTAACACTAATCCGTGATAGGCCACATGTTAATCAGTTCTGTATTTTGTGGCATTTTATGAGTCTCATGGTGTTAGAATGCTGTATAGAGGTCAGGACTTCAAAAGTAAAAACAGTAATATTCTGACATATTACAATTTAAAATAACCAAATAACCATCATTTTTCCTTAATATTTTTGTAGATTTTTTTTCTACTATTCTTTGAATAGAAAGTTAATTTTAAACTTGAAATACATTTTTTTGTAACCATGTAAAAGTTTTTATTGTCACTTTTTATCAAAGTATTTATTTCTTCCAAAACTAAGCTTACTTTACTGACCCCAAAATGTATACTGTAGTGTATGCAACCAACCATGCAAATTTATATAAATGATATTTAAGTATATTCCACCAAACTTAGTGTAATATTAATATTTTTGTAAAAAAATGTCTGTCAAATAGTTTCATCAGGGCAGTAAAAAACTATATTTTTATTGTTACGAACTTTGGATCACTCTAGGGGAATAGAACGTAACACTCATATGTTCAAATACTGTTGGATGTGAGTGGGTGAACAGAAACAGCCATTGCACATAAGTATAAGTGCCAAAAGACATTGTGTTTTATTTACGAAATTCCGAAGCCACTTGATTGCGATACAGTCTGAACTATTTACAGTATATTTATTAAAGACGAATAAAGAAAAGAAACAGAAAAAAATCAAATAACACAGGGAAAAGGAACCTAAGTGGCACCAAATCAAAGAACCAATCAAAACCCCAAAAAAGAGGAGAGAGAGAGAGAGAGAACACAGAAAAACACCAAAATGCTTGTGGAATGTAACATTTATGATCTCTGTTTATTACCAATTCAGAATACAAAGGATCTTTATGGTGTAACATTTGTTCTCATCCTCTTATATATTTTGTAGCAATCCCTTGCAGAGATCCAGCAGGTCCGTGCAAAGGCATTAGCGTCCCCGACCCAGGATTCTCCAGGATACCTGCTGAAGGACTCGGAAGGTGGCGGAGGCGGCAGCAGTAGCAAGAACTCGTCCTGTGACACTGATGATTTTGTCATGGTTCCAGCTCATTTCCCCAGTAAGCCTGCAAAAAACCTGCAAGATTTAAGAAAATTGTGTCTGTCAAGTTGGAATGCTGGGTATTTATCATCTTTTTTCCCCCCTCCGTCTGTCTTTATAGGTGAGCTTACCTGTGACATGCCGACAGGAAAGGTTAACCAAGACAGTCTGATGTATAGTGGGTAAGCGCTCAATTGAACTGTGATGCTCATGCAGGTTTGAATCCGGCTTATAACATAGTCCTTCAGAAATCATTCTAATATGCTGATTTGGTGTTCAAGAATCATATTTTATTATTATCATCAATGTTTTCAGGATTCTTTAATTAATAGAAAGTTCAAACAGCATTTAATTGAAATCGAAATCTTTTAAATGTCTTTACTGCCCTTTTTTTATCGATTTAGTGCATCTTTGTTAAAAGAATAAAAATTAATGAAAGGGGTCAAATGATGGTTCTAAAAAAGAACATTATTTTGTGTATTTGGCTTAATGCATTGTGTTTACGCGGTTTTAGGTTAAAAAAAAGTTATTTTACACATACTGTACATTACTGTTGCTAAATTTTCCTCTTTTGGAAGGCCAAACCAAGTAGTTTGGCTTTCGCAAAGAAAAAGACAGCGTCTCCACGACATGGCAGCACCGGCGGTAACAATAATACAGCGAGAATAAAATGTACGCCTTCTTTCTTTGGGTACATATTTGGATGGTGTTATGAAACGCACTGATGTGGATTTGTGGGGTCGTGTTTGAACTAAGCCTTTTAGGAAGTTGTGGCTGAGCCTTCACTTTATGAAGAATATCTCTTTAGGTTTGTCACTTTGAGCTTTGTTCTGTAGATCTTATACTTGCACTAACAGCTACATAACACACTTAAGAAAAAGGACAACATGAAATCGCATCATATGACCCCTTTAGTTTCCCCCACCAAAAAAAATCTTACTGACATCCAACTTTTGAGTTAGTTGTATAGCTGGAATAATACGATTTTCCGTTTGATACACTTAAATGGAGTTAAATTCTTTCACTAATTAACCACGCTTTACATCTTCTTGAGTAATCATCTGGAACGAATCTTCTCCTTACATTCTCCATCTATGTTCTGCTTTAGGAGTTCACTTCTGGCATCTGGAGGTCAGTGCAGTCAAGTTAAGACCCCTCCACGCTCTCCCTCCTACAGCAGCTCTCCAGGACCCAGCGGGTATGAACACAGCAGGATGAACATATAGAGCTTTAAAAAAGAAAAGAAAACAGAATGATTATTCAATTTGTTTTTTGTTTTTTTGTAAGCTAGTGGGTTTGACTAGTCAAAATAATTATTTATAATTGTTTGTATGTATTTCTTTTTTTGTGGCGGTGCTTAAAATACTTAAATAATTGAAAAATAGTTTAACAATTTAAATTTTTACTTTTTTTAAATGTGAATAAATGGTGCATCATTTGTTAAAGTATGTATAGTAAGAACTCTGAATATTTTTTCTAGTCTCCTCATTGAAGCATAAAATATGGATTTTACAAAAAATCTAAAAAAAAGTTTTTTCTGTTTAAAAAAAATTTGACAAATCATTCATTCACTAATTTATTAATTATATTGCTACTTGCTAAAAAAAAAAGTCAAAAATGTTTGTGTGTTAATGAGTTGAAGGGAAATTCAATAAATAAAATGTGATATTTGATATTAATCAGTGTGTTGAAAGTATTAAAATTTAGACAGCCCACCTGTACATTTTGAAAATATATAGTTTTACACATCCCTACACGCAAGTTGCATAAGTATAAACCATATGCCATTTTCAAGTTTGCACATTTGTTCATGTAGCAGCCAAGACTCATTTCCTCCTGCCTAGCTAAGGCCAATCTTTTCACTATTTGATTTCTGGGTCATTGAAGATTGGGGCCTTTGCCAATAGGGCAAGTGCCAGTGAGTCCTCGATTGGCATGAAGATTGCATCTTTAATGGGCACACAGATCGTCCTCTTCTCCTTCATTATTACTATACTACAAATTATACGGGAAATATAAACGTCCTGTGAGATTTTAAATTATTTTATTTTAGCAATGGAAGCTGGAGGATATGCTGATGTCAGTGCTTTTATGTTTTACCATGTTTCTCTCTCTCTCTCTCTCTCTCTCTCTCTCTCTCTCTCTCTCTCTCTCTCTTTTCAATCACTCAATTTATTTGGCTCTCCCTCTAACGTTTTATTTCTGCCTCATTCTCAGCAGGCCGAGTGAGTTTTCTGGGAGTAACTATGGCAACTATGGGCAGTCTGTACCCATTCCAGTCCCCACTCAGATTCACAACTACCAGCGCATGGAGCAAAACCTCCAGTTCCCAGGTCAAGAGGGTTCTCCACGGTGAGTGAAACCATATCCGTGTATACTAAGGGCAAAATTCCCTCTTGAAAATGTCATTTGAATAGAGTGCAACAGTCATATTTTTTCACTTTATAAAAATGAACATTCTCATCAAAATTTGAATGTTCTGATTACTTTAAGTAAATATTTTAGAGGTAATTCATAGAGAAAATGAAACGTTAATATGACCAATGCAGGTATACATCAATTTTCTTTGAATATCATTTTACTCAAATTGAACTGGTTTTCTACCTACGTAAATTTGCCTAAGTTCAAATGGAATTTAAAGGCATGTATACATTACTCCTTTCTTTCTTTCTTTCTTTCACAGATCTGCCACGGTCCAGCGATGCGGTAGCGCGAGCTTTCTGACCTGTGGAAGGACAGGACCTTCTCCTCCTCAGTCTGGTTCTGCTCTCACTTCTCGCAGGCTGTCCACAGGAGGCACAAAACCCTTCCAGCTCTCTCCACAGGGTCAGTGCCACTTTCTTTGGCCCAAAGCCACAGTCATGTCTTTGTAGCTAAATATGATTTAGCTGTGTTTCTGAACAAACTCTCTGGCTCACTCTGTCTCACTCTCTGCTCTGCTCTTATCTCAAAAGTGGGCACCATTCCTGAGTTGCCAGACCAAATTTGCCCAGCGAGTACAGAAATGGTTCAAAGGGGATGTCGGGGTGGAGGTAAAATAATATTTCCTCTGTTTGCTCTCTTTTTTTTTTTTTTTTTAAGGAACATCAGTATTTCACAGCCCAGTTATTTTCCATTTTGTAAATGTTGCTTGTCAAGAAAGTTGTAAAACGATTGCTTTTCAACTCTTCCCGGCTGTTTAGAAAGCAAGGCTCGGCCACAACAGCAGGGTCTAGGGACACGGCTCAACAGTGCCCCCTGTTTGCTGGAGGCGACTGGTGGGTGCAGGCAGAAGATCAGGAAGCAGCATTCAGATCCAGTGGTAGCTCCTCAGGGAAACATGATGCCCTTTAGGACCCTGCACTCCTCGCCCAGGCTCAGTGAACTTATGCAACGCAACCCCCTACCAACCATCCTGGGTTCTCCTTCCAGAGTAAGATCCTTATTTCTGCCATAAGTTCCCAGTTTTACACTCCTGTCCAAAAGTGTGAGATTGGTTCAAATTATTTATTTATTTTATGTTTCGAAAGAAGTCTCTTATGTACAGAGCCCCTAAAGGGACATGGTTAAGGGAAAAAAATATGAGATGGAGGAAAAATTATTTGCCAATATGTTTGCGTTTTCTTGCAAATGTTTTCATTAACCCGAGAAACTTCACTTTCCCTCACAAAAACGTTTGTGTTCCCCAAAAAAACTTTAAATTTTTCCACCACCATGTCCCTTTAGGGGCTGTGTAAGCATGAATTTGATCAAAATCTTCAGTTTTCTATTTAAATATATTTTCAAATGTAATTTATTCCTGTTCCAGATGGGGTATTACTTTATTTTATTTTTTATTCTAAACTGTTTTAATTATTCTTATTTATTTTGTTTATTTTAATTTGTTCTATGTAAAGCACTTTGAATTACCATTGTGTATGAAATGTGTTATAAAAATGAACTTGACTTGCCTTGATGGTAAAGCTGAATTTTCAGCATCACTACTCCAGTCTTCAGTGTCACATGATCCTTCAGAAATCATTTTAATATGTTTATTTGCTGCTCATATTTCTTGTTATTTTCAATGTTGAAAATAGTTATGCTGCTTAAGATTTTTGTGGAAGCCATGATACTTTTTCCCCAGATATTTTTGATGAAATAGAAAGTTCACAAGGACAGCATGTATTTTTTATTTTAAAAAATGTGCATCCTTGCTCAAAAAAAGTACTTATTTCTTAAAAAAAAAAATAAAAAGATCTTCTTGACCTAAACTTTTGAACTGTGTTTTGCATGTATGTGAACTGTGTAAAAAAAAAATGCAAACAAATCATGAAAAAATGTCCTTTTTCCTTTCCAGGCCATGCCCCCATTTGAGTTTCCCAAGCCCCCGAGTTCCCCAAACATGGTCACATTTCTTACCCACCAGGGCCTCCGACCAGCTCAGGAAGAGGCTAGTTTTTCACCTATCTACCAGCCTGAGGAGAGAAAAGGCTTTGGGAGGTAAGAGAAGAAGACTTGAGTAGATTTTAGCTTCATTCCAAATCCTAATAAGCGGCCTTGCTGTCTACATAAATAGCATTGTAAACACTTTTTTTTTTTTTTAATCTTGAGTTACTAAAACACTCTTCAAAAAGCTAGGCAGCTCTCCTTGTTTTTGTTTTTTTCCTCCTTGTTTTATTATTTATTTTTCCTCTTATTTTGCTTTTTCATCATCTTAACTTCTCGGGACAGGTCTCAAAGTGTTGGTCGCCTATCTGATGTGCTGCTTATGGCGGCATTTGGGGGTCAGCGAGGAGAAAGAAGCAGCATGGAGAATCTCAATTCTGACAGAGGCATAGACATCACAGGTGAGCTCACTGACACATTCACAATGGTCACTCCAATCTAACTATCCCTGTAAATTACCTTTTAAAAAATCAAATTTTTTTGCATTATAAAAATTGAATTACATTATAAAAAATCTTGACCCCAAATACAGTAGTGTTAATCTATAAAATGGTTTCTGTCATTGAAAGTGAACATCAGTATGTAAATGGTCTTCATCTTGTAATAAAATGTAATTTTAAATGTCAATTTATATGCAGTCTCCATTTGACACACTGTTGTTTTTCTGCTCACAGCGCCACCTGGTGGTGGAGGCATTGTTGTGGGCTCAGGTAGTCCTGCTCGAGTAGTGTTCACTGTGGGTTCTCCGCCAAGTGGGGGAACACCTCCTCAGAGTTCTCGCTCAAGGAAGTTCTCCGGTAAGTTTGTTTTTTCCCTCCAATTTTGACTACTTTATGATTTGTCTAAATTTAAAATGGATCCTTCAGGGTAGCACTGACCCGAGTGTTTCTCAGCAGGCTCTCCAAGCTCCGTTAGTCCGGTAGGGTCCCTCACCAGCCGCTACCCACAAACAGGCCTTCTCGTGGACGGCTACGAGGGGCCCTCGAGTCCCCGCTACGGTTTCTCTGACCCCATCTCAGCCAACCTAGAAGGAGCTGTGACTTTTGAAGCCCCTGAACTACCAGAGGAGACCCTAATGGAGGTAAGCACCATGCATTTTGTTTTGATAGTCTTGCTAACTAGTTTAAGTTTGCGTCTAACGCCACAATTCTCTCTCCACTGCAGCAGGAACACACAGAGACTTTGCACAGGCTCCGGTTCATGCTGGACTTTGCTCGATGTATGGTGGATGTGGCAGAAGCCCGGGGTGATGAGGCTCCCAAGGCCGACCCCTCTTCCACCAGCCTGCTCCAGCAACAAAGCCTGGTGGCCGACCAGATCAGCTCTTTGAGCCGAGAGTGGAGGTGAGAAGATGTGCACCATGGCTAGTCTCTCACAACTATGAATCTCTCTAGTTATGGATCACAAGTGCATTTGTTCTATATATTTTGAGAACAGGGCAGTTCTTCTGTTCACAAACTGTGTGCCAGTGTGGTGTAATGTCGTATAAAATCCTTTAATATGAAAATCAACTAAAATAGCAATTAAAAGACGCATAGAGTGGCGTTAATAATGGGTATATTTGTGTCGTGTCAGTTATGCTGAACAGTTGGTGCTTTACATGAAGACGGCAGAGCTTCTGTCATCTTCAATAAACACAGCCATGGAAGGAATCAAGCAGGGAAAACTCTACCCATCTACCACCGTCAAACAAGGTCAGACACATTCTTCTCACCCCCATCATATTGTGCACAACAGTGGCCATCCACTTTTTAAGCATAGTTCCTATTCATTTTCTCAGTAGGCATTAAACATTCATTGACTATGTTTACATGCACTCTCATAATATAAAATCGAATGAAATTTAGGCAATATTGATGAAAAAACTGTATATTGATGACTAGTCAATGAATAGAAGTACAATATAATATATTTACAATGTGCAATTTAAGTAAAACAATACATTTGATGCTTAAAGTCATTTGAGGGTGTCTTATTTATTTAATTTTACATTATTATGATTTACTTAATTACAAACCTCCAGTTTGGAAAACCCTGATGTAGGGAAACTGACTCATTCGTAATTCTTTATGGGACTAAGATACATTAAAGATGCTTTGTAAAATACTTGAGAGTAGTTCTAATATCAAAGTCGATATTAATATTATATTACTATTAATAATTATATTATTATTATTATTGTTTACACTTTGTTTTTCAGTGGTTAGGAGGTTGAATGACCTGTATAAGTCCAGTGTGATGTCATGCCGCTCTCTGAGCGCTCAGCTGGAGCGATTCTTCTCCCGTAAACACAAACTCATGGACCACATCAACAGCATCACCGCAGAGAGGCTCCTCTTCAGCCACACCGTACAGATGGTAAGAAAGGGTGGTTTTCACAGCCATCCCATAGAAGAACCACGTGCTCCCCACACAATTTTGTAGTGACTGTTCTTAAAAGAACCATTTTTACTAAATGTGAAGAACATGCTTCTTTTTCCTCAATAAATAACATTTTCTGCAATGGAAAGGTTCCATGGATGTTGAAGGTTCTTCAAGGAACCATATCAATAAAGAACCTTTATTTTTAAGAGAGTGCTCTTGAAAAATCAGGGAATTTTGAAATTGTGACTTTAGGGTTCTGGAAAATCCTAATTATGCTCAGTAGAGCTGGATTATTTTTTTTTTTTTAAGTCGGCATGAAATCAAATTTGACAAATCTTCTTTTTATATGTAATGTCAGCCCGTTCTCATCCCAAGGCGTCATATACTGACACTTTTGCCAATGCGTATACATCCAACGCACATGGCACCTTTTAGCGTCAATATGCTAAAGGCGCAGATGTATATGGGCCAGAAGGCGCCTCCTAGTGGTCTAACCTTAAACCTACCCATAACCGAAGCGTGTTATATTGACGCTAAAGGGTGCCATGTGCTTTGGATGTATACGCATTGGCAAAAGCGTCAGTATATGACGCCTTGGGATGAGAACGGGCTGATATTACATATAAGAATCGTGATTTCTGTTTGAAACACAAAAACCATGATTCGCAATTTATCCTGAATCTTGCAGCTTTAATGCTGAGCTGTAAAATATTTGTCGCCTTGTGTTCCTTTTTTTTCGATTTGTTCTTTGTTGTCAGCCATTTTCTATTCCTAATGACTTTTTGAAATTGTTTGTCGAGTGTATTTTAGAAGCTGTCTGGTCTTACAGGTGCAGGCGGCTGCTCTGGATGAGATGTTTCATCAGGGGGAAGCATCAATTCAGCGCTACTATAAGGCTTTGCTGCTCATGGAGGGTCTGTCTCTCCTCCTCACAGAACAGACTGACATCCTCAGCGTTAGCAAGTGTGAGTAAAACTACAGACAGACTTGTTTATTAACATACAGGACATCTTAATAAGATCATTTGCGTAACCAGTGTGATGTTTCCCTACAGGTAAGCAATGCATTGAACGCCGTATCACCGCCTTGCAGTCGGGTCTCTGTGTGTAAAGTCTCTCCAGCACCCTGCTGTTACACCATCAAGATTACCTGAGCACCTCTCGAAGTGATGTGGGGGAGGGAATGGCCCTCTGATTGGATCACGTTAATCTGATTGACAGCTGTTGTCATAATGGTGGGAAAATACCATACCAATACCAGACATGAAAAGACACCAATAAAACCTGTGTCTGTGGTCAAGATGAAACTCGCTTCGTCGATGATTCTCTCACAGAGTTTAAAGTGAAGAACAAGATGTTTCGTGGTGCAACTTGTTGGCTCAAATGTCCATGTTATCAATGGGTTGTGCAATCTGAGTTTTTTTTAGACAAGGTTTACCCACCCCAGAACATCAGTTTCTTACATTTTCCTTAGTTTATATTTCGTTTCCACCATGCTAACTAGCGGCGACGTTAGAAAAAACACGTTTAGGATAATTATTAGCGATTTATTACCACATTTACATGTAGAAGTGATTTGTGTGATTGAAGTTGAAGTAATTTCGGTTGGTTGGTTGAAATCCAAGTGTCCAGTTAGAAGTTGTTCTAACCGCTAGATAAATGTTGCAGACCAGCAAAATGGTGATTTTTGTGCACCATGTGAATGTTATATGAGGCCCAAATTAATCGGAAATTCAAAAATGACCAAATTATAAAGCCATGCATACAACGAATTCTTTTGATTCTATCCATTCACAGAAGGAAACTGTATAAAGCCAGCAAAACCATTTGTAGCACTTTAGTGAATGTTTACCAAGTAAGAGCATGTCAAACCCTGTTTTCATCCTTTAAATGTCTTAGAAATGAATATTGTATGCGTTGTTTGGACATCTCTTATGACCTGTTCAGTTTCTTCTTTTTAAATGGCTAATATTGTGTTTTTATTTTGTGTTTGGCAATCATTTGTCTGAATGTAGTTTGGCTTTTTAAGTTAATGTTGCATTAGGGCTTAAGTTCCTGCGCCATCACAGGGGATTTTAAGTGTTATTTAGTCAGAAATATTATGCCAAATAAATCTTTATAGTTTAGATAATGGCGGTATTAACATTGGCACGCTCAATATTAGGTTGGCATCAGAATTTATAAGGAACTCTTGATTATACCTCTTGCCCTGGTGATCCTGTTCCAGCCTTTAATGCCCATTTTAGCGTGTGTTTTTTTTTTTTTTTTTCTGAGGACAGAATGTACTTCCTTTGGGTTGTGCATGTATAGATATTCTTGTTGTTGATATGAGCTGTGTATAATCTGACAAAGGATAGGTCTTAAGATAGTAGTCTATTCTAGCTTGCTGCACTGTTTGAGGGCTCTTTAGCTAGGTAAGCAAAAGAGATTCAAAAACGAGTGGACCATTTGGTGTGAACACATTTGTTTTCCACATTAGAGTTACGTAATCAGTCCTTTTTAGTCTTTTTTCAATTGTGCTGTATCTGAACAGTGTGCTTGTGTTGAAAATATTTAAAACATTTTTAAAATGTGCCTTTAAAAAAAAAAAAGCAAAAACTGAAACACTGAAAAAAATATTTTGCTCTGTTATATTTCTTTTATTTTATTTTGTACATTGTCAGTGTGGAGTGTGTAGTGTTTTGAATGGTTAAAACTTAAATTGGACTGGGTTAAGAAGATGCTGTGGGTGTGATTTAGTTTTGCTTCACTTTTATGTGGGTGTGAATGTGTTTGTTTAAATGTCGTACATACTAGTTCGAAAAAACTGAAGTGTGTCGTCATGATAGTGAGACATAAGCTATTTTTTCAGAGACCAGTTGCCATCATAGAAACATGTTTTTTTTTTTCCTTTAATAAATACCACTTAAATTGTAATTTTTACAGCTTTGTTTAAAGACAAATAGCTTTTTTATTTTCTTTGTCTGAACAATTTGAGGATTATGCTGCATTGCGGTGTTTTCACCATGCGGTGTATTTGTGTTGTGCTTTTATAACTGCATAAAATAAAAACCCGTTTAATCCATCAAATGTTAATCGTCGCCTATGGACATTGGATGCATCGGGACATTTTAAATCATTGTGTAAAGCATGAAGTGTTTGTTTCTGGGAGGTCATCTCTGATTTAAGAGTCACGTTGTCATTGAACTGCACACACTAAAACAATATGTGAGCTCACCAGTTCTGCATCACTACACTGTTGTCTTCTCCAGTAATTAATAATGTACATCTGTTTGACCTTGGTCTCTCAGTATCATGTGTAAATATGGATTGTAAATTATCGCTTTAAACTTGTACATCTAGCAGTCGCATGGAGATTTGCTTTCCGTCACCCTCTCCCCACCAAAGATATGAACGTTCCCAATTGTGACTGTTGATGAACATTTACAGTTGTTTGTTCTGTAAAAAGACTTGTACACACTCTTTCATGTCAAATGTAAGATGTAACTATTTGCTTTAAACAGTACAGCACCAATAAAAGAGGAAAACTGAAATAAATATTGCTTTTGTTGGTTGTTGAAGTGTCCTATTTTGGGGGGGGGGGGAGTGTTGAATGTTTTCTGTGTTCTGTAAATTATATATTAATTACAAGTTAGTGTAAATTTATATTAATTGTTAATTTATCTATTAAATTAAATGCATTTGAATTAAACTTTTACTTGCATATAAATTAGATTTTAAATATATTATTTATTTATTTATTAAATTAAATGTGATACATTCCAAAGTTCATGTATTTAAAAAAAAACATTTTAATTAAACTTTTAATATTTTACACATTTTAATTAAACTACCTAAATATTAAATATAATTCAGATTTTAAATGTATTAATTTATTTAATATTATTTTTATTTAATTTTATTAAATCATTTTATTATTATTTGTTAATTTTTTTATATAAAATCAATTTTATACATTTAAATGTTTATGTATTTATTTTTTATTTAATTTAAATGTGTGTGCTAAAGTGCATACATTGTAATTAAACTATAACAAATATGAAATATAAATTAGATGTATTAAATGTATTATTTATTAATTTTGTTGTTAAATGTAATTGCATACATTTTAATCAAACTATAAATGTGTTCACTCTAATTCAATATTTGAAATGAGTAGCCAACATATTATGAATATGATTATGAAGGGAATTGTAAAAACTTGGCCCCCCTTCTCAGCAACTTTTTTAAAAACATGGCAACCCAATTTAGTTCACGCGATATTCGGCGAGATGTGAAAGTTCAGCCACTCCACGTGGGTGTATTCATCATGGTACAGGGGAAGTAAATAAGTTATTGCAGAGAAGATAGATGATAGTGCTGTCAGAAATAATTTGTCTAGTTTAATAACATTTATTGTAAATCATGCCGATGTTGTACAAATGATAATTGTTACATCCTCACTGGAGAGTTTGTAATGCCATGCTGAGGTCTTGTCGGATCATTCATATTTTATCACGTCATTTATCCCATTTCTCAAAATCAAAGGTACGTTTCTTAATGCGTTCTGCTGTAATGTAATTAATGAATGTTCTTTTAGTGTTCACCGTAATTTGAAATGCTCTTCAGGGTGGCCAGGTCCAATATTAAAATCCCGTGTATTTTGCATATCCTGCAAGATGACTGAGGATTCAATCAAAGCATTGAAAAGACCAGCAGCAGATGATCCGCTCGTTGAGACTGAACATGAAGACAAGAAGCTTAAAACAGACCAAGATGAGAAGAAATACCCCAAGAAAAAAGTGGCCCTGCTGATGGCATATTCAGGAAAAGGCTATTATGGGATGCAGGTGAGTTGTGATAGTGATTTATATATCGCTGTCAGTGTGGGGTGTGACTCTACTACTAATATCTTCAACAGAGTGATTAAATCATAATTAAACGATACAAGGATGGATGAAACTGCTTATTTAATTAATTCAAATAAATATTATAAAACTGCATAATTGTTCTTGATCTGACCCAAGTACTTAAATGGACAAGTTTTTCATACATTAGTCGTAAAATGTTGATGTTAAATCCATCATTGTTTTAGAATTGTCCTATATTCTATACGAAGAGTTCAGATGCAAAAGCCTCTAAATGCCATTTGAAATTTTCTTCTTTAATGATGATTTTTATCAAAAACTTGTATATTTAAGTTCAGTAATTTCACTTAAATAACAATTAATAGGTAATTAGCATTGCCATTTAAGTGAAATCACTGAACTTTTATCATTCTTATCATTATCATTCTAGAAGAAAATTTCAAATGGCACTTTTGGATCTGAACTCTTCATACATTATTTAATGCAATTAAATCACTATTAACTAATGTTATCAATTACTTAGTAGTACATTGATTGCTGTCTGTCCCGAGTATTAATATTTCTCCTGTTCATCCAGAGAAATGCAAAGAACTCTCAGTTCCGAACCATTGAGGATGAGCTGGTCGCTGCTCTTGTCAGAGCTGGCTGTATTCCCGAGGGCCATGGAGATGACATGAAGAAGATGTCTTTCCAGCGGTGTGCACGAACGGATAAGGTGGACACTTTAACCTAGTGCATTTTATTATTATTATTATTATAGACAGGGTTATCATAGTTATTGCTTAAAAACATAAAAATGTTTCTGTTACTTGCAATCAAATAAATGTTAGCTGACATTAAAAATGAATAAAACTATAAAACTGATTTGATACCTTTTGAAAATGATTTGCTGACGTGAAGCGGAGGGGTCTTGAATCATCCTGAAGGGGTTGTATTCGCTATAACAACCGCCTCGCTCTACATAATCCCTTACATACATATTATTTGAAGTATATTTGCTATATTTCTTGTCATTGCATTGACAGGGTGTTTCTGCTGCGGGTCAAGTCGTGTCTCTGAAGGTGTGGATGATTGAGAACATCCTGGATAAAATCAACGCTCATCTGCCATCTCACATAAGAATTTTAGGTCTAACCTAGAGGTTTCTTTACATACAGTATTTCCTAGAAATCTGTATTATTTTAGTATCATTTATATACTATTATTGCATTTATATATTAATAATATTGTGCTGTTTTATTTTCATTTTTTCAGTTTTCATTTTAATTTTGCTTTAGTCTATGTCATGTTTATATATATTTCTATTTAGGTTTAATATTTTTTTTATCTTAGTTTTAGTCTAATTTTCAATATTATTTTAATATTTATAACCATTTTTAATGGTTGTAGTTTTAGTTAACAATATCAATACTGTGCATCACATTTACATTTTCTCAAATTTGCAGGATACAAGAGAGTCACGGGTGGCTTCAATTCCAAAAACAACTGCGATGCCAGAACGTATTCCTACATGCTTCCTACTGTGTCTTTCTCGCCGAAGGACTACAACCAGGAGGACACGTCATTCCGTGTGAGTTCAGAGACCCTTCAGAAGGTCAACCATTTGTGTGGCCTGTACAAAGGCACCCACAACTTCCACAATTTCACTTCGCAAAAAGGTCCTCGGGACCCCAGCGCCAAGCGCTACATCACCCACATGTCCTGCGGAGAGCCCTTTGTGAGACAGGAAGCTGAGTTTGCTGTTATCACAGTGAGAGGCCAGAGCTTCATGATGCATCAGATCCGGAAGATGATCGGCCTTGTGATCGCTGTAGTTAAAGGATATGTGGATGAAGGGGTGATCGAGAGGAGCTGGGGAGAGGAGAAAGTTGACATTCCCAAGGCTCCTGGGCTGGGATTAGTGCTGGAGAAAGTGCACTTTGACCGCTACAACAAACGCTTTGGCGGAGATGGCATCCATGAGACGCTGGAATGGACTGATGAAGAAGAAGCCATCGCTGCTTTTAAGGACAAGCACATTTATCCGAGCATCGTGGAGACTGAGCTCCTGGAGAAGTCCATGGTGAACTGGATGGCTACGCTATATATCCATGATTTTGAAGCAACAGCCACAGGAAACCAAGAGCACAAAGTGGGTATTGTTGAACTGTGTGTGTGTGTGTGTGTGTGTGTGATTTTATTATTAATATTTTTTTTATATTATATTATATTTATATAAAATGTATCACTCTCTCACTCTCATTTCAATTCAGTTGTCCTTTATTGGCATGACAATTCTATTAACATAAAATCTCCATTTTTTTCACCTAAAAATATTCATGTTGTGTTTTATTGTTTGACTTTCTGGGTATGTCAGGGTAAAGTGTTTACAATTATGGATAATTATCCAATATTTGAAATACTTTTAACCTGGGGTAGCTGGTGAGCAAGTGTTGCTCTGTCTCTACTTTTCTCTCTGAGATCATTGAAAAAAATTTTTTTGTTTGTTTGTTTTTCAGGATGATGACGAAGATGGAAACGCATCAGACTGAATCACTGAGACGAAGACATTCTTTTTGTTAGATCTTTTATTTTGGTTTTTACTTGTGTGCTAATATTCAGTTCCAAAGTTTAAACTGTAATGATAATTCTGAAATAAAACATTTTTTTATGTCTTGAAGTTTTCGTTTGTTGAACAGTTTTAATGTGTATTTGCAACAACAACAAAAATACGAAGAGTTCAGATGCAAAAGCCTCTAAATGCCATTTGAAATTTTCTTCTTTAATGATGATTTTTATCAAACTTGTATATTTAAGTTCAGTAATTTCACTTAAATAACAATTAATAGGTATTTATCATTGCCATTTAAGTGAAATTACTGAACTTAAATGGTAAATGGTAAATGGACTGCATTTATATAGCGCCTTCATAGACCTAATGGCCACCAAAGCGCTTTACATTTGCCTCACATTCACCCTTAAACTTAAATATACAAGCTTGATAAAAATGATCATTCTAGAAGAAAATTTAAAATGGCACTTAGAGGCTTTAGTACGGAGGCGTATTGCATTCACTTGAAGAAAAAAAATCTACTCTGTTTTTCTGAATTAACGAGTTAATTTTTCATGAGAAAAAAAATTTGCTCTGTTTTTCTGAATTAATGAGTTAATTTTTCATGAGAAAAAAAAATGTTGCTCTGTTTTTCTGAATTAACGAGTTAATTTTTCATGAGAAAAATTTTTTTTGCTCTGTTTTTCTGAATTAACGAGTTAATTTTTCATGAGAAAAAAAATTTTGCTCTGTTTTTCTGAATTAATGAGTTAATTTTTAATGGATTTTTTTTTTTTTGCTCTGTTTTTCTGAATTAATGAGTTAATTCAGAAAAACAGCAAAAATAAATTTTCTCATGAAAAATTAACTCATTAATTCAGAAAAACAGAGCAAATTTTTTTTCTCATGAAAAATTAACTCATTAATTCAGAAAAACAGAGCAAAAAAAATTCTCATGAAAAATTAACTCGTTATTTCAGAAAAACAGAGCAAAAAAAATTTTCTCATGAAAAATTAACTCATTAATTCAGAAAAACAGAGAAAAAAAATTTTCTCATGAAAAATTAACTCATTAATTCAGAAAAACAGAGCAATTTTTTTCTCATGAAAAATAAACTCATTAATTCAGAAAAACAGGGTAGATTTATTTTTCTTCAAGTGAATGCAATACGCCTCCGTACAAATGTCTTCAGCAAAGGAAAAAAGCCTTGACATTTGAATGTGACTCAATGGAGGAGACATCCATTCGCCCTCTAGAGGAAAACACGTGGTCAGGCATCACATTTACAAAAGTAAAATGCACGAAACCTTTATACAAGTCATTTGTGACTAGAACGTGCCATCTTTTTAATTTAGTGCATTAAAGAATTGGCCATTGACCGACTACTTAATAATAGACAATTAAATAAAATTCCTTTAATCAGTAACTTAGATGTCTATACAGCATTAACTGGAATTGAATCAGGCATTAAATTAACTACAGTTACTTCCGATCATGCAAGGCATGAAAGTTTTGATAATATTCATAATCGAACTAACTGTATTGTTCCCGGTTACAGTGTGAGACGTAGATCCGCTCCAGTCCACCAAGAGGCAGCAGAGAGTGTGTTTATTGTTTGGGACGGGTCGGGATATGTGTGTGTGGGAAGGAGTTCTGCAATGAAATAGGAAGAACAACACCTGTGGGAGAGGTTTGGGGAATGATAAAAAGGATGGGAGGAATAAGGAGGGAATGGGATATTCCAGTTTTAACTACTGAGGAAGGAACAGCAATCTCTAATAAGGATAAGGCAGAGATGATGGTAAAAGCATTTGTAAAAATTCACAGTTCAAGCAACCTATCAGAAATATGCAAAATGAGAAGGGAAAGAACAATGAGTCGGCATCCAGATGTGTTAAAATGGAGGGATAAAGTTGAGGATAAAATTGATGAACCTTTTAATATGGCTGAGTTGATGAGAGCAATAAACAGAGCTAAACCGACATCTCCAGGGAAAGATCAGATATGCTATGTGATGCTAAAACATCTAGGGGAAGGAGCGCTCTTAAAGTTGTTGCACTTTTATAACAGAGTGTGGGAGGAGGGTAGATTACCAGTAGCATGGAAAGAGGCAGTAGTCGTTCCAATAAGGAAACCTGGCAAAGATCCTTCTAAACCCAGTAGTTACAGACCAATTGCATTAACATCAAATGTATGCAAAATTATGGAGAGGATGATAACAGAAAGGTTATCGTATATGTTAGAAATAAATGGAAAAATGGCAAATTATCAAAGTGGTTTTAGGAAAGGAAGGAGTACCATGGATTCGGTGATTAGATTAGAAAATGAAATAAGAAAGGCTCAGGCAAATAAAGAATCAGTCATCACAGTGTTTTTCGATATAGAAAAAGCGTATGACATGATGTGGAAGGAAGGGTTGTTAATAAAGTTGCATTTGGTGGGGGTTGGTGGCAGAGTCTTTAACTGGATAAAACATTTTTTGTTTGGAAGAAAAATAGAAGTAAGAATAGGGTCAGACATGTCAAGTCAGTACGAAGTGGACAATGGAACGCCTCAAGGCAGTGTGATAAGCCCACTACTTTTTATCATTATGATCAATGATGTTTTCACAAAGGTGCCAATGGATATAGGGAGGTCACTGTTTGCGGATGATGGGGCTTTGTGGAAAAGGGGAAGGAATATGGAGTATGCAATTAGTAAAGTACAAGGAGCAATTGATGAGGTGGTGGAGTGGGGATATGATTGGGGGTTTAAGTTCTCAGTAGAAAAAACACAAACAGTCTTTTTCACCAGGAAGCAAATTAAGGAAGGGTTGAAGTTAAATATGTATGGGAAAGAATTAGAAAGGGTTGGAACATTTAAATTTTTGGGAGTTATCTTCGATTCTCGGTTAACATGGGCAGATCACATAAAGAAAATAGAAGGAAAATGTAAAAAAGTTATCAACGTGATGAGATGTTTGACAGGCAGGGAATGGGGAGCAAGTTGCTCTGCATTAAAAGCAATATATGTGGCATTGATAAGATCCGTGTTGGATTATGGAAGTGTAGCTTATGGGTCAGCAGCTAAAACTCAACTACAGAAGCTAGACATGATTCAAGCACAGGCATTAAGAGTGTGTAGTGGTGCTTTTAAAACTTCACCGATACCTGCACTTCAAGTAGAAATGGGAGAAATGCCGTTAGCATTAAGAAGGAGGCAGCTGATGACAAACTATTGGGCCAATTTGCAGGGACATAATGATTTCCACCCTACTAAGGTAGTGTTGCAGGAGACATGGGAGAATACAAGATTTAATGGAGATAATTTAAGTCGAGTAGGTAATGAGATAGCAAAAGAATTTGGAGTATTTGAAATGAAGTTGAGCCCTGCAGTTGTATATTCGACGGTGGCTCCATGGGTACTTGTATGGCCAGATATTGACTGGTATTTGTTAGAGCTAAAAAGAAAAGAAAAAGGTCAAATAGATATGGTTGGAGCATTTAATCACCAAATAAATAAAGAATATAAGGACTTCATACATATATATACAGATGGTTCTAAGAAACCTGAGACAGGAGTGACAGGATATGGGGTGGCAATACCTGCAAAAGGAATAGGAATTAATAGAAGAACATCAGATTTTTTGGGAGTATATACAGTGGAAATGGTGGCCGTGTTAGTTGCGGTAAGGTGGGTGGAAATAACTAGGCAAGAAAAGGTGCTGATATGCTCCGATTCATCCTCAGTACTAATGAGCTTAAGATCTTTTCATTCTGGGAGCCGTCAGGATATATTGTATGAAGTCCTTCAGTCAGTGACAAGGATAAAAAATCAAGGAGGACAGGTACAATTTATGTGGGTTCCAGCACATGTAGGGGTGAAAGGGAATGAGTTAGTGGATGAATTGGCGAAAAGGGCATTAAAGAAGGAAAATATAGAAATGCATATTAAAATAAGTAGAGCAGAGGTTAAAAGTATTGTCTGGGAAAAATCTAACCAAATGTGGCAAGAAAGATGGGACAGAGAGGAGAAAGGAAGGCATTTATATCAAATTCAAAAGAGTGTAAAAATAACTAGATTAGGTGGTGGGCACAGAAGAGAGGAAACAGTAATGACAAGGTTAAGGTTGGGCCATAGTGCTTTAAACAAATCACTGAAATTGATAGGAAAACATGAAACAGGCTTGTGCGAGTGGTGTCAGGAAGTAGAGTCAGTGGAGCATATAATAATAAGATGTAGAAGGTATGAGTCACAGAGAGTTATAATGAGAAATAAATTGAGAGAATTAGGGGAACAGGAGCTAACATTAAAAGGAGTGTTGAATATAGGTGATAGAGCACAGGTTAGGATATTGTTAACTTTTTTAAGGGAAACAGGTTTGTATGATCGGATATGAGGATAAATAGGGATATAGGAAAAGTGTGAAGGGAAATCAGTGATTACGAGTAATATGGTGTTTTTTTTTTTTTTTTTTTTTTTTAATTTTAATGTGGAAATTAGATTGTAAGCCTAATGTCTGATTCACACTCCGAAGCAGAAGGTGGCGGTAATGCACCAAAAGCTGGTTGCCAACCGCCGGTAAAAACAAATAAGAAGAAGAAGAAGAGATATGTGTGTGTGCGTGTGTGTAGACCGGGATCTGACTGAGATTTTAGGGTGGTGGCTGTTTGTTTAACTGGAGCAGCAACAACAGAAGTAAATGCGCTGGAATGCGGTCGGCTAGCTAACTTTACTCCGTCGAGTTTTAGCGAAAATTCACATTATCGCTCAACTTTTATCGACTCATCTGTTGTTTTGTGCGTGTTGAATTTTGAGGACGGGTCATCCCGGTCAGGTAAGCTTTTCTTAATTCATTCACAGATAAAGCTAGCGGGATAGCGTGCTAAGTGAACACAGATGCAGGCCATAAAGTGTGTGGTCGTCGGGGACGGGTGAGTTTTCCCATTTTTTTCAGTATTATATTTGTCTTGGAGTAATGTTTTACAGGTATCAGCCGTTTCTTGGTTTGCTCTCTTGTGTTTTGAGTTTAGGTAACTTGAGGGCTTTTGATTTGGGAACTTTTCGTGCGTGTTGAAACGTT
The DNA here is from genome assembly GCF_016745375.1 of Pimephales promelas. Next base: position 2,848,107 of record NW_024121322.1, read on the forward strand.
AGCTCACAGAAATTTTAAAATCACGTCTATGGAACTGCTATGTGTATACCGTTAAGTTATACAAGTTAGTTAACTTACATATGAGAGGTAGCTTACAAAGACGAATACAAGTTCCCATTTGCTATATATAACGTTATAGCTCATTAAATCTGTTTTCCACTATGTAGCAGCGAAAAGTACTTGTGAATGATTCTGGACTTAAGCTTTTAAATGTCCGTGTACTTGTGGACTGAGTCAAACTGTTTTATTATTGTTTTTCGCACGGTGTTGCTAAACTAACCTTAGCCCTTCCCTAAGAGTTTTCCTTTAAATGTTACGTCATACAGTATACTTGAGCAAATGCTGTCTGTCTGAATGTGTGGGAGTGCTGCATGATTAATAAAGTCAACCAAACCGACTTCTATTATTCATATGCAGTGTCATGTTTAAAATAATGTTTTGCCCTAGTTCATTTTAATATGGATATGAATCATTGTTTTGCTGAAAAGCAAATATAGAAGATGGTATCAATTTATATCACACAATCAGATGTGTAATTGGTGATTTTTGAGATCTTTTATTTCTTCCCTCAGGGCTGTGGAAAAAACATGCCTTCTGATCAGCTACACCACCAATGCTTTTCCTGGGGAGTACATTCCCACTGTGTAAGGCGACCTCATTCTTAACCTGAGTTTCTTAAAGGGACAGTTCAACCAAAATGAAAATTGTCATTATTTACTCGCCACCATTTCTTTCAAACAACTGTTCTTCAAAATATTTTCCCTTTGTGTACTGCAGATTGAGAATCATACAGGGTGTTCTTGATCTGTTTCTCTCTTGTGAGTCCAGCTTCATTTGAGAACGTCCGTGCGAAGGTAAGCAGGCCCTTGGATATTTTGTTCTTTTAGTCAATGTAGACGACTTTCGAAATTATCACAATGAATGGAAAAGAGGAAGAAGCTCTAAAAATAGTCGTCTGGCTTGACAGATTGAGCAAATGTGATTTTAAAGCCTCAAAATAGCATGTTGATGCTGTAATGAAGCAGACAGAAGGTTCTTTTAAACTATTATATCTGTAAAATGTGACAAATGACATTTGCTGTTGCTGCTAATGAGTCTGTGGTGTTTATCCACGGGTAAAACATAGGTTAGGTTTGAAAATTGCACACTAGCATACTGTTAATATTTCTGGAATACAGCGTATGTATATTGTGCACATTTCCTCTACCAATTGAATGATTTTGTGTTCAATGGAAGCTCAACGTGTGGCTTTTTTTTCCCCCTCAACAGTGGTATCCAGAGGTCAGACATCATTGCCCTAACACTCCCATAATTCTCGTTGGGACTAAGCTTGATCTGAGAGACGACAAGGACACCATTGGAAAGTTGAAAGAGAAGAAGCTCACTCCCATCACCTACCCTCAAGGCCTCGCTATGGCCAAAGAAATAGGTCAGCACTTCAATAATACACTGCTCTTTACACGTGTGTATGTTAGGGCTGGGTTGACGATATTGCTGCATCGATTTTATTTCATCTTCAATTCAAAATCTCCATTTTAAATTGTAAAGTGCTCATCCGCGGTTGAGTATACTTCGCCAAGCCGTAGCTGTCTGGATCCACTTTAAGTTTTCTTTTGTTTCGGTTGCAGGAGCTGTGAAGTACCTGGAGTGCTCAGCCTTAACACAGCGCGGCCTTAAGACGGTGTTCGATGAAGTCATCCGTGCGGTCCTGTGCCCGCCTCCTGTGAAGAAAAGAAAGAGGAGGTGTCTTATCTTGTGAACTGACTGCACAGACAGCACCAACTGCAATCTGAGTTCACCTGAGAGGAGAACAATGGAGGCAGGGATGATGGGAAATGTGTGTTGGGGAAGAAACATACAGATATTTCTCTCTTGCATTGTAATTAGAATTACACCACTAACTAGCTGTTAAGACACCTGAGTATTTGCTTCTGAAGGATGGGACCAGCATTCATAGTTGTTTCCCATCATACATTAAGAAATTCCTGCTGCCTTCTAATGATTTTCTTTATTTTCCCCCTTATTTTGATGTTAAGAAACTAAATACTCCTTTCTGTTCCTGGAGCTGGGGCTTCCTGAATCTCTCCTGCAGTGGCTCTCTGATCACTTTGTGAGCACCACTGAACTGCAGGCTTCACTCAGTGTGCTGGAGAGCAGCATTCTGGGTAACCTGTCCCTTCAGGTAGAGGAGGGCAAGTCAAGGCCTTCTAAAGAGACAATCACTCAAACTGTACTACAAGCCACAGGGGAGGCAGGCCTTTCTGAAAAAGTAAGCTTTTGAGAACTTGTTTTTGAGAATGCTAATTAATAAGTAACCCATTATAGTCGGATATGTAATGCTGCTTTTGTGTTTTGTTGAATTCTTTCTCCACAGGATGTACAGTTGATTGTAAGTAAGTAAGTAATTAATTTATTTGTATAGCACTTTTCTCAGATGAAGATCACAAAGTGCTTCACAACAAAAGAAAGCATTTACAACTCTCATAAATACATTGCATCACAAAACAAAATAAAATACATAAAATAAATAAAATAAACAATACGTACACATTAGACCAGCCTAACCACCCTACAATCTAGTTAAAAGCCTCTTTAAAAAGCAGAGTTTTCAGATGATTTTTAAATTTTTCCACACAATCCTTCCAAGTATGGAAGGAGGCAAAGCGTTCCACAACCTGGGTGCAACAACTTGAAATGAACGGTCCCCCTTAGTTTTAAAATGTGAAAGGGGGACAACTAATAGTCTCTGGCCTGTTGATCTCAGACTACGTGAGGATGTACGCAGCTGTATCAGGTCAGAGATGTATGGGGGTGCCTGTCCTTGTAGGGCTCTAAAAGTTAGGACCAAAATTTTGAAGTTTATTCTAAGTTTCACTGGTAACCAATGAAGTGAAGCTAAAACTGGAGTAATATGTGCCCTTTTACTCGTGTGGGTTAAAAGCCTAGCAGCAGAATTTTGGACAGTCTGGAGATGACCAAGATCCTTCTTATTAAGGCAAATAAAAAGACTGTTGCAATAGTCTGAGCGAGACGAGATAAAAGCATGAATGATCATCTCCAACTCGGCTTTTGACACCAAGGCTCTTATCTTAGAAATGTTCCTTAATTGAAAGAAACGGTTTTTAATAAGATGTTTCGAGTGTTGTCAACAATGCAATGAAACTTATTCTGAAGACCGCACTGGTCTGGTGGACTATGCATTGGAATCTGGAGGTATAGTAATGATGTTAACTATGGGTGGATTTTAAGTAGTTTTTCGCTTATCATAGGACTGTACAACACCGAATTAGAGATTGGGAAACCTACCTATTATGTAATCGCCACGGGCCAATGGGAGTACAAAGGTGTTTAATAGCCAAAGCAAACTTTTCTGGAACTCTCAAAACTGACTTCAAATGAAGTTTGTTTTGCCCTGATTTTGTTTGTAATGTCACATCAGTTCGATCAAGTCCTTCAGACTGACGGCTCCATTGCAGCTTTCTTCAGCATTATGTTTAGTGGCTTGAAAATATAAAGTTAATGAAAGTTGGTTGGTTTAGTTGGTCGTGATAAGCGCTCATTGTCACAGCTGTGAACAACTCTTCTTATTCCATGAGGGGGCTTGCCGTCACGACAGGCGGACACGCGATACACGTCTCCTTGAAAGCCTGTAGAATTCAACCAATCACATGACTACTGAATCTCATGTTTACTTCGAAAGTGTTTCCCATTTTGTATGCCTTAGCCTCAGATGTCACGCCCACAGACTGTTGGCTGAACTTCTAATGCATGATACTAGCCTAAATGTGATGAGATCTGCATTTCTTTGTGTCTGTAGGAGGCAGCATCATAAGCACTCGTTGCTCAGAGTCCTTCAACACCAAAACAGCACTGATGAGTCTGTTTGGCCTCCCGCTGTGGTACTTCTCTCAGTCACCACGTGTAGTCATACAGGTCTGGAACTTTGGAGAATTCACATGTATTCATTTGTAAACTCAAGCTTTGATTTCCAATGGTCACTTTCTCTTGTATTTATCACTGTTTCTCTTCATCCATTTGTCCCTACAGCCAGACGTGCATCCTGGGAACTGCTGGGCATTTAAAGGTTCATATGGTTATCTGGTGATCGGCTTGTCCATGAAGATCGTGCCGACAGCCTTTTCTCTGGATCATATTCCCAAATCCCTGTCGCCCACCGGAAACATTTGCAGTGCCCCACGAGACTTCAATGTATATGTAAGTACTAAACTAGAACAAAATACACTACCACTCATTTGTTTGGGATAATTGATTGTTTTGTTTTTGAAAGTATCTTTTGTTCAGCAAGGCTGCATTTATTTGATTGAACTGACCAGTAGTGTATATCCACTGGAGGAAATGATATCCATAGTTTCCCAAACCTTTTTTAATTATTTTTTTTTATTATATAAAGTTTCCTGGTTTTCAAATGTCTACAGTGCTGGGTAGATTTGCAAATTGTACTCCATTACACATTTAAGGTAATGTAATTTGTATTTAGTAATGTAATAGATTGAGACTTTTGTCTGGACTTGTTTATAACATTGATTTGAATATAATGGTTTTTTTTTTCTCTAAAGATTAATATTTTATGCTGTGCTCACTATTTATAGTCGCCTAGCCTGACTAGTGGCTGATCTGTGTGCAATTCCACACAACTTTTGATAAAGGAAAATTTAAAGAATAATTTGTAGCCATTTATTATTAATTAATAATGAATTCAATAAAAAAGTAACTGTATTCTTACATAATTACAACCATTTAAATTTTGGCTCTGATTACATAATCCAGGTTACATATAAGCAGTTACTACCCAGCACTGACTGACTACTTTCAATATATTAGACAAAGGATGACTTGGAGTCAAAGTAAAAAGAAAGTCTCTGTTCTTTTAAAGGGTCTTGATGAAGAGCAGCAGGAAGAGGGGCAGTTGCTTGGACAGTTTGTCTATGAAGAAGATGGAGATGCTCTTCAGACCTTCTTGGTCTCTGTAAGTATTGTGATTTTGTTATTTCAGTCATTTAATCAGCCTGTTGCGTCATAATAATTAAATCAAGCCGTAACTGATTGGCTGATGGACTGTCATGGAGCCGGATGCTTTAAAGGAATAGTTTCCCTGGAAATTAAAATTATGAAATTTACTCGTCCATTACTTTAAAGATTAAAGAATACAAGGGCATGTAAATTTACAACAACAAAAAAAAGTAGTAGTTTAGCCACCTCTGTTGTTGAGACGGTGTTTATTTGTAGTCTTTTTTTGGATTTTGATGGCTCTTGCCTAAACTTGTAATTCTGTATCTCTGTCTTCAAGCAGGAGATGACGAGAGCTTTTCAGATCATTGAGATGAGAGTGCTGTCTAACTGGGGTCATCCTGAATACACTTGTGTGTACCGTTTCCGGGTGCATGGGAAGCTTGTTGATGAATGACTTACAGGCACTTGGGACATTATGAACTCCTGACAATTTGTCACTCATGCACTGGAAAAAAGAGGAATAGTCACTCTTAAGAAACAAATAATGTGCCATAGAGCTACACAGTTAATATACGATTGCATGCTGGTACATGTACTGTTAGGCCTCAAGGTCAAAATCGGCACTTGCACTCGTCTCATTCTGATGCATCACACTGTTTCCAATTTTGTCCGTCATCAGGGTTTATTTATTATTATTATTATTATTATTTAATATATCTGTTAGAATTCACCAGCAAAAAATGCATGACAATTCTACGAACAAACCAGTGCAGAATGTATTTTCGACTAAATGTAAATTTTGTTTATAAGTTCAATTTTGTGCTGATAAATAAAGTCTTTCTGCTTTGTGGCAAACTTCACTGCCAACAAAATAAATAAATAGTTATGATTTAATTATGTGTAGCATATGTATTATTTTTAAACAGTCTTTAGTTTAATAAACAGTAGACTTGCACTAAGAGTTAAGCACTAAACTGAGACTTTCTAATATGTTGTTCCACGTCAAAAATGAAACATTAAAATCATCCTTCAACTCCTGTTGTTTACGGTCTACTAAATGCCTTCTGTTGTTTGTTTGTTTTTGAAAGCAAATAAAAGGCCTTTTGGTAGAATTGTAAAGATGTCCATCTTTAGGTTGTGGCTTTTTGCAGTGAAATCTCTTTTTTATATAAAGTAAATATAAGAAAACATTGTATATTATTTCAAGATGGAGATTAACTGGATTGAAGCAACTATGGTTTACTTACCAATAAACTTTTTTTTGTTGTTAATTACATTTTAGCATTGTATAACATTGCATTAAATGTTGACCTTTTGAAGTATTATAATATGATCTTACTGAGACATTATTTGGAATATAGTGACAACTGGTACTTATTTGCATGTTATGTAAGTAGTCTTAAAAACATTTAATAATATCTCATTGATTTACATTACAGGCTATTTCAAGAATTTCATCTTACTTTTTGGCCATGAAAAGCACCATATCTTTTTTTCAAAAGTTTGGGGCTCGGAATAAAACCAGTTTCTCTCCTGGAGTGTGAACACCAATGTTCTCCTAGATCATATATTATTTGAGCCATAAAAGCCTGATGTATCAAATTATGAAACACTTCTGACACTTTAAAAAAAATTACACCGTTTTGTCTGAAGGTTCAATAAATCATTAATAACAATTATTTCTTATGCCAAGATTTACAGAGTTAAAGTCTAAAACTAAAATCTAATAGTAAAAAAAAAGAAGTCCTAATTTGAGGCAGGCCTGATGCAATTGTTGCCAACAACAAGAAACATGACAAGATAAACATAGAGGTGATGGATTGGAAGGACCACATCTGTGAACTTCACTGTTATGAACTGCATTGAATGATTCACTCTCAGCTGCTGTTCTAAGTAAACCTTTAGCTTATTCGAATTAGTTCAAATTGATTCACTTCATATTACACGTGTTTTATGTTTTCATAGTCAGGAAGAGTCAACTTTTAGTTAGCAATATTGTTTATTTACACAGGTTTATTTACACGGGTTTATATACACAGGTTAAAGGTGAGGAGGGATGAAGACCGTTCAAGCAGCAACTCTTAATCTCTTCGCTTCGCTTCTTTGATTCTTTCCTTCTCCTCCCGTTTCTTGGCCTTCTCCTCTAACCAGTTGAACAGAAAAAGTGGCACTTTTCTTTTGCACTTCTGGACGTTCACCTTGTGCTGGGTCTCATTCTTGGGACCGTCAGGAGAGGCTACACAGAAGAGCCTCCTCATGTGCTCATCGATCCGAGACGCCTCATCCGAATAGCCTTGTATGGCCTTGGAGTCTCCCATTTCATTGTGGTGGTCCTCTTCCTTAAATCGCTTGATCTCCTCCACTTCACTCGGCCACGCTTCCTCCTGCACCTCACTGTCCTTCTCCAACCAAGCAATCATCTTCCTCGGTTTGATTTCAGCCTCCGTTGGTGTTAGGGAGCATTCAGACTGTAAGTCACTGGCCAGGATGCTCTTCCCTGTGTCCTCCACGTACACGTTCTCCTCATCCTCGATGTCAACCAGAATAAACAGTTGTGGAGGTGTCTCAAACGGGGAAGAAGGGAACAGCGGAGGCTTCCGGCTGGGAGGACGTCTCAGAGCAACGACATCATCAGGTGCATGAGAGGGGCTCAGAGGAAGTCCTTTGGGAGGACGCACTTGGGATGAAGGGCACCGAATGGAGAACAGTTCATCAGGTGCTGGAGTGGGACGTGGAGGAACCGCCAATGGAACCATCTGAGGTTTTGCAGGACGCACTTGGGTTGAAGAGTGTCGGATGGAGAACAGTGCATCAGGTACTGGAGTGGGGCGTGAAGGAACAGCAAATGGATGCATCTGGGAGGAAGAGAGTCGTAAGGAAACAACCTCATCTGGACATGAAGGACCCGCAGACAGTTTAGGAAGATCCCCTTGCAGAGGAAGCGGAGAAAATGGCAGGGATAACTCATCCTCAGGTGCTGGAGTGGGACGTGGAGGAACAGCAAATGGATGCATCTTGGAGGAAGAGTGTCGGAAGACAACAACCTCATCTGGACATGAAGGAGCCACCGATGGTTTAGGAGAATCCACTTGCGGAGGAAGTGGAGAATATGGCAGGGTTAACTCATCCTCAGGTGCTGGAACTGGTTTCTCGGGATAAACGGATGGTTTAGTCACTGCCGGCAGAGGTTTGAAGCGAGGTAGCGCGAGGTGTCCGGAGACACTCGGCAGCATTGGGAGTTCTCCCTCTAGTGGCTTTAAGAAGGAAGATGTGATCGGTGAACGCAGAGGTTTGACCTCCGGCCTTTTGATCTTCCGTTCTCTCTTCTTCCTTTTCTTTTCTCCATCTTCTCTGCTATGTCCAGCCGCAACTCCTTGCTCTGCATACTGCTGTTCTCTCGGTGGTGTCTTTCTTCTGTGCAAGAAGTGAGCAAAACACCCAAACAGTTTACCGAACACCATTGTGGGCACCGAATTGCTGCAGCTGAATTCAATATTCGTCGTCAATTTCGCCAGAAAGTCTCAAAAGTCGTTCGATCTATGCAGTAATATCACACCAACAGCAGAAAAAGTCAAAGTTTGTGTTTACAGTTGCCAAGACGAAATCTCTCTATGATGTCACCACAGTTAGAACTCTGCTTCTGGAGCTGCTCAAAATCCGACAGCTCAAACACACACATTACTTATAATTAATTACTTATTAGGGTACTAATTATTTTCTAAATCCCATATCAACCTCGACCAGTTGACCAATACAACTTGAAACTGCTCTTTAAATTCTTTCAAATAAATAATCTAAAATTGCGTTAAACTGACCAAAGTAGGCTATTTAAAGGGAGAATGTTACATACATTTTTTACATGTTATGTTACTATGTTTTATAGCCTCTAATCACAAACCATGTCCAGCCTGATGGGCAATACGTTCTTTCTTTGTTTGATTTCTTTGTTTATTGTAATAAGAAAAAGTTCAATAAAAAAAAAGTATATGGTGTCACGTGACAAATATGACTTACTTATGACAAACTGCTTTCGACAACACCTTATTTTAGGCATTTACTTATTTTTAACTGAGTGAGTAAAAAGTTCAAATTAATTTATGATTATTTGGAATTGAACGTTCGTGAATAATCGCTGTTCTACCAGTTTATTAATTTTTCATGGTGACACCAGCTGACCACTAGGGGCGACCTCACCCTTTGACAGGAACACGACAACACTTAGTAGAGCAACAATAATGGCGCCGTCCAGGGACAGCAACGTGAAAGAAGAAAGCAGCCAGGTTTCATATAAGAAAGATATAAATACTAAAACAGATCGTATAATTCAAAACAGGAAACATGCTAACGACATATTCGACGTCATTGAATATTTACAGGTATGTGATTATTATTATTTCATAGTGGAGTCTCTTGAATTCGACATGGTTCAGTTCTATAAATTATTTTAATCAATAAACGTCAATTTGTTTTCCTACTTGCAGTCCGAGAAGGAAAAGGAAATCATTTTCGCCACAAATGCTTGCAGTAAGATTTTCTGTGAGTTGTTAGACAAAGGAGATCTCTATGTTGGTGAGCTGCCTAAAGAAGAGGACCTCATGCATGGTAAACTAACTTATTATTCGTGATTTATCTCAAGGGGCAAAGTGAACGGACATCTGGCTATCCAGTGTATTTCTATGTAGTTTACCAAAGGGGAAATCGTGTGTGTGTGTGTGTGTGTGTACTTGTTTGGGTCTCTTTCCAGGTGATCGCAGTGCTGAAGAGAAGTACCATATATTTATGAGACACCGTTACAACAGTTGTGTGGAACTACTTCTGGAAAATATAGGCCATGAAGATTTCCAAGTGAAGGTGAGTGAGTTAATTCAAGTTGCATGATTTAGTTTTTATAAACTTGGTCAATGAGCTTGGTTTTATTCAAAGTTTTTATGTCTATATATATATATATATATATATATATACATACATACATACATACATACAGAAAGTTGGATTAGAAACAAATGTGTAATACAACTACTGTGTAATACAAATGTCTATGAGATATGCATTAACTACCACACTAGCTTTAATTTTGTCTTGATTTTAAGTTTAGTTTGTTTTAGTAAATTATTGTTTTAGTGTTATTTTCTTTTGTTATTGTGTCTATATAGCTTTCATTATTTTTGTTATTTTGGTACTTTAACCTTTAACTTTCTGTATTCTGTTCAAGTTTGTCTTTTTTATATTATTTAAGCTAAATTTAATTTACCAAGAATTTGAATGGTTTTAGTTCACTATAGCAACGCTGTAACAGTGTGATATTGGTTTCCATTATTTTCATATTTTCAGGAGATGTCCCTCTGTGCCCTGATGAAGTTTGTTGCAGCGGAAGGCAAACACCCTCTCCAGAACCTGGACTGGTGTGAACACTACAACTTTCCCAGGGAGCTCATACTGGTCAGTTTAATTTATAACAACAACTGATATTGCTGTGTGTTTCTCACTGTCTCCATATGTGTCTAAAGTGTCTCGCTCTCATGTTCACAGGCCCTGGTGAAGCATCTTCTCTCGGAGAAAGAGGACATGTCACTGCTCATCTCCAGGTTTCAAGAGTTTATGGAGAAGGATGATGTGCGCTACTACGTCATGAGTTCAGTACGAGACAACATAACCAGAGTAATGGGAAGAAACAAAAGGGTGAGTGTGGTTTAGTTTACATAGCCATTTTTTTCTATAATGGTTGCATAATTATTTCCACATTCTATTTTCATCAGTTAAGCAGGCTTATTTTATCATTTAATCTGTATTTTTTAGGATGTGATTCCTGTATATCAGAATAATGTGTTCACACTCCTTTCAACTATCAACATACCCAGCCAAGCATCAGAAATGACAAATTTCCTTGTCAAACAAGAGAGTAAGTTTGTTTTTTAAGTCTCGTATTCTCACCGAGCATGCATTTATTTGATGAGAAATGCAGTTAAAACGGGAATATTGTGAAATATTATTACAGTTTAAGAATAACTTGATTTTAAAAATAAGAATTTTAAAATAAGATTTATTCCTCTGATGTCATTGTCACATGATCCTTCAGAAATCATTCTAATATGCTGATTTGGTGATCAAGAAACATTTCCTTTTATCATCAATTTTGAAAACAGTTGTACTGATTCTGATAATTAATACTTTTATTCAGCAAGGACACATTAATTGATTCAAGTGACAGTCAAGATATTTATAATGTTATAAAAGATTCTAAATCAAATACAAAGTAAATGCTGTTTATTTGAACTTTTTTTATCAAAGAATCCTGAAAAAAATGTATCACAGTTTTCACAAAAATATTAAGCAGACAACTTAAGTTTTCAGCATTGATAATAAGAACCATTATTAATAATTGATCGCCAATAATAATTGAGTAGCAAATCAGCATATTAGAATGATTTTCTGAAGGATCATGTGACACAGAGGACATGAATAAATTACACATCAAAACATATTAAAATAGAAAACAGGTATTTTTAAAATGAACTGTTTTTGCTGTATTTTTTATTTAAATAAATGTAGCCTTGGTGAGCATAAGATAAATCTTTCAAAAACATTAAAACTATTAATTATTCCAATCTTTGGACCACAAATGTACACTGTATTGTATAAAAAATGGTGTCTATGATTTTATATTCATAATTTTCTATGATTTTATAAGAAAAACATGAGGATTGGAAAGCAGCCAAATTAAAGGTAATCAAACTCTTATTATGTAATTAAGCATTTCTGCATGTATATTTATTCTGTCCAAAGTTCATTCTGGCATTCTAAATATCTTCATTTTTCATACAGGAGCATAAACGTGCTTTTGAGCAAATGTGGTTGGTGTTTCTCAAGTACAAGGTAAAACAACCCTATTTCTATAGATTCTCATTACGCTCTCCATGTGTTGAGGTTTTTGACTGTGTTGTGGGTTTCCTATAGTTACCTAGCAGCATGTACAAGAAGGTCCTGGTCATCCTTCATGAATCTATACTGCCACAGATGGGTGATCCCACAATGATGATTGACTTTCTGACCGCTGCCTATGACATTGGTGAGTTCAGGGTGCACCAGGAGATCAATGTTTTACTTTATTTGTGCAGTGATGGCATTTTCATTCATTAAAACATGTGTTTGATTTCTTTTGGATGTTCGTTTGGATGTTATGTTTTTATTCCTTCCTTTAGTGTTAATTGTTTTGTTTGTTTTTGTTCACAATGGTGGTTTATTGTAACAGGCCTAATAACTTGTAGCTGAAAAGTTAACAATTATTTGGCCTTTATGACATTTATCTGTGTTTGTGTTTGACTCAGGTGGAGCGATCAGTTTGTTGGCTCTGAACGGCTTGTTTGTCCTCATCCATGAACATAATTTGTAAGTATTAAACCATTTCAAAAGGCAGGTAAATCGATCTATATCCACACCTTTATATTTAAAAAAAAAAAAATCCATATATGTTTTTGTTGTATAGGGATTACCCAGATTTTTATAAAAAGCTGTACAATCTGCTGGATCCCTCTATCTTTCATGTCAAGTACAGAGCACGTTTTTTCCACCTGGCAAACATTTTCCTGTCTTCAACGTAAGTTCAATCTAAACACTTTTATTTTGACTAAAGATCGATAGAAGCAGTTTATCAGTGTCATGTTTTGATCTTAAATACAGTTGTAACCCGTATGTTCTGACCTCTCTGACAGACATCTGCCAGTCTACCTGGTGGCAGCGTTTGTGAAGCGCCTCGCTCGTCTGTCTCTCACAGCGCCACCTACAGCTCTCCTCATACTTCTGCCATTCATCTGTAATCTCATTCGCCGGCACCCCTCATGCAAAGTTCTCATCCACAAACCCAGTGCTGCAGAAGGTATCTCGCTAATGGATTCTTCCAATTATGTATTTTTATTTAAAATATTTATTTATTTAACAGTTAGTATTTGGCTATAAATAAAAACATATTTATTTCATACTTATTTAAAATGTATACATTTATTTATTCATCACACACACATACACACATATATATATACATATACTTTTTAAATTATTTTATTTGTATTATTTGCTATTTATTTACTTTATTTCACTTTTATACTGATTCATTTATGTAGATTTGTATTTTTATGTTGTTAGTTGTTTACATATTTCAATTGAATTTGTTTATTTAAATTTTAAAATATTTTGTAGACATTTATTTGTGTAAAATATATACATATTTTGTATATATTATATATATATATATATATATATATATATATATTATTTTGTTAATTTGTGTAATTTTATTTATTTTCTATTTTTTGTGTAGATATATTATTTTTTTGTTAAAATTAAATAAATATGAATTGTATCTGATTTTTATTATTTTTATATATATTATTCAATTTTGATTAAATAATATAAATTCATTTTTGTTTTTGTTCATTTTTATTTATACATTTATTTATTTAACCAATCCTCTTTATTTTAACCAAAATTTAAAAGGTGGAATACAGAAACTGTCATTTCTTTATTTTAATAATTGTTTTTGTCTATGATTTTAATCAGAGCCTTGCGATGACCCATATGTGATGGAAGAGAAAGATCCGGCTCAGTGTCATGCTCTGGAGAGCAGCCTGTGGGAGATCAAGGTAAGACCAAATCCAACACAACTCATATTGCTACTTGTTTGGAGCTGTCCTTTTTTATTGACATTGACAGGCTCACCATGCACAAACCTGTGAATATATCTAAAAAGATATCCATCAAAAAAGGTAAATCTTGTTTTAGACATTACAGAAGCATTACCATCCAGATGTGTCCAAGGCCGCCATGATGATCAATGAGCCTCTTTCTGAACAGGAGGATGACATCAGTGTACTGCTAGAGCTCTCTACTTTTGAGGTAATTAGCAAAATTTTATCCATAAACGACTAGAACATGATTTGTGAATATTGATAGTGGTGTTTGCCCTGTGTTGTAAGTTTAAAATTGTTCAACTAATCATTATGCCCTCCACATTTTGTATGGCAGCTAATGGAGCGAGAACTCAAGGCTGAAAGGAAGACGATACCGCTGGAGTTTGACACAGCCACCGAGCTCCTGAAGAGCTCCAGAGAGGTGCTTGGAGTGCACTTTACTCTGGAGTAGCCACACTTATTTGTGCTTTTTAAAAATCTATTCTATTTGTATAAACATTTTGTGCATCAACTATGGTAGTGCTTTCCCCAGTCTGAAGAAATAAACATTTGTACAAATACGCTTGTGTTGAATGTTTTGTGGGCTTTCACATACAGAGTACAGAGTATAGAGTACAAGTGATTTAAGTTACTTTAAGGATTAAAATAATTTTGAAATTCTGTAAATTAACTTTTGTGTAAATAAAACCTAATTATAATCAAAATATTACACAAAGATTCTTAGTTTAGTGCATAAAAACACCAAACGTAACTTTTGGTGGCAGGAAAGCCTTCTGTGCTGTTTCAATACTGTAATTTTGCTCCAACCCGGTAGGTGTCGCTAATATGAATCCATTCAGTCAAGTTCGCCAAAAACACAAGCGCTTTTCTGTTGCTGTAGTTCTAAATGTAGCTGTCGTGTTAGGATTTTTCGTTACCGTTTTTGCAATAATGTCCGCCGAACGTCTCGCTAAAATCCCAGAGGCTGATTTAGATCCCAATGGCGTCTTCAAATATGTCCTCATACGAGTTCACAGCAAAGATGATGATTCATATGTTGATATTGTGAGGGGATACGCATGGGCCGAGTATCATGGTAGGGTTACATTCAAATGTTTGAATGAATGTCAGGAGGAAGAGTATATGCACATGTATTAACAACACGTGCAATAGGTTTTGGATATGTCAGAAAATACATTTGAAAATAGTAATACTGCCTGCAGACTAGTAGTACAAATTACGATTATTTTGGCTATCGAATCGCTTAGTTTTGAATAAACGTTATGCCTTTCTAAAAAAAGAAATTTAAGTTTAAAGTTTGAGTAAAATAATATGCTATTAACTTGCTGCTGTTGTAGAATAGGGTGTTTTTTTAAACGAGTCAGTGTTTTGAACTAATCTTTTCAGCTCACGAATCGTTCTTGTTCACCTGCAGAAATGGCCAATCAACGAATCTTTTTAGTGAACTGTTTAAAAAGATTCCCCTCACTGGATTTAATCAAAATCCCCACCAGATTGAATGTTCATCATTTTGACTTTTGATTGGTCTCCTTTTTATACGTCTATTTGTATACAAACGTGATTTGGCCTTTTCTGTCTTATACAAAGCACTTTCATCATTTTAGACATGTAACAGTTTTTAGGAACTTTCGACTGGACGTTTGATTGGACGACAAAGGTTTACTTGTACAACTTACTCTTGCTACAAAAACCTTCATAAGGTTGTATCTCTTTAAGCTGATATCTATGACCGTGTGGCTGGAGAACTGGAGAGAAGTGGAGGATTGGATTGTGAGTGTCTTGGAGGTGGAAGAATCAAACATGAAAAAGACGCAAAGAAGATCCACGTCTACGGTTATTCCATGGTATGCATGATATTCCTGTGTATAATGTTGTATGCCTTGAAGGAAATTGTCCAATAATCAGTTCTTCCTCTTTTTTGTGTGTGTGTGTGTGTTCCAGGGATTTGGGAAAGCAAACCATTCTGTTTCCACAGAGAAGATAAAAAAACATTACCCAGACTATGAGGTGACCTGGGCAGATGAAGGGTATTGAGTCGGTTGCATGGAATCTATGACCGCTCAGAAGGAGGACTCAATATTCCTGGACTACTGATGTGCCAAGCCTGAGAAACAACAGAACTCTCTAGAACGTTTCTGTTATGAATGGGTGTGTGGATAAAACGCTTACTCCATTATTTTTGATTGGTTTTTAACTTCATGTGTAGATTAACACATGGCTACAAAGAGAGAAGAATGCACTTATGTTTATGGTCATTGGTCTTTATATTGGCAAATATAGGAAATGATGAAACAAAGCACAGAACAGGTTAGAGGGAAAGGTTAAGTACTTCATTAAAACCGTAAAAAGTTATATAGTTCAACAGTGACATCCTGAAATGATAATAAAGTGCTCTTAGAAATTTTGTCATGTATTTAAGTTGGTAAAATGTTGGGATACAACCTGCTATATCAAAGGCAAAAGTCTTAGTATGGGAAATTGCTGTGCTTAACCACAACAAAATGAATCTTAATGATTTCTAAAGCAAACCTGATCCCGAGGTTGTAAACCTTACCTGATAAACTTGATAATCCACTTCACATCCGTTTTGTCAGCATTTTTATTAGAAGATGCTATTAGGATATGCTATGACTTTCTTGACTATAAAATATTATGGCATAATGACATCCTGAGAATGTTAACATTCTGAATTTACAACATTAACAGAAATGGATTGATCAACACCATTTAATAAATTCATTTATTTTTGCCTCTAGTACTGAATCTGCTGCCTCTTTTATTGCATATATATTCAATTTCTTGTTTCTTTGCTTATCTCTTTAAGGTTTACTTGCAGGCCGAACCCTAGAAATGGTTTACTATTTCCTACTGTTAGTAAGACCAGAATGTGCAGTTCATTTTGGCTAAATAGTAACATTGTTTGGTAAAGTATCTGTGTTGAGGCCAGAATAAACTGACAGTCTGTGTGCTGCTTATTTCAGAAGAGCTGAGCAGATTTAAAGGAAAGGATCTGGCATTCGTCTGAGGGTTAAAATATAAAGTCCATGTATTATCTCTATGTGGAATCAGAAGGGAGGGACACAGGTGAAGTTCAGAACTTCATTTGTGGCAGCAGCGCAGTGCTTTTGTACACTGTATGCTGAAGAACAGCTCTTGTTCTGACTGATGTCTAAAGCAAAGATGGCTACATGTCACTGGATTCTCCTTGTGTGTCTCATGATGAAGGGTGAGATTTGCTGTTTTTGTTCCTTTCATTGTTGTAAATGTTTTTTTTGTTGTTTTTTTTTTTTTTTGGTTGATTGCAGTGTGTTTTTATTTCTCGTATTTTTTAGATTTTGTTGTTCAATTTTCTAATTGTAATATTAATATTTCTATAAATATGCTCCATTAAGTTAAATCAAATCAATATCAAATACATTTAATTAAGTTTTTTATTCTAAACTCGTCATAGCTGCAGAAGCATGACTTGATGCTTGCTGTCAAAAATTATATGAACTAAAAGTTATGATGACTTATGTTTTTACATTGCTTTAACTCATCAAAATAAGTTAATCAATTTTCAACTTTATTTTAATAAGTTGTACAAGGTTCAACTCATGTTTTAGGTTTTGTTTAATGTAATTTAAGTTGAAATTACTTAAACTTCCAAGTTGATTGTACTTAAAAGTTTACAGAATTTAATGTCTGGCATCTTACCTCATTGCATTTCTACATAAGAAATGTTGTCCTTGTATACAGGAATGCAGCCTCGTATCAGAGACCTTTGACTGCGTACTGTGTGCAATTACTAAATAGACACACCTTTGTGACAACTTGAAGATTTATAAATTCGTGGTTTTTATTTCTCAACCCTCATGAAGCCTAAACTCTCAATCACTTACTTTTCAGTCTTCAACTGTCCTATTTATTTCATTAAGATGTTTTATCTTGTTCACAGAATCCTGAAAAACTGATTCATGGTTTCCCAGCACAACAGTTATACATGTTTGTAGAGCAGCAAATCAATATATTAAAATGATTTCTGAAGGAGCATGTGTAATTCCTAAAAGCTTTCATAATCGTAGAGTAATAGCACTGTGATGTCCATGTTTTGGATTCTATAAGCACAACTCTGCGAAAGGCCAATATGTGTCTTCATCATTACTCATATTCGACAGCTGCCGCACTGGATCGGGAAGACTGCAGCGGCACCCCAGAAGACAGATGTGATTTTGTTTGTGACTGTAAAGACTGTAGTGATGAGCAGGACTGTGGTAAGATACTGAAATTCTGTATATTCATACCTTCTGGAATGCAGTCATATATTTATATATGTCATTCGCCTCTTGACATTCATGTTTTTACTGGTTGAATACCAGGTTATGGAGGACGAGAGTTTGTGTGTGATTTTGAGCACGAGGGGAAGTGTGGATGGACTGAAAATTCAGAAGAAGGTGTGTATATGTGGCAGAGACAGCAGAGAGGAAACACTCTTCCTGACAGTGGGCCGTCCTCCGACTACACCACTGGCACTTCCACAGGTACATGACAATTCAGTTTACCCTTCTGTTGGTTTTAGAAAGCCTTTCCAAATCCAGTGATAAATTTACTTGTGTTAAATTAAACTGAAGACCTTATTCAGAGCAGCACCCTATGGCTGTGAGGGATAGACCTACTGTTTTTTGTTGTTGATGTTTATCGTGTATACATATACAGAAGAAACTCGAAAAATTTGAATATCGTTCAAAAGTTTATTTCAGTTATTCAACTTAAAAGGTTAAACTAATATTACATAGACTCATTACATGCAAAGTGAAATATTTCAGCCTTTATTTATTATATTTTTGATGAATATGGCTTACAGCTTATGAAAACCCCAAATTCAAAATTAGAATATTGTACGTTAATATAAATCGTTTTGATTCCTGAAATAAAAATGTATCATGGTTTCCACAAACATTTAATCATCCCTGTTTTTAACTTTGATAGTAAAAATAAATGTTACTTGAGCAGCAAATCAGCAAATTTTAATGATTTCTGAAGGATCATGTGACACTGAAGACTGGAGTAATGATACTGAAAATTTAACTTTATCATCACTGGAATAAATTAACATTTTAAATATATTAAAATATATACAAGTGATTATTACTGTATTTTTGATAAAACAAATGTAGCCTTGGTGAGCATAAGAGAATACCTTTAAAAATATTTAAAATCTTACCAACCAATGGTAGTGTAAATGGTCATGATTTTTTTTTTCTGCATGTTTTTTAGTTTTCTAATTTAGTCTATTGCTGCATTTAATTATTATACAAGAATTACTAATTATGTTTAAATGGTTTTGTTTAAAAATATTGCAGAAACTATTTTAGTTAATTACCATAAGCATCAGGTATTGTGAACTAATAATTGACATTTTTTACAGTGTTTATTTATAAAGCATTTTCATTTCTAAATATATTATTATTCATTATTAATTTAAACTCATTCGTAATACATTTACTAATTTTATAGTATAAATTGATACTAATTTAAGATATGCCACTTCAAGTTGCTTTCAGTTAAAACAGCTCAAAACACGCATTAGTCTATGACTAGGCCTTGACTGTGAAACCGGCCAATAGATTATTAAATGCTGTGTACAAGTTGTATTCATTGTTACATCATTCGACCTGATACATTGACTAATGTTAACAAATTGAATCTTATTGATAAGTGATATCAAGGTTTCTTTTCATGTAATATTTCTGTGTTTCTCAGGCTGGTTTATGGCAGTGACAGCTGTGACTTCAGATGCCCCGAGAACTGCTGTGCTCGTGTCCCCTACAATAAAACATTCCTCTCCTACTTGTCGCCTTCGGCTCAGATACTTCATCTGGGACTCAGGTTCACACACATACTAGCACATTCAAAACTGCATCAAATATGGACTAATTAACCTGTAGAGTAGTATTAAATAAAGATTACTCAGAGGAAACGGACACATCTAACCGTATAGGTTGTTGCTTCAACACTTGTGAATTCAGTTTGTGTGTGTATGTTTTAGGTTACACAGGGCTGGGTGATGCCCCTCTGTGGGGGTCAGTGTTGCAAACTGGCGGCGAGGAAGCTGTAGTTTGGAGGCCAGAGAACTCAAGCTTCCGAGGCTGGAGGGAGGCCACCGTTTACCTTGGCCGTATTCCGGGCCCTTTCCACATCCAGCTTCATTCCAGACGCAGTGAAGGGAAGCAGGGAGATGTGTCCGTCGATCACATGGAATTTCTAGATTGTGCCCTGCCAGGTAAGAACGAATGGAAAAAGGTCATTCACATATTGTTTTGTACATTTACACAAGAAAAGCTGGAACAACCAGATTTTATTTTATTTTATTTTATTTTATTTTTTTAATAAATCAAGGCCCAAGAAGCCCTATTTTACACTGAATTTAAAACAGCTAAGGGGCATCTTTAGGCATGACGTGGAGTCCTAAGTATTTTCATTTTAAAATTTAGGAAAGATTGATTTAATTTGTCTGATGAGTTAAATGCAGTTTCAAAGTGATGATTTATTTCCCCCAAAATATTATGAAGAATGTATAAAGAAAAATCCACAGTACTGTTTTAGTACTTTATTTTTTAAAGAAATTAATACTTTTGTTAAACATTTAAAACGTCACAAAAGATTTTTATTTCAAATAAATGCTGTTCTTAAATCTAAAAATAAATTGGAGAATAAAAAAAAAAAGATTTTCACAGATTCCACAAAAATGTCTTTATACATATTACTGTTTATATTAATATATTCAATTTTTATCAAATAAATGCTGATTTTTTTTTTTTTTTTTTTTAATCGCATTTATTATCTGCATGCCTTAAAAGTCAACAACTGGGCATCCATGCTTTTAATGGATAACACCATCAGTGATGAGGATGTTTGGATTCTCCCTCTCTCTTTCAGTTCCTCCTGAAAGTGGAACATGCATACCTGGTTTTGTGACATGTAAGCGGAAGGGATGTGTGGAGGACTATAAAGTGTGTGACGGCACGGATGACTGTGGTGATGGAACGGATGAAGAGAACTGTGGTGAGGACCATAATCTAGTGAGAGAAATCAATGATGTATTGATGAGGAAATATGTTCATTCATTTAGTCTTCAGTGCATTTGATTCTTGAGTTAGATCGCCAACTGCTGGTCTGGAGTCATAATCACTGATAATGTTTGTTATATTGGTGTGTATTAATTATGCACAGAGCAGAACATGAGCTGTGACTTTGAGGATGGTCTTTGTGGATGGGACATAAGGACAATATCACCCTTGAAATGGACAAGAACAAATCAGATGAATATATCACTTTCTGAGCCTCAAAAAGGACCTGGTAGAGACCACTCAACTAACACGATGACGGGTATGTGCGGGCCAGTAAGCAGGGTTATTATAGTTTCAAAATTTTCATTTATTATTATTTATTTATCTTAGTTTTTTCTATTTCGTCTAGTCGCATTTCAATGTTTAATTCAGGTGGGTTAGAATGATTTTATAATATACCATGTACACCACTGTTGGAAATAAATTAATACTTTTATTTTAGCACGGTGAAATTAAATTGATCATGACAGTAAAGTATAATGTTGCAAAAGATTTCTGTTTCCAATAAATGCTTCTCTTTTGCAATTTATACTAATCAAATATGTTTCTGTATCACAGTTTACACAAAATATTAAGCAGCACAACTGATTTCTAAATTCATAATAATACTGTTTCTTGAGCAACAAATCAGCATATTAGAATTTAAAATATTGAATTTAGAATTTTAAAATAGGATAAAATGATGCTGAAAATTCAGCTTTGCCGTCACAGGAATACATTTTAAATCGTAATAACATTTTTTACAATATTTTTGATTAAATGTAGCCTTGGAGCATAATAGAGTTCTTTTAAAAACATTAAAAAAAAATCTAAAAACCATTAAAAAATAAAAAACCAACCCCAAACTTTTGAACAGTAGTGGATCAAGAACTTTACTTAATTTGTGACCATTTTTATTTTATTTTTTATAGCTTTAGAGTCATGAAAATGTATTTTATTTATTTTTTCCTAGTTGTGTTTATTGCTGTTTTTTTGTTAAATGTAACACTGACATGTGCATTGAAGTCTCAAAATAAGTCAATAAATAATTACTCTTCAGGACATTTCTTATATGTAACCAAGCCGGACATCCTGACGAGTGATTGGACGTCTTTTCAAAGCCCTCTCCTGGCACCAACCAATGACACACATCCTTGCCGGGTATGTACAGTATAGTACCAAATACTTATTAAATGGAGCAGTAGCATGACAATAAAGGCACAACTTGAACTTAATACACTACTTTTTATCAGGATTGTAACCACATACGCAGGATTAGGGGACATCTCGGTGTCTATAGGCTTACACTTTACACCCATTGTCCATAATTACAGATGATAATGTACACACATCAGTTTGGCCGAGTGTCGGGCGGACTGTCTGTGTTGGTGGCTGGGACGGAGATTTATCCTGTGTGGGAACGTGGAGGTGCTCTTGGGGACTTATGGGTAAAGGCTGAGGTGGAGTTTGTTGTCAATAGCACGTTCCAGGTACTTGAACTCATTGCTCCTCTGACATCATCACTCTCAGAAGTTTCCTGCTTTTTTTATCACACAGCAGTCATAAATGCTGTCTTATGTATTGAACTTTCCCCAATCAGATACTATTTGTTGCTGCCATTCGAAACCATACGTATGGAGGGATCGCCATTGATGATATTGTGTTGTCTCCTGAGTGCATCTTATCCAATGATAATGGTACTCTCTGATTTTATGCCTGTCTACGTCGATTATACACCACAACTCTGCGTTTGCCAACACATTTGGCTGTAAATTTATAAAACAAGTCAATAGAGTGTTATTCTGTGTCATTGCCTTTTATACAGCATCAATGCCAGTATTTCCAAAGCCTCCCGCTAAACCTTGCATAGAGGACAGTCTAAAAATCTGTGACTTTAAAGAGGACTGTCCTGCTGGAGAAGATGAAGCTCAGTGTGGTGAGTACCACCTATACAATTATGTGTGTGTGTTAAGTGAATTTGCATGTTTGTTTTGGTGTATACAAGTGAGGGTCTTTGTTGTGTACATAGGGGACTTCTCATATGAGATGGGAAGCTCTGGCTGGACAGATACTAGTATAGGGAGCCAGGCCTGGGAGCTAGAAGAGTATAATGACACCTTCGTTCAAGGTAAAAACAACCAAAAAAATCTGTTTTTAGCATGATGGAATTAAGAAAATGCTAGATAATTGAATATAATTTGTGTATGTGTGTCAATAGAAGAGTTCCTGTTTGTGACTGGTGCTCCTGGGCAGCAGTTAAGTGAAGCTCAAACTCGTACCCCTCTCCTGGGTCCGTCAGGTCCAGCGTGCACCCTTCAGTTCTCCTACAGTCTCAATGGCAGTAACCCACACATAGGTACGACATCAGCTGTAATACACCTGTCTCTCCTCTGTTAGTTAGCGTGATATTAGACTATAGACTCTCTTCCTCTCTTTGCAGGTAAACTGGCAGTGTATGTTGTGGACAGTGTGTTTGGGACTCATGCTGTGCTGTGGAACTTTACTGGAAGGACCAATAAGATGGCAGGGACTTGGCTAAAAGAGGAAGTGTATGTTGGAGCAAGAGATAATCGCTTTCAGGTAGACTATCTATCTATCTATCTATCTATCTATCTATCTATCTATCTATCTATCTATCTATCTATCTATCTATCTATCTATCTATCTATCTATCTATCTATCTATCTATCTATCTATCTATCTATCTATCTGTATATATATATATATATATATATATAAATGTATGTGTGTCTGCATCTATCTATCTGTCTTTATCTATCAATCTATCTATCTATATGTCTATCTATCTATCTGTCTGTCTATCTATCCATCTATCCATCTATCTATCTATCTATCTATCTATCTATCTATCTATCTGTGTGTATATATATATATATATATAAATGTATGTGTGTCTGCATCTATCTATCTGTCTTTATCTATCTGTCTATCTATCCATCTATCCATCTATCTATCTGTCTGTCTGTCTGTCTGTCTGTCTATCTATCCATCTGTCTGTCTATCTATCTATCTATCTATCTATCTATCTATCTATCTATCTATCTATCTATCTATCTATCTATCTATCTATCTATCTATCTATCTATCTATCTATCTGTTTTAGTCTATTTTTTTTTCTTTCTTTCTCAGTTTGAGTTCATGGCCCATTCTGAAGCGCTCTCCCCAAGTAACCAGATTGCAGTGAAGGATGTGTACTTTGTTAACTGTTCTCCTCTGTATATCCCCTCTGGTGGTGAGTGGATACAAATCATTTTTTTGACACTATTTTTTGCATGGTTTAATTGTCTCTAAATGATTTGGTTGGCTAAATAAAATGATTTTTTTGCTTCATTATTGTTTTTCCTATAACAGATGTATCATGTAATTTTGAGGTAAATTTGTGCGGGTGGTCCCAGGACCAAACAGATAATTATGACTGGAAGCTTCATACTGGAATGGACCACACTGTCCATGATGGTCAGGAGACTTTTAATGTTGCTTAATTTTTAGTGAATTAAATTTGAACTTTATGTTATTTTATCATCATCATACAAACTCATTTCTCTACTCTTCTCTCTCTTTCTCAGGTAGAAGTCTGGTGGTGGATATGTGGGACACTTCATTGCGAGGTCTTTCTGGACGTCTCCTCTCAATCAGACAGTATATTCACACTGAGCACTGTCTGTCCTTCTTCTATAAACTCTACGGGCCAAACACAGGTGGATCTGAACACCGTTTTCCCAGCTTCATAAAATGTGATTTTCTCAGCCATTGTATGACCAGAAGGTCCTACTTCTTGTGCTGAGACACTGACTCAAACTTTATACTTAATTATAATTAATTTGTTTCATCATCCATCTTCTCTTTCCAAGGCACTCTCAGTGTAAAGCTGCTATTTGCTGATGGCTCAGAAGAGCTGTTGTGGATGCGCAGCGGTGCCCATGGTAACGTCTGGCATGAGGGCCATTGCCCTGTGCCTCCTCAGCTCTCTGCTTTCCAGGTGCACACAAAAGTTGTTTACACACCTAACGCATAATTGACAGCAAAATCCCCAGCAAAACACATGACTTTGCAAATGGCCACTACCACATATATTGGTTTAGAAGATTTGTATCGAATAAACTGACTGTGAAAAGGGATGTTTTAACAATTTCAGTATTAAATTTCTCTTCGAATTCCTTTAATGTTCTTGCCATTCATTTTTCTCGCTTATGTAGCTGGTGTTTGAGGCAACTCGCTCTGGTTTTGATGGTCAGTTAGCGTTAGATGATGTGGCGTTTGTGACGAGACCCTGTTCCTTGCCCACTATGTGCTCGTTTGAGAGTCAGACTTGTGGCTATACCAGTTCTACAAAAGCCAGGTGGATACACCAAAGCTGGGCAATACACAAAACTGGACCTGAGACCGACCACAGCCTGGAAACAAAAAACGGTAAGGGAAATTTGAAAATGAAAGAAAATTGGTGAGAAGTCTGAGCTAATTCGCTAAACTGTTGCACGGCAGTGTTTGTGATCCAGCTCAACCTTGTTTAGGATATAGATTACTAGCTATGTTTTCTATTTTATTTTAGCTGGATTAGTTTAAAGGAGTGATATAAAGTATGTTGTGACTAGGGTTCTACATGCTGGCCCACAGCGGTGTGGATGTCCTTCCATTGGGCAGTGTGACCACCTTGACCTCACCTGTGCGCAGAGGTTTGACTCACACCGAATGTGTACAATTCTGGTACCATACAGGAGGAGAAAAGTCAGGTAAGAGAACATGATCTCATATTTGTGTTGTGTGTACACACCTATTCATTTTCAAGTAAATACCATATGTATCCCCACACACAAAGGCACGCTGAATGTCTATGTGAAGCCATCTGATGGAGACATGATACAGATATTCTCTAGCAGTGTCGGGCAGGGACATGCCTGGCGTCATGGCCAAGGGAACATCAGCTGGCATGGGGACTGGCAGGTAAGTGATCTGCTGCCTTAGGCCGTTTAGCATTGTAAATGCCAAGGTATCGCAATTACACCTGTTTTGTTAGATTGTTATTTTTAATAAATGGTCTAGATGTGAGTATGGATGTGTGTAAAGATTTGAAGCATCTTTGTGATTCAGCTGCAGTTTGAGGTGAAAGGTGAAGGAGGCTTATTGAGTTTCATTGCCATTGATGACATCAGCTACTCGACCCACAGCTGCCCCACACCAGGTTTGAATTAAAATGTGAATTATAGTCAACATGAAATCAAAATTAACCCCATTTACTTTCACAAGCACCTTCTCCACCTACCTTTTATCTATAACTTGTCATATATATTGCATAAAATATTGACAATATACACTCACCTAAAGGATTATTAGGAACACCATACTAATACTGTGTTTTACCCCCTTTCGCCTTCAGAAATGCCTTCATTATATGATATTGGATTAGTTATTAGATATTGCATTAATGAGAAATTGAACAGGTGTTCCTAATAATACTTCAGATGAGTGAATATTCTACAGTTCAAATTTTGGGGACTGCAAAGTCTATTTTGCTCACCAAAGCAGCATTTATTTAATCAAAAATACAGCAAAAAAAAATAGTATTACAATTTAAAATAGCTTTTTTTCTAATTTAAGATTAGATAGATTATTGGAATTTCAGGTTGTTAAAAAAAGAAAAGAAAAAGTTCTAAATGAACAGCATTTAATTGAAATTTATTTTTTTTGTTACATTAGAAATGTCTTTACGTCACTTTTGATCAATTTACTGTATTCTTGCTGAATAAAATGTTAATTTCTTAAAAAAAAATCTCACTGGCCCCAAACTTTTGAACAATATTGTTTCTTTTTAATTATTATTATTAATAAATAAATGTGTGTAATTGAATACATTTATATTATTGTTCATTATAATAAATATTCTTATTATATGTTGTTGTTTATTATTACATCTCTAAAATAGCTTAGATTTTAGTTTTTGTTTTGTTGTTGTTGTTTGGTTATTTGTGTTTGTGTGCATTTCAGATAGAGTCTGTGATTTCGAGAAAGGTTTCTGTGGTTGGTCCAACACTCAGAATGCATCTTTAGACTGGTTAGACTGGGACCTGACCAGTGCGCAAGCTGAGAAGTTCTACAGCACACCAGCATATGACCACACACTGTACACAGAGGAAGGTAATTCATGCGCTTTACGCTCATACTAAAAAGTGTTTGATGCTAAGTAGAGAATGTGAATACTCATTGTCACAGCTTTAATTATTTTGAGGAAGTGGATGTAATTTAGTCTCCTTTATAACTCCAGGACACTTTCTGGTCCTTCCTAACTCCCAACGGGACACCGCTAATCGGAATGCCTGGCTGCTGAGCCCTCACCTGCCACCAACCAAAGGAACCTGCCTGAGTTTTTGGGTTTATCAGCCAACCATATGTATGCCACATCTATATCTGCAAATTCATCAGTGGAATAAATTATTCCTATAAATTATTAATACATTTTAAACTATATTAAAATAGAAAAGTCTTTTTACTGTATTTTGGATCAAATGATGCAGCCATGGTGTCTTCTTTCCAAAACATAAACGGCAGCAAATATCTTATCAAAAAAATCTCTCTGGCAATTATACAGCTTATTTGATCCATTTAATAATGATTATTTATATTGCTTTCTTCTGAAGATGACAGCAAACTCATAGTATGGAGGCTGTCTGAAGAATCCAAACAAGAATTACTGATTCTGGATGAGGGAGGTGGAAACTGGAAATACTTTAGTGTCAATTTCACCTCAGAAACCGAGTACCAGGTGAGCAAACCCTACTTTATTCAATGTTCTTATTGGTTCTGCATGAATTTGAGTTTGATTATACTGATTGTGTTTGTGATTTAATGGGAGGCAGATTGTACTAGAGGGAATTAAAGGAGAGAAGGGTTTTCTTGCCCTGGATGACGTGCGGTACACGGTTGGGGTGAACTGTGCTGGACAGAAGAATGACCAAAGTAAGAGTTCTTCATCTAGCAAGAATTCTTCAAATTAGTCTTTACCTTAGTGTCATTCCGATTCTTTATATATTCTTGTTACCATTATACCTTCAAGTATGTGTGAAATGGAAAGCGATAGGTGTGAAAACCTTATATATAGTGATGCAGGAAAATCATGACATCTTTATATTTACAGCCTCATCATCTGACAACACAGGAACCACTGTGGCCTCTGTTGTATTCGTCATTCTGCTCTTACTGATTCTCGCTGCCTTGTTTGTGTTCTACCTGAAGACTAAACACAATGCCAATGCCTCAGTGGATACCTCAAACGAATCTCATGTAACCTGCACTGGCTTTGGCAATGAACTGTATGGTTCTGGAGATGCTGTAAGTTACCTGGCTGTACATGTTCTTTTGTGTGTGTGTGTGTGTGTGTGTGTGTGTGTAAAAGCTTAAACCTTAGGGATAGTTCCCCAAACAAAACCAAAAATTCAGACATTATTTACTATGGAAGCCATTCTGACTTGTTTTCTTGCAGTTGCGAGTTTACATCTCACAATTCTGAGATTCTAAGTCATCAGAATTGCACGATATAAAGGAATATTTATTTATTTTTTTAATCTGATATGTTTCACAGATGCTATAATACGACGATAGTTTTATGGTGATTTTGCATCATTTTTTTTAAGCTTGAAAGCTCCAGTCCCCCATTCAGTGTTATTGCATGGAAAAGAACGACCAGTAAATTCTTCAAAATTTCACGTTTTGTATTACACAGATTAAAGAAAGCCAAATGGGATTACTGTAATCTCTAATAATCTAAACTGTGTGTATATTAAAATCTCTTTTTGTGTGTTTGCTGGTTACAGCAATATCCCGATGAGGGGCATGAGGATACAAGGCCGTAGGAGATTATTGTGGTGACTGTGCCACCAACTGGCAGCCTTCAGGCAAAACAGCTGACATCACTGCAGGAGAACTGCTTGTGTCGGCATGGCAGGACTAGCCCGGTTATAACACATGCAAAACAACACCAACATGGTCACACTGATGCTAACCAAAAAATTTCATCACAGGATAAAAATGGCATTATCCAAACAAGTAATCCAATTAAATGCAATTTAATATATGATATACAATAAACTACTGTCTTAGAGGCTGTGGTATTTGATGTCCATAGCATAGATTGTTAAATTGTTCGATTGTTTTTGTGGTTTAAGTGGTTTGGGTTCATCATGGCTATCCTCACTAAAAGATCTAGCCTGTGGATGGTCTTTCACTTAATGGATTCTCTCTACTGCAGAATAACAGAGATTTATGCACAACATTTTTAGGAGTACAACGTAGTTTTGTTATGGTAAAAATTTAAATAAATAAACTATTTGAGGTTCCTTTTGTAATGCCGGTATAGAATAGCCTATACGGTTTATATTAAAAACTTTTTAAAAATGTAATTAAATTATATATTTTATTACCATTGTATTACCATATCATTGAGTATTCATTTAAAAAGTGTATAATGCGATTAATAGAAATATTATTTAACAGATTATCTCAATCAAAGGATATCTTAATTTATTAATAGTATTGAGACATTTCACACTTTCTCTCTCTTTCTCTCTCTCTCTCTGTGTGAGAGTGTGTGTATTAAAGGTTTACAGTTCATTTATCAATAAGCTATTATTAGAGTGATTGTCTTTTGCCGTCTGTCTGATTTTTTTTAAGTACTACAAAAAAAACATGAAAATTGGTTATAGGCAGAGTTTTGTACTCCTTCAGAAATGCATAATTTTGCTGTAAGCTAAATTTCCTATTTGTCGTTGTTTACACTTTGTTTTTGTTTAGTTTTTTTCACGAGGAATGACTTGTATGCGGGGTTCATATCATAGACATGGTATAGACCCCTTTTAGTAAACATTGTGATGTGACGTCGGCGTAAAAGGGGCACTACTGTTACTGAATTACGAGGTCTCTTGGCAACGGCGATGTCTCCACGGCAACATCATCCCCCTGATCCGTCTGTCGAAAAGCTCAATATGATTTAATTCAAGCAACACAAAGCTCACTCTACGTCAACAGTAAAAGGTGAAAATCTTTGCTTTGTCACAATTAAAATTCGGATTATCAAGTCAGTGATGGGGAGTAAAATGCCGCTGTTTATGAATTATTTTTGAAGCGCGAGACAGGGGCAGTGACTCGTGGAGCGGTGGATGGATAACAAACGTGCGCGTGTGTGAGATTCAGTGACCCTGTTGCTAAATTCCGTGCGACCCACATTGCTGTGCAAAAACCTGTCAAATACCTTACCGGCAGGATGGACGCGGGGGTGCTTATATTTTTACTATACGTCATGATAGCTCACGAGCTGGTGTGTGGACTGATGCAGTACAGGAGACAAGCAGCCAAGCCACATAAACGCCTCATGTGGACCTCTGGGTAAGATGTTTAAATATGCTTTTTTACCTGTCACAATCACTAAAAATGTTCCCCACGTGAACCTGACCAAACTTTATTTAAGAGTTTTTTTTCCATATGCCTTAAAATGTTTGGTTTTGTTACCACAGGCACATTTAGGTAATCTCTACATTTATATTACTACATTTTAAATGCATTGTTTCGCTAATGATCACATATTTGGGTCTTTAGCGCTATGCTCTACCGATAATATAAAACTATTAGAGAACAATTACAGAAGAATTAAAAAAAGCATATTTTGTAACCTTTTTGATTATGTTTAGTGCTTGCTCTGCAGTAAATCTCTGAGCCATTTCAAGTTACGCTGATGATAATTCCTATTCTTTTGTTTTATTGCCTGTGGTAACTATGAGTGTAACTTCACTTCATCATTGTGTATCAAACATTGCTTCCTTGTAGAATAAATGTGAATTCCACTTGTTCCGTCATCAAAGATCCAATTGTTGTTGTGCAGAAAAAATATATACTTACACCATTTCCTAGGGTAGTTAACACCCTATAAAATTTTCACACAAAAAATATAAACATTTTTATACATTTTTTGTGTATAATGGAGAAATACTAAGAAGAATGTTGATGTCTAACTTTAAAAAAAATCAATGAGGAGGAGGCCAGTGAATGACGTCCCAGGTTACTAAAGACCTGAGGTATGTGTTAAGGTGTTAATATTCATTTCACACCGTTACAGTACCATAAAACACAAAACAGTCCCTATTTAGACAGCAATTAAAATATGTGCATATGATATACCTTCATAACTGTCTGTGTTGTTCTTACTCTTTCCCACAGTGCTCGTGTCTGTCATGGAACGTGGCGAGTCAGTAGCCAGCCGGTCCGGTCAGGGAGACGAGACTCAAAGAAATCTGGGCGTATTGTCAGGAAAGCATGACATGAGAGTTGCTTTGGACATATGATCCATAAATGTGATTCTTAATCATCCATCCTGCACTGTGATCATCACTCAATGAAGCTATGCTGGACCGCTCACTGCCATTCACGATTATGTGGTAACTGCAGCTGTGATGCTCAAAGTTTACAGTTTTCCTTCTCACTGTAATTCTGAATATCTTTTCTTAAAGGGATAGTTCACTCAAAAATGAAAAAATTCTCTCATCGTATATAGGCCTACTCATGTCTTTCTTCAAATAAACATAAATGAAGATTTTTACTAAAATAATCCTTCTCTATGTGTCCAAGTGAATGGTTGCTGCTTGGTTGACGCTTGTAAAACCACACACAGGCTGTGTCCGAAATCTCCACACAAACCACTACTCCCTACCTCCTACGTAGGGGGTAGGGAGTAGAGCACTATATAGTGAGCTCACCAGCATAATAGAAACACCACTTTCGGACACTACTCAATCGTCTCTCAGCGCCGTTGATTACGTTATTTCTGTCGCCCGTCCGTCTTTTTTACAATCAGCGCAATGCAATTTTTTGTTAACATTTTACCATATGTCTTGGAGTATCACAATAATATCGTATTGTGAGTTCAGTATCGTGATATGTATCGAATCGTGACATGAGAGTATAGTTACACCCCTAGTCATACAGGTTTAGAACAGCATGAGGGTTGATTTTTTTTTTTTTTTTTTTGGGTGGCCAATCCCTTTAAGAATGTTTGTGTAATTTGAAAGCTGCTATTTTATTTCTTTAAACTGAGTATATTGCCTTGAGTTGTGGTAGCCAAAAGCAAGGTTCAGTCGCAACCTGAGGTGATCTGGGAGCTCTGAACAATCCCAATCTGATATCACTGGTCACTTTAATCCCGAATCACTTTTGATCAAAACCTTTTGGTAAATGATGTCAAAACAAGTTTGCAAATATAATTTGCATGTTTTTTCTGCATATTGTTTAAAACAAAAAAGCTATTTCTTGTTTTAGATGTAACAAGTGTTAACCAGTGTGTGAAGGACGTTAATTAAACACGCACTTAATGTTAGTAGTAATGTTTTTTTGTTTTTTCACATTTGAGGCATTCACCAAGCTATTTTTATACATTTTACCATTGTTCTTTTTAGATTTGTATCACCAAAAATATTTGAATTGGCTCTTTAATATGTTAAGCAAGTATAGTTATTTTGCTTTTATTGTTTTATTATCAGTATGAACCACCTGGGTTACATATTTCATTTTAAGGTTACATGGTCAAGATCATCTTGTGCCACGTCATTTTTGTTTTCTGCCTGTAGATGTGCCAAAATGTCACAATGGAGACTGGATGAACAGGTTGCTTCACATTTTAATTTTACCAGAAGTAGACTATATAGACACCCAAACATCCATATGTATTTATACAAAACATTTAATTTCAAAAACACTGACATTAATAAAAAGCTGAAACTTTTTTAATATCTCATGAGAAGCTTTTCACTAGATTTTGGGACATGGCTGAAGGGATTTGCTCCCATTCTTACACAAGAGCTGGTATACCAGCAAATCAGTAACAACAACAAAATAATAATAATGGTAAATGTATAAAAACAAAATAAAAAATAATCGTGATTTTAACGGTAAAAGACTGTAAAAATGCTACAGTGCAAAACTGTTAATTGGTTAACATACTATATACAGTAAATAACTATGATATAATTTTACTGTGAAATACCGTTAAATTTACAGTTTTTGAAAGTGAAAAAGAAAAGCTCATTGTATAATTTACAGTGAAAAAAACGTAAATTGAGATTCCCACAATTCCTTGTGTGACACTTCACATTTTATGTATTTTTGTTGAAATAACTGGTTCCTCATAGTTTTCTTGTTTTGTTTTTTTTTGTAATTAGTCACATTAGGGTTTTAAGTTACATTTAATGTTAAATTAATGTTTATGGCATTTTTTTGCATCTTTCATCTTTACATAAGTATTAACGTTCTAATGGAAGACTACTTGTGATGAGCTTTGAATGCTAATGTAACTCTCACCACTGTTGTGATGATTGTTGGTTGTCATTGTATTACAATGGTGCTAAACAGATCAATTTTTCAAAAGGTTGGTAAATCAACATTTAATCGGAAAATGAAATACATTTTATTACTGTAAATTTTAAGTTAAGTCTGTAAAATCAATAACGTTCCTACCGTATTT
The DNA here is from genome assembly GCF_016745375.1 of Pimephales promelas. The sequence continues at coordinate 2,881,367 of NW_024121322.1, forward strand.
TTAACTGTAAAGTTCTGGCAAGCTGCTGTTTTTTTTTTTTACTGTAAAAATTACAGTTGTATTTTTAGTGTATACATAAAACATACAATATCTATACATACATAATACAAAGACACATACAAACAGCTACATAAACATACATAAAAAAATACACTCTGTTACCCACACCTAGGTGTGTTACCCACACCTAAAATGTAGGTACAATTTGTTCCACGTCACCAAAATTGCCTTCTTATTGCATAACCTTGTTGGACTTGGATTTAATACACAAAGGTGATAGAGAGTGATCTATTCACAACTTTATGAAATTAGCTGAAAATTAGAGTTGATGCACTTTATTTATTTATTTATTTATTTTCATAAACACTTCCTTAATGTTTTTTAAACTGGTTTTGCCTGCTCATAGGTAACTTGTGGCAATAAGACTTGTGATTCCTTTTAGTGAATGAAAAGACCCATTAAAAGAGGTTGTGAACATTATGTCTGTTCTGCAAACAAGCAGTTATAGTTTGCTTCATGACGTGCTTGCAGGGGTTTGAATAAATCAGCTTTACTAATCAGCTTTTTTTACAGCAAGTGTCTGTTCATATCAAAGTAAAAAGCTCGGTTCCTCTGTGTCTTTATTTTGCTGATGTCTCTTTCCAGTGGGAAAAAAAAATCCTCTCATTAAATGTAGTGTTTAATTGTGTGCAGGAGAGCTGAGGTGAGAAAACGGTTGAGTAGATTTGAAAATACTGCCATGCACAATTCTTCATTGCCTCAAGAGAACTATATATTGTATATTCAGCCTAACTTAATACATATACAATAAAATACCTGGTAACCAGAAAGAAAATAAAAACAGTTAATGAATAAAAACAACTCGATAGTACGATAAACTAAGCAGCTGCATTGTAGCAATTACAGGTTGCATTCATGGTTGCATTCGTGTGTAATGACTCATTTTGTTTTGTCATCACAGAAACAAAACTATGAAGGGAAATCACGCCCATCTTATGTTTAATCTCTCATACGACATAAAAGTTTCCTTAAACTCAACTGTTTCAGCACACAGTCCTCATTCTTCATGCTAGAAGAGGAACGATTACATCATATACGCTTGTCTGAGTAAGTATTATGGTACTTTAATGAGCAGTAAAACATTTCTTGGCTATTCACTGTGTAATTAAATAAAATATAATATTTTGATAATATTTATTTGTAAATTTGTAAAATATAATCAACAGTCTAAATGCTATCGTTATATTAAATTGCATTGTAAAAAAATTGTTAACTATTTCAGAGTATTTATTTATATATATATCCATACAAATTTGTGGATAAAGTATTGACAAAAAGTACAATTTAAAGGTTTTTAGATTCAGATTTGTCCGAATTTATTATTCATTATAATAAATATGTTTAAATAATTAGAATTAATATTTATATTTTAGTAAACAACTACATTGACAGCGTAGTCTACTTGTTTTGCTTCTCCAGATACATACTGTAAATCTGGTCCAGTATGTCTTGCGTATCTGACAGCTCCAGCCTCAACAAGGCACTGCGGCACCAGTATCTGAGTCTGCCACAGGGACACTTCTGTCAGGTCACTTACGTCTGGATTGATGGCTCTGGGGAGGGTCTGCGCGCCAAGACTCGAACCATGGATTCGGAGCCAAAGAGCATAGCTGGTAGCAAAGTTTCAGTTTTACCTGACCAGTTTCACTTTCTTTGTTTTTATCTCCAGCAACTTGTTAATGCTGGTTTTTCTTGTTCTTTGGCAGATCTGCCGGAATGGAACTTTGATGGTTCCAGCACAGGCCAGTCTGAAGGACGCAACAGCGACATGCTACTGATTCCTGTCTGCATGTTCAGGGACCCCTTCATTTTGGACCCAAACAAACTGGTCCTGTGTGAAGTGCTCAAGCACACCAGGGAACCTGCAGGTATGATTGTGAAACTGTAATTTTTTATTTTTTTTTTTAAATCATAAAACAATGCTAAAGATTTACTAATTGTAGTTTTTGATTTGCCATATTCAAAAGGAGCACAAGCAATGCATCTCAGTGCAGTTTATTTATTTATTATTGCTTAAAGTATAACAGGTAAATTGGATTAAATTTTTTTTAGTTCATGTAGGCCTGTATTGAAAAAATATGATATTCAGTCTCATTCACCTGCTTCCCAGCATGCACTGGTGCATTAATAATGAATATTCCATTGTTTGGCAGTTTGCTAGTTTCATGTACATTGTTACGGACAAATTTGGAAATGTATTTTCACTGTAAAAAAAATATTTTCATGATTTGTTATCACAACATTTTTTCTTTTGTCAAATCAACTTGGATAATTGATGTAGTTCAGATAACATAATATTTTGAGTTTCTAATGATTAAATTAATCACCTTCATTGTATTAACTCAATTTTTCCATTTCAATGAACTTAAAATTAAAAGGCAACCAGGTTACTTATTTTTTAAGTTAAACCAACAATATTTTTTTACGGTGTTCTTACCTATTTTCAGGATGAGTTTGTTCCTTAACTCAAAAATGATTACTTGATGATTGCAAAATGATTGTTACTGCTTCACGTAATCACTCTTTAAGTTTGTTTACCATACAGAATGCGTATTCGAATTTTATATTGGACACAGTTCTTTCAACTTGTTGATAAAAGGAGCAGATTTGGTTAATCGAAGTAGTTATTGTTAAAATTAGAGCAGATTTAAGTCATGCAACTTGACATTTTAAGCTCATCGAAAGGCATTTAAGTTTATGAAACAAATTCAAAAATAAGTCATGCAAACTGTTGCCTTATTTGTAATTTAAGTTCCACAAGCACCCTATTTTTTTAAACGGATTTTAAAATTGACTGAAAAAATGTTTTAAGATGTTAATGGGTTAGTACACATCAGGTCTTGATTACTGATACTGCTCATATAAAGACAAAGCTATTTGCTATCTTTTAAAGTTGTGTAAAACTGTAGATGATTTAAACCCTGGTTCATCTGTTGTCTTAGAATCGAATCACCGTAACAGCTGTAACAAGGAAATGGAGAAGGTCAAAGATCTCCACCCTTGGTTTGGTATGGAGCAGGAATATACTCTACTAGGTGTGGATGGACATCCTTATGGCTGGCCCAGACTAGGCAACCCCAAACCACAAGGTGATCTGAATGTTATCATGAGTTGTTACATCCACAGTCTAGGTTAAGGGTGCAACATGAAACCTTATAATCCAATGGGAAAGTCTTTGGTTTTAAAGGTGCTTTGTGGGATATTTTGAATAACCACACTTACAATGTCTGTATAGCTGTGTAATTAGTATAATTGAGATAACATTATATTTATTCAAATTTTAATAATACATTTTATTTGTAAATTTCAATTTGTTACACTTTGTTGTGTTCAAATATGCCTGTATTGTTTGTATTCATTTGTTTATTTCATCAAATTTTGTACATGAAGTGAAATAAATGCTGCAACTAACTGAAATAAAACAAGTTTAAATAGTTGTTTCTTACATTTGTTAAATGTTTATTTGATTTCAAGTGACATTTAAGTCTCAGTACCTGATAGATGCCCAAAACAAAACAAATTTGTGTGGCTTTCTGGTCCACACTCTTTTAGCCAATCAGAAAACTCTCTGCCTGTGACTCATTTTACTGTACATTTTCAGGTTTGTTGACATTTATTAAGAGAGTTTTTATGACAATTTTGTGTCTCTCTTCTGTCAGGTCCGTATTACTGCAGTGTTGGCGCTGACAGAGCCTTTGGCAGAGACATTGTGGATTGTCATTATAAAGCCTGTCTTTATGCTGGGATCAAAATCAGTGGCACTAACGCAGAGGTCATGCCCTCTCAGGTAACTACCATGAAGTTATTAGGTAGAGATACACTATTTATTTACAAAAAACACAACATCTGTGTGTATATCTCTCTCTGCAGTGGGAGTTCCAGGTGGGTCCATGTGAAGGAATTGAGATGGGAGATCATCTGTGGATGGCACGTTTCCTGCTACACAGGGTGTGTGAAGATTTCGGAGTGCTGGCCACCCTGGATCCAAAACCCATGACAGGAGACTGGAACGGAGCCGGTTGCCACGTCAATGTGAGCACAGTGCAAATGAGAGAAGAAGGAGGAATTGAGTATGTACTCACTTATGCCAATAGACAAATATAAAAGTATGAGTTGTGTCACAGTGTTATTGCCATGTCATCTAACCTCCATCGTCCTACTCTCATCAGGCACATTGAGAAAGCCATCGAGAAACTGAGTAAGCGACATGTAGAGCATATTCAAGTCTACGACCCACGCGGTGGAGAAGATAATAAGCGTCGCCTCACGGGTCATCACGAGACCGCCAACATCAGTAATTTCTCAGCAGGTGTTGCTGACCGCAAGGCGAGTGTCCGGATCCCTCGTCAGGTTGGTCAGGATAAATGTGGTTATTTTGAGGACCGCCGTCCTGCCGCCAACTGTGACCCATATGCCGTGACCGCCGCAATAGCCCGCACATGCATGCTGGAAGAAGGCAAAGATGTTCATGAACAGGAATAACACACCTTTGGAAACAATTCATTATTGTGAATTTATAAGCAGAGGGCACATTAACCTGTTATATTTGTCTCTTGTTATTACTCTAAATTAAAATTTTTATCTGAAGAATGTTTTATGGCATGACTTGCAGGCAGGCTTGAAATGCTGTATCAAATGATCATACACTTTAGTTTGTCATTGTCAACATACATACTTAACTATTCCTGCAATCAACACACCAAGTAAATTCGAAATAGCACTAGGCTGGCACTCAATTAATGATGTCATTCACCTGGTTCATCATCACAATTTTCAGACAGGAGGAAGTCCCATTTTTGCCTTGCATATGCAGATTTATGCTCATGGCCTCATCAACTTGCACCTATTATAAACTTAATAGTATCGTGACCACATTCAAAGTTATTTTAAAGATCTTTCACAGTTGCAGAACAAAGGAACTCTTTACATTTTTCTGTCCATCAGGTCTTGAAAGGTATCAGCAGGAACCTTCTAACTTAGGCTAGTTGTGTTCCAGACTGTGAAATTTGTTCAAGCATTTGGACAAGACAGACTCGGTGTGCAAGGACCTCAAGTCAGGAATGGTCAGAAATCGTAAGGTCCCGAATGATCTGCTCCCTGCTCCATTCTTAGGGCCTTTGGTTTGATCTATCCTGGACAAAGATTTGAGGTAACACCAGACTCCACATTAAGCAAAAGCCAATTCAGAAATAATAAATACATAACATGGAAGAGTAAAAAATGCACCTGACAGAGGCACACAGTTGTGTGTGTGTTCCTTTAGCACAAGCACTGCATGGGTTTTTTCTGGTTCCGCCACTTTCCCTTAACAGACCAGACCAAAAGGATTTTACAAATAAAAAAGTTATTTTGAGTCTATTCATGCACCCCAGGGCGTTACACCTGGTTTCAGGGGAGAGGAGAGCATTGCCAGATCTCTTGATGAGACACCACCCAAAAAGGAGAACAGGATTTTCAATTTTCAATCTTTCTCATAAAACCTATGACTGCTATAAAACTTTGACCATTTTACCAATCGCACTTAACATTTAAAATGATACCAAACGTGAAAAGGAAAAAAACAATTTTCACATAATACATCATATGTGAGATACATACGTATAAATTCAGTGACTTCAATCAGGGAGAAAGGAAGGGAGTTGGAGAGGAAATGCATAGATAAATGAGGAGATTCGTTTGGGTGAGGCGGTGTCTTCTCTACTTGGGTTTGTTTTATTGTTTTACTGAGGAGGGGGTTTGATCTCAGTTTTTGTCTTAGTAGGAAAAACAATAAACTGTCTGTTGAAATCTCATATCGTCACCCACATTCTCATTGCATTGCTCATTCTTACGTGTTCTTTTCAAAGTCGAAGTATTTGTTGTTTCAGTTGTGGTGTCCATTGTAGTGGACGTAAAAAATCGAATAAAAAAATGAGTTGGCAAAAATCTTGTTTTTTAGATTAATTTCTCCATTGAAGAGGAGTAAAAATCCAGCATCATATTTGTATATTATAATACTTATATTTTTTAAAGACCGGAAATCACTTTTGGCCACTACTGTATGTTTCCGCATACTGCTGTTCAAATGTTTTGGGGTTTTGGAAAATAAAATGTTTAGTTGGTAATACAGTAAAAGGTAATATTTTGTGTGTGTGTATTGGTGTCACATGATCCTTCAAAAATCATTCTAATATGCTGATTTGGTGCCATTCAAGAGGATTTAATGAAAGTCAGTGGGTCCAGTGTGCTGAAATACAATGCAGCAGTTTTAATAAGAATGGCAGTTCTAAGGTTGCATGTAAATGTTGAGGACCTCCTACAAGTGACAGAAGATATATTCCATGTGGATCTTAGTTGTCACACCAGTCTCAAAAAACAAGAGAGCGAAAAGGGACCAACAGACGAAGCATATTTATATTTTCTTTTGGATTTATTGCATTATACAGTATGTCTTGCGCATCTGAAAGCTCACATCTTAACAAGTTTTTGCGGCAGAGATACCTCAGTCTTCCCCAAGGAGACTTTTGTCAAGTTACTTATGTTTGGATCAGTGGTTGTGGTTTGGACCTGTGTAGCAAGACTCGAACTATATATTTTGAGCCAAAAGTCATAGCTGGTACAAGAGAAATATCTCCATGGTTTCTTGTGATTTTCATTCATGCTTTGTTTTTTTTGTTTTTTTATACTTTTCTTTCTTTCTGTTTGGCAGATATACCAGAATGGGATTTCAGTCAGCAAGGAACCTGCAATGAAATGCTTCTGGCTCCAGTCTGCATGTTTAGAGACCCCTTCCTTTTGGACCCTAACAAACTGATTCTTTTGTGAGGTGCTCGAGGAGACCTGGGAACCTGCAGGTAAAACAGGCTGAAATCATGTGACGAAACGTATAAAATTACTTCTAAGACATTGGGTTATTTATCTTCTACTTCAGCATCGTTAATGTTTACATTTATGTAAATGTAGTAAAACTACATACTGATCAAAATATCACATTTTTATTTCTTTCTCTTAGAATCGAATCACCGTAACAGCTGTAACAAGGAAATGGAGAAGGTCAAAGATCTCCACCCTTGGTTTGGTATGGAGCAGGAATATACTCTACTAGGTGTGGATGGACACCCTTATGGCTGGCCCAGACTAGGCTGCCCCAAACCACAAGGTGATCTGAATGTTTTTATGAATTGTTGTTACATCCGCAGGCTTGGGTGAAGGTCCAACTTGAAGTATCAGTAAACATTAATACTGTAATTCCTCACTAACATAACAGTAAATGTGGTGGAGACAACCACTGTAAAACTCTTTACATTCGATTATCATGAAAACAAATCTCAGAGAACGGTTGACTAGGTACCAATGTGTAATTAGACCAAAGGTTCATTTTGCGCCGGAGTTCTCCTTTAAGATGCTGAGGGACAGATATTGGTTTTAAGATACAGATTAGTAGTATGCATCAAAGTCTTTTATGGCTCATGTCCTGTAATTTGTATTTTGTCAGGTCTGTATCAGTACAGTATTGGTGCTGACAGAGCCTTTGGCAGAGACATTGTGGATTGTCATTATAAAGCCTGTCTTTATGCTGGGATCAAAATCAGTGGCACTAACGCAGAGGTCATGCCCTCTCAGGTAACTACAATGAAGTTATTAGGTAGAGATACACTATTTATTTACAAAAAACACAACATCTGTGTGTATATCTCTCTCTGCAGTGGGAGTTCCAGGTGGGTCCATGTGAAGGAATTGAGATGGGAGATCATCTGTGGATGGCACGTTTCCTGCTACACAGGGTATGTGAAGATTTCGGAGTGCTGGCCACCCTGGATCCAAAACCCATGACAGGAGACTGGAACGGAGCCGGTTGCCACGTCAATGTGAGCACAGTGCAAATGAGAGAAGAAGGAGGAATTGAGTATGTACTCACTTATGCCAATAGACAAATATAAAAGTATGAGTTGTGTCACAGTGTTATTGCCATGTCATCTAACCTCCATCGTCCTCCTCTAATCAGGCACATTGAGAAAGCCATCGAGAAACTGAGTAAGCGACATGTAGAGCATATTCAAGTCTACGACCCACGCGGTGGAGAAGATAATAAGCGTCGCCTCACGGGTCATCACGAGACCGCCAACATCAGTAATTTCTCAGCAGGTGTTGCTGACCGCAAGGCGAGTGTCCGTATCCCCCTACATGTGGCTCAGAAAAAATGTGGTTATTTTGAGGACCGCCGTCCTGCCGCCAACTGTGACCCATATGCCGTGACCTCCGCAATGGCTCGCACATGTATGCTGGAAAAGGAGGAAGAATTGAAATAATGGAATTTTGGAAACAAATAATGGTTGTTTACAATGTTAGAATGAATACTCGTTTAATATTGCATATACTTAAATCTTTACATTTAAGGATTTAAACAAAAATCAATAAAATAAAGATCAATATAATATAACAATACATTTACCAAAACTTGGCTTGAATTCTATCACTGATGACCATAATAAAACATTATCTGGGAACACTTGCAATCGTTAGCCTAGACTTACAAAAGTTTCATAAATTAGCTAACTAAAGACTAAAGAAAGAATAACTAGGCCTACTAAAGGATAACTAAAGAATTTGTTATTACTAAAATTATATCTATTTTTAACTGTTTAAATGACATTAAGACATCACCATCAAAGAAATGCTCCAACAGTGTACTTCCTTTTCTAATAATGCTGATTAGAGCTAATAATAGCCTTCTCTGCCTGGTAGGTTTTTATTAAATAATCCCCTATAAACATCCTTATTCTGATCCGTATGGTCTATATTTTTTTTTTTTCAAATGCTGAGATATCAGATTCTAGTCCATTCAATTTGGATTTTTTTTTTTTTATTGTATTATTCCTATAGTATGCAATACAATGACCCCTAAGATATACGCCTTTAAAGTGTCCCATATTGGAACAGGAAAGTTTATTCGTAGAAGTAAAAATATTGTTTTGTTCTCCAATAACTTTTTGGATTTAGCCTTCACCTAAGTTCGTCCTGTTTTCTCTGGGATGGACAGTGATATTACAACATCCAGCACACGGTAAAAAAAACTTGGGTGGATAACAAATAATAATACGTGTTTGTGTATCATGGGGATGTAAATAAAAAGAGTAGCCTAATCTCTAACCTGTGGATGTCCATGCCTCTAGACATCTGTTAGGTTTAAATCTTTCATAAAAGAAGTAGATTTGAGCCCGTTCTCATCCCAAGGCGACTTTTTCCAAAGCGTAGACACCCAACGAACATTGCACCCTTTAGCGTCAAATGAGACGCAGATATGGGGCAGAAGGCGCCTCCTAGTGGTCTAACCCTAACCCTATCCCATAGCCTACCTAAACCTACCATAACCGAAGCGTCTCATTTGACGCTAAAGGGTACCATGTGCGTCGTATATGACGCCTTGGGATGAGAAGTCGTTGTAGATTTAGCTGCTTTAGAAAGAGACAATGGTCTGGATGAAGATCCATCAAGTACATTGTCGAGACAAAAGTAAAAGTCACCACCTACCAATACAAGAGTGAGCCTGATGATTGAGCGATTTGAAGGAAAACATTTTGTAAAAACAAGTTATCATCAATATTTGGAGCATATATTTAACGTCCACTGTTTAGAATACAAATGTCCTTGTATCATTACATATCGTCCTGAAGGGTCGAGTACCGATTTTGTAACTGTGAATGGTATATTTTTATTTATCAGTTTACTGTAGCCGTTGACTTAGAGTTAAACGAGGATGCAAACACTTGACCTACTCCCTTTTTTTCTTTTTTAATGCTCAAAGTCTGTTAAATGGGTTTCCTGCAGGAAAACTATTTCCCAGCTTCTTAAGGTACATATATGGACTCTTTTTCTTTTAACTGGACTATATACTGTAGACCCTTAGTATTAAATGTTACAAATTTTAAAGGCTTTTTTCCAAAAGATGTATCTGTTAATATTATTTTAAAGAACTGAGCTAACATGAACCGAACAGTTGAATTTTTAATAACAAATGTTAACAAAGGTGAATAAATAGGCCTACACAAAAAAGAAAATGTATTGCTCATTGCATTAACCTAAGTTAACTAATACTTTTTTGTAAAGTGTTACCCACTATCTCAAATCTTTATGACATGCACACAAATGTCCCTTGCTGTGATTGCTGTTCTTTTGGCTGTCCATAAGAGGGCGTAATAGGCAAGTGTTTGTAATCACATGTTTTGTGGAAAAGATTAACAAAAAGAAAACATTTTTATTCAAATGTTTTAATAACGCAAATCTGTTAATCAATATCTCAGTGTTTATTTAAACACTGAGATGTCTTAGCAAAACTTAAAATGTCTTAACATCCATTAAACAAGATAATAAGCCCTACCTCAGAATATAATTGGCATTGTTTTCTTCAAACATAGGCCTATATACTTCATATATGTTCCCTTATTCAATTTTGACGATTTGTTTGTTTAAAGCACTAACTTCTAAAACTAAAATTACTGTTTCATATTTTATAACAGCTAATACTTGTAACTTATAGGCAATATAGATGTAGATGCTGTTAATGCATGTTGCTTGCTATATACAAACAATCTTATTAGATGCTGACGTGGGTTAGACTTTCTACCTCTTATCTTGTACTTCGAACAAACGGCAATTTGATATAATTGTTTTAAAACTCATGCATTCGAATGGATTTAATAAAATTGCTATTTTTCTCCATTACCCCTAATTGAATCTGAACTGCACAAAGCATACCTCTCAGAACAAGACTAAATGCTGATGTCTGCAAGCACAGGAGATTGATTTAAAGTGGCTTCTATTTTAAGCAGATGAGTGTGTGGAGTGCAGGAGTGTGTTCAGTCCAGTCCCCATCATGAGGTGAATTTATTATTCCGAGAACAATGACATGAAGGGATGTCTGTTCAGTTTGATCAACGCTTGTGTCGCTATGGATTTCTGCTGTGTTCTGGTGATAGCACATTTACATCACAGCAGAATGTGGGTCAATGATGTGACACTAATTTTTATTTGTCAATTAAGCTACTCAAAAATACATAAGAATTACACCAGAGATCAAATCATTTCTTGTATTTTTTTCCCGATATTTTATTATGAACATGCTTTCAATATCAGAATTATTATTATGTCAGTGGAGCTTGGTGTAACTTCGGAGTAGACAAGAAAGTATTAAAAGTTCTTAAAATTTATTTTGGAATAATCTTTTACAGAATAATGATTTTACTGAATATTATTTCTCATAAAATCTGCTTTATTTTAAAGTATAGTTTTGAATTAAATTTGGGTTGTGGGAGGGTTATATTGAGACAATCTGTTATTGACTGTATTTCATCCGCATTATTGGGGATTTCTGTCTTACCCGGGACGAAGAGGATTAGGTACGACTTAAAACATGTTGAATCTTGTATAGCCTAACTTATAAAAAAGTTGAAAATTGCTTAATTTAATTTGATAAGTTAAAGCAATGTAAAAAAAAAAAAAAAAAACATTTGTCTAGTCATAATTTATTGATCATATATTTTTACAGTGTAGGCCTAAAGCCTAAGGTGTATTTTTAACTTAATGCAACACTGAACATGTTTATCAATACTAGTAGGCCTAATTAAATAACATTTCTGCTGTTGAAAATTATATAAATTTTTTTTCCTCAAAAAAGTATGAAAATTGTCATCATCACAGACATTTGGTTTTGACTTATATACAATATTTTGGGATGATAATGATTTGGGTTTTAGTGGCAATTTTATAGAAAGTTTAGCATCCAAAATATTAAATACATTAGAGGCTATTATTAGACGATCATTTGAAACAACCTTGAGGATTTTTTTAATTTATTTTATTTTATTTTTTTTAATTGGAATGCAGCAGGTTACAAACATAACCTTGAGGATCATAAAGAACAGGGGGAGCCTGACTGACAATCCTGATGACGTCAGCGCTCGTGGATGGGCGGAGAGATGAGAGCCGCAGGTGGGACGTGAAGCTGGACGCTTTCACCCGTAGTTTTACCGACGATCTTGTCCTTAGTGAGTGTGTGAGTGTTGCTTCTGAAAGACATGGGGAAGCTTCAGGAATTCGAGATTACTTTCACTAATAGCAAAGTGGTCTACAACCCCGGTGAATCCATATCAGGAACTGTGAGAATTAAAACAAGCCACTCCTTACAGTTTAAAGGTAAGCGACGCTTGTATATCTTAGGCTATATATGTTTACAATAGAAAAAACGAAAACATTATAACCATTCAAAATTTCCATGAACAGCACATATGGTGAGCTCCAGTGTTTCCCCCGTTCAAGAAAAACGAGGGTGTTAATGCATGTCAACATGGACGTGTCGCAATATAAACGTGTTGCATATGCATGTTGACATTCAGCATTCGTTTCATATACAGTGGGTTTTTATGGAAAAGGGGACTTGTGATCAGCTAGAGGGCATCGACGTCTAGACTCGTGTTTTCATGAACGTCAATGGACATCCTGTTTCTTTTGTGATGCTGGTTTCGGTCCGATTGCACAATCACACCCAAACCGCTTCTAGGTCGATATCTTCTGCGTTTCAACAGGTTTGAATTGTGTCATCAATTGTTTTCCTTCTTTAAACGTCCACAAATGTATGCACATTCAGTTGCAGGCGAAAAGATCGTTCACCCAGGAAGCGCATTCAAAACGTCTTAAAACCCCACGAAACGAAAAGGGTTAGTCATAAACCAAAAAACGAAAGAACCATCAGTAAAAGACCGCTTTATTGCATAAAAAAATAGATAAAAGCTTCAGAAAGTTAACTGTATTACAGTGTTTGGTCATACTACTACTGTATAACAGTTACTTCACTTATAATACATCCCCCATCCAACCTTTTATATTTTATTTACAAAACCTTAAATAGGCTAGAAACGTAAGTTGATATAGTTCTTCCCCCCTATTGTGACATATATCCCAGTGAAATGGCTTCTTAAACATTAAAAAACAAACATGAACTTGATTTTGTCAATTGATTGGACAGTTGTCGTTTGCTATAGACCTTATTCACAGCAGCGCCATGTTTGGTTTTTAACGGGAATGAAAGCGAGGCTGTGCATCTCTTTAGTGTGTTGTACATATATTTCATGTTTTTAGATTGTTCTGTCCAAACAATGCAAAAATATCTTTCCAATAAATTTCAGTAGTCAAACTCCTGACAATTTGAGATGTGGAAAATTATTTTCTGAGCTTTATAAATACAGTGGCTGCCAGCTTGCCATTCAAGGGGTGGTGGATTGCGTTTTCACTTTTTCATTTTAAATAGTGTGTAATGTTGCTGTTGGTGCATGAACAGCATCTGCAAAGTTGCTGCAGATGTTTCCGGACAACAGTTTAGCCAATCACAACACACCGGCCCAACTAACCAATCTGAGCCCATTGTTTCATAGTCAACCGGTTGTTCAAATGACAGAGGAGAAATGGCTTACAATAAAGGGGAAATGTTTATTGTTTACAGCCTAGCTTTCATACCTGTCATGGCGCCACATTGAACAAGTATGCCGCCATGCACCATCTTTACAATTTTGTGTTCAAACCTCTGTTTTTGCACTGCATATTTCTATGGCATTGTTGTCGAAGGGTAATTAGTGAAGTGGATTTACTTGTAGAGTTAACGAAAGTTATCTTGAGCTTTGTAATGTTGAAGCTAAAACAAGCTTTGGGAACACTTTATTTTATAGTGTCCATGTTACTTATGTTACATGTACTTACCATAGTAATAACAGTTAATTATGCATAATTACATGCTACTACTCAACCAAATCATAATCCTACCTAAACCCTAGTAAGTACATGTTGGTAATTAATATTACACAGTACTTAAATATATACTTACACTGTAACAATGACACCTTAAAATAATGATTTCCATTACACAAGAGTAGATGTTAAAACTTGCAGGATTTGTACTCGGCTTTTGCCAAGATAAGCACAAACTAAGACGTAGCTTTACAGTAAACTATGCTTCTCCATCCATTTACGCTTCTTTCCATATGGTGATGTGAATCTCGTTCTGTCCGCCGTTAACGGCTGCAGTGTACTTGGCGCGTCAGTACACACAACGGCTGCAACTACAGTGCGTTCTCCCCAGTGGACTAGCACAACAAATGTCCGGATTGAGCCGAGTAGGGGCCATCTCTAGGGTCTTCTCTCTTTGAGTTTTTCAAAAATTCTACGAAACGGTCTGTCTCAACAACAGGCAGTTGCTGCTCCTCTCTGCTGCTTCAGATAAGTTCTTTACTATGCTAACTCTTGGCCTCTGAATCCGATGTCTCTGAGGAACCGGGTGGTAGAGTGTGCCACAAATCCTCGACAACCCATTTCCACTGGATAATCCTGGACTCTCCATCCTCGCTGTTCTGCTTCAGTGGCCAGATGAGCATACCGCAGTTTCTTCCTCTAATATGCGTCATCTACAGCATCTTCCCATGGCACTGTCAACTCTGTTATCAGTTGAAGAATGCATGCTGATCCAGACCACAAAATCTGGTCAAATAAAGTGTAACCCAAGCTTTTCATTCATAAATCCGTAAAATGTTTCCTTCATGCTGTGGAAATATAAACCGGAAGAACACAACAAAGGTCAGAGATGTTGCTGCAAGAGGGAGAGGAAGTTTTTTTGATCGAAGATAAGGGACATGAATTAAAAAAAAAAAAAAAACCTAAACATGATGTGAATGGATAAATTATTTATAATAAAAAAAAATTGTAAATATTCCATTTAAAAAAAGTAAGAATTTTGATTTAGTGATGACTTTAACAAGGGGGTCCAGACCCGGTACTCACAACCCTCTTTTTCCCATATAGACAGTAAAAGCTTTTTCCCCACTAACCAAAATTTTGCATATTTGTCAATGGGGAAAGAGATAAGAAAGTAGGTTAGACAAGGTACTTTTCACACTGGTTGAATGCGTACAAAGAATGCATTGTAAGTGTTTTCACTGAACTGTTGGTCTTTAGTGTGTAGGCGAGACTTACAGTAGAGACAAACGCGAGATAGAGATTCCAATGAAATAGGCTTATATGTGTTATTCCCCTTATTGTTTGCATCCACCTTGAAACTAATCTGATGCATGAAATTGTTGTGAAACGCTAGGACCCCACCAGAATTGACACTTCTAAAAAAAAATGGATCAACGGTCATGTTTCTGTTCCTCTTATTTGTTCCTGTCAACTGTGAGAAAGAGTTTGTCAACTGTGAGAAAGAGTGAGAAAGGTGTGTGTGTGTGTTTGATCACACTGTGGTTTGGAGCAACGTGTTTATCAGTGGAATTCGTGACAGATGACGCTCTGTTTTATGGGATGAGGTCATGTGACTGTTGTGATTAGTCATTCTCAGCTGGCACTTTAATTAATTTGGCCTTCCTATGTTAGCATTTTTGGGGAATTTGCTTGGAGCGCCCTTCACCTTGACTTATAGGGGCAATTTAAATGACGCCGCTTTCAAATAAAACCGAAAAAGTTTTGGCCGTTCATTTGTGTTTTTTTCATTTTGTGACAGATGTGTTTTTGGCACCTGAAAACGGGAAAACGACACCTTGTGTAAACTGTGATGTCATGTGCATGTGTATTACGTGTTCAGTCTATAGACACGTAATGTTTCTTTACAAAGTGACATCGCCGATGCCAACTACTGGCCTGGCATCCATAATACAGCATTTTTAGTAATTTTTGCAGATCTGTGTGAACGGAGATTGCTTTGGACCTGGATACTTTCCTTGTAGTGTCTTGCTGCAAAGTGCAAGATGTGATGTTGTTACTCTGAGAACAGCTGCTGTGCTTTTCAATTTATATTGCCCACTATGTTTTATTAAAAATCAGCTGACTCATGCCTTGGCTCTCTTATCTGTCTTTTTCTTTTAAGTCTGGCCGCTATGATAAAGGGTCCTATCATGGACCTGATGAGTGTGAGAGACAGTGGCATTTTTTTTTCAGCCTGCATGGCTCTGCATATCTTATTTAATGAAAATGAAAAGTGTGCTGTGAATATTAAAGCGAATATTAAAGTCTTTTTCAGTGCATACACGTACACCCTTCCATTGAAAGAGGGTCTCTTATTTACATCACACCTGATATTCCGTGTATAAGGTTAGTGGTTAGCAGACTGAACAGGCAAGACAGTCTCAGCTTTGGCAGAAGACTTTTATAATCCTTCTTTATTTTGAAAGGGCTTTAGACTGTTTTTAATCAGTCAGTTACAGAAAAACCAAAGAAGACATGATTGCTTGAATCTGAAATGGTTAGAAACTTGAGTTAGAATTGGTTTTAGTACTGTAGTGTAAAACTGTACAGCCTTGTATGAACATCAGTGTACATCAATTTGCACTGTGAAGCTTTTCATTAGACCTCTTGAGACGTGTGTTGTGTGATGTGATATTTGCGGAGAGAAAATATCCTTAGTGTTTTGTTTAGAAACATTGACTTTTGTCCCGTCATTTATAGAAACTTGGTTTATGCACAGGTTACTGAAAGCCCAATGAAAACAAAATGTATACCGTTGGCAAATTTTAGACATAGATGCATTTAATACATTTTTTTGTTCTTCTAGGAAATTAGATGGAAAATATTGATGTCTGATTTTGTTTGGAGTTCAGTTTTATTTTATTTTTCAGATTTTTCATTTGAATAGCTGGTTTGCTGTACAATTTGGCCAAAAATGTTTGATTATAAATCAATATTGACTAAATAATGATAATAATAAAACATAATTATTACTAAAACAAATATCACACCATAAAATAAAATAAAAATATTTATAATATAATATTTCACTGTAAAAAAAAAATTACGGATTGATGAAAAATTACTATTATTGTTATTACTTTTCTTTTACATTTTAACTGCAAAATTGTTGAAAACATGCTAATGCTAACATGCTAATGTTTGTCTTAACTTCTTCATTTTCAAACCACCAAGCTTTTATGTTGCTGGAAAACTGCAGGAAGCCCTTAAAGTTTTTCTTTTGTTGACAATAGCCAGTTGAAATTAAATTCAGATTTCTGCCATATGTTTATTCCACCTATGAACTCAGCCAGTTGATTTCACTAATTAATTCTCCTGGCTGAAAAACTGTGCTAATTAGCAAATCCAGGTGATCTGAACAAAATACTGAGGAGGACTTTTACTTTCAGAACCTGGACTTTAGACCTTTGGCGGTATTACAGAACCAACCATAAATTCGCTACCTGCAAAGGTTTCTATTTATAGCATGTTTTTACATGTGTTGAGCTTTATAGACAATCCCAATCATATCCATTGAGCAACCTGTGCAATCTAGTAAGTTGTTCAGAATCTGAAAACCTTTGTTTTGTTTAATCCTTTCATTATAACCAACATTGTGTAAATACTAATATTAATTGTACAATTAAAATAGCTTTTTTTATTATAACTTTGTGAGTTTTTGGGAGATTGCAGAAGTGAGGTTGTGATTTTGAGATGCCAATCCTTAGCATTTGTGATTACTTCTCTTGCTTACTGTTTATTACCCACTTCCAAAATTGGTAAAGAAAGCCGTGAAATTTTACTGGTCGTACCGACTAGTGATATTTTGGTACCGTGATGACCTTAATACGAAATTTGTCAACAAATGTTACATATGCAAGCATTGTATCATGTTTATTGTGTATACTTTACATTCAGCCTGGTATCAAATGCATATTAATTATTGTGATAAGATTGTTTGTAATGCTCTAGAGCCTTTTGTCTCTTTGTGTCTCAAAAGACACTCGCATAGACAAGCCTCTCTATTCATTAGCAGTGTACAGACTCTCCTGTAAGACAACACCACTGATACCTACATGATGCCAATCTGTCTCACGCTGTGTGAATGTTTGAGAATAGATTCACTCCCTATTTCTTATTAGCAGTCCATTCGCCACATTAACAGGCTGTACACCCTTGTTTGTGTGCAAATATTTGCTATACTATTGAACACAAATTTAAGTTCAGCCTGCAGCTGTTTGTCCCGTTCATAATGGGAATCGCAGGCCTCAAACATCATTATTTATTATTATTCACTATTTTATTTTGGAGAAAGGAAAGTGTTTTTTGAGTATTCACTTCCTTAGTGTTCCTAACTATACAGTATGAGTTTACAGCAGGTCAGAGCGTTTATCTCATCTGAGGTCCTTCTAAGGACAAAACCTGAAATGTTTAGTTTAAAATGGAAGTTTAGTAGACAAACTAGTTTTCATTTGTAAATTTAAAGCTATTTTGGAGAACTCAAGCTCCAAAAAGAACCATTAAAGTAGTCTGATGACTTTTGTGCTATATTCCAAGCCTTCTGGAGCCATTTTAATTGCTAAAAATCTTACTCTTCACCATAGTTCTCAAATCTCATTCATGTTTATATTCTAATATGAGAACAAATTGACTGGTTTTTCCATCATTGAGCTCAAACCCATCTTGCTGTGACATAAATTCATTCAGACATCATAACCAGTTAATTCCAGCTTTAATGGGAAGCACAAATTAACCAAACTTTCTATTCAAAACAAGACCAGCCCTTTTAGTTAAGAATTTCTGTGTTCATTCAAGGGTATAAACTCTGACGTTACTGCGTGTCTCAACAGGTGTATAGGCGAACATAGAGTTCACAAGAACTCCATGACCAGTTTCTGCTTGCTGCAAATAGGAAATGTACTAAGTCAAAGTAAGAATATGTTCAGGTGTTTACAATTCAACTTTTATGTATGTAAAATATGTATAATCTTTGCCATAAAATAACAAATCGTCTTACTAATTTGTTCCCTTGTTTAGTTAAATCAAAACGAGGGACCGAATTAATACATTGTGACCTCCATTTACTAAATCGAGGGACTGAATTATATTTTGTGGGCACAATTTAGTAAAAACGAATTTATGGGAATAAATACAAGTTCTTAATTTGTGGCCACGATATATATGATTTTGCCCACCACATATCAAGTGCAGGGCTGCGTACGATTGAGCTTAACTTGCACAGAACCTGGAGTATTTTCCTTTGCATCAAGTGTGTGAAGAATACAAGCTTGTTTGTCACTATAGATGTTTAACCTCAAGGTTTGTTGGACCTTTCATTGTTTTTTATAGTGAGATACCTATATTGGCACTTTAGTTGTCCCATTGTACCCATGTTGGCACCTCTTACCTTGCTTTTTCCTGTTTTAGCCTTCCATCGGTTCTACCATGCCAGCTGCCCTCGATGGGGCTCTTTTCTTTTGGTCACAGCATCACGTGCCTAGAGAAATGCGTTCTCTCATTCCCTTTATGTGTCTCTTCCCGTTTCTTTCTCTTTCTCTCCAGGCCGTGAGAGGAAGGGTGAAGAAGATGTCTATTTTTGGGATTTAGATAAGACAGATTTGTCCACACTGTCTTGCTGAATGAGGGATGCAGCTGTAGCGTTTGAAACGAAGCTGAGGACGAGACAAATTTACTCTCTTTTATGTTTGCGACTAAGAGCGCTCTCAATTCCTTTAATGACTGTTTTTAAGTGTACTCTTTCAGCTCATTCTCAAGCAATAAATGAGTAATGTAGGACACACGCAGGGTACATCTGGCCTCACTGAATATATCTGGTGAAATTTTAGAGCGCTCAGATTGTCTTATTAGTCTCAAATGGAACCAACAAAGCCTTCTGTTTCATAGTGGGAATATTTCAAGAAACTGATCGCATGTGAGAACAAAAGCCAACAGATCTCTCACTGTCCCTTTTTCTGTCTTAGTTCCTTATATGTTTATTTCAAAATTTAAATTCAGTTTCCAGCATGCATATTCTTTTAAAGGGACCGTTCACCCAGAAATGAAAATTGTTATCATTTACTCTTACTTTTTACTTACTTTTGATTGTTTTTGTCTCAAAAAAATCAACTTTGTACCCCATTGATTTTCATCGTATGGAAAAAAACGCACTCAAAATCTTTTGTATTCCGTGGAAGAAAGGAAGTCATAGATATCCCTTTAATGTATATTATGTCTCGGTAGTGCTCCAGGACAAAGGTAAAAAATGGTTTCCACATCCTTTTACAGTAAAACCTCTCGGAAATTGCATGCTTAACCCTAATGACCTTTCTTTGTTCTGTTTTGTTTGTCTGAATGGTCCTCAGCTCGGCTAACTGTAAGTAGAAAGTGGCCACACTTGACACATTCTGATTCACAGTTTAATAATGACCTTGCGTGGAGGCTAGAATGTAACACATTCCTCACAAACAGTGCTAAGAATTTTCAGCTTCTCAAATATTCTTGAACAGCGCTCAAAATCCAGTCAGAGCCCTCATTTACTTGGGAATCAGAAGCCTTTGTGGTAGGCTTTGGAATTTTCTTTGTGATTTGTTTGTTTACAAGTGTGTGTATCGGATTGAGAGTGTTTTATTGAGGCAGAGATGAGGTTAGCCTTCACCTGGCAGCAGGTTTATGGCCGTTACTGGGGATATCTTATCGGAATGTGGTTGCTAGGCCACCGGCGTTCAGAAATACTGGTCCCATGAGACGTATGGAGTTTCCCAGCCCAGATGTCCTTTGTGATCGGTGCCCTCTCTCATTCACACTCTTTCAGAGGACAAAGACGCCTTTACCTTCCTAACAGAGTGAGCTGGATTGATTGTAGCGGCGTTTAAGAGGCCCCATGGTCTTGAGAGGACAGCACATGTTTTAGTGCAGTTTAATTATTAAAGTTAATGTTTAAATCAAGTCAAGATCCTGTGGAAAAGTTGAGTGCAAAGTGTATTATTTTTATGTTCAATTTTAATAGTAAGTCAAGTAAATATCTTCCTTTTAACTCAGTAAATATCACAAATGTCTATAGCTGCAAGTATAGACCATTTAAAGTATATTCCATTTTTTGAAGCAATCAATATTAAATTGCATAAATATTTTTTTTTTTTTGGCTGATTCCAATAAGTAGATTACTGTTTCAATAGCTATTAAAATTGTAGCTATACTGTTTTGTGTAAATAAAGTAAGGAATAATTGATGACGGGCCATTGAATTATTAAAAATAGTGTAAACCCAACATGGTCACACAAGGCGAAGCGGATGGGCATTATTTTCTAATAATTTAACAGACCTGAGTCAGTTATTCTCCTTATACTACGGTCACCATGTTGTATTTCATTTGACAGGTTTTTGTCCTTAAATCGCTCTTGTGTGTCTAATTTCTTACCCTTACCTACCCACACTTCCTTTGCTAATTCCAAAGTAGGGTAGAAACAAAGAGCCATTGATGGCAGAATAATGCAGTTATTAGAGAAAGAAAGAGAGATTAAGCATGTATGAATTACCTGACTCTGCGTATCTCTCAACAGTGTTCAGCAGCAGCATAATAGCAAAATTGTACGTTTATCTGCTTCAAGAACAGTGACGTTATTACCTCGCTAGAGAGAAATGTCATGTAGCTTTGAAGTTCCTAAACTATTTTACTGCTAAAACTGTCAGATCAGCGCTGACAACACATTTATCTGCGAGTGTGTTTCCGTACTGTATATGTACGTTTGAGTGGGAGAGAGATCGTGGGGAAAGAGAGGATGTGCTTTCCGTTCATAGTAAAAATTTAAATTTGTGGCAAAAAAACATGGAAATATTTTTTGTTTTTATCCTATTGTCTACTATATTTATTAGCTTGGTCAGTGTCGTTGTATTTGGTTATTTTGCTATTGTTGTCTGTAAGGACCTGATATAGAACTGTAATGCGGTCATCTGCTTGAAACTACTTTAGTCGTGCGTTTCTCTGAAAATAATTGCACACCTTGGAATGTTCATCAACCAATCAGATTCAAGAATTCAACAGCCCTGTAGTATAATCACAAGTAAAAAACTGAAGTCAATCATTTTAGTTGCTATGAATTTTGGCAACGTGCTTTTTACTTACAATATGAAAAATAGATATTAAAATATTGATGTGTTTACTTTAAACATTAACTTCAAGTTAGTGTTGGATGATAGAAAATGTAATCTATGAAATGAAAATGCACAATAAATATCCAATACTGACCAATGCATAGTTATCTGATAGCTGAGTTATCTCAGCTCACCATGTGCTCCAAAACACTGTCATTAATTAAATCTGGGAGTTAAGGAATGCCACCAGTCCTCCCAGCCCTGAGGATATTGTACATTAAAGAGAGGGTTTCACCGATTCATCTGTGTCATTGAGAATTTAATTACAGATCTTCTATCACGCCACCCGGAAAGGCTCTTTTCTCCTTCTCTAAATGCAGGAGAACACTCAGGGGTTTCATTATATGAGTATTTAAATATGCTTTCATTACAAGGCCTCTTAAAAAATCTAAAGGTGTCATGTGGTGAACAATCAATCCATGCAAGTTAATACACAGAATACATTCAAACCTGAAAATTTGCTTCCGATCTTGAATGGTGTTCCTTCTCTGATGACATCATTTTGACTGCTTGGGTTAAATATCCTCAACTACTCCTTTCATGAGTGTTTCATTTGGAAATACTTCACAACACTTAAGTAAAGTCTGTTGCAACTTCCGTTTCACTGGATTTAAGAGCCAAAGGAGAATGAAATTCTGTTTTCTGCTAACTTATATTTTCCATTATATTTAGGAATGTATAATGTTGCAACATATCACAGACATTGATGGTTAATATTTCAATGCATATCACAGAAATTGCTTGACACAATAGGCCTGTTTTTCTCTGTATTCATTGTAGTTCATTAGAAGCTTAAGGAAGGAGTGCACTTCCTGTCATTGTTTGTCTACTTGAACAGGCCGTCGTGACCTATACGAATGTTACAGTAAATCACGCAAGATCAGATTCCAGACAGAATTTACTATCCGATTGAAAAAGTTCTGCTTTTTTAAATGACAAACTGTGTAAATACCATGTGTATATGGTAATAATCATTCTGTACCATGGTATATATTTCAAAGTTTGGTACTATGGTATTACCATAGTATCTAATGCCATCCATCATTGTGCCATATTACTGCCACAGTATTGTAAGGAAACTGCTGCTGCTTTGCATCATAGTTGTTCCATTCTTTTCCATACTGTATGTATATTGAAATATATATAATTTTTTATTTTATATATTTTTATTTTATTTAAATTGTATACATGTATATGTTTATATATAAGAAGATATTAATGCATTCAAAATATGAGGGAAATATTTTATATTTCAAATATAAGGGAAGAACAAAACACTACACACTTGTTTTTGGTATTAGGTATTTGTCGGCAAAGAAATACATAGAAAAGCAAAAAGCTCACAGAAAAAGCATGCATTCGCTACAACATAATCAGTTATTAATATTTAATTGGTTCTACTTGTGTTCAAAAATTATGTCCGCACAACTTGACATGTTTCATTGTGTTATCACAAATAAAATAATTGACTCCAAGCACAACTAGAATGTGTACCTTGAAGCAAAGTAAGTCGCTTTGGATAAAAGCGTCTGCCTATTGGATAAATGTAGATGTAGCATAAGAATTATCGCTTAAGAATTATCCCTTGGATGCATAATTTCAAAATATTCACCAGCTTTAACCTTAATCTAATGAGCAAGTAAACCAAAGCATGATAAATAATTTCTTTCTTAATAACAATAAATTAATCCACCAACAGCTCTTATTTCAGCTCTGTCAGGAATGTTCTCTGAAAAACAGTTTTTTACTTAGCAAAACCATTCATAAATATAGGGAGAAGGATGGACATCATTAAGGTGACCTTTCTCAGTTGAAATTCTCAGTTTGCATGCATTAATCTGCCTGTTCCCTATCAAAGCAGATGTGTTGTTACCATTCCTGGTGTAAATCTCCCTCGGAATGCACGGCCGGCTCTCTGTGATTTAGAGCTCGCTCATAAATTCTCATGTTAATGTCAAATTTTCATCTGTGGTATGCAACAAATTTATTTTCTTGTTAGGAAAGGCTATTTCATGAACACTCACTGATGATGCATCATTCTGCAATGTCTTGGTCTGACATTTGCGTTGTGTGGCCAAATGGTATGTTAAGTAATTTTCTTAAGCTTGGCGGCTGAGCATTTACTTGTAAGGGTTTGTGGGTAAGAGACTTAACTAAATATCTTGGTCATTGAATGAGCAGCAGATGTTGTGACTTTGAGGAGTCAAAGGCTATGAGTAATTTCACACTCAATGAACCAACTGTACTCCAAATTGAGAGACATCTTCAAGTGTAGCCTTTCTTTCTCTTTCACATTGACATGGTTTCATGTGTGCCAGACTTCCCTAAAAAAATCAGGATTGCAGACATCTTTAGTCTTTATCTTTCCTTCTTTGTGCTTGACACAGCCTCATTCAACATGTGGTGATGATTCATTGACAGTAAATTAGTAAGAAAGTAAGTTAACATCCTTTTCTGTGAAAGCCAATTCGCTGACTTTTTCTGTGCCGACTGAGAAACTGCTTTAGTTTTGTTGAGGTAAATAAAGCTTGAGAGAGATGTATGACACGTGGTTGAGTACTGGATCATGGGACAGGATGGGCCTGTGCTGTAATTGCTGGGAATGTTTGAGGAGAGTGATATGAGGTAGCATGTAAGTAGAATGAGTACAATAAAGGCTGAATGGTCACAGCATGTTGCGTAATACGCTTGGATAAGCTCCTTATTCATAAACTAGATAGATGGATGGATGGATGGATGGATGGATGGATGGATGGATGGATGGATGGATGGATGGATGGATGACGGACGGACGGATGACGGAAGGACAGGTAGGTAGGTAGGTAGGTAGGTAGGTAGGTAGATGGATGGATGGATGGATGGATGGATGGATGGATGGATGGATGGATGGATGGATGGATGGATAGATAGATAGATAGATAGATAGATAGATAGATAGATAGATAGATAGATAGATAGATAGATAGATAGATAGATAGATAGGTGGATGGACAGATGTATAGATGGATGGATGGATAGACAAACATAGATAGACAGACAGACCGACTACTTGAACGATAGATTTCATTTCTCATTTTTGTTTATTTTCGTTTGAAATAGGCCTATAACTAAAACTAAATAAATTAAAAACTAAAAATGTAATGTAAGAAAGCAAAAGCTAATTAAAAAAACAACTTAAACAGAAAATTTAAAAATATTTTTCAAATTATGACATTTCTGTATCCATTAAATCAGGACATATATAAAAATTTTAAGTTTAAATATAATGTATGCTTAAAAATATAAATATTTACATATTTCGCCCATAAAGCAGTCCTGTGGGATTCTTGTATTGGATGAGAGTCTCTTTATATTGTCTGCAAACCACACTGCTCTCACTTTCATTCCTTACTATGCAGCTGAATGTCTGACCAATGATGTATGATACTGTAGTCTCTTGTGCTGTGTGATCTGTGTTGCCAGTGGATTAAATGCTGTAAATAAGCTCATAAAAAGAGTCATGATGGGGTCATGATCGAGGTGAGAGGGAAAAGGGAAAGCAAGAGCGTCTAATTGCTCTTGAAGTTTTAATGAGGACATGGGAGTTGAGTTACCCTGAACATCAAGGATGATGGAGTTCCTTAGTCGACTGCAGCCTCACTATTCAGTTTGTTGTATCTGCAAATTATTTAATGTTACTTTTTAGTTCAATTCAATTGAAGTTTAATTGTATAGTGGTTTTCACAATACATAATTATTGTTTCAAAGAAGTAGTTCACAGAAAATTCATGTTTAAATGTTGCGATGTCACATTAATGTCCATAGGGCTGTAATGTGTAAGATAATACAAATTATGTGGTTAGTAAACATTGTGTATTCAGTTACAATATGAACATAAATATTCTGTCATTCATCCTCATGTTGTAAAAAAAAAAACGCTGATTTTCTTGAAGTATTCTTCTCATAGTGTGTTGCACTTCTGTCATGGTTTAGATGGGCAGAAAGTTGCATCCATCTGTGGTTAACTTTGTGTCATTGTGAGACGCATAATGTTTTCTATAAAGTCATTCATTGTGTTGTGCGGTGGTGATGTAGTCGGCGTGTCAGTGGCACACATTCTCTGGTGAAATAAATCAGTTCATTGCTTCCAGCTGTTGGTTGAAACCAAACAATTACGGAGTCTGATCTCAAACAAACATTTGAAGGGTTATATTATATCTTCTGTTGACTGCATTACAACCGTCATAGTCACATTATGCTGTCATCTGTTTGAATGAAACCCTTTTATTGGGATTTTCTTCTCTCAATCAGTTCTATTAATCTCATTGATTAAATCGACATTTGTGTCTGCTGTGATCCAGGCCCCATTTGTGTTTTAGCCTAGGGATCAAGGACTTCTGTGTGGATTGTCAAGAGGAAAAACCTGACCTTATTCAAACACACTGTAGCTCTTTTGTATATCTCCACTCCAGCTGAACTGTATCCAGCTCAACAGTAAACAAGGAAATATCAGTCTCTCCCCAAACCCAGCTGTCAGTTTCTATGCCAGTGAAGGCGGCCCTTCATGCGTGCTGACTCATTGTTGCATTTCTGTGGTGTCAAAGAGTCAAATTGTTTCTGATGAGTCTCAGAATTCATCACTGATTGGTAGGGGTGGGTGATATACTGGTAGACATGATCGGTAGACATTTGTCAACCGGTAGAGAACGTCATGTTGCTATGCTGTGCAGTCATGAAAACAGATCATTTGCATGCGTTTTTAAGTATTGTGGTTTGAAAACGAGTTATTTTAAGCCGTGGAAGCGCAGGAAGCAGCAAAACACTGATTTCGCTTAAAAAAAAAGCTAAGTTAGAAAACACACAAGTATATTGGATCCGTGCAGTCGGCCTTAAAGTGGCAGCATACAGTACACACATATTCTGCTGTCAGTGTCATTATTAATGTTAATCGAACAACAAAAACGAGAAATTCTCTCACTGCTGTTGACTGAATCAATTTCGTAATTTATGTATATTTAATTTACACAGTGAAGACTGTGCAGTTTCTTTATGAACATTTGATAGCTTTATACAATTTATGTAGTATTTCTTATTTCTCGAGAAGTTTTTCAGGTAGGTCTATTTCATTTTGTCTTTATTCTATAGTAGTTTGTTTTCCTGTATGCATGTGATTAGTTTCTTTGTTCTTTCTTTATCACAGTATACTTGTCTTCAGTAAGCTTGAGAGGTTTTTTTCCTTAGGAATATATATTTTTTTTTGGTGATATTGATAATGGTGGCAATAATTATGGTATCAATTTTGATATCTAAAAACCTTATTTAAAGCAAAATTACCTTGTCATATTTATTGTTATTGTGAAATAAAATTACTCATATCGTGATATAAGATTTTGTTCATATACAAAGCTGGATACAAAGCTGCCAGTTACTAAAGCATTTTATTTTATTTATACAGAACACTCAAAGTTTTTACATTTCTGAAAAAAGGTAAAAATTCGTTTTATTTTGAAAATTAATCAGGGTTTTAAAGGGTTAGTTCACCCAAAAATGTCAGTATTTACTCACCCTCATGTTGTTGCAACCCCGTAAGACCTTCGTTCATATTCGGAACACGAATTAAGATATTTTTCTATGAAATCTGATATTTATAAATAAATAAGATATTTTTGATGAAATCTGAGAGCTGGATCACTCCTGCATACTAGTCCATAGGCTTCTTGAGGGATTGAAACTTGCCGGCCTCAAAAAGTTATTAAAGACATCATTAAAACAGTCCAAGTGACTACAGTGGCTCAATCTTAACTTTATCAAACGACAAGAACACTTTTTGTGTGCAAAAAAAAAAAAAAAACAACAACTTTATTTCAACTATTTATTTCCTTCTCTCTGGTCCTCGAGTTTAACAGCGTATGATCTGTTGTTGTGCGTCAAACTCATCACACATGACCAGCGTCGGCCAATAGTGAGCCTACGTGTGACGTTTAACTGACATGAGGCACAAAGAGAAGTAGATTAATAGTTGAATAAAGTCGTTATTTATGTTTGTTTTTGCGCACAAAAAGTGTTCTCGTCACTTGATAAAGTTAAGATTGAGCCACTGTTGTCACTTGGACTATTTTAACGATGTCTTTGAATAACTTTTCGAGGCCGGCAAGTTTCAAACCCTCAAGAAGCCTATGGACTAGTATGGAGGAGTGGTCCAGCTCTCAGATTTCATCAAAAATCTTAATTTGTGTTCCAAAGATGAACGGAGGTCTTACGGGGTTGGAACAGGATGAGGGTGAGTAAACACTGACATAATTTTCATTTTTGGGTGAACTAACCCTTTAAGTTAAAGTCACCATGAAATCAAAATGGACAATTCTAGATATTTTTTTATGGAATATTGCAATATTTATTATAAATGATTTATCTGTGCACATCATTGTTTTTTAACAGTCATATGCCTCGTAAACTTTCATCAAAAATAACTCCCCCTCCCTTTTGCAGTTACATATCTTCTCCTCTTGATGACATGGCGCAAGGACGGGGCAACCTGTCACTCACATGACATCACATCAATATCAAACCACAACGATCCAACAAATTAATACCCGATGGACAAAATCCAGTCCCGTCCTACTTTTCTTTTCATTTTTGAGAAGCCATTTGGATGTGCGTATATATATTTTCTTTCTCAAAATAGGGAAAAAAATACATTCGCAACTTTCGAGACTTACATGCCAACTTTAAATTAAGGAAGCAACAATTAAACAGCTGTCTTGTAGTATAAACTTTTAGATGTTCCTTATGGTCCAAAACATGCAGAGAATGGCTTTTAGAGCCAGTTACACAATATCTAAAACTCTTAATTGTGTAATGTCACAAAGACCTCATAAATTCCTGTCCTAGGGAAGGGACACTCTCAAAGGACATGGGCGGCACTGGACAGTATCGTATTGCAAAGAGATAAACCTTTGTGTCAGATCTAATATTTTTGGGAGAATTCTCTTTGTTGGTTTCAATCACGTTAGTGTTTAGAAAAGAGGTTTTGAAGAGGTTCACAAACAAGTGTGTAGTATTCTCACATATAAACTCGCTGATAATCGGTGGGTGTGGAGTTTCTCACAGTCGTCTGATGACTGGCAGAAGTGTTGCTTACGCTGCATGTGTTAGGAAGCAGGTTCAGCCCACGCTGTCTTCCCATGTGTAAGGGTTGCGTTAAACACAAGGATACGCTCTGAACGCCCACTGCGGTGCTTCTCTGACACATGCGCTGAACCATGTAAGCTGCCAAGAGGCCTGGACCAACTCCAACGTGTCCCCCTGTAGACTCTTAGTCAGATCCCAGCACACAGTGTACAGCTTAAAAGAAATATTTAATCCAGAAATGCATTTTCTGTTATCATTTGCTCACCTTCATGTTTTCCCAAACTCATATGACCTTCCATCCTCTGTAAAACACAACAAGGTGGCTGCTCTTTTCCATGCAGTGGCAATGAATGGGAACTGATGCTTTTTTTTAGCTTCAAACACAATGCAAAAGCATTTAAAGTACAAATATTATATCATAAGGCTTCCTAAGTCATACAGTAGATTTAGCTTCACTTCTTGACATCCACTGATCAATGAAATGTAATGTAATCGCTGTCTGATTCATGAAGAATCATTCAGACAGCTTTTGCTTATCAGATCAACTGATTCATTGAAAATATCTGGTTCAAAAGAAAGATTCATTCAAAAACTGTAATGTTTGGAATGCTTTTTCAGAGAATAACGGCTTACATTTTGGTTTCTCACTCAGCGCTATCATGTGACAATGAGCATAAGCTACTTTTGTTACACTTTTATAGTGCATTTAGATCCTATCGAAGCTTTAAATCTCCAGTGCCAATTCATGTAATACATTCTTCTGAATTTCCCCTTTCGTGTTTCAAAGAAGATATAAACCATTTTGCAAGATGTAAACAACAATGGTCCAGAAGCACTTCCTGTTTCAGTTTTTTTAATGCTACATAAAAGCTGGGATAAAATACAACCAACTGAATCAAAACGTTAAACAAACATCTTTAAGATGTTTTCTTTACATGTGAAATAAAGAAAACAGTTACAAAAATGTCAGTTGCTGAACCGCTGAATCTATTGGAAGACATAATACATGAGGTGTTGTAATAGTAACAGCACACATAAACCACAAACACACACTTCACACTTGCTACATTCTCACTCTGTGGTTGTTTGGCTTATTTCCATTTCATGAAAGCTTCATTTCCAGCTTGCACTTTTGTTCGTATGAAGGCATAATGAATCCAGCTGGCCTTACTATGTTACTGTTTTCATTTTAATGGCCATGTTTACTGTCAGCATGACCTTTTATACTTCCGAACAGAATTCAAGTTTCTTACATCCTGTGTTTGGTTGTTACTTCCTGTAATATTTGAGTGTTTTAGTCATGTCTGATGCAGTAACGCTTGTCATGGAGTGAATCATTTAGTCTGTGTTTTACAGCGGTTCAAAAAAGTCAAAACATCTGGCAATGCAATCATATATTCTAATATATTTTAATTGTCCTGTTTTTTATATTTCCTTATTTTATAATTTCCTATATTATTTATTTGTTTAAATATGTTAGCTAAAGGTTTTTCATGGTCATGGAACATCTGGAAATAAATTAAATTAAATAATATTTTCTAGGTCTGGAAAAAAAAATTAAAACACATTTCTTTAATGAATATAATTTTTACATTTTATTTTTGAACATTTATGCTAGAAATAAGATATGCCATAGTGATGTGTGATTTGTGAATGAATCATTCTTTCAAATCTGAACAAATCTGTCTGATTGAATCATTAGTGAATCAGTCTAAATTTAAATTCTTCTTCTTCAGCACAATATAGTGTATTGCCTTTTTTAGTATATAGTGATAAAATATAATCCGCAAACATAAAGTTTCCTCGTGCCAGCAAAAGTGCCCAGATGGCACACAGCAGATGGCACCAGTGCTTTTAATGCCTATTTATTCGTTCTTGAATCGTCTGATTCTCAAAGGACCCTCTTTGCTTTGGATTTTGTTGTCTTATTTGTGCTAGAGAGACCAGTGTGCCAGCGAGGGCACCTTCCCGGTCCAGTGATACAGTATGCTGCCATCTGCCACCAATGTTTTATGTCTGTGGTGAACTGATGCTGCTTTAGCCTGTGCCGGCCGCACACAAGCAGGCTTTAACATTCCCCAGCCGTGTGTTATGGCTGCCCTGATTTGAACCCCCTTCTGTCTCTGTCTGAAAATGCAAACTGACGTTTTGTCTCTGAAAAAAAAAAGAGACCCGGTTTCATTCATGATGAGACTAGTGTAATGTGGCTTCTCTTCCCTGAGTGGTTTATCTGTCTGTATGGAGTGGCTCTGCATAAAAAGTACCTCAAGATTTTTAAAACACCACTATGTTTTGCTAATTTATAAAATCACTGCAAAGTCATTGTTTATATGATGTGTGTGTCCATTCCCTATTAAATCAAAATTTGATATATTTTTTATGTGATTTTCAGTTCATGTCCATTAGCATTGTGGTAAACTGTATGCTAACGTATGCAGATTTGTGCATTTAAAATTAATAATATTTATCTTCTGGGGGAATTAACTAATAACTAATATTGACGACTCCTCTTCTACTCAAGGGTGTATGCAAAAATTTGTCCAATCGAATGTTGAATAGCCTCTTAAGTAATATAATCTCTAATTGGCTAGCAATAACATACCGCTAATGGTTCACAGTTGTGATGTAAATTAAAAGCTAATTGGCTGTTTAATAAAGGGATGCACCCTTTAATGTGTTCTGCCCCAACTTATTGTTTCAACAAGAAATACACCAAAAATTTCCCCTGAGAAATGTTGCGTTTGCTTGCAAAACATTTGAAAAAAATGAGGTGGGAAAAGAGCTACAGTTGTTCCAAAGGCTTAAATGTGGCATTGAGCCAACCCCACTAAAAAATGTGACTGACATCTGTTTTTTTCCATCTCTCACATTCTTCTTTATCTCCAGCAGTCTTGCTTGCTTTTTCCACAGTGTTGCTGTATCGTCTTTTTTAACGCGAATGCGAAATTTGATGCACCAAGACTGCAGGCTTGTGGAAAACCATGAGGGTTGTTTAAATGTTTTGAGAAGGTTTCTTACTGAGTTTTATGTTGTGATGATGAAGCTGTAATGATGGCGTTTGCTCTACCCCACTGGTTTGATTCAATCCAATTGAGATTCCCTGGGCTTTACCCATTACGTAATCAGATCAGCATGTGGTCACATGGCTTTGTCAGCTTGAATCTCTTGTCACTCAAATTCAGATTTGGGCGCTCTGTATGTTTGTGAATTGCGTGACTGGGTCATGTAAGGTATTTATGTTTGGCTGAGCATTCATTTTGATCTAAAAACTTCCCAAAGTCACACAAAATAAACATTAATCTCTACACCGTGTTACACAACAATTGCAAAAGCACCAACACTCCATCCATACAGATGCAAATTCTTTTGTCTGTATTTTGTCGCCTTGTCTCTAGGCTGATTTCAACCTGAAATTTGGTCGTTAACTTGTCTGACGTTGGTCTGTCTGGGTTTTGTTCATTCATTTGTCTTTTTGTTTCTGGGTACACTGTGTTAAAGCCTGTGTGGATAATGCAAATAAGGATGGCTGTTTTTCCACGACAGACAAAGGAGTGAATGAATCCCTCCAAGTGAACGTTTATTTCGTATGGAATGTCTGTTCTGTGGATCAGTTAGACAGGTTGTTCAGTAAAAAAGGAAATCAATTGGCACTTATTCAACGTTTCAACATTCCAGTCATCTGTGTTCCATGACACATCAAGTACATGACACTAAATCTGTTGGGAAAATCCAAAGCGATTTACGTCATTTACGTCCCGACCTTACGTCATTTATTTTTCTTAAATGGTTTAAAAGAAGTCATTTCATGAGGGTGTGGAGGAAGTTTTGCCAACAGCAAACAACCTTATCAGAGGTTCAACGGGTTTAGCAAGGTGTGTTGGATATGAATTGGTTTTATGGTTTCTTTCATAAATAATACCTCCATAACATGAAACTATTATTTTGTATTTATTGTTTGATATTTAAAAAAAAAAAATGATTAGAATACTCACGCAGATCATTGAAAATATATGTGTGCATATATACTTATTAATAAATATAAAACATAATGTAGTAGTTGTTCCAAAACTATAAGACTTTTTTTGTTCATCACTGGAACACAAATGAAGATATTTGAATGAAATCTGAGAGCTTTCCGTCCCTCCATTGACACCCTTCGCAAAAAACATCTTGATGCTTCAACGAGTTCATTAAGAGATCGTATAAGAAATCTATTTGAATTGAATGGTTTAATAAAAATTTTCTGGAGAGAATTGATCACTTTAAATGATGAACAGATTTCATTTAGGCCTTTTATTCACATTTAATAAACATTCATCAACCACACACATCAGTTGTGGTAAATGGAAGCTCAAGCATGTTTGCTTAAGGCGCGAGAACCAATGAGGTTCATTCTCCTGTTACGCAGCACGTTTGAGCTTCCACAAAAACCAATGAGGTTTGTTCTCGTCTGTCAAGCAGGTTCGGTTGAGCTTCTGTTTATGTTCGCTGATCAGTTGCTTATAGGTTGAATTAAAACCTAAATTCAGTCTGTTCATCAAATAAAGTGATGTAATCTCTGTCATGACAATTGCAAAGTTGAACTTTGAGCAGCCCCTGAAGTAAGCTAAAGTGTCGTGAATGAGATTATCAAAAGTTTAATTGTGTCTCTGACCTCTTGCAGCCATCAAAGTCAACTGTGTGGGGTCGTGTGGCATCTCGTCCAAGCTGAACGATGCATCATGGATGCTTGAGGAGAAGTACTTGAGCAGCACGTTGTCAGTGGCCGATAAAGGTAAGAAGACCAACTTCCATTCATCATCTAATTTCATTTCAGCTTTCATTTTTTTCTAGAAATTCAATCATTCAATAGTAATAGTCAAATTATTCTTTTTGTGGCTCCAGTCTACAAAAAAAAAAAACTTTCTCACTTTGAAGGACTTCATTGTTTACCTCTTGAATTCATATTGCTTGATCAACTGCTTGAGTCTGAAAGGTTTCCTGTTCTGAGTACGTGTTTTTCTGCTTCCTGTCTGTCTGAATGTGTCAGGTATCACATAACACTTTAAGTATGTTAGATTTGAGTTATCCCTTTAAATAGGAAACCTTTCATTTTTCAGGTAAATGTGTAGCTGAAGGTGGTATATGGTAGGAAATGTCTATACTTAAAGAGGATACATTTGTTGTTGCTAGATGAAGCCTCCGATTTAGTTTAAAGCCATTTTTGGTTCCTACTACCTGAGAGATATCAGTGAAATAGATTTCTTGAGAAAAATAAGTTGACAACCTTAGGCTTGGTCAATACTCAAAAACAAACAAACAATCATTTAGCCATTCATTAAGCATTAAGACTGCTCTCTGCTAGTGATTTAAGTCTGGGACTATCATTGATGGGGGGACTGCATGGAAACAACACTTTATTATTGCTAAAAATAATGGTGATTTGAAATTACACCCTGAAAAAAACGTATATAGACATATAAATGTATAGTATACACTAATAGGTCAAGTATAGAATTGGTGAAATGGTTTATGCAAGATATATGTTTTTTTCTTTGTTAAAATAAAATAATGACAAATGTTCCACTGCAACCAGAAATACAACTTACTCAAAGCCACAAGAACTTGTGCTTCAAGTTTGAGTATAATATAACAAAAAACTAGGTTCCTGTAAAGTTTTAACAAAACAATTTTCAAAAATTCTTAAACAATACATTTCATAAAACAATAAATATACCATTATTATTAGGGCTGTCAAACGATTAATCGTGATTAATCGCATCCAAAATAAAAGTTTGTCTTTACATAATATATGAGGGTGCACTGTGTATAATAATTTTGTATATATATAAATACACACACATGCATGTATATTTAAGAAAAAAAATGTATTTATATATAAAATATAAAATATTTATATTTATATATAATATAAATTATACATAAATCTATAGACAGTATATACATGAAAATATTTCTTAAATATATACAAGCATGTGTGTGTATTTATATATATATATATATATAAAATAATTATACACAGTGCACCCACATATATTATGTAAACACAAACTTTTATTTTGAATGCTATTAGTCACGATTAATCATTTGACAGCCCTAATTATTATATATAAATATATTATAAATATATTACCATATACCATTGATTTACAACCTTGTTATAGCTCAGAGTAGGTCTTTCTTTAACTCTTCATAAATTATTGTAAAAAACAAAACAAAACAAACAAACTTAATGGAGAACATGAAGAAATTCTTGAACCCAACTGTTATTGTCTCCACTTCTTTCTGCAGTATCTTTCTGTCTCTCACCCCTGTGTTCAGGTCACACAGAGTCATTATGTTCTGCCATGAGGTGAAGTGTGAGCTCTTGGTGTATGTGTCCCGGCAGGCCTTTTCCTGTCTGAGTGCTTGTTAGTTCATATGCCCAAGCTTGTCCTATGAGTCTACGACCCCTTTCCAGGAGACCGTTTAGCAGCTTGGCATTCTGAATCAGCAGCGGGACAGATGTGCTGGGTAACAGTGCTCATCTTATCCCACAGGCCAACAGAGATAATAGAGATGCTGAATGTCTCTTATGCTGGCTGCCAGGAACTAATGCTGTCTGCCCATTAAGGGTTCGAATTCCTGTCTTCATTGCTCAGTAACAGAAACTCTGTTGGTCAGGGCGGTGGAGGTGGATTGAGATGACTTTACTTGTCTGAGATTTGAAAATTGGGTGTTTTAATGTTGCAAATGATATTGTTGGATGTGTTTCATAGCATTTCAGCAAAGACACAAGAGAACTGACTCATTGGCACGGCACGATATGGTTCTGACTGACAAAATTAAAGGGATAGTGCACCCAAAAATTCCACTAGTCACGAACATTCTTGGCTTCTTTGGGATGATTAAAATGTATATGTCATAATCATTACCCATAAATTAATTTAAATGGAATGTCAGATTTGGTCATGTGATAATCTGCAGCCTGACAGGTTTCGTTACTATGAATAGATGGCATTGTGTTTATCAATGCCGTACCTGTTTTACAGTCAAAACTGATAACTGTGTCAAACATAATCCTGACAATGCATTAAAACTGTTATGAACTGATTTGAAATTATTGAGGTCAAAGAATAAATACTAAATCGACATGGAGTTTGCCATGGCTATGTGTGTTTTGTTCTTAATTTGTATAAATTCATATATTTGAAGACACTGCAAGCAACTTTGTTTAAAGTGTCTGCTAAATGTCATTTTTTTTAGTACAGTAAATGACATAATTCGAGCTGTTGGCTAGGCTAGTGTTGCCTTAGTCAACCCTAAGTCCTGACAGAATTCATCTTTTTTTGAGGACTTACTTCCTTATAAACCCTGCAAGTATAACTCAAACAGACAGTTGACACTTTATGTCTGCTCTCCGAGCTATTCGTGTCAGTGAATTTCCCATCATTTTCTCTAAGAGGTCTTTTCCTGTCGGGGACTGCAACTTATAAACAAGAACAGATTTATACAGTAATGATGGCTGGTGTTAACTGAACTCGTTTTCTCCTCACACATTAACTCAAGCAGATTTTTCAAAGCAGACACCTTTGCAATGTGATTTTACTGCCAAATGTGAACACGCTGTAGCTCATGCACAGAAAAAAAAGAGGTGGAGGTGTGTACATTTGCACTGCTTTATTCAAGTTATATATATATATACGCTGTGGATGTAAATCCTTTCAGTTCTGTGAATAATCTCTGAGGTTGTGGAAATCCCCAGGTAGAAAGCACAGAAGAAGGCATTGTTACTGTCGGCATGCTTATCTACCCAGATATGCCGTGGCATTTTAGTCATTCTGATTTACAAGATCTCCACCAACATAATACACCGTTTTCTCATTATAGTGAAATACTTAATGATCTACTGTGCTTATGAGTTTTAGTACATATTATTCTAAATTAGACATGTACAGTGACACTTTCACTGATATCATTATCAAACAGTAATGCTTGATATTAGAAATGTCGCAAAACTATTATAATTAACATATACATATTTTTCTCTGCTTTACAGGTATTCTGTCAGCTGGTGAGCACAGCTTTCCTTTTCAGTTTCTCATTCCAGGTAATTCTCTTCAATTGTTTCATTTTCATTTTCAAGAGCATTTTCTGTCAGAGAAACTTCATGTTTGCCATTAAATGAGGACGCTCAGGTGTGTTAAAGTTCTGAGTGCCTGTGAGGCGGGATGAGAGGATCGAAGAAGGGTTAAATTTTAACCTTCACTGTAAAAATTCTTCCTGTTATGGGCCTACCCCTTCCTGCACAAACACATAATGAGCTATTAAGGGGAAGCATGAAATCAACATTCCTGGCAACTCTATAAGTCTAGTCTGCAGCTGCGCCCTCTGCTGACAGATTGTATGAACAAGGATATGATCCAAACAGGGGCTTTCCAGCCCATTAATCAGGAATGCATTTGGCATAAAACCTGCAAACACAAAACTAGAGAAATAGAGATAACTTTATTTAATATCAGTGGGTTGTTTTGGTTGAATTTATGTGTGGTTTGCTATTATTTATTCATATTATGTTTTGCTTCTAAAACAGCTTTAGAACGACAGCACTTAGAATTGTATTGATTCATTTTATTGGTTTGTGAGCTCTAACATCATTCTGTCATTATTCAGCATTATGGTCTTTTTGTCAAAGACATGATTATTTTATAAGGTGGCTTGTATAGGAAAGTCCAAAATAACTTCGGTAACACTCAATTACACTTTTGCACGATACTTGATACAAAGAAATAACAGGAAATAATTACATGCTGCTAACCCAACCCTAAATCCTAACTGAATGGCAGTACATGTTGTTAATTAGAGTTGCTAATGTATAATTAAGTAAACATTTTTTTATGTCCATTGTAGCATCCGTTCCAACCTCGTTCGAAGGCCCGTTTGGGAAGATTTTGTACAAAATTAGGGCTTTTATTGACACTCCACGTTTCTCAAAGGACTACAAGACCCAGCGACTCTTCTACCTTCTCAATGTGCTCAACCTAAATGAGTTGCCAGACATAGAGGTGAGACTTCACCAACATTTATTGATAAGCTATGCCCCCAATGAAATAAGGTATTACGAAAATAGCATATACACACATACTTTACAATATAAATCACATTATCCTTACCAATTCCTATCTGCCCTTGTTTTCCCAGCAACCCAGCTGTGCTGTGACAACAAAAAAGTTTACCTACCTCCTGGTAAAAACTGGCACGCTCATGCTGAAGGCTTGCAGTGATCTGAGAGGATACACTCCTGGACAGATTATTAAATTATCTACTGAAATCCATAACAAGTCTGGGAAAGACACCGGCTATGTGATGGCCAGCCTTATTCAGGTGAGAAAAATTTTAATAAAAAAATACTACATTTGTGGTTGTTGGTTTAATACACATAGAATGTAAAATTGTCAGATAATGTCACTCATTATAACTGTGTATGTCTGTGCAGAGAGTGTCATATAAAACAAAGCGGCCAGTGTTTGATCTGCGGCCCATCGCAGAGGTCGAGGGTGCCGGGGTGAAGGCTGGCAAACATGCAGAGTGGAGAGAACAGATCATCGTCCCTCCTCTTCCTCAATCTGGCCTCACTGGTTGCAGCCTCATTGACATTGAGTATTTTGTTCAGGTATGGAACAGGAAATCTTAACCTTAGCTCTACATGGAGAAAAAAACGTCATCTTCATAATTTGCTCACCGTCATGTGACCCCCAAACTTTTTTCTTTTTTGTTGTGAACTGTTTGATTCAAGAATGAATCATTCAGAGGAGTTTTGTGAACCGAACTTACCTGATTAACTTATTCATTGAAAAGTTCTGGCTTAGTGGGTTTATTTTGAAAAGATTCATGAATTAAATATTCAGAGCACTTTTGTGACATTTGAAAGAATCATTTAAAGTAGTTTTGTGAACCAGAGCAACCGATTAATTAAAACGTTTTGACTCAGTGAGTTGAGTTCAAGAACTATATCAGTCTGAACGTGTGTTTTTCATTTCACTATTGCTTTAGAATATTTTTACTATATTTAAATTTTAGATCCATCATAGCTTAATATCGTGAAGTGCGTCTAAGAAATTGTCTCCTCGCAGGTTTCCTTAAAATCTCCTGAGGCCGTGGTCACGTTACCCATATACATCGGGAACATTGCTGTCAACTTGACTCCCTCCATTCCGCACCCCATTGCCCACGGCGCTCCGATGCCTCCCATGTCGAGCCTCAGCCCTGCATCCGTAGTCCCCAGCGCACCTCCTGTAGAGGACAACCTGGAGGGTGAGCTGGGTGCTGGAGGAGTAGACAGCGAGGAGATCCCCACCAAGAGTCATTCTCAGCAGGACCCGTCCGGCATGCCTCTCTCCGTGTCCCCCGGTGCGTTCGGTCACGCGTCTGGTCCGGTCCCGCCACAGAGCCAGCAGCACGTCCAATCCTCAGACGGCTCTGCGCCTGTGTTCTGTTTGTCCACAGGGGCCACCATACCTTTCTTTACAGATGGTAATGCAACACCAGTGCCCACTTCCTGTCCCCTCATCCTGCCCCCTGAATACAGCACTTGGGAATACCCACATGGTGAGTGATTCTTGAGAAGGTCATTACCCTCGTTCTGTAAAAAGTCTTTTTTTTACTAGTTGACTGGTCAATGTTTATCTTATGTAAATGACTTGTATTTGTTACTAACTCTATACTTAATCTAGTTGCAAAAGGCAAAGCTTACTGTTGCTAGTAATGGCCACTAGGCCTTCATAATGTGTAGTCACATAAAACATTGCTTTTCATTGATCCAATAAGCAATATGGAAACAGAAGTAGCATTGAAAAGCAGAGTATGTCAGTTGATGTTTCAAATTTATTTTTACCCGGGTTATTATAGTTAACTAAAACCATAAAAAAATCTTTGTCACTTGAAATAAAATACATTTTAACTGAAATAAATTTTAATAAAAAACGAATTCACTTCAGCTAGTTGCATTTTACATTGTAATTAAATAACTAAAACTAAAAAAGAAATAATATTTAGAAATAATTATTAAATAAACTATGTATAATACGGTAATACAAAAGTAATTTGTACTTGTGTAACTCTTACCAATAGTTTATTTCCATGACAATTTGATGTGTAAATGATCATGAAATATATTATATTAATATATAAGTTAAGTAACTGTCTAAACGTATATTGAAATATATTTTATATAGTGATGTAGGCCTATATTCAAAATTGTTTAGTGTAGTTTTTTTTTTCTGTAAGTTTAGTTTTATTAAGTGTTTGCATTTATTGCATTATTTACATTAATGGCCTTTAAAGCTGATATGGCAATAAACAAGTACAACAAGAACAACATTCAAATATGTAAATAATGCATATCTAGGAACTATCTAAGATTAATACAACACTGGAAAATTTGTGATATTTATTTATTTATTTATATTTTGCATTGATACACTTGCATCCAAGTAACGGCGAGACGCACATACTTTGGATCAGTTTTGTGTACAGTAAAAGTAAATCTAAAACATGAGCTTTTGTATTACAAATGTTACTTCTGGTCAGAAGCTTCTGTTAATATTTAGTTTATATATGGGGTTACATTTCAACTAAGGTTAATGTTGCAACCCTCAAATATGTAAGAGTGTGCAACAAGCTGTCACTTGTCTACATTGAGCACAAGTGAAATTATTTAAGCTAGTCTACACTGGCCCAAAGTATATAGAGGCAGAACTGATCGACTAGCCTAGTAACAGTGTTGGGTAAAGTATTTAAAAAAAAAATCATTAATTACTAGCTACTAATTACATCTTCAACAGATTACTGTAATTAGATTACTGTAATATTGTAATTAGATTACTGTACTTCGCTCTCTAATAAGTATTGCATTGCTTATTACTAATGACTTTCTAAATCCCATATCAACCTAGACCAGTTGAACGATACAAGGATAAACATGAAAATCCTCTTTTAATTCTTTCAAATGAATAATATAAATCTGCATAAATTATTTTTGAATTGACCAAAGTTTTTAAAGGGAGGTTACATTTAAAAACATACATTCTCTAACATCAGACGTTAAATTCTGATTCTCATTGTTTTATATAGATTTGTTCTATAGTCTATACAGTATTTGATTTGAAAAATTTAGACTCATCTCTTTCTTACTTTACTTTTCCAAGGGAAAATGTCCCTTGTTTTTAAAGTGTTACTGATGTAATAGTGCTTGGTAGCACCAAATGTAAGTCTCTCATTTAAAGATCTAGGATCTCTATGAATTAGACATGACCCTGCCCCAGTGTGACTATAACTGAAATATATAACTGAAAACTGTAACCAAATTAAATTCAGAAATATTTATTTATTTATTTATTTATTTTTACTCTAATTTTCAGAGCCGCCTCCCACATATGAGGAAAGCTGCAGTAGCAACAACTCAAGCTTCAACAGCAGCATGAGGTAGACCATTCGGAGGCCTCGCTTCTTCTGGTGCCCCTTGCTGGACGGCACAGGAATTGCTGCCCTTCTCCTCCATGAACCAAATCTCTTTAAAACTCATACATTTTTAGTTAATCCCCTCAGAACATAAATTCAATGTTGGAGAAAACAACACTGAAACTGTGCGGGAAGAACGTTTCAGTGCCTAAGAGGACTCTTGACCAACCCCTATATGAGACGCACTCCGAGTTCTGCTGAAATGAATACCAGCATCTATAACATTTTGAAGTGGAAGTTACACTGAGAATGAGATTTCATTCAACCAAGGCTGGCCTTATGTAGAGCTTATCACAAAACAAGTCAAATCTGAAATATCATTCCACCAGGCTGAAAGTCTCGTCAAAGGAATAAACAATCCTTTCCTTGTGACGATCTATATGAGTCATAAAGCGCTCCATGCTTATGCCAGCAGGAATGGCTTTTGAAAAAGATGTTTGGCCACAGAGAAAGTTACTCTTGAAAGAACAAGTTTTATTTATTGATGGGGATTGATGTTGGAAGTTTTCATCTGACTTCAAAATCCAACTCGTCACCAAACAGACACTGTGTGGATATAGCTTCGGAATACCAATGTAGTCAACCATCCTGGGCACATAAGTCATTATCACTTGGCCAAAATGGTAGCCACTGTCCCTTAAGGGAACA
Source organism: Pimephales promelas (assembly GCF_016745375.1). The sequence goes on from NW_024121322.1 coordinate 2,923,571, forward strand.
AAAACAACATATTACATATCATTTATGAACTAGTTCATTTTTGTTTTACTGGTTTTACAGAGATTGTTTGGAAGACTCTTTGGACTCCTGACTTTGTGTTTTTGCTACCTTATATTACACAAAACAAAGCAAAATTATCAAAATTAACCCTAGAATTATTATTTCAAAGAACAGTCATTTAAAGTGTTATTTTAGTTTTTTTTTTCCATTCAGACTTTGTGTAATATCAGTGCTGTTAATATGTTAGATGTCAGAAATTTCAGATATGCATCATTTGAAATCATGATGCGAACTGTGCATGTCTTTGTATGTGACTCTTGTTTGGTCTTATGCGTTGATATTTGTCATACTAGCCCACAGCAAATAGAGATTTATGATGGATTTCCGGTGAGGCCTTAGGCTGTACTTGGATTGTTGTCTACAGTCCTTTAATATGGCAAACACTTTTTCATTACGACCTGATCAGACCCTTGAACTGTTGAAGAATTTAAAAAATTGAAGCACAAAAAGGCACTTTTTATGTGTACGTGTGTATATATATATATGTGCGCGAATGTTTATTCCTCCCCAAACTCCAAAATATAAATGATGATTTTCCATATTTAGTTCAGTATTGTGGTACATTTAGGACTTTATTCATTGAGCAAAGAAAGTCAGATTTAGAATAGAGCTACAGAACAGACCACATTTATCATTTTCTAAATGATTTTGTATGATGCAAAACTACAAGTTTTTTGGCACTTGTTACTTTATCTTTTCTCTTTGTGTTTGTTTCAAATTTACTATTTATGCTGACAGAGAAGAATCATTCAGGTCATTCTACAAAAATGGTGCCATTTCAGTCCTTCATATGTAAAAAAACAAAAACAGAAAGAAAAAAAGTACAATGAATAGCTGGTGCCTCTTAAAATGTTTTATGTATATTTTTAAACAAATGAACAAAAATGTTAACTTTTCTTTTTCTTTCATCATGTGGATCCATTTTCTGGCCTAACTGTCATAATGACATACTTTCAGAATGCAATCTCTTCAAGGGAAAGTCGACACTATTGCGGTTATTTCAGTTTAATGAAAAACAAGCATGTCATTAAACGCAACGTTTATAGAAATCGAACTTTACCTCATCCATGACAACTAATTTTCGATTCCCGTCTGACTGATTTATCCACGGTGGAGTTGAAAACAACAGTTCCCATCATTCCGCGTTCCTAAACGTCGTCATCAAGCAAAGCCGTTGTTGTTGTTTTGAATGTAGCGCCCTCTAGCGGCATCTAAATCTTAGGTATTGCAGCTTTAAGATCTTATAAAAATGTACTTTAAAAAATGACCTAATCAGACTGCAAAAGGCACCTATTTTTTAGAATGACTCGTTCATATTTATATCAAGGGACCATGTCTTTGGTGATTGTATCCCAGCAGGCCACTGTGACTTCTAACAGTGCAGCTAAACTTAAATTCAGATTGTTTCTTCACTGTGAGCAGCACTGTGTTGAAATTCAGCAATTGCACAAATGTTAAGAACATTCTAATAAAAAAAGAACATTGTTATTGAAAGAATCATAAGAGAAAGGGAAAGTAGATTGTTAGTTATTTTAGCACTGCAGGTGAAAGAAATGATTAAAATTGGCAAGTCATCCATTTCTTAAAATGTTAAATTTGCAGCATGGACGAACACTATTTTCTGTCTTTTCCTTTTTACCAAAGATTCAACAGCTTTATCAAGTTTCATTTCATCATTGCATGGTACTTTCTTCCAGCAGGTTTTGATATAAAGTAGCATGATTGCGGATCAATATTCAATGTTTGTGACAGAATCAGCTTGTACAGCAAAGTAATGAAATCACTTAAATTCTCATCCCCACCCCACACACACCCAAGATGTTGCTTATTTAAATGTACAATTTTAAAGTTAATCTTGCTTATTTACTTCTAAACAAGTGATTAAAGGGGCTATATGTAGAATTCAGAAAACCTTGTTATTAGCGACACTGGTGGCTGTTAATTGAACTGCAGACAGTTTCTTATTGCTCGCGCTTGGACTCGTGAACACGTAATGTACAAGAGGCCGAACGTGATTCCGATATACTCACAGCAAGCTTGTTTTTTTTCTTAGTTTAGATGTAAAAATACGTTGGAAATACCTTCGCATCAATATACTGTTAACGAACATCCTGACACCGTACAGGCTGCAGAGAGTGACTTTTAGATAAATAACCATAAATAAATAGCCTAGGCCTGTGTGCTGCCCGCTTTCCTCTCAATAACAAAACAAACAAACTAAAAGATAGCATGACTGAGAAAGCGGCAGTTAAGAAAGCATCTGATCATAGCGATGTGGATATGCCTCTGCAATTCACCGGAAGCATGTAATTTGACTGAAATAATGTAAGCGATGAGATGATTCAAATTACAGTTATGATAGTGTATTTAAAACTAAAGACTTTACAGATATGGCTATGTGAGACTGTAGTTTGAATTGATCCTTTTTCTTTTCATGACACATTGATATTACTGTACAGTATGGGTCTTTCAGCATGTGCCTGAACATTGTATAAGCATTCATTTTATGTGTCATTGAACGGAAGAAAGGATCTCAGGAGTGCGTGTAAACGTTACATCCTTTCATTTTTCCGGCAAAAAACTTCCTGAGTCCTTGAGGCTACAGGCTTTTATTGACAACCTAGGATGTTAGGGAAGGTCTTGTTTTTTAAAGTTTTGTAACAAGCAGTTCAAATATTGGCAATAAATGAAATTCATGAAATCAGTTCATTAGTTCAGTTTGAACTGATTCAAATTAATTTTATTGACTTTCTATATACATGTTCATGAAGATAATTGACGGAAAAACCTGAGAATGTTGAAAAAAAAATATCGCCATCTTCCCTCAAGGGAGTGATTACATTATGAATAGTAACAAAAACCACACTAGTAATTGTTAGTCTCATATTCATATAATGGGTAGTCTCATATTCACGCTAAAGGATTTATGACGGCTTGGGTTCGCGTGTTATATTAACGATAACGGGTGCCATGTGCGTAGTATTTCGCCGTTTTGTCATAAAGCATCACCTATATGACGCTAAAGGATGAGAACGGGCTCAGGCAGTTTCAGGATGGCAACCGAAGGAAATGGGGTAAAAGATCAAGCGACCGGTTACATATCCAGCACTGCTGCCTCTTTCTTGTTGCCATAGAAACTGATCCCAATCCATCATTATCACAGAGCCACACAAGGACATGGACATTTGTGTTTAGCCTGCATGAATAGTACACACTCTAAAGGTCTTAGAAAAGGAAGGTGGTTACGAAAAAATGTATATGGAAAATGTTGGGTTGTCAGATAAATTACATCTTTGCTGAAGTATAAGGCCCATTGTATTGTAGTCTTGGCTGGCCTGCTGGCATGGTAAAATAAATAAATACATTTGAGGATCAAAACCCACTATTCTTTCCTTACAGATAATAAGCAACGGTTAGCAATGTCCGATTCAGGAAGGAATCATTCATTTGAATGCACAGGTGACTGAGAGTGCAAGTCTACATTGCAATTCGATGACTGAGCTGATATTTGCAATGAACTGACGATTTGGATGATGAGGCAAAAATATACTTTAAAATAGAAGTTTTACAAATGAAATGTATTCGGTTACCTAACGTAACCTCGGTTCTCTCTAGAGAGGGAACGAGTATCCCTTTTATGTAAGTCATTTTAAGTATGTCATCTTTTCTCGAAATATTGAAGCCAAAAGTTATCCTTAATTTTGCATTCTTTGTCAACACAGTGCAGCAGCAAGCAGACCTAGAGCAGGCTGTCTAGCGCGCTTATTGGCTGCGCCGTAGCAACTGAAGCAGCCTACCACTGAGCCTGGCATGACGTCACGCCCAATAGTGGTGCTTCGTGCCCACTAAACGTCACAGCCCGCCAAGTGGGTGTAGCTTATCTTATAAAAGCATGGCTCGAAGGCTGCTTCCCTGATTTGATCATCTGAAGCTTGTGACGTGAGCACAATACTCGTTCCCTCTCTAGATAGAACCGAGGTTACGTTAGGTAACCGAGTATGTTCTCTTACGAGAGGTTCTAGCTTACCCTACGGGAACCCCTTGTCAACCCCGTGCTCACTAAGCATCCACATTATGAGTCCCAGGGAATCTGGGGAACACTGAAAAGTGGGAAATCAGGCGGTCAGCAAGCGGGGCGACACACACATAAGCACCCTTGGGAAATGCAGAGTGGCGCTGCCGGTCTGCATGTTACATATAAGCCCATATTAGTGCAGCTCAACCAGGAGAGCTAAACAGTTGAAAGTAGCCAGCGCACAAGAATGTGGGCAGAACATACACATATTAGACTGACTGAAGTCTAGCCTGCAAGGCGGGAACTTCCATGTTATAGAATCTCACAAATGTAGATGGGGAGGCCCAGCCCGCCGCCATATAGATGTCATGAATGGAAATTCTGCTGGACCATGCCCACAACAAGGACATATCTCTAGGGGAATGAGCCCTGATCCCCAGAGGGCATTGCAGACATTTTGAAGCAAAAGCAGCAGCAATAGTGTCCACCATCCATCTGGATAGGGACTGTTTCGAGGCGGCGAAACACTTGGTGCGCCCACCTAACAAAATGAAAAGCTGTTCAGAGCGTCTGAAAGAGGCGAGGCGTGTAACAGGGCAGATGAGGCTGGTTACGTAGATGCTGGCAGAGCTGACGGAGAAAAAACCTACGCTCTGAAGGGAGTGCCAATCACCTTCAGGACATAGCCATGTCTTGGTTTGAGGATGACCTTTGAGTCATTCAGGCCAAACTCGAGACACGTGGTGCTAACGGATCGCATGTGTAAGTCCCCCAGACGTTTGACTGATGACAGAATGGTTTTGAGCGAGAGGTATTTTAGATTCGTAGAATCTAATGGTTTCAAGGGATACATCTTTAGGGCCTCTAAGACCACAGAGAGATCCCAAATAGGAACCGAAGGTTAGCGCGGTTGGTTCATCCTTCTGGCTCCTCTAAGGAAGTGGATGACCAGCTCGTTCCTTCCTAACAACCGGCCTTGCTTCGACTCAGCGAACGCTGCGACGGTGACTTGCCCATTTTCAACAGCTTTTGAAGGAAGCCGAGCATCTGCGAGACTTCACCCGTTCTCGGGTCCAGATTTCTGTCGGTGCACCATTTGGAGAACACAGACCATTTAGATGCATAGAGCCATCTCGTAGAGAGAGCTCTAGGCTGCGTGATCGTGTTCATAACTCCTTCTGGTAGGACAACTGTTATCCTGAAACATTTTTAGGGAGGCAGTGTTACCCTTCTGGAAACGGTTACCAATGCTAGGTGTCGAACACGGCCAACACGTCCAACACGGCCTTCATAACCACAGAGTCCAGTTCTATTCCTGACACACCCTGATTTTTTAAGGGGGCGAGATCCGCCTCCATGCACTTTGTGAACGTACAGGGTGCTGGGGATAGGCCGAACGGAAGGACGTGTACTGATATACCTAGCCGTATAAGGCGAATCTCAAGAATGGTCTGTGACGGGGTATAATCTGAATCTGAAAATAAGCGTCTTTCAGATCGAGAGATATAAACCAGTCCCTCGGGCGAACTTTTGCGAGAATTTGTCTGGTTGTAATCATTTTGAACGGCCTTCTCATGAGAGCTTTGTTCAAAAGTCTCAGATATAAGATAGGTCTCAGACCTCTGTCCTTCTTGGGTACGAGAAAATAACGGCTGTAAAAGCCTGACTCGCTCAGAGAAGGTACCGGTTCTATGGCCCCTTTGCACAGCGTTTGGCTATTTCTGCTGGAAGTAGATGTGTTACTTCCGCATTCACTGTCAACACGGTCCGTGCTAAGAAACATGGGGGACGGTGAGCGAATTGCAGTGCATAGCCCTCTCTTATTGTGGTCAGCACCCACTCTGAAACCCCGGAATCGCTTCCCATGCTTTTGCATGTGTGGCCAAGGGGAGAATAGTCTCCGTGTCCCGATCGCGCACACTGTGGGCTTGGGGAATTGAACCGGAGATGTGGGCACGCGGCTTGCTGACAGCCGCTTTTGGCTGTTTCAAATGTAGCGACCCGATGGCCTGCGGGGTCTTCTGCACTTCGGATAAATGATCTACAATGCCATTGACTGCTGGGCCGAAGAGACCGGTAGGGGAAAGTGGCACGTTGAGAAATATGGCGCGCTCAGATTCCCTCATTTACACGAGCGTCAGCCAGAGGTACCTCTCTGTAACGGTGAGCCCAGCCATGCGTCTGCCAATTGCCTGTGTGCCGAACGTCTTAGTGGCGTGAAAGGAAAGGTCCAAAGGGGAAGACGAAAGAGACACTCGAGGGAGTTGATCCGGCGAGTACTTGGTTTCTTCAATGGGCTCCGGCAGTCTCTGTGGAGGTGTTTCTTCTTGCACGGTCCAGCAGATGGTGGAGTGACAGCTTCGGCACCACAGAGGTCTAGAGGAGCCCGCAGGGTCGACATAGATAGCTTCTCACAGTCAACGCAGCCTCCTGACGAAAGTGCGAGTGCTGCGTGGTCTTGGCCCAGGCAAAGAGCGCAAATCACATGGCAGTCTCCGTTGCTGAGCAGGGCTCGGCACAAGCCACATGCAGGAATTGCGAGGCATTTTGAAAAGAATGCTCGTGCTTTTTTAGAGAGAAGTGTGTGTCACAGCGGCGAGCACACACAAAATTAATTGCAATAGTAGAAACAAATACGATATGTCGCTGGATAGCGTAGCTGGCACGGAAGGCTTGAAGGCAGCGAGAAGTTGACCGCTTCCTCAGGCCTTTGCTTTGCTTGCAGTCGCTGATTTCAACTCTGGTCTGGAATCAAATGGCTCGTTTGTGACTCTCCTGTTCAAACTCGTTCATCAAAATGAACAAATCTTTTTTTCGTGTCATTTGGTTCATTCAACGAACGAAATGAACGAATTGACTCGGGAAAAGATTTGTTCATTTTGATGAACGAGTTCGAACAGGAGAGTTACACAGAACAGAGCAAGGCAAGCATTTAAGCTTATAAAACTTAAACTTTTTTTTTAAATGGCCGATCGTTTCGCTTGATAAGACCCTTATTCTATATCAGGAATCGTTTAAAGCCCATTGAACAGTTTACAGTTTGCACTGAAACTGTCTTTTGGGCCTTGAACCATTTGGTTACCAGAAAAGTGCATTATATTAAATCCTGCAATGTTTTAACGGGGTGGCAGTGGCTCAGTGGTTCATGTAGGTTGTCTACAAACCGAAAGGTTGGTGGTTCAATCCCCGGTTCCACCTGACCAAGTGTCGAGGTGTCCATGAGCAAGACACCTAACCCCGGTTGCTCCCGACGAGCTGGATGGCGCCTTGTATGGCTGCCGTCGGTGTGTGTGAATGGGTGAATGTGAGGCAAATTGTAAAGCGCTTTGGTGGCCATTGGGTCTATGAAAGCGCTATATAAATGCAGTCCATTTACCATTTACCAATGTTTTCATCAAAAACCTTAATTTCTTTTCGACTGAAGAAAGAAAGACATGGACATCTTGGATGACACTGGGGTGAGTAAATTATCAGCAAAAGTTTTTTTTTTAAAGTGAACTACTCCTTTAATGAACTTTGTATATAATTTCATGTGAATGCAATTATTAGATTTTAAATGATTAAATGTTTTATGAATCATATCAGCATTGAACTTGGGCAAAATAAATAAAATTAATTATAACAACCCCTTTAGAACCTAAAACAAAAACATAATACGTTTTGATTATTGGTTTAAAATATTTACAAATACCCCAAAGGGTATAACTTTATAAATACATCAAAATATCAAAACAATATAATACATTTTTTTCTGTTATTTAATTAAATACCTCTAGTTTTGTGTTGGCTGGGCTGTTGGTTGGTTTCAGTGGGGTTTTGGGAAGCTATCAGACATATTTACAAATATTAACACCATACAGCGTTTATTTATTTATTTATTTTTATTACAGGTTTTCTTTTTTCCATACCTATTGTTTAGGTACAGTTGAAATTCGCCTTTAAAATAATTTCCCCGTATTCCACATTGAAAAATTGTGATAAGCCAGGCAAACCCATAGGGCAAACCAGAATTAAATATTTTCAAGCTGAAAACTGGGCCTACCTACCTCATAAATAAATTTAGACTCCAAACTAAATTAAACCATGTTTTTGGATGTATGTGGCGTAATTCCGTTTTGGTGTAAAACTATATGGGGCTTTGAACAAGTTCTTTGAAACGGTTTAAAAGAACCGATTCTCAGAAATTAGCTGAACCTCACTAGTACTTTTTTTTCTTCTTTTTCTCTCTCTCCACATAGCGCCAAATGAACCGGTGACGTATACCAAGGGGGCGGGGTCTCGGGGTGAGGAGCCATGGCTTCAATGAAAACTGAGGTAAGAGCAGAGCAATGATTCTACATTGTAACTTAGTTTATCTGTGCAATTATGCTGTTTTTACCAGTTTGACTCAATGACTGGCTGTCAGACTGTTTGTGACACATTGAACAGCCGGTTGAAGCTTTGAGCGGCTAACCCGGGCACGTTTCGTCACTAGTCTTTCAAAGAGCCCGCCTGGCTGTCCGTTTCAGTGTGAAAACACGGTGCTTTTGTGCGAATGAGTGCTCGTGAAGCTTTGTGAAGGAAAATAATGGGGTGGCCTCCCTTTTTGCCGTGCGGCTGCTGTTGTCTGGAAACCTGAATACAGCTCAGCTTTGCTCTTTGTACACGGCTAGGTGATTGTTGTTATGCTAGTTCCAGGGCACTATCCGGCTTCAGATGCTGCTGTTTCAATATTAAATACAGCGGCAGTGCATATTGTTATATTGTTTGTACATCATCCACAAGCACACCCAGTCGTCCACCAGCCAAACACCCATCAGCCTATCCCTTTTGTTGGGGAATATTTTAGCGATACCAGTAGTTTGTAACGTCTTTCATGTAGGAAGCTGTGGCTAAAGGCTACTTGGTGCTAAAGCAGTTGTCAACATTAGTGTTGTGTTGTGAAAATACATGTACTGTTGGTTACACATCAATGGTTTTTAGACACCGGTTTGCTCTCTGGGAAGCTGTTAAATTATGTCGTCCGTAACGTTAGTTATAAATTCCAAGTCAATTAATTTAGAATTTCTGTAATAATGTTCACTATCCTCTTAGGATCCTTGTGTATTTTCGTCATATTCTAAACATTTCTAATTGAACTAGTAACCGAATAAAATGCAACTTTAGGACATTCAAACGATTATTACTATTTTATATTTCAGGAGTCATATGTTCTTGTGATTCTTCTTTTAACTGTCCAATAGCATAACATTATTTCAATATAGTAGGTGTGGTGATAAAATTTAAGAATCTTATTTGATTGATTGTTCTAACTAGGATTGGTTTCAAATTATGACAAAAATTCCGATTGAAATCCTGTACAGTCCTTTAGGAATGTTTTTGTCCAAATCATAAACATTGGAGGAGACATTCAGGATCTTGGTTTTATTTAATTTATTGGATAATATTGAAGTATTGCAGTTTTATTGCTGTTGTCTGGAGGGTGTTCAGGTTTTTAAATTAAGCTCACTATATGTAGTGCTATGAGGAAACACATCATCATGTTTATCTATTGGAGAGAAACTGCACTTGTTCACCGACAGGTGGAGCTCTGTGATTGGGCCTTCTTAACAGCTTCTAATGTCTGTTGTGGGAAGGAATGAGGTACAGTACATAAAATTATACAATTGTTTGTTGCAGAACAGTCTGAAGGTGTGAACTATGGTGAAACTTTAAGTGGAAACAAAAAAACTTTTTTGGCTAGGCTGAAATTTAACGAGAAGGGGTGGTAATCTTTTAGACACCTAACAATTTGTCAAGGGAATCAAGGGATAGTTTACCTAAAAGTCAAAATGGATACATTTGTAAAAAAAATGAAAGATAGTGGTGTCCAATGTTGTCTGGACCCCAACAGAACACAGAAAGTCATACAGGTTTAGAATGACATGAAAATGACATGAAAGCCCTTGGTTGATTGACACGTGCATCGTCTTTTGCTAGTGTCTGAGACATGTCAAATATAATGTGGTGAAGCTTTTGATGAATCTATGTAAATAAAACTTCTGGCTGATGGTTTAAATGGAACCATCTGTCCATAATTTAGCCACTTCTAATTTCTTTAGTCACTTCTTTACAAGGGTTACGTTCAATAATTTCTAGACATAGAAGTCTTGTTGACGTATTAGGGATTAATTGATACTGAAGTTGAACTCTCTGGTCTGATTATGTGAAATGTTTGGTGAAAACTTGAAAGCTGTATGTTTGACTACCAGCACTGGTATCTTGTTGTGGCCCAGATCAACCCATGTGGTAAAAACAATATTTTAGGAATTTGACATTTAGCAGTAGATAAATAAAAAATATATATATATATATGTTTTCTTCTGGTAGGAGTAAGAGCCCAAAGGTCCCACCCAACCAACTGCCAGCAGTGATATACAGTACATTGTCTAAGTTATAGGTCTGAGGCCATTAACTTAGTAGGAAGTTAGGCAATTTGCTCATTGAGGCTGATAACATTTCCATTGTTTGACTAGAAGTAGAGCATACAACTGAAAGTCGGTGGAGAAATAGTTGCACATTTGATGAATTTTGTCAGGTAGGCTACATTATGATGACAAAAATGTTACCTATGCTGCATAATTTGTTTCTGAAAATATGGTACTCATATTTTCGTTCTGAAGCAAATTCCCCTGCTGGCAGTGTTAATTTTGACGGCACAGTTTTGCTTTAGTTTTAGTCATAGTCTTTTGATTAAAATGCCATTTAGTTCTAGTCTAGTTTTAGTCAACTAAATATCACAAGTTTTTAGTTGACTAAATCAGCTAAAAAAACAGATTTAGCCTAGTTCATTACAATTTAAAGAGATTAAAATAAGAACAAATAAATGCAATAGAACAAAGATACAAATGAAATTAAGTGTTTTAAGTTTGTCAGGTATGTCTAACAGTAGAATTCCTACAGAAATTGAATAAGTAATAAAATTTAAAATAAGAGTGCAGAGTCTTCCTTGTGTAAATCCTTATTAAAGTTACTCAGTCAGAAAGCAGCGAGTGCTTTTTCTTTTTTTGTTTTTGCTTGAATTAACACAAAGGACTCAGACAGCTGCAGGTTTAGGCCAATGTCAATTTAAGAACTAATGCACAGAAACAATTATACATACCCAGGTGTTCCTCAACTGCTCACTTTCATATATCGAACTGTTTAAATGAGTACTTGCCAAAACAGGCAGTTTGACAGAACATTGTTTGTATTTGTCCTTTTAAAAACGTTAAGAGGCTAGATAATGTCTCGGTTATTGATGCAACCCTCGTTCCCTGAAAGAGGGAGCAGAGACTTTACATCGATAATGACATATTGGGGTCGATACTCACCTGGGAACTAGGGCTGCACGATTTGGGGAAAATGTCAATATTGCGATATGCAATTGCGGTGTAATAAACAAATGGTTTCACGAGTGCTTGCTTGGTTCTAAAGCAAAATGCACACAGATTATTTCTCAACTCAAACTAAATGATTACTTCTAAATAACTACTACTAAACAAACTAAATGACAACTAAATGATTGACAACACCTATAATGATCAATAAGCCATAGATGTCTGGATAAAAATGACCCAAACATTAATAATTATAGCCATCCAACATTACAGTGATTCCGTCATTAAAATTGAAAACTCAAATTTTTAAAAACATTTATTAGACTATAAATGCTTTTTAAATATAACAGTTTTTAATTAGTGATCAACCGATATATTGCCACGGCCGATATATCGGCCGATATTTAGAATTTTTTCAATATCGGCATCGGCCGATACGTTTTTCTGATTTACCGATGTGTTGGAAGCGGGACTGGTTCTCTGACATTGACAGCGCTGTGTTGGACTGGTTTGTGCAGCGGTGTTCCAAAGGGCAACATGATCAAGACTTTTGCGTCAACATACACACCACTTTCAAGTCAAGTGGCATGTTATCTATATGCATTTTGAGCCATTTCGTGAGATTAGTCTGCAAAGGGAGAGAGAGTGCGCGGGACTCGCTTTCGCGCTGCACTCGCAAGGTCTCGTTCTCTCCCTCTCTGCCATGCACGCGCCGCAGTATGTTCTTTCTCGCTCTAGATTCCGGGAGATTTTAACAAATTTGCGGGCATCAGGGAGACGCTATCAATATGCGGGAGACTCCCGGATCATCCCGGATGTCTGTATGGGATGGCCTTACAGCTTGGATAACGTGCACAATTGTGTTACGATTCAAAAACTTTATTGTTCATTAGACGAAACGAAAGCATTTCATTTTCAAATGTTTGTAAGCCGTGAGAAAGATTGCATAGATGTATTTTTTAAATATATATAAAAGCAATATTCGAATAGTAACTTTAGCATTCGAATAGTTTTGTTTTTTTTAAATATTCGAATTATATTCGAATTTCGGAATTCGTTCCAACAGCCCTAATTCATAGACAGAAACTGAATAAAGTAATCAAATGGAAAATAACACTAGATATTATTTAGTCCAGAATAAATTAAAGAGGTCTACATAGGCTATTAATCCTGATTCCTTTCATTTTAATTCCTTAAACTTGTTGTTTTGACAACAAAATTAATGACCGACGCAAATGGGTGCTGTTGTCTCTTTAAGAGCTAGGGCACGGATTCTGTGTGCATTATGCTGACATGAGTTTTATGCTTATTAAAGACAAAACAGACTATGTTTAGACTATTATACTCACAAAGACCGAAATTGACACAGTTTTGCATGTTAAAGCAATATAATCCGTGAAAAATAACTTTTGTTACTGGCCAACTGTTCTTGAGGTGGATTTTCTATGAATGTGCGCATAGTCATCCCAGAGAGCGCGCGAGCACTGATCAGTTTAAAATCGCCTGAATGTATAAACTGGTAAGACTAAAAAGACGTGCAAATGGTAAATTTAATTCACGATGCACTGCTGGCCCGATTGTGCAAGTCAATTTTCCGTCATGTCCCGACTCCTGAACGCGAGTGTGTATTATCGCGGCAGCGCTTGATGCTTGCCTTCCACAACACATTTTGAGAGAAGAGAAGACGCGGCACCGCTGAACACTCACGCTGTTTGTGAAATTGCGTATGGCAGATAGTTATTAAAGAACGATTTGATTTTATAATCTTTGTGGATTAGGATTGCGGGAATATCCCGCATTATAAATAGGAGACCTGCGGGAATCATTAGAATTATGCGCAATATCCGTGCCGAAATTCGAGCCCTGTGAACACACATACAAAATGTCTTTCGTCCTGTAGGCGTCCTGGAGAATATTTCTGTTCATCCTAAACTCATTTTCTATCGTCCCCAGGATGATAGGATGCCGTTAGTCTCGAGCCCTGGTAGCTGGATGTTCCAATACGTAGTGGACGCAGCGAGGGGTGTCTCGAACTATGGTCTCGACTGATCAGGCCCGGCCTGCAGAATAGGATGAGTGGCTAGGGGCGCCACTCATCCATAGGGTACGCCAAAATGAGCGAACAAGTTATTTTTTTATACTAATACTTTAATTTGTAATACTACTCCACAAAAACGGTGCATCAATCTTCCCCCGCCTAGAAAATGTGAAGTGCGTCAGAAACAGAGCATGCGTGCGATCAGTTTACTGTTGGAAATGTGTTGTGTAACTTCGCACCTCGGCGCATCCAATGTAGACTGCATTGCTTTCTTTTGAGTGTGCTGACACACTCATCCCCTATGCATCCCGTAGAGCCGGGGTGGGCAGCTCGTGCCAGCTCGAGACATGAAAGTATACTGAGTTTGGTAGGGGTTACATTCGACGCAGGCTTGTAAATGTGAGCTACGCGATCTTTTGATGGTTGAAAAAAATAAAGCCCATGAAACTATATTCATATGGCATGCTGAAATCTATGCCAATGTACCTGGGATGAAGACATTTCACACGCAACGCTGGCAGTCTGCCCAAGATGTGAGAACTCCTTCCTGCTGCAGAGTTCGGGGGTATCACTTGTCAACAAATGCACGCGTGTATTCCCTGGTGTAACCATGACAGATTTTACGACAGTAGTAGAAGACAACACTGTTTCCCATTTGTAGGGGGACTCTGAGAGCAAACATAACAGATGCTGCTTTAATGGCGTTAACAGCCCTAATTTGTTTATTTCATATAAAATAGTTGCATTTTGCGTCAAATAATCACATAGGTTTGACATCGCGATTGCAATATGATTAATCGTGCAGTACGACCAATCACCTCCGATTTGTACGAAAACGGTCCAATGAATGTTGATTTGCATGCCAAGCCACTCCTACCCGGATCTATGGGTATATAGGCTGGTGTTCTAATCGCCTAGCCAAGTCTGATTGTCCAAATGAGCCAGCGGGATGAGCTGGGAAGTGCTATCCAGTAGGGCTGTTAGAACGAATTCCGAAATTGGGGCTCATCCGTCCTTCAAGTAAGACGTTAAACCAAGGCCCTGACTCTCTGTGGTCACAAAAAAATTCTAATTTTTGGGCCAAATTTGCCCAGTGGCCTCTGTCCGTCATGGCCTTCTAATCATCTCCATATATATATATATATATATATATATAATTATACACCAATTGGCTTCATCACTATGTCTCCTGTCCACCAGTAAGCTGGTGGTGGGCGTTCTGGTGCAATATGGCTGCCGTGACATTATCCAGGTGGATGCTGCACATTGGTGGTGGTTGAGGAGATGCCTCCTATGTAAAACGCTTTGAGTGAAGAGAAAATTGCTATATAAATGTAATGGTTTATTACTATCCAGGCTCCCAAGCTCCACGCCAGCGGCACCAAAGGAACAACAGACGTACCTGAGGAAGGGCAGCAAGGAGCGCTGGGGCCTAAACTGGGAAGCATAGCTTCCTGAAGTAGAGGCAGTGACTGTGGTGTGACTCTTAACTGGCTCTGTGGCTGCCTCAAAGGAACTGGTTAGGAAGGTGAGAAGAAGCAGCATGTCCTCAAAATGTGAACTCCTGGCCTGTAATGAAAGAAGGGGTGGCTGAGAGTGAAGAAGAAGAGCGTTGCTCACTGCCAAACCACGCCCGGAGTGGCCCGGAGACTGAGGAAACTGCTCTTTTATTGAAAAAGTGGTGGAACAGAAATAAACTCCTTCTTAAATAGACTCTATGTGTGGCCTTCTCTATGTTGAACGGGGAGGTCGGGTTGACGTCTCCAAATGGGGAGGTCGGGTTGACGTCTCCGATCGGGCCGGAGCAGGTGTAGAAACCTCAGGGGGAATCCTTAACAATTAGCAGACTGGGGGCCACCCTGTAGCGGCCTGGTGGAGGTGGTATCATGCCAGGATAGGATGTGCTTAATGGCTTCAGTCTGCTCCTGGTCTGCCTAGAACTGCTGGGCAAAGTCCTCGATGGTGTCATCAAAGAGGCCAGACTGGGAAATGGGGGCTTTGAGAAAGCAAACTTTGTCAACATCCTTCATCTCAGACATGGATTTCCTGAACCACCAAGGTGGAACTCGTCAGGCCCGAGGCCCGGGCCACGTCAGTCACTGTGTGCAGTTCCTGCATCAACCCCGGCTCAGAACTACCCATGTGCAGTTGTGTATGTGCTTTGGCCTAATGGATTTGCAGGATGGCCATTGCTGTTGGAGGTCGGGTTGACGTCTCCGGTCGGACTGGAGCAGGTGTGGAAACCTCATGGGGACTCCCTTAGCGATTAGCAGACTGGGGGCCAGCCCGTAGTGGCCTGGTGGAGGTGGTATCATGCCAGGACAGGATGTGCTTAATGGCTTCAGTCTACTCCTGGTCTGCCTAGAACTGCTGGGCAAAGTCCTCGATGGTGTCACCAAAGAGGCCGGACTGGGAAATGGGGGCTTTGAGAAAGCAAACTTCGTCAACGTCCTTCATCTCAGACATGGCTTTCTTGGACCACCAAGGTGGAACTCGTCAGGCCGAGGCCCGGGCCACGTCAGTCACTGTGTGCAGTTCCTACATCAACCCCGGCTCAGAACTACCCATCTGCAGTTCTGTATTTGCTTTGGCCTAATGGACTTGCAGGATGACCATTGCATGCAAGGTGGAGGCGGCCTGTCCAGTAGCACTGTAAGCCTTAGCAGCCAGGGCTGAAGTCATCAATCAAGCTTTGGATGGGAGACGTGGACAATTCTGCTAGATGGCACCAATATTGCACTCTCCATCTGGAGAATCTCCACGTAACCTTTGAAGGCCCCACTATTGAGGGTAATGTGATTGGTGGAGGCTTTGGAGAGTGAAAGGTGCCTTCCACAACTGGTGAACCTCCTAAAGACGGAACTCTCCTGTAAACCATGCGCTGCACCCAGGAAACAATCATCCAATCGTGACCGCTAATGACAAGGTGGAGGATTCCATTCAAGTCCAATACCCGCGGCAGCCCAGTCAGGCATGGCCAACAAGTTTGAATCTGATTCAGTGTGAGCGACCAGCTCAGCCCCATTTTTTCTCCAGAAGACAATAGCCTCTTTCCGATGCTGCTCCTAATTATGGATGCTAATAATTAACGAACGATTGATTCATTGTCAAATAATTTTATCAATAAAGCTTTTGATGGTCGATTAAGCAAGGTCATCATTAGAGTGCATAGTTTTGTGGTGTGTGTGGCTCGTGTGCATAATAAGTGAAGCAGACACACAATGAAAAAATAAGCAAGAACACCGTAGTTACATGTTCTAGATGTATTAATAGGTGTGTTAGCCTGGAATTGGCAATGCGCAGACCGATCGGTGTATGACATCGAAGTAACGCGAGAGCGGTAATAAGCATACAGAGCCGTGTGCTCTCTAATCGCTCTTGCGTTACTAGTTTGATAACATACACAGATTGGTTAGCACAGTGCTACGGCACTTTAAGTCAAACGCACCTCATGTCTTCAAGCCATCCAATGGATTAGGTAGGCTAGCTGTTTATTTCGAAACATACTCAACCACGGGTCCAAAAACACTGCAAGCACACCTGAGATCCTGTTTCCATTAGAAGAACTTTCAAAAGATATTGGAATCATGCATCATTATCGTGACATGAACCGGTCTATCTGTTATGTACAATGATTTTACAGATCTCATTTTATATAAAGCATTTATTTTTTCACGCTAGGAAATTAGAGCACATTTAATATGTCGTTTAAAAGCACTTGTTACCTGATGATTGAATTCCCCATGTTCACTGTAAAGCCAAGCTTCTAAGCTTTAAACTGACTCCTATTTTGTGTTGGTTAAGTATCGTGATTAATTAGTAAATTTGACTGAGAGTCAAACCCGTTATCATTGTGATTTACTTTGGAAAACAATTTTGTCCGAAACCAAATTTATTTTCTTTATTTTATTGAATATTGCCAAAAAATGCTGCATCATTATTAAAAACATTGCTTTGTATCAGCAGAGCCACAGTTTTAACACCCTTTGAATCAACCTTCTCATTGTTTACTTATAGTTGACTCTCTCTGCATATATAAAATGTAGTATTTTTATTTTAGAAAATGCACTACGAAGTTGAGACGTTTCATTTTATGGATATACTCATGCCTCTTGCTTTGCAGAAATCAAAGGGAACTACATTAGACAAGGTCTCGACCTCAGTTACTCTGTTAGAAAACAAAAATCGAGCCTGATTCTTTTTCTTTTGGGTGGTTTAATCATTTCCAGATTGTGTACATTTTAATGATATTTGATTTATAATGACTAGATGTTGTTTAGAAAAAATATGTCAGATATGTGAATTGGAAACCCATTTTAAGAGTCAAATGATCAATCCAAATGATCTTTTGAAGATTTTTTTTTTTTTTTTGCCTAATAGCCAAACCACATTCCTTAAGATTGTCATACTGTAATTCATGTTGCAGGAAACAGTTTGACACGTAATAACTCATGTTTATGTGTAAATGCATTTTTTGACATTTTTGACAAAGTCAAATAAAACATTGATATGCTTATTCAAAAATGTGCTGTTTATGCATTCATTGCATCTCTTTATAGTTAGAAACCTTTGAAGTATCACGATGGTTAGATTGAGGAACAGCATTAGAGACACCATTGACTGTAGCTAGTTGCCGTTCCATAAAATGGCTGCAGTGTTGTTTTTTTCTGCTCTTCCTTCTTCGTGAAGAACAGTAGAGCTCAATCTGAGCATGCTCAGTGTGGGCTATGTCAGAGCTTTATACAGCAAGCTGGTCATGTGACCTGTGCTCAGGGACGGTGCATGTGTGGGAAGATAACTAGTCATTTGGAGAGTGTAAATTTGTTTCCTCCTCCCCCATGAATGAAGACCACTGCTTAAGGCAGGTACAACCTTGTTGCTGGAGGGTTTGCCCTCTAGTGAAGCAGGATTATTTCCATCTCCATTTTTGCTTTTGTGGTCAAGGGTACAAACATTGCCAGATAGCTGCTGCTCCCAACTGGTTTGCTGTAGGTTTTTTGAAAGGACTGGACCTGGTACTCTAAACATCTATTGTTTTGGAGCTTGAAAATTTGTGTTACTTCTGATTTAGGATATCATCTGATTCACCTCGCTGTCATCTTTCTGATTAACTTATTAAGCTCTTGCTTCAGGATCTGTAGAGCTGGCCTGTCTGAAGTTGGGCAGGAACTTGTAGCAATATCAGTGCTAAGCCTTGTCCTGCGCTCATCCCAAATCTGACAATCATGGATGTTTTTTTTTGCACGTTTAGCTGTACCCAAAAAAACGTTTTCTAGTTGTGTACCTTGTGTCTTCATCAACTTGACGAATAACCATGATCTCTTTAAAGGTAAAAAGGGTAGGCCTAGAATTCTTTTAAAACTCACTTGTCAGGTTGTCGACCATTAGAAAAATCTGTAGCCTCCTAAGTTCCTGTCAAGTTGTAGACGAACATTATTAGCATTGTTACATGGTTTACTAAAATGTTTTTGCATTTGTCTTCAGTGGCTGAAAAGAAGAACTTGAAAGTGGGATAAACTTGAGCAGCCAAGCAAAACGAGCCGATTATGCAGGGAATCCTTGATGCTTTTCTTGATACCCGAGTCACATTGGCTGCCTATAATCAGCAGTGCAAAACATAGACTGCTGCTCCGCTTGCTGGCAATGAGCTTTGTTTTGCTGGCTGGTCCTGGTGTAGATTCCATTGAAGTGAATACTAGGATCCCTTTGCATTTGCAAGAAGCTTGTTTGCATTCCTGAAGCCATTTGGATTTCTCAAAATCCAATTCTTTCTGTGTGTGTCTATACTATTTTGCTATTTCTTTTGTGATAGGATGATTAAAAACCAAACTGTAGATTCAGGACAAATTCAAGGAACGGATAGGCCATCCAAAAGGGTTGTGATTAATAGTCAAAGTGTCACACTTTTCTCTTTGTTTGAATTTTTCCCCGCTTCCTTCTCATTCTTTTCCATCTTTTTGTTGTAGAAGACCAGGAAAGCACAGAAAATCTTAGCTGCTTCCCAACTGGAACATAGGAAACTATATTGTTGCTTGGGGAAAAAGATTTTCAGGGCCTTGAATATGAAAAACATGGCTTCCATGAAAGCAGACTCTGTGTCAGTGGTATGAGGTCTGACTACAAAATGACAGTGAAACTCCTAGTATGCAGTCCTCCGTTGTGAAGCTACATTCTGTGGTGGTGTCAGTAGTACAGTTATTTGGCAGAATTATGATTAAGAGACTTTTCCTGCCCCTGCCAAGTTTGGAGGACAAGGCCTTGAAATGTGTTGAGAAATGATTCTTGCAAAATCAAAAGGAATTTCATGAACTTTCATTCTTTTTGAGATCTATTTAGTTACTGCTGAAGTTGAGCTATTGTGCGAAACATTCATTGGTTTTGAGAATCTGTTGTTGTTGTTTTTTACCATTTGGAAGAACAATATTACATTGTTCTTCCTGGCAGTGTTGGAGTAAAAATAAAATATGATAAAACAATATTACTGTTGTCTACTTCCTGATGCGACCGGCCATGATGCATATTTAAACAATTTAGTTTGAGTGTGTTCACATACACTACTGTTCAAAAGTGTTTTTTTTTTTAAAATTGGCATTTATACTTTTTTAAAGCAAGGATACATTCAATTATAAGAAGTGAAAAGTTATTCTAAATTGTAATAATATATTTCACAATATTGCTGTTTTGCTGTGTCTGTGGCAGAGAAATTAGAGCATACAATACTTCTTTCAAAAACATTTTAAAAAACCATACCGACCCTAAACTTTTGAACGTTTGAAGTCTATTTACATTTTAAACAATAATTTTGGGCAGGACAAATCGAAGGGCTTGTCACTTTTTTTTAATTGCGAATATGCTTTAGTTGTGTCTGTAAATCATGATTTGCTACTTGCTGTTTTAGGGGCGGGGCATTCTCATTCTAAATTGCTTTAATGGACAAAATCCAGTGCAGTGCAAGAAATACATTTTTTTTTGGCTTGTTTTCCCTGCAAAACTAGCAAACTGTGTGAATGCTCTGTGCGAAACACATAGCATATTAATGGCCTAAAAGATAATAGACATGGACCTAACTTTTTTTTTTTGTTTATTTCATGGAATATTTGAAATAGCATTTTCATTGGAAAGAGCAAAATAGCCTTAATTCCAATGCGTTTGTCAAGCTTGTCTGTTTCCTCATGATTAGTAATACAGCTTGTTGAAATATACCAGATTGTGCTGTTGAAACTATATCCGTGTATTTGGGAAATATACTATTCCTCAGTGTCTTTTAAAGGAGTCGTTTTACCTTCATAGACTCAAGTACACAGCGCTTGTTGAAAGTGCAGAATGATTTCAGTTTTGGATACAGGGAAATTTAAGCTGATTTGCAAAGACTATATCCCATCTTCATTGTTTTTCATTAGCCTTGCTATTACATGTTTGACCACCAGCCCGTAAATAAGCAGCATGTTTATTTCTGTCTCTGACTTATACAATTTTACAAAACAACTAGTTTTCTGACAGATTTGATTTATACCAACAATTAAAAATGTTGTTGTTTTTTTTTTTGTGTAAATGGCTTCTCTGGGCCTTGTGTCTCTTGTGACATCCGTGGCCGTGCCCTTCTAAGGGGCTCAGTGGAGATAAAGACCTCTTGAGAGATGACAACAGATTAAGGATAACACGATCTTGCTCGTGGTTCCTGTGGTAGACTGCAGAGCTTCATGTTTCTATTGCTTGACCATACCTTTTCTGGTCCTTTCCAGCGATTGAAATGGCTGGCTGAATTCGTTGTTGCCCTGCTCTCAGGAGGAAAAAAATTGAAATTTGAACTGACTGAGCATGCTCAGTGTGAGCTTTAGCTAACTCGACCGACAGAGGGAGCCTGTAGGTCACATGATCAACAAGCCGGTTGAATGCTTGAATGCGGGAGGAGAAGAGAAAAGAGGAGCAGTCAGCTCGAAGCTCTTTCTCCCTCAACGGAGGCCATCGTTGTGAAAGCAGGTATGAAACCAATGGAGGGAACACATTCTGTGATTCAATGCTTGGGTTCTTCATCATGCTGGTTCTGAATGTGCATCGTTTGAGACTCATCATCTTGATGCCTTGTGTTTTGCCATCACTTAGTCATCTCACTATTCACTTTCAGTCCATTGATGTTCAGAGGAGAGGAGCGCTCTCAGAAAAGACTGAAATATGGCACCCAGACTAACTCTGAGCTTTGAGCCAGTGGTGTAGTCAACGGCCTTCTAAGCTGAAACAAGAGTGTGCAGTGTCAAAATCCGTTTGAGCTTGAAGCCCTCAACAGTGGCTTTTCCTTCCTTTACAGAGGTCTGAGTCAAGTCTTTGAAGTCTTTGGAGAAAATACAGGGGATTAATAGCGTCTGTGGTCAGATGGTTGTTTCTTCTGTTGGCACTGAGAAATGTAAAGCAAGAGAAAAGGAGTTGTTTCTCAATACTGCTCAGGTCTCATTTTGAATCCTCTCTTTTGAGGTTCTGTACCTTAGTTTGTATTTCTTCATTTTGCCTGTTGTCATCTTCATTGATCTGGATCTAGATTATTTTGGATGCCTTTAAAGAGTGGAGACTGCATACTATTTATTCTTTTGAAATCTTTTTCATTCTTTTTTTATGCAATTATTTATCTGTTCACATGATTTTTTTATTAATTCATGCACCCTCGTAATCTTTAATCAAAAGCTCACAACATCTCTTCCCTGATGGTTTGTTCACCAGTCCAGTGATGTGAACAATCTTTTCTATGGACAACATTAAGTCCTGCCTTCATTTTTATTGTCCGAGAAGCTTTCTCAAACTGAAAAGTTTCTTGCTTACATTAAATAGTATTAAATATGGTTACGTTGAATCTTAATCTCAAATGTTTTACCTTTGGCAGTAAGATCATATTGATGTTGGAAATGGCTGTTGTTACTTCTGGTTCATTTGTTACACTGGAAATAGGCTGGCAGGCGAGTCAATTGTAGGCGCATTGCATTGTGGGATACAGTATTTCTCATTGTGTGCTATGACTCATAATCTGGATATTTGATGCATAATATGCATAATGTGTACAGTATGCAATGCATAATATATCCTGCAGAAATAGTAAGAATAGTACTATTCAGACAAGGACATTGTTCAGGAAAAACAAGAACAACGTTTGCATGTCCAGACATGCCAGTGTGAAGAGACTAGACTAGTACTTCTGAAAACCTGCTTTTTGTATGTTTTCTAAAGAGACGCATTTGAAATAGGCCCAGTTGCAGAGAGACTTTAATAAGGAACAGGTTCTGTGACAACAGATGACAGTTTAGTGGTTAGTCTTTGCTGCAAGACCCAAAGAACGAGGCCTGTTGTTTTTTGCCCGATCATCTGATTTCTTGGTCTTTTTATGTCTTCAAATGCGAACTGACTAAACACAGTGGTATAAAGTCATGTTGATTTTTCATTTTGTTTGGTACTGCATTCATTTTGAGTTGTAGTCCTTTGTAGTTTTTGTGTATCAGTCCTTATTTGTTGCTTTTCAATGGATTGGTCACATTGTCCGGTATCTTGTCTCATATATATATATATATATATTTTTTTTCATTGATTGCCATTTATGTTTGAGTCACAGCCGCAGCTGACACATCGTACTGTGGCTTCGACTCTGATGTTTGGTTGCACACGTAACTGGATATTATACTGAAATGAAGGTGTGAATCATTTTTAGGGCTCTCATATTTCACATGTCCTCATTAAGACATTGCGTTCTCGGCTGCAGTGCGTAGAAGCTATTAGGAAGGTAAGGCCAACAAATACCTTATGGGGTTTTGTTGTTTACACTTCAATCTCTACTGCTGAATGGCAACAAAGACAAACCCGTTATCTCTGAATCCACAGCTTATATTATTCAAGTCAAGTCTTAAAATCCCACTGGGCAGCTGGTTAATTCTTAGCTGATACCAGAAAAGCGGATCATATGCATGTGGAATTGAAAAATCTGTCTATTCATCTGAAGAGATGAAAAGTAATGCTGCGTTTGCGGCGCTCTCCATGGACACTGAAATAGGTCATTAGTGGGAACAATATTTCCCAACTGGCTTTTGATAAACCATAAGCTGGTTTAGTTTTCAGTATTATAGTAGCAGGTATATTTATTAATGAGGAAAAAAATTACATTGTGAAGTTAAATGGTTGATTTCCAGACAATGTTTAGACGGGTTGTGTGTGTTTGTGTGTTTTGTTTGTCTGTTTGTTTGTTTAAACGAACCCCAATATAGTCTTATGTGTGCGTATAATTTTTAGTAGTATAAAATTTTTATTTTATATCGATTCAGTTTTTAATTGCTTCTCAATTCTTGTTCTAAACCCTAAATGTGTTCGGCGTAGATAGATGTTGGTCTCCTATACCCCATTCACCCAAATCCCAATCCAGTACCCCATATCCAGTGGAAAACATTCACTGCCTGGCTTGTCGTATCAGTAAACACTGTGTTACAACATGGTGGAAAGGAGCAGGAGGCCCTTCCCTCCTCTTTCCTCTACTGGGCATGTTCCCTGTTTAGCCTGTAGGGGGAGATCAAGGGAAAAAAACTGGATAATCGGAGTCAAATGCTTTTCTCTCAATAAGAGGCATGTGGAAGCTGATATCTGGGATCTGGCTCAGCTGGTCTGTTTGGAAAGTGTTTTGGCGACAAAAAGATCATTGGAGTTAATGCTCACGGTGGGAGACTCTGAATGGAAAATAATGAGAAATGCAGATTTTTTTGTTTGTTCATTTTGGTTTTAGATTTGGTAGTAGTAGGGAACTTAGTGTTCTCTTAAGTTCCCTTTAACATTTGAAGCTAGTGCACAGACTTGGGTCCTCCTTGGGTCTTGAAACTATACTGAATAGATTTCTCTCATATGTCTATCAAAAAAAGTGTGTTTAAGTCATAAAATTACAGAGGTCCATTGAGTGTGTGGCCATTAATTGCTCTACTCTGACACTGTTCTATGAGAGGGATTTACCTTTCAAACTGTATGTTTGAAAGTCTATTGTTATTAGTCGACCATTGTTGATCACTAGACAACACTATGCCAGTCCATATGTAATGAACTCATAATGTTGGTAGCAATTGTCGGATATTTTAAACCGGTTTTCTTTTTAATTAAAGGTCTTTTGCTAAAATTTGCGGGGGTTTTTGTGCAACTGTTTCTTTTTCTGAGACCCTGTCATGTTTTAGGTGGAAAATTGTCTTTTTAGCTATTCTCTTAATGCCTCAAGAATGTTTTTACAAGATAAGGAAAATAGCCTAATGCTCTAAACTATTTTCTGAGGAAATCTCTAGACCAATGATTCTCAACCAGGGGTAGAGGGGGCACATGACAGGATTTGGTTTTGTAAAACCTATTAGGCATTATCACTTCAAATAGAAACATGACTGTCCTGTCAATTGATTTGAATATGATTTATCTTCTGATATGTTTTTACTTATTAAACAAAGCAATTAAGACGCTATAGACTGTCATAAAGACTTCAGTCAGTTCTCATTAACGATTGTACTAATGACTGTGATATTGAGCTTTGGTGCTAATTACTTGCCATGTGACAGTCTGCAAATGTCTTGATAATCTGGATTTCGTTCATGAAAAAATGTGCAGTTACTGTGGATGGAGGGGTATTTGATGGGGCAGTTGAGGCACAAAAGACAAAAAACGGTTGGGAAACATCTCTAGACCAAGGATTTGCATACAATTTGTTGCAATTTTGTTATCCCCAAGGTACGACTGCATCAGAGATGCAGCTGAATGCTGGTGACACAGAGCGTCTCAACGTGGCAGACCTCAGTTTAACCACAATCTGTTGGTCTGATTTGATAAGGTGTGATGGGTTCTTTGCAGTGTCAGTGGGGCAGATCTTGCTTGATTTGGTCAGGGAAAAGGGGGACTCTTATTATGAAGTGGCTCCCCTTGTGGTGAGAGAGAGGAACAGAAAGCCACACGACCTCCTTTGTTGCAAGAGCAGCTCCAACGAGCGGCAGACATTTTGTGGCTGCGCAAAGGAAAGCAGCCGGTGCATCTGCCAATCAGATGAGGTCTGGGGATCGAGGCTGGGGTGGGGGAGGGGACAAACGATGGGAGAAAGCTTGGATTTGCTTGTAATTACTGCACCCTGTGACCTACCTCTTCCTTTTTGAGCCTGGCTGCAGAGATTCACTCCAGTAGTTTGAGGCTGGTATGTGAGTGAGACTTTATGCACCACTTCAGTTGCATGGCTCGTAGACATCCGTTTTTGCTTCCAGATGCAAAAATCAACAAGTCTATCTCATCACCTCATTCCTTGCTGTTTGTGTTTTTTTTTAAAAAATGTTTTTCAATGACAAGCCAATTGGGTGAAGCTGGAATCCTTGATGAAGGTGATCACCTGGCATTATTACAGGTTTCTTCTGGCTACCTGGGATGTGGGGTAGTAAGTTGAGTAGTAGCTCAAAGGATTATGCATGATCTTAGGCCAAAGTGAGCTTGACTTGTATAATGGGAGTCCTGTAGATATATTGTCTTCAGGAAGGAGACCTTTAGGCATTAGACTCTTTCTTGAGTTGCATTTTCTTGTCATCTCGTTAGATCTCAGGGATGTGGCATATCTAAGAGAACCAGCATGTTGTAGGTGCGTTTGGCAGAAGGGCGCCTTTTTTAGATTATTAATTTTTTGTCATATCCAACGAGGTCTGTTTTTAGGACTCTCCAATGCATCATTAGAGAAGGCTTTCTTGGAAGTCTGTTTTTGCAGGGAGATCAGATAATCTTTTCTAAAAAAGGGATTTGTTGCCAGTGGTTTGTTTTGCTTCACTTATTGTAGCAGGAGAGATGTCTACATGGGCTTTATCAGTCTCTGGATCGAGCCGTGTACTTCCAGTGGACCATTTGTGAAGAACGAAAGTGAACAATTCCACCAGTACATGAAAAATGAGAGAGAGAAAAAAGTGCCAATTTTTCCTCGGCATCCACTGTATTTGTTTTTCCTGTTCTTATTATTATACGTCATATGATGGCATTGGGCCTTGTCATGACTGGTTCAGGTGTGATGAACCAGTAGGCGTTTGTTGAAACCAGTTGTGGGTTATGGCATTGGGAGATGTTGAGTCTCTTAAAGATATGACCTTGATTCAGGAGTGATTGACAGCTCAAAGCCCAGCCAATCAAAGCACTTGTTATTCAGATGTTGTTTTGACTGAACCTGTGGGATAAGCCTCTCACATTCCCAAGGGACATCTCCATGCTTTTTTCTTCCTTGCTAGTGTTTGTGTTCTGTTGCCAGTGGCCATAATTATTGTCTGCTATTTTGAGAAACTATTTTAATCCAAATTCTAATTTGATCTGCTTTTATACTCAAGCTACTTAAGTTGTTTTAGACCAGTTATTCCTGCCATCAGCTTGGCTTGGACATTTGTGAAGTTTCATTAATTGGCTTTGTGCAATCTCTCCCCTCTCTTTAAAATTCTATTATTTGTTAATCCTCTGAAAGTTATGGTTTGCATATTTTTTTTTCCCCAATAACATTTCATATGTAATGGAAATCCAATAATTCAACTGTGTTTTTTCAGCCCTCCAGTTTGGCCAATGGGGATACGGGCAAGAGGGAAACCATGAAGTCTGAGGGGACAAAAGAGTCTTGCAGTGAGGATGGTAAATACAAAATTTGTTTTAATACATCTGAATATTTGTGGTATAATGCTGATAGCCATGTATTGATTTGTTTGACCCTTCCTTGATAGGTGAGTTGTTTAAATTCTTTATTGCAAAAAGGTGCAATATTTTTTGGTGTCAAATATTATGTTAACTTCATCCACAGTAGTCCTACCTAAAAATGATTTAGAGAACTATACAGCTTAAAATAAGTGCCTAACTATTATCTTTATCCGTAACTGTTAAGATTGTGAAATCAATCATCTTTTTCTGTTATTTTTCTTGTAGGAGGAATTGAAAATCACACGAATGGGCGACCAGAACCTCTCAGAGAGGCCACTGAGCTAAATGGGACCTATGAAAACACGGACACAAAGAGAACTGAACAGAACCTTTCTACACAAGCATCACCAGCCCGATCGCCATCTATGGAGAACGGGCTGTCAGAGACTGAGCCGCCCCATGGCTCTACAGTGGGGAGTAATGGATATATTTTAAGCAAACAGCAGGAAGACACAGTGTCAGCCCCACACAGGACTAACTGGTCCCCCATAGGGGGTTCCACATTGGGGCATGGGACTAAAAGCTTGCCACCTTCAGCTTCTATGTTGCGATCCCCAGACCAGGGTTCTTCAAACAGTGCCGCAAACCTAGGACTAAGCCCAATGGAGAGGCGAGCGGAAACAGAGACTAAAAACGGCAGAGTATCGAATACACCCCCACCAACGATACATCGAGCACGCAAAACTATGTCAAGGCCAGCCTCAAACCAGACTCTAAAGGTATAGATGATTTACCGCCACGAAATTTCTTCTACATTGTCTGCACTAGTCATGACAGCAGTGCATTCAGCACTGAACATTCTATAATACAATGTTTTGGTATTTTTATTTTAGATCTGCTCATGAATCATGATCATTTCTGTTTCTCCTTCAGCTTTTTAATAGGGAAAATAAAGAGCCAGTCATGGTGAAAGATGACGGTGTCGGCAAACCAGAGGCAGTGCAGCCACAGCCATCTCCAATCCAGATTCAGAATCAGCTACCTCAAAGCAAAACTGATGCCACACTTGTACTAAACACCACACCAGCCAAGCCACAAACAGGTTATTCACCATATTACCTTTCTTTGCGACAAAATTAGTCACTCTAATGCTTTTTTTAATGTGGCATTCTATTTCGAGAAACTGTTTTGAGCATTATTGAACATTTAATTGTGCTTATTTATTGCCATTTAGATTATTACCTTTGCTGTCAATTAATGCTCACCTATAGTTATAATTTAATGTTAAATTATTTAAAAAATATGATTAAATTATTTAAATTAAGTAATGAATTGAAAATAAAGTATGATGTATGCATATTGTTTATTTTAGGCACAGCTATGTGTTAATATTTAACTTTGAAGTCAAACACACAAGTTTGCTTACAAATAGAAATGCAGATAATCCAACCTGCATTTTACAGATTTACATGAAAACTGTTACTTTGCTTTTACAGAGAATAAAGTACTTGAAAACAGGCTTGTATTCTAGAATTCTCTCTTTATACATTGACAGTTGAACCCAGACCTGTCTCTCCCTCAGTAGCAGCCGTGTCAAGGAAGAAGAAAAGAAAAATGGGAACATATAGTCTTGTGCCCAAGAAGAAAAATAAAGTCTTGAAACAACGCACAGTTCTGGAGATGTTTCAGCATATGTCCCAGTCGCCACCCAACCCTCAGGTCAGAGATTGAACCACCAGATTGGCAAATACCTTTTATGTTGTTAATATAAGGAATATTTGAATGGTTGCTTAGATTGTTAGTCTGAGTCTTGACCATTATTAATGCTTTCTTAATATATTTTCATTGCCAATTGGTTGACCGTTCCTGTACTTCTTGAAGCCAAGAAACGTGAACCTTGACGTTAATGCCTGCCTTTTTATCCATTGGCTTCACATCAGCCAAAAGAGGTCGTACATGTGAATGGAGAGAGAATGGACAATGAGTCTGATGAAGAAGAGTCAGAAGAAGGAGAAGACACAGAGGATGATGAGGAGCTGGTCACTGAGGACGGAGCCAAAGCTTCTCAGGAGGGACCCAAAATAGCTCCAATCTCTCAGGTGGGAATTTATCAACAAAGTGGCAGGGATCAATTATTTTTCTCCATCTTGCCTTAAGTTAAAAATTGAAAGTTGAGTTGCTTATCTAGTCATTACAGTTCCCTTTAAGGTTCCTAATTATTTTTTGTTTTTCATTCATAAGCCTCTTGATGAAGAACAGGAGTCTGAGGAGTCACCGGATGGCGAAGAGGAAGGAAATGAATCCGACTTGGTGAGCTCCTGAACATTCTCTAATTTCACCAAGTATCAGAAGAAACAGTCAGTAACCAAGAGTCATTTAGATGCAATACTTTGTGACAAAATTATTTCAGCGTTGTTGACTGTAAGTTACTTCTGTTCTCCTCAGAGTTCGGAGTCCAGTTTGAAAAAGAAATGGAAAAAAAAGGTCAAGGGAGACCACGCCTGGCTCCGACCATCAAGAAAACGCAAGAGGAAACTGAAAGCGAAAACAGAAGGACTTTCCGGTACATAGTGTTTAAATGCATGTTTTTCCTGAAATATCTGCTGAAGGGCAACACATCAGCGGTTAATATGAGGTAATTTACAAATGTCTTTATGTCTGTCCCATCATTACTTCAGGAATGGAGTTCCAGTCTCAATCTGAGAGCCAGAGTTCCCCATCAGGCCCCCCGGACTGTAGGAAAGAGTATAAAGAAGTCCCACTAAACTCGCTCAACCTGGCAGCACAGGAAGCCTTACTGACATCTCAGAGTTCAGGTGAAGCAAAATCCTGTGGCATATGACATCCTTGCTATTTAACTTGGGGAAGCATTGAATGATCTTGTAAATTAAAACAATGGTCTAAATATTAAAACAACAAAGATATTCTTAGTTTTATATTTGAGACTTTTCCATTTGATTTGGTTTCAAGCTCAGCATCTCGAGGACAATGTATTTGTGCAACGTTCAGAGGATGAGTTTTGTCAGGCCTTTGTGGTGGCCTCCATCTTGGATAAAATGAGTCATCAAGTCTCAACCGATGTGGTGCCACCTGGTGGTCATGTGTTTATTGTCGAGCAGTCCATCTATCCAGTACATCTATCCAATATTTATCATTTTTATAGATCTGAAGTAACATTGGCTTCCTGCTATCTGTTTGCAATGATGGTTTTTCAGGACTTGTGTGTGATTATTTGAGTCTTAAAGATGGTGATTCTTAGCTGTTTCAGGGACAGTGGAGAGCACAGATGCTGACATGGTGCAAGAACTTCCCCTTTGCAGCTGTCGTATGGAGACTCCCAAGAGCAGAGAGATCCTCACGCTCGCAGACAGAAAGTGTATGGCAACAGAGAGCATTGATGGCCAGGTGAGATGGTTGTCCTTGTGAATATGTAGAGCAATGTTGGTTGAAGTGATTGCATTTTTCAGGAATGCATTGTCTTGCTAACATGGTGTTTCTTAAGGCTGGCCCTTGAGGTCCACTCGCTGAGGTCGTTCTCGCATGCCTGTAACTTTCAAGTAAATCCTGAAGACCTTAATTAGCTTGTTCTGGTGTTTGGTTAGAGTTGGAGCCAAACTCTTCAAAAACCTCAAGGGCCAGAATTGAGAACATCTGCTATACACTATCGGAATACAGTTTGGGTAAAGTTTTGGAAATGTGATGAGGTGAATAATTTACTTCAGTTCAGCACAGAAGGTCCTAGGATTCATCTAACTGCTGAATACTTGGTATCTTTATATTTTTGGTAACATTCTGTTTTATGTTACAATACAATTTTTTTTTTTACTCTTTTTAAAAGCTGAGGTTCTGAACTCTTTTCTAATTGGTTCCCTGTTGTTCTGGGGTAGCTGAGCCGTTGTCAGAGTGCAGTGCTGAAGCACGAGATGATGAGGCCTTCAAACTCTGTCCAACTGCTGGTTCTGTGTGAGGACCATCGCACAGGCATGGTCAAACATCAGTGCTGCCCAGGCTGTGGCTTCTTTTGCAGAGCCGTGAGTCTTTGGCTTTACCCAAGAGAACGTTTTAGGTTTTGATTGGGTTTCAATAACAGCATGACAAGCCAATGGCCAAGAAATTCTTGACTCAGTGCATGTGTCTGAAAAGCTCCAGAGTTTTTACTTCAGTTACATTTTAGCAAACCACTCAAAGGTATTTCATGTGGCCATCGTGTAGGGCACCTTCATGGAGTGTCAGCCAGAGGTGAACATCTCCCACCGGTTTCATCGAGGCTGTGCCTCGGTGCTCAACGGTCAGAGCTTTTGTCCTCACTGTGGAGAGGAGGTCAGCAAGGCGAAAGAAGTCACCATTGCTAAGGCCGATACGACGTCAACTGTGCCTCTCAACCATGGCCTCTGTGCGCCCAGCACCTCAGAGGGCAAAGCGGACACCACCACTGGAGGGTATGTGCATAAGTATAAAACAATCTTTGCAACATGCAGTTTATAAAATAACTTGTTTTGAATTCAGTTCGGTTCGCAAAATTCTTGTTTGTTTGCAATGAACCTAGGTAGGAGATGTTGCTGGATCAGCATCTTTGTAGGATGTTTAGTTTGTTTCTCCAACTTTTGCACTTAAATTTGATTTGTTGGTCATCAAAGGTCTACTCGGCTCTCTGTTCTTGGAGAGGGCAAAGCAGACAGCACTTTACCCAAACATCCAGGATCACAGGACACAACTGTGTCCCCTGTGGGCTCCAAAGCTGGGTCCGTAGGATCAGGATCCACAATCGGACCTCCACTAGGACCACCTAAAGAAAGTTTGGAAAGTATCCTGCTGGCTCTAGATGCAGAGAAGTAAGAAACCCAAATATTATGACCGTTGATTTAGCCACTTTTTCTTTGCTAAAATAGGGTTTAATCATTATGAACTCCTGAATGACTTGCACTGATTCATTCCCACCATTTCCTGTTCTTCAAGACCCAAGAAGCTTCGGTTCCACCCAAAACAGTTGTATATTTCTGCCAAACAAGGAGAACTGCAGAAGGTCATACTGATGTTGGGTAAGAGTGATTAGAAAAGTTGTTTGTTTGATTTTATTCATGGTTGTCTGCTTTGTGCTGGAAACCTTCTTGTTCTTGTTCTCAGTGGATGGGATCGACCCTAACTTTAAAATGGAGAGCCAGAACAAACGCACACCGCTCCATGTAGCAGCTGAAGCAGGTCATCAGGAAGTCTGCCATATGCTGGTGCAGGTGAGGGCAAATGCTTGTGAACTAGTTTCAGCTTACCCAAAGATAAAAAGTCAACATCTACTCACCCTCATGTTGTTCTGAACCTGGATGACTTTCTTCTGTGAAACACAAGAGAGAAATCTTCTTCCTCTTTATTAGTTGTCAGATCTCATTTGAATATACAAATGTGGCTTATCAAAATGTCACGACCCCATTGACTTTGACATTGTCATGAAAATCGTGATTTCATTCTCAGGCTGGTGCAAACATTGACATGTGTGATGAGGACCAGCGGACGCCCTTGATGGAAGCCTGTGAGAACAACCATCTTGATACAGTACGGTATATTCTGCGGGCTGGAGCCATCGTCTCTCAAAAGGTCAGCAGCCACAAGGGAGAGGATTGATAAGCCAGTTTGTTTAGTACAACATTCTGCAATCAAATGCTTTTGGTGGAACATACACTCTGTTTAAACACTGATCACTTCCTGTTTCCTTTTACTTTAAGGATGTTGAAGGTTCAACATGTCTCCATCTTGCTGCTAAGGCTGGCCATTTTGGCATTGTACAACATCTGCTGTCTACAGGCCTTATAAATATTAACTGCCAGGTATTGGACCTTCTGTTGCATTTAACATTTGTAAAAATGTTTTGGGAATGTGACGGGGTGTTTTGGGGGATTTCCTCCATTTCAGTCATTAGAATCTGCCAAATATATGTGAGGAATTTCAGAAGACAATGCACCAATACTTCTCAATGAAAACTTCTCAAACACCCGTTTTTCTCAAAGAGACACTTTTTCATAAGTTTTTTGAATAACATTGGAATTCAAAATGCGTTTTTAACCAAATTTGCTACAGATCTATTTTTGTGCAGTTAAAGAATGCACTTCAGGTTTTTTGGTAATTTTAGAAAATCAGTAAAATTCCTCTAAATAGCATGTGTGTATGTATATATATGTATGTATATATATATATATATATATATATATATATATATATATGGTGTTGCTTTGTGCATTAAATTTGCACAATTGTACATTTTAATAACATTTAAGAACTTCTAGCTCATCCATCTAAAAGGTTTTGTCTGAATCTTGAAGCATTTTGTTTTTATCTTAAAGCAATCTTTAAGCAAGGACTTTATACCAGTAGTTCTCAACTAAGGGGCCTGGTAATTTAAATGTTATTTTAAAATTACATTTTAAAAGTGTTGTTCGTAGAACTGGAAAATTAATGAAAATAAAGATAAAATCTTGAAACACAATTCTATTTTTTCATAATGAATATGCATTTTTTTTCAAGTTATGCTAAGCTCAAAAGCAATTCATCGCAAAGAAATTGAATATTTTTTGAAAATCCTGATCATTATTCCTTTAAATATATAAAGGAATATCCAAATATACCAACATGTTTCTGCTTGGAAGCTTTCAAAAGGTTGAGATTTCTAATAGAGCTGCATTTTCTGTCCCAGGATGATGGAGGTTGGACAGCCATGATTTGGGCCACAGAGTACAAACATGTAGACCAAGTAAAACTCTTGCTCTCCAAAGGGGCTGATATCAACATCCGAGACAAGGTATGTGTGTCCTGTTTTGTATCTGAAAACCTAAATTTAATGTAGCAAAATTACATGTTAATCTGTCATTTACAGTATTTTTGTAGTTTTCATTGTCATATTTTCAGTTCTTTTATACATTTTTAGAAGACTAAGTGTTATTTTTGTTGCAACATCAACCGTGATTCTAGGAGGAAAATATCTGTCTTCACTGGGCGGCGTTCTCTGGCTGTCTGGAGATAGCTGAGATTCTGCTGGATGCCAAGTGTGATCTCAATGCCGTCAACATCCACGGAGACTCACCACTGCACATAGCATCACGGGAGAGTCGGCTCGACTGTGTAAAGTGAGTAAATCTCCACTAGGGCCTTTTTTTACATCTGGTATTGAGAAAGCGTTTTACACGAACAGATCACAAGTGGACGGCGCTAAATACAGGTCAAAACGGGGTCTAAAACATTTTGAGTTTGTCTACTTTCAAACCACTTCCAGAGGTAGTCGAAAAACGCATTCGATCGGATTGCTTTCGTAGTGTAGACGCTCATGTGGTCGAATGCGTTCGAACGGACACAAAAGACGACATGCTCTTCGCCTATTGACTTGATGTGTAAACACTGGGACGTGTGCTTGCCAGACTGGTTTTAAACTTTGTTGCCTTAGACCCAAGTTTGGTTTGAAGATGTAAAACGTACCAAGCACAATGTTCTCTTACCATTCCTGATTTCTTGCATGCACTCACAGCGTTGGGTGTAGTCTTGTTGCTATCAGAGCAGAAAGGAAAGCTGCTACTCTCCGCATCTGTTTCCATTGTCTCCGTGTGTGTTCATATGTATATTGCGTACGTTTTTTTTAGATCAAAAGATCTGAAGAAACCCATACATTTACCAGCCCATAGACCTCCCCTCAAAGAAATCGGGATAGAAGTGGTTGAAAGTGGACAAAAGAGATGGATTAAAACATGGATGTACGACCAAGACGCATCTTAGTACCATGTGTAAACAGGCCCTAGGTGTTATGGATCCAGACTGATTCTGGATTGATTCATAGACTTCCTTTCAATCTCTCAGGTTTGTAGTGAGCTAGGCTTATTTACAACTTGGGGACATCTGAGCCACCCTCCTAGAAAGATAACGTTACTGCAGGATTACATCCATATCCAATGTACTGCAGCCTTAATCTGGTGCTTGTGTAGATTTTAATCAGCTTAAAGCTGCATTTTTTTGGAGACTGGATCAATGTCTTTGTGGACTTATTGGAGCTGGACAGTATCAAAAAAGCTTTCTCTCATAATTTCCTGGACAAATATTATTATAGATCCATTTGCAGTTAGTTACAGTGAGTGGTTAGAGCTCTTCTTGTATTATTGCCACAGGAACAGATGGATTACACATACATTTTTACATAATGTAAGGTTTTTTTTTTTTTTGTGCTGCAATTGCATCTCTAAATCAAAATAAAACATTTACACACATAATGAAAATTTTCAATTTGTCTAACAAAAATAATTTTTTGGGGGAAAGTAAGTAGTAGTAGTAGTAGTAGTAATAGATGTAATAATGTATTAGAATAAAAAAGTATTTTATTATTTTTTGTTATGTTTTAGTTGAAATAACATACCGTATTACTAGTTATTATTATTATTAGTATTAATAATAATATATAAAAATAAATGAATAAATTCATACTAAATATATTTCATTTTTATTTTGGAGAGTCTGTCCTAACCTTTAAGTTTTTTCCTCTTTTGTGCCTCCTGTAGCTTGTTTCTGTCAAAGGGTGCTGATGTGAGGCTTAAGAACAAAGAGGGAGAGACGCCCATGGAGTGCTGTAGCCAAAACTCGAAGGTTTGGAGCGCCCTTCAAGCCAACAAAAAGCAAAGAGAAGCTAACAGCAACTTGGCTGCCCCTGCAGAGAAGCTTCTCAACAGGTAGATCCACTTATTCTCACTCTCTTCCAGCTCACAGTATCGACAAATTTATCTGTACCAGAATTACAACCAAAACCAGCCTATTAATGACAGTGTAATTGCATTTAGGGACATCGCCAGAGGCTACGAGAAAGTCCCTGTCCCATGTGTGAATGCAGTGGACAGTGAACCCTGTCCTGACAACTACAAATATGTCCCTGATAGCTGTGTGACATCCCCAATGAACATTGACAAAAATATCACTCACTTGCAGGTAAACCAGCTGAAATGTCATGTTACACTTTTTTTTTAAATCTTTGCAGTGTTGAAGATGATAATCATTTTAGCAATGTACCTGACAAATATGATTTGTCTGTTTAGCTGTTAAGCTCTGATTGAATTAGAAAAACAACATAATGGTGTTATTTGACTTTACAGTACTGTGTCTGTAAAGACGATTGCTCCTCAGCTGGCTGCATGTGTGGTCAACTCAGCCTGCGCTGCTGGTATGATAAAGTAAGTTCATTTCTAAGCACTCCATCCATCAAACCTAAAAACTAAGCGGTTTGTTATTGTGATGTTATATCTGTGAATTGTGAATATCTGAGTAGTTTTAGAGCACAGCTACATGAATTACAAGCTAAACTTCTGTTAATGTCATTTGACTTAGCAAATATCTCCACCTAGAGGTGGAACGAATTAAGTACAAGACAGAGTGCGACGGTCTAGTCATAATTAT
Source organism: Pimephales promelas (assembly GCF_016745375.1). The sequence goes on from NW_024121322.1 coordinate 2,960,061, forward strand.
TAGTGGTTCTAAATTATACATCAGTTACTAATGCTCAAAATTAGAATTAGGAGTGTGTTAACTGTAAGAGTGTGTTACGTATTAAACTACTTAAGTATTAAACTATTTAACTCTATGCAATTTTTTATATATCTTTATCTACACAATGAAAATAATATCATTAAAACTTGGTGGAAGCTCTATTAACTTAGGCCAGAAAGTAACCATTAAGAAACTCCCCAGAATACTCTTGCAAATTCAAAACAGAACCATTCACCAAATGCACAATTGTGCAATTCACAAGCACCCCTGACATTTTGTTCAGGAAAAATCCAAAAATTGCATTACATTTTTGTTGCAGTGTGCTTTTTAAGTGTGAGGGTTTGAATTCATTGTGTTTGTGGTAACAGGAGAGTCGTCTGCTCCCCGAGTTCTGCAATGAGGAGCCACCTCTTATATTTGAGTGCAACCATGCCTGCTCTTGCTGGAGAACCTGCAAAAACCGTGTGGTACAGAATGGACTGAGGTACCTCCCATCCACTTACATTTTGGATGATTACATACAGGGCTTGACATTAACACCCGCCAACCCGGGTGGATTGACCGGCAACCCGCCAAATGCAGGTGGATCGACGCTCTCCTGCAGTGCCGCTGCGCGCGCCAAATATGAAATCCGGACTTTTGACAAAAAATTCTCATTTTACGCGACTGGTCATATCTCATATCTCTTTCAGCTGGACATATCTCTAGTTATTACTCAGAGCTACCAGAGCTTCATGATGATAATGAGGAAATGCTGATGCAAAACAAACAATCCAAAGTCCCCAAAACTGTCATATATGCCTATATAAAGTTGTAATCCTGTTGCCTTAATTGTGGATTTTTTCTTAGAAAAAATAATTTATTCTTTGTTCTACTCTGTATTACAGTATTTACTGTTGTACAAAAAAACAACAATGATGCAGCACTTTTATTATATACAATAAGAAGCTATTTTATGCGTTTATCTTAATAGACACCATGAAAAAAAGAAGCTTTACAACCTTATCAGAGCTAATGATAATATTATTAATTTTTAGCCACATTGGCTTGTGAGCAAAAAAAAAAAAAAAAGCTAATATCAAGCGCTGATTACATTCCATTTACATATTTCAAAATCTGTCAGGTTAAGCCATATTTACACATACATCTGAACCCCCGCCCACCACAAAATCCAAATACATTCAGATTTTGTTTCTTTTTGTTAAAAACAAGATGTGTCTCAACTGGAGTTGATCTCCATTCTTTTAAAAGCAGAAACATGATTCAATTCTAGTATATGTTCTGAATGAAGTGATTTCTTCTTAAATGACTACTTAGGATAAGACTGCAGTTGTTCAGGACGCAGATGATGGGATGGGGTGTCAAGACATTACAGGATATCCCGCAAGGAACGTTTGTTTGCGAGTGAGTTTATTTTTTGTTTTATTATATTTCTAAAGGTCATTGACGGCCTGTGTTATATCTTTTTGTGAATGAGTTTAGTTCAAACTGTTTTTGTGGCTGTGGAGATGTTTGTTTTGAGTGTTTGCACCCTAATGTCTCATTTCCTTCTAACAGATACGTAGGTGAAATCATCTCTGACGCCGAAGCAGATGTCCGAGAGAATGACTCCTATCTTTTCAGTCTGGATAGCAAGGTATCATTGTCCAAGGAGGACTCTCCTATAAAATCACATTACCTTTCCTGTCTGCCCCCTTCAGTTGTGGCTTATCTGCACTCCCTCAATCAAATTTTGCATAAATCATTTAGCAAAACCCTGTCAATTCAGAGGAATGTTTTATTTGGCTATACAATGATTCTCTTGAATTTTAGGCCTTCTTTCATAGATAGATGATGGTCTGTTGGCATGAAATCTAAACTCCATGGCAGCTTATTCTAGCCAACAACCATCCACTTAGACAGGAAGAATCTAACAAGCTACAAACAATTTTGTTTGTGGCAATTAGAGTAAAACTGATATCAATCAATTATTATGAGAAATAATATACAGTGTATATATACCTGTATTATACCAGTATACACATGTATAACACTACTGTTCAGAATTTTGGGGTCAGTACAAAGAAAGTTTTAAAGAAATTAATATATTTTTCAATAAGGATGCATTAAATTGATTAAAATTAAATTGGTAAAAATAAATTCTGTTCGTTTGAACTTTCATCAAACACAACTGTTTTCAACACTGAAAATAATAAATGTTTCTTTATCACTAAATCAGCATATTAGAATGATTTCTGAAGGATCATGTGACGCCAGAGACTGGAGTAATTATACTGACAATTCAGCTTTGAATCACAGGAATAAATGTAAAATATATTAAAATAGAAACGGTTTTCTAAATTGTAATATATCATAATAGTACTGTTTGTTTTGTATTTTTTATCAAATAAATGCACCCTTGGTGAGGATAAGTAGCCATTTTCCACCACAGAATAAAGAAATCTCATAATTCTGACTTTTTCTTACATTTGAGACTTTACATCTTGCAATTCTGACTTTTTTTATTCTGAGATATAATAGATTTACTGAGATTTATTCCCTGCTGAATAAATCTCATATCCCACTCTCTTTAGTCAAGTCAAGTATATTTATTTAGCTCTTTAGCAGCTTCACAGTATCAATCAAAACATAATAACAATGTTCGTTTCTTAGTGGAAAAACATCCACGTTTGTTAGAGCTGATCAATGGTATTAAGGATTGGTTAATTAATTGGAATGTGCCCAACTGAGCAAGCCAACAGTGCCAAGGAACCGATAAACTCCATCAGTTGACCTAATGGACATCTTTACTCTACAACAAGCATCTTGTCAATTTATTTTCTGTCACTGCTGTTACAGGTGGGCGATATGTACTGCGTTGACGCACGTTTCTACGGCAACATCAGCCGCTTCATAAACCATCACTGTGAGCCGAATCTGTTCCCCTGTCGAGTGTTCACCTCTCACCAGGACCTCAGATTTCCTCACATCGCGTTCTTCGCCTGCAAGAACATCAGTGCCGGAGACGAACTTGGGTCTGATTCACATCATTATCCATCTACTTGCTTATTGGGAATTTAGTTAGACTGGATATGTTAGAATACATTGTTTTTGATTTCTCTCCGCTCCTCAGGTTTGATTACGGCGATCACTTCTGGGACATAAAGGGGAAGTTGTTCAGCTGCCAGTGTGGCTCATCTAAGTGTAAGCACTCGGCAGCTGTCATCGGCCAGACACAGGCAGACAGTACGCCGGGAGACCAGCAGCCTAGCGCCCTGCCCGATACCAGCTCGTCCACGCCGTCCAGCCCCAGCTAAGCCCCCTGACAACCAAGTTTTTAACATAGAACATCTGGTTCTACCAGCCTGTCATGTCCCATCACCAGCACGGGCACACCTCTGCCATCTCTAATCAGCTCTGGGTACCTGCCCGGGCCATTTGATGCTACACCCACAGTGCCATGTTTAGCTCTGGTGGTCTGAGAGCCTGATTGGTTGACACGGTTTAGGTGAGAGATGTACAGTTGGACTGGTGTTTCAGGTGTTTAGTACACACATTTTGTATAGGTTTTTTATTGGCAGCCCACCCGTTTGGACCATGATACATACCGTTCAACATCGTAAAAAAAGTGGATTTTTGTTTTTTCTCTGGAGAATAAGGCTGTTCGAGCTATTTAAGAGACATTACCGTTGAATACTACCTTATTGTTGTCGCACAATTCTGACGTCACAATGTGTTCTCCTGCCCGACTCGAACTTTTCGTACACGTTCTCGTTCACACCTCTTTTATGAACTTTATGCTTCAGTTTTACATCTGCAGTCAAGGGGAACGAAAACTGAGTGATTGATTCTCAAATGAGTTTGAAATGATCATTTAACACTTTACCCATGTTTGTTTTACATGACTTTTTTTCTTCTTTTTTTTAGTTTTTTGTACATTCAAAGAACATGCGGAGAATTATGTGATGACATTTAAATATCAATCTTGTGATGTTTTTTTTTTTCCCCCTCAGTACAGTTGTTTCCGTGTCCTTTTGTGGACTGTATTAACTTGAGATGAGCTATAGGCAAGCAGTCATTGGACGTTAGCGCCCGTTGTTCGTGATTGGTTTACAGACGCAGGACGTCATGTTAGTGCTACAGAAATCATGAAAAGGCCTATAAACGGGCCTCTTTCTCCCGGTAAAAGCCCAGTTCTTGAGTAAAAATGCGTGTTAATGGCTAATCGTCAATGGAAGTGCAAAATAATCTTGGACGAAGCTTAATCTTTGTCTAGAAACAAGCCCTATGGGTTATATCCTGCATGTTACAGGCCTGGATGGACGCAGCTGTTGTTAAATGCATATTACATGCACCCCCCATCAATGCAAACGAAAACTGTAAAATATTTTGAACATTTCTGTACGTACTTTCAGTCACAATGACAGAACCTATTAGCATGCTTTTGAGACCCGTGCTTTAGGAATAGGACTGGAACGTTTCGCTCTGGTGGAATTAAATGCGGTCAGGTGTAGGAAAAACGCGAATGGTGCTGAAAAAGTTTTTTGTTATGTTTATTTTTTTATTACTCACTAAGTGAATACAAGTTGTAAATTACGATTGAAGCAAGTGTTTAATTTGTTTTTTCTTTTTCATTTGTATTTTTAAATCGACCTGTTTTTTTTTTTTCTAACTGTAGTTTGACATGAGTAGCCTGTACCAATTTTGTTCCATAAGTTCATGTTGATGGTAAAACTATTACAGTCTTTTAAATGTTGATAGTGTAGTCATGTCCGTTGTGCAAATCAAGACATATAGATACAAAACACTGCAAAATGAGGGGGGATAAAAAGAGAATTGTAACATATTTCTGGACAGTGAAACATGATGCACAATCTTACTGGTTGTGTTTTTCTTTTTCAATAAATTTACTACTAATGATATATCTCTGTCTCTCTTATGCAAAAATAACAAAGCATGTGAATCTGAAACTATCAATCCCTTCTATTCATCCCATTGCAATTTTCGCGAAAGCAGATAATTCATGTTTCTACCGTTGGAGTTACATTTTAAAGCCCACAAATGATACCAAAGAAGTTTGCTATGCACAACAGGAAGCCTTTTGATTGTTTATTAAGTTCAGCTTTATAAACTTAATTATTCTCTTCCTGATTACTTAAGATTCTGGTTGTAATTGATCCAATGAAATGTAAGCTGGTGATTGAGGCCCTCTGACTTGCCGATAAAGGCTTTTAACTAACGAGGCAGGAAACCGCCTTTCCGCATTCCACAGCTGCAAACTTTAAGTCCTGACTATGTTTCATTTTTTCAGTCAGTACAATTATGAGGATCACGCTTTGTGGATAGGCTTGTGGATGCATGAATATGAAGAGGTCAGCTCGACGTGACTCTGATTGGGAGGAGAGAAAATCCACTGTTATCTATGGTAAGATGTTCACTGGGTTGTTTTGCAAGGTTGTGGTGTCATTAACTGGGTTGTGGATTGTTACTCATATTTATTACAGTGAACTCTTGACTTATTTTAATGATCGATGATGCTGTAAATAACTCTTTAGTGGCATTTGGGTTTAGTGACATTAAATGATGTGCTTCTGCTGAGACTGAATATTTTTGTCGGTGATTCTCACAAAAACATGACCAGGTCACGTAATATATAAATACTTAGTCCGAACTGCAATTTAAATATAATATATATATATATATATATATATATATATATATATATATATAATATTTATTTGCATTACAGTAATGAGAATATTTTTTGCTTCGCAGGGATAAGAATTATAGGGGACGTTTGTGTAATTGGCATTAAAATTATTAAAAATGTCACAATGGAAAAAAAAATCGGTAACACTTGCTTTTACAGTACTTACATGTACTTACTGTACCTTGAAAGTACTGGCTAATTGGTAGGTTCAGGGTTAGTACCTAGCCAGTAATTGTAATTACTATAATAAGTACATAGTATGTACATGGGTAACAGGACTGTAAAAATGAAGTGTTAAAAAATCTTATTGGCCCTAAACATAAAACTTTGTTATACAGGTAATTATTACTTTATGTGGCCTAAAAGTGTATTTTGTGTTACACTTGTGTGTTAATGTGTTGCATTAAGTGTTTATGTGCTCTACAATTACATTCTTACTAGTAGCAGTTACAATTAGAGAGCTCTCAATTCATACTAGTGAAAAATTAAGTTTCAGAGCGTTCTAATTTCAATTATTACTAGTAACAAATACAATTGCAGAGCTCTCTAATTCAATTCTTACTAGTAACAATTACTATTAGAGCTCAACAAATGAATTTTTACTAGTCATATGTCTCCATTGACTTCCATTCATTTTTAATTAGAGAGCTCTATAACTGAATTGTTACTAAGAAAAAAAATTAGAGAGCTCTCTAATTCAATTATTACTAGTAAGAATTACAATTAAAGAGCTCACTAATCCAATTCTTACTAGTAACAATTATAATTAGAGAGCTCTCTAATTCAGTTTTTACAAGAATGCAGTTGCAGAGCTCTCTAATTTAATTTTTACTAGTAAAAAAAAGGCATTAAAGATATGTATAATTGAATTAAAGAGCTCTGTAATTGCATTCTTACTTGTAAAAACTGAATTAGAGAGCTCTCTAATTATAATTAAAGAGCTCTGCAATTGAGTTGTTACTAGTAAGAATTAAATTAGAGAGCTCAATAATATTAATTCTTACTAGTAACAATTGCATTAGAGAGCTCTCTAAATGAATTGCTACTAGTAAGAATGCAATTGCAGAGCTCTTTAATTCAATTCAAGAGCTCTCTAATTGAATTGTTACTAGTAAGAATTTAATTTGAGAGCTCTCTAATTGCAATTGTCACTAGTCATAATTGGATTAGAGAGCTCTCGAATTGTAATTCTTACTAGTAACAATTCAATTTGAGAGCTCTGTAATTAAAAATGAATGGAAGTCAATGGAGACATATGACTAGTAAAAATTAATTTGTAGGACTCTCTAATTGCTATTGTTACTAGTAAGAATGGAATTAGAGAGCTCTGTAATTGTAATTCTTGCAAGTAATAATTGAATTAGAGAGCGCTCTGATAGTAATTTTTACTAGTAATAATTAAATTTGAGAGCTCTCTAATTGTAATTCTTCCTAGTAAGAATTGAATTGTAGAGCTCTCTAATTGAATTGTTACTAGTAAAAATGCAATTACGACGAGTAAGGCTGGGTACAATTTAAGCTAAAACGGCTTGCCATAGTAAAAATGCAATTATGACGAGTAAGGTTGGATACAATTTAAGCTAAAACGGCTTGCCATACAAGGCTGTAGAGTTGCGTTCAAGCTGTTTTAAAACATGAACATACATACAGTATCGACTATAGGGGGACTTTAATAATTGGCAATTTATTTTCAACCATGCACTTGTCTCGCTCTTTAAGCAAAATTAATCATTCAGTCTGTTTGTCAAAAATAAAGCTGCCCGTTTGGCCACACTTGGAACATGGCGGATGTTAACTCTGGGGGCAGAGTTCAGTTCCTGGGCTCAGACTTCTGAGCCACCAGACAAGCAGACGAACCGAAGAGCACCTTTCACAGAAAAATCCAGCAAAGATAGTCTGTATGAAGAGAGCCAAACTGCAAGAGATGACCAGAACACTGCCAAACCTAGCAAATATGACACTATTGTCGAGCTGGAGAGGCCCCGTAAGCTGAGGAACACGGATATCATCAGTGCCCATGAAATATGTCAAGAGCAGGGAACACCACAGGAGGAGAGGTGAGCAGCACAGGGAATGAAAGTCATTTATAATGTATAATGTAACCCACACTTAAGGTTATTAGCTTCTTTATCATGGTCTGCTGGAAGTTTAAAGTGCAATACTAATAAAAAGGCCAATACTGAGAGGACTTAAGCTGAATTTCCCAGAAGTCACAGAAAGTGGCAATCGATCAGTTGTAATTCATTATACTAGCCACTAGGGGTCCTAAAAGTTCAACAGAAAGATATACTGTATACTGTAATAGCCTCAAAAGCACTTGCACATACCTAAAATGTATGAATTTCATTGCACTATGTTATGAGGACAAAATGTCAGGTAAAATCTGAAGTCCTTGGGACAAGTGTTCATGAGGAAAACAGCTCATAAATCATAAGTGGGTTTTTTTGAAAATGTGAAGATTTTTTTTTAAATGTTTTTTCAGTTTTTTTGGGGTTTTTTTTTTCTGTGATCGATAGGTTTAGGGGATAGAATATACAAATCATTATGTCTGTGGAATGTTCCCATGAAACATGAAAAACCAATGTGTGTGTGTGTGTGTGTGTGTGTGTGTGTGTGTCTTGAATCCTTTCCACTGTTATGCCGCCCTATAGGGTGTTATATGGAGCTCTGGTTTGCCATCCAGAGATTAGCTCAACAGCCCGGAGTCTCTTGTGAGATTTTGTGCCTCTGGGTCTTGACTGGCTGCATGCACACAGAAAATCTTTCACACTTACTGACCGTAATGCCAGGAGATTCACATCTGGACATGCTGGTTATTTCTAAGAATCTTTCCTTCTTTAGAGAGGTGGAGTGAATGTGTGTCATCATGTTTTGTGAGACCAAAAATGGGGACCAACTAATCTAATATTTTAATGATTTGTAGTTCTAACAATGATGTTTTAATTTAGATTTAGTGTTGTAAGGTTTATGTGAGCGATAGAAAATATTGGTTAAATATACAAACAACAAATAAACATGGTGAAGTCCACTTATGAAATCACTCTTCTATTTTGCATTAATATACAGTACAAACAATACAAATGCAATATATAACGAATTTATATATAATGACCTGATGTAACATGATTTAAATCTTATCCAAAGAGCATGTTTCCATATGTTTAGTTTACTAAGTGATTGACACAAATGTACTAATTTGATTTGTGACAGTGTAGAATTTGAATATTTCTTTTTTGTTTTTTGTCACAACCTTCAAAATCCTTAAACTTTATATTTATTTCTATGTACATTTTAAATTCCAATTGTTACTGTGGACATTTTTTGAACCATACTAAATATAATGAAAAATGCTTTCTGTAGTAGTAAATATAGCTTTATTTAACAGCAAAAGGCCCACATGGTGTTTCCCCTTTTAGATAGCCTACCTAAATTTGTTCAGTCATCAAATTTGTCCTATTATGTGGCCAAACTCATTATAAAAATAACCAAATAAAGGCACACTATACACGATACACCTTGATAATGTACTGACAGACAACAATTAGGCAAGCTACAATTAGCTTTTGTGTAATTGTACCATTGACTTTGGCTATCAGTGTGCGGTATTCTCATTCTCTCTCTCTCTCTCTCTCTCTCTCTCTCTCTCTCTCTCTCTCTCTCTCTCTCTCTCTCTCTCTCTCTATATATATATATATATATATATATATATATATATATATTGTACCTTATTTGTAAAAGTACCTCATTTTTGATAAATGGCTAATTTTAGTCATTTATCAAAAATGGTACTTTTACTCGGCGCTTTTAATCATATAATCGGTCTAAGCAAACAATAAGACATAGTTATAAATATCATTCATTGATCATCAATTAAAACACCCTCCCCCTCACGCGCTCTCCAGCAGGTGGTCCTGCCTATAGGGCCGTTTGCGTCACGTGTGAGAGTCTCGCGCACCAGCTTCCACTCCACTCACTTGGCATCATTCGTAACGTACGCGTTTCCAAGTGGAATTGTTGAGTGGAAGCGGAAAGCAAATCATCGGTAAAGAGAAAAAACAGCCGTAGACGTGTGCGCGTGGATATGGAATACCTTTCTTCGCGCTTTTAATTCCAACAACAGTTTTTTTTTTCCGTCTAGCATGACGCGTAAGTGATGGTGCACATTTTGGTTTCGTGACCTGTCAGCTGGATCAGGTTGTGTTGGACGGATGTGGTACGAATTGGATGGTTACACATTTTCTATTGTTTGAAATGCTCTCAACTGGAATGACATTTCAATGACAAGTTTCCTTTTTTTTTGTTGCAATTGTCTGAGCAATGGAGTGAGCCGAGGGCGCACGGGGAGCTTGTAAAAAGGGACTTTTATATATTTTTTTTATTTCACTTCACATAGACAGATGGGGACTCTAAGTGGTAACAGAAGTCTGTACTGTAATGTGCACTCTTTATCTTATATTTAATGCCAGTTTGGATTTTACCTGTTGGATATCTGCATGTCTAGGATGGCTCGCTTTGGAGACGATCTGCCCACCCGCTATGGAGGTCCAGCGGGCGCCGGGAGAGGGGGAGCCCGGGCGGGAGGTCCCTCGGGCGGTCAAAGAATGTACAAACAGTCGATGGCTCAGAGAGCCAGGACAATGGCTTTATATAACCCTAAACAAACCAAACAGAACTGTTTCACTGTCAACCGCTCTTTGTTCATCTTCAGTGAGGACAATGTCATCAGGAAATACGCCAAAAGAATAACCGAATGGCCATATCCTTGTTGTTCAACATTTATGCCAAATGGATACAGCTTTTTTTACTCTTCCACTTCTAAATTTCCGTTCATTATCATTATGTTGAAGCATATAATACACCCTTTAAGATCTGGCAATGTCAAATGAACTGTTGCGTGCATGGTGATTGGCACCCTTTTGTCTTCACGTGTTCACGCACTTTAAGGCATTTGGCAGCTGGTGGTCGTGTCAGGGTGTTGGCTGATCATCAGCCTCTTTTATTTTCTAATTCAAGCGTAGGCAAGTAAAGCAGTCGCTCGTTTATTGTTAGGCAGCGCTCGAAATGGACTTCATAGGCTACTGTCATACTGCACTTATGGTTTAGTTTTTTTTTTTTTTTAACCCTGGTTTATGTGCTAGACTAGTTTAACCCAGCAGCAAGGACCGTTTCAAAAGGGGTTTGCCGTCGTCAAATGCATATGTGATGAAACAACCGGCGTTAGAACGTCACGTCGGATTGATTAACCACAGACAACCAATCATAAATCGGCTCAGCGCTTCCCTATTGAATATTCATATCCTTATTGTAAACTGCTCATTGAAACTTTTTGCTCGCTGTTTAGTTTCAGTATCTTGGGGAATCGGTTAGAATGTCGAACAATGAAGAGGCTATTGTTTTGCTATGTGTTTCGAAGCAGCTGTGCGTCGTTTACACAGACTGGCAAACATTTATTTAAACGGGTCGCGCCTGTGTAGTATTCTTCCAAGAAATGTCGGGATAAAGTATGAACAGGGGTGAAACATGAAACAAAATAACACCGGATTAAGTTTACCAAGTGAAAAAAATCCCGTCTCAGGGCTATGGTTTAATACATTTTATTTAGCTATAAACAAAGTAAAGCTTCTTCTAGGCTAGCAGCTAACTGTGTAGCGCGCCTATTGTAATTTAGTAGCCTAAATTTCCCAGCGGCAACGGTAATAATGTTCAATAAATAGTTGTATTCACTAGTAGTAGTAGTAATAATGATTTTGGTAATGATAATAGTAGGCCTTGTAGTAGTAGTTTCGCCAAGTAGGCTAATATACTTAATTAGCATAACTGTAATCTGTTAACAGGCGACGTAGCTCGTTAATACACAATAAATTGGTGTGTGTAAATCCGTTTTACGACGGTTAATTCAGTGAAAGGTTAGTCATTTTACATTTTAAAATTCTTTTGAAATAGAGAAAAAATGAACCCAAGTTATTTTTAATTGGATAGCGCAGTGTTTCTGAAGAGCTATGGCGCTCTCCAGGGTCCTGAAACCTAGACACTTATTTTCTAGTCACCAACATTTACTAGAATTATTAGCATCTTACACTTAGATATTCCATCTTTATTTTTAATGCTTCCAATTTGTTGTGCGGTCCATTTAAGATGCATACAAATTCAGGAATCCAGGCACATATAGCATTAGGTTTCCATAGTAGCCTATGTAGAGATCCCTCAGGGGGGTGACAAAAACGTGATTGAAGTGGCCATTGGACATTTCCTTTCCATTCCTTGCCTACATGAATAGCAATCCCATAAAGACTATAGCCACAGGGAACAGGCATGGAAAATGAGTTGGAAAAATGGATCCTGTCCTAAGAATGGAATATAATGGCTGACCATCCATAAAGATGTTAGCAGTCTTTTAGTATTTCCTATAAAAAGATGAAAAGATTTTAATAATGACAAGATTGGTGGGCTTACACAAACGTTTTATAGACGCAGTAAGGTTGCACAAATGGCTGCGCCGAGAGAGAAACCATCATGCCAACCTAGTGGGTAATCATAATCGCTGCACTGTCATGTTTCAGTGTTGAAAGCATACCTCATTTTTATGTCCAGACCTCTGTATGTCACTTCCAGCATGGAGTGAGGTGGTGTAAATATATTCAGCATTACTCCTAGATGCAGTAAAACTGCCAAGGACAGAGGGATGTTGGCTGTTAATTGCTTAATTGAGCTTAAATGTATGTGTCCTCTGTCCTCATCTCCTAATGATTTTTGTGATTAAGTGTGATTAATGTGGACACAATCCATTTGTCTTTGGTGTGGTATGTGGGGGAAATTCACTAGTTACCCTTAAGGAATGCTCTTATAGGGATAGTTCACCCCAAAATTTCTCTTACCCTTGTGTCATTCCAGATTTGTATTAAAACAATTAGGAGGCAGTGATTGTTTCTATGGCATTTTATGATGTTAATGTTATAATAATATTTTAATATCTTTATGCCTTTAAGTCACATTTTGCAGATTAGAGCAGGGCGATAATATAGTTTACTTTTTGTGACGATACAAGCAACAAGCAAGTGGTTAAGGTTTGCTGAATACTACATATTGCCCTTCACGACAAGTGTACTGTATGAATACGGATGATTCTTGTATATCCAACTTTATATGACTTACTTTATTTTGTGGAACAAGTCATTGAGGCCCAAACAACGTACCTGGTCATTATATGGAAAAAAAGTGATTTATTATTTTTTTTGTCTCTTGTGCTTTGTGTTTGTCCATAAGTCATACACATTTAAAGCATACACATCAGTACATTTTCTTGTCCAGTTTACATCATGCTCATGCATTTTTTTTTTTTTTTTTAAATGTTTTGAATTTGTTATTGTCTTGACTTATATATACAACTTTATATGACTTACTTTGTTCTCTGGATCACAAAAGATGATGGAAAGTCAATGGGGTCCAATCATTCACTTTCATTGCATGGAGAAAAAAAAGTTGTCTTTGTGGTCCACAGAAGAAAATTAGTGCAGGTTTGGAATGACATGAGAGTGAATAAATTAAATAGACCATTTTGCAAGATGTAAGCAACACTGGTCCAGAAGCACTTCCTGTTTCAGTTTTTTAACACTACATAAAAGCTGGGATAAAGATATAGTTGTATATGTACAACCAACAGAACATATACAACTGAATCAAAAAGTTAAACAAACATCTTTAAGATGTTTTCTTTACATGTGAAATAAAGAAAATGGTTACAAACCGAAACAGGAAGTGTTTCTGGACCAGTGTTGTTTACATCTTGCAAAATGGTCTATACAAATATGCGCACTGTCCTTTTAAGCCAATATTTGAAAGCAGATATATCAGCATCTTTCTTGTCCAATTTACTCTGCCTGTAGCTATTTCATGCAATTTTTTATTTTATTATAATCCTTCCTCCTCAGAATGTTTTGGATTTGTCATTGTCTTGACTTGCATTGTTTGTTGTTCCACAATTTTTCCTTGACTTGTCCACTCCATTTGAGTACCTGATCCTCACAACCATCATCGCCAACTGCATCGTACTGGCCCTCGAACAGCATCTCCCAGCCATGGACAAGACCCCCATGTCTGAACGCTTGGTGAGCATCAGCTTTCTTTGTTGTTGTTTTTTTTTTCATTCACTCTTGATTATTAAGGTTTCATTGCTTTAAACACGTCTATCAGAAATTAGATCATTCGTTTTGTCCTGAATATGACTGTAAGCTTATCTCTTAGGAGAGAGAAACAGCAATGACAATGCATTCTGCTAAAAGCAGAGCGAGTCAGAGATAACTGTGTATTTGGCTTGCTTTTCGTTCCGCCCACACACCCGACATCCCCGCTGGAGTATATTGATTGATCATTTTAGCGGTCTTGCACTGGTTGGCGTGGGTGACTGGTGAGCCTGTTGGAGCAGAGGCTGTGCCTGTTATCCCACTCTCAGAGCTCCCATCCAGGGCCACTGAGAACCACCCAAGCTCTCCACACAGGAGCCATGTCTCTGTCTCATTAAAACCCATCCTGCTGGGAACCATTGACAAATGTGTGCATAACGCTGCTTCTTCATGATCCGACCTTAACCCCTGCCGAGCAGGCTTTGATCCACTGCCTTGCTCTTATTCCCCTGCTCACAACAGCAGTTGTGCCTGTTGAGTCAAAGTGATATAACAGAGCTGCCTCAAAGTGTGTTGCTGCACAATTAAAGCAGGGACTGGACATGTTGGCGGATTAAGTCGGTAATAGTCTCTTTGTAAAGCTGAATATGGAGGCGGTAATGTTGGATTCCATACTCCCTGGAGGAGCGCTGCAATCACAGAAAGGAAAACAGCGTGAGCCAATAAGGTCAATGGGATCCTCTCGAATACAGCCCCCTGATGCTAGAAAATACAAAATACGACGTATTTAAAAGTTCTTTCCTGTGAAAATAATTTCTTCATGCTTGAATGTAACTCTACACCACACGGAGCCATAATTGGTTTCCACCTCCGCTCAATCACACCAGCTCAGATTTCCTGATCCATTCTGTCAACTAAATGTTATTAGTAAGTGGAATATAGTTTTAATGTATGTGTTTGATCCAGAAACTGATTCAGAGCAAGAAAGGGGTAGAGCAAATTATACAGGGTTGTCACAAGTTGCTGTATCGGAATTTCTTTATGTCAGACACATAACGGTAATTGATATGATTAGTCTTTGGCTGGATTACGTTATTAAACAGCTAATAATGTGATGCTAATGTTATACAAACATTCCCATTCACCATCTCAGAGTCAGACAGCTGCCTTCTCAAAATCAGCATCCTTTGAACCGCTTTGAACATCATAGAAAGTGGTGAAAAGCCTTGTACGTTGACAGGATTGGTTGCATTTTTGTGATGGTAGGAAACACGGGCGATTTCAAACTGCATTTTCAATGCTGTCTTTGGTTCAGTGCAGTTTTAAGGAGAAAATACTCAGCAATGGTGTTGACTGATGAATTTGCACATGGTTTGTCTTAAAGCATATTAAAAATACCACATAAACATGTCAACAACATTACAACTTGATTTTCAAAAATCTTCAATTCAAAATCTTGATTTTCAAAAACCTTCATATTGTTCCAAATCCAAATGATTCTTTAGTGGATCACAAAATGCATGTTGTTTACTCTACTTTACTCTTTTTTCATATAATGAAGGATACTCTTCTTTTTTGCTGAAAAATTCCTTCAAAATTTTTTAGAACACTTTGATGATTAGAATGAAAGTGTACATTTCTTGTTTATTAATTTCTAATATACTGCATATACTATATATACAGTATCTTGCACCCCTTACATTTTAGCAAACATTTTAGTATATCTTCTCAAGGGGCAATACTATAGAAATTAAACCTGGATATATTTTAGAGTAGTCAGTGAGCTGCTTGTATAGCAGTATATATTTACTGTTCCCTGAAAATAACTGAACATACAGCCATTATTGTCAAAATAGCTGGCAACAAAGGTCAGTACACCCTAAGTGATAGCAGTACATGCAAAGTTACCTTTTTGAGTTTTGTTGACCTGTGAATAGATCCATCTCACCTTTTTCTTCCTGTATTTCAACCAGCCGTGACACACATAACGGTCCTATGCGACACGTTTCATATATTCCAAGTGTTCTGGGGGTATATAGGGTTTCATAAAAAAACAAATTGAAACTGAATGTATTATTTAACAAAAATCCTGACCCCAGAACACTTGGAATATGTGACACATGTTGGATGGGACCATTCTGTGATAATTTTGCTCTCGTTATTTAAAAGCGTGAGAGGGACTCCTTAGTTCTCCTTTTATAGTTCTCTATTTGTGGTCTGAAAAAGAAAAGAGGGCATACTACTTTAAAACAACACCAGGGTGAATAAAAATGACTCAATTGTTATTTTAGCGTTCTTTACCTTTAAGGACCTGTGTTTCAAAGATAGAGAAGAGTTATTTCATTCTTCATTGGTCCCCTGTAGTGAGGGTTCAACCTCAACCTGTCAAATTCATCAACATCTTGTTTGGTTAACACTGCAACGCAACCAATTCCTTACCTGTTGCAGAGATAAACTGGCCCCCTGATACCCAAACACTGCAGACAGGATGTTCATTATTAATAAACTCTTTGGATCTATACATAATAGATTGAAATATGCTGTCTGCTGCAACGCTCACTCATGTCTCCGCTTCCATAAATCATCCGTTATGCACAGCCTCACATCTGCTCCTGCAAACACATTTTTGCCAAGTGATTTCACGGAGACAACAAGACAGGTGCTGTCTAGCGCCGCAAAGATAATTAGACTATTATTGAGAAAATATACACCAATGAGTGTGATTTAGCTTTGGGCACCTTTAGGGACTATTCAAAATGAAATTATTTTTTGTTTGTTTAATTATTTTTGTGTTTGCTAATGGAATGTTATATAATGCATTGCCAAAGGCACATTCATTTTTACAGAGAGTAGAAAGATTTAACAGTGCAGCGTTTTCCTCGCTGTACCAAAGTATCATCACAAAATGGCATCATGCTGTTGTTATTGAAGACTATCTTAAAGAATTATATTGCTTGGATAAGGTTCCCATCAAAAAGAGCACCATAAGAAGACTTATTTGCGAGCAGGGTTGATAATTGCTCTCATAAAGTGGGAGGGATTTCTGAGAGCAGAGCTCTGGAGAGGTTAGTTCGGTGTAAGTGCCTGTAGAGCCTTAGGGCTCTGGTGACATTAATGGGAATGAGTTCAAAAGCAATGCGACATGCTGTAGCCAGGACTGAATCTCTTTAAGTAACAGTTTCCTTAACTTATATTCGGTATATTTCCTCCAGTTTTATTAGGTTTCAGAATTTTTAGACCCTTTTTTTGTAAGATAGAATGTTCTGGTTTCAGTGGTACTAATAGCATATGAAATGTTTTAAAATTAAATGTATTATATAAATATTTAATTGTATTGAATTGTAATGTTTTAAAATATTTTTAATAATTTTTATTTAATGCGCCAGTGCTTTTTTACTTTTTATTTTAATTTTAATATTGTTTAATTTACCCTTTATTTTATTATTTTAGTTTTTATTATTTTAATTTTATTTTTATATTTAGTCATTTTGTTTTTAAATGCTATTTGGGCTTAATTTTTATTTATTTTTTTTAGTTCAGTTTTATTTTGTATTTTTTGTTTATTTCCAATTAAATCTTACTGTAAACTTATTTAGTTTATTATTTTTTCTAATATTTTTATTTACTAATTACTAATATTTATAATTTATTTTATCTTTATTTCAATTAACTGAAATATTTTTTGTAATAGTTGTAGTTAACAATAATAACCATGTAAAACACTTGGATTTAGACTTTGTCACATCTTCACCTTCCCCATCACAGTGCCAATCCATGCATCTTGACCCTGTGTCATGCACAAAAAGTGAAAAGCTTCAACCTATATTCTCTATTCTGCTTTCTCCATGCATCAATAGACCCTCTTCTTTCAGGCACACAAAAAACAAGTTGTCCTTCTTTTTGCTCTCTTCCTACAGGACGACACAGAGCCCTACTTTATCGGAATATTCTGTTTCGAGGCCGGCATTAAGATCATCGCCCTGGGCTTTGTGTTTCACAAAGACTCTTACCTACGCAACGGCTGGAACGTAATGGACTTTGTGGTCGTTCTGACAGGGTAAGTCCACAACCCACTGCTGGAGAGGCAGAAACAGTTTCAAATGGATGTGTGTGTGTTCTATGTCTTCAGGAAAGTAAGAGATAGCTTTATTTCTTTGCAAAAGTGCCTGTTACAAAGTGTTCTAGTCTGGTCCCCCTCTGCGTTTATGTAAACATTGCCCTCTGGCCGATCCTGCACTCCTAAGAAAATTTAGTTTTTTCAGATATTGGACTATTTAAACAGCATTCCTTTTCCAAATGACGTTTGAGTTACAATTATTGACAGAGGACGTCTGTAATTTCATGTTGATTGTGATGCCTGTTAATAAGTTAATAAGAGTGTCTGTCTGGAATGTGGAGTGTTATTGAAGGTCATCCTGAATCCTATTAAAGTAAACAGTTTATGTAAATGATATATGTGTTGTAATTACAACATTTTTATATATTAAGGGAAGGAATTAATTCGTTTTACACTAGATTAAATGCCAGCAGTAATTGAACTGTTATTCTATCTAGAGTGTTTGAAAAAGGTCTAAATCCATAATGAAGGTGCACCAGGTAGCACAACAAGAAAATTTGGCTTATTTACGGTTTTTGACAAAGGTCAAAATAAATGAGGGGAGACGTTGTGAAAAATATTCTGAATTTACAGACATTCTACCCAGACAGGATTAGATTTCTCAGAGGACCCATGAGTTAGCTGAAATTTGGTAATTTGGTTTGTAATTTTTAGCCAGGTTGTGTGACAGGATGCAATGAAGTTGTTCTATAAACTCAAAATTATCTATTTCCTGTCGGAATAGGGTTTTTGCTGACAGTAAAGTCTGACATTTACTATTATTAAGGCTGGGACACACTAAGCCGATGGTCGGCCGCCGGGCTAGTTTGCGGTGTGTTCCACACATCGGGTTTGCCCGATTCAGCATGTTGAGTTCTGATTGGATGTTCAGTTTAGCGAAAGAGACAGTGCACGAGAATTAATATGAAAGTGAGTCAAGAGGGCACAGACAAAAGGCTAATCTAATGTTATGTAATTCTACATGAGAATTCCAAAACGCAAATGTATCCATAAAAAACATGAGGGGCTTAAAATGATTAAAAGTTATCAACATAACTGATATTCAAAATGGTAATAGCACTGATTTATTTACGTTTCGTAATTCATATATAAATATCTCGTATATCCTTGTTTCGGTTTCTCCTTTTGAATTACAAATTGACTAATACACTATTGATAACTGCTGATACAGACAGTTAAATACTTACACAAAAGCGCAGAAGTTATTTAAAGCTGGCTTGGTGTGTCCCAGGCTTTACAGAATCACAGAGTTGATTCAGACAGTTTTGCAGACCAGCAATGATTTCTAATACAGGTAAACTTGAAAACAAAAAAGTTATATTTTTTCCCCATATGATTTTAGGCCATTATCTAAATGTCTAAAATCATTGTTCAAACATTTATAAAGGAAAAAAAAATAATTCAAACACTCTTGATTGTAATATAGCACCATTCAAAATGTTGTAGTCAGTAGGAAAAACAATTCTAATACAATACAATATTGTTACTTTAACAATATCATGGTTTCCACAGAAATATTAAGCAGCACAACTGTTTTAAACATTGATAATAATGAGCATTGATAATAATGACCTAAGCAGCATATACGAATGATTTCTGTCAATGTCTCACTTTTTTTTTTTTTTACCTCTGGTCATTATATACAATGTAATACTAGCAGGTATGGGTGGTTTCTGTTGTTGGTAAAGCTCGATTTTAACCCGGCACATAGTGCTGAGTTTTGTGAAAAAGGTGCAAGCTATAATGAGCCTAAATGACATGCCATATTTGTGCTATTTCAGCACATTTAATGTCTGCATAAACCGGATTGCAATTGGTTAGTGAATAAAATGCACTTTTTCCCCCCACTGAAATACAGCAAGAAAAATATGATTTTCTTGTATCTTGCTTGCTCACTTTATTTTGAGTGGTATAAATATTCATGGTTCAGTATATCTGGGCACTTCAGGAGACCAGAGGGAGGTTTTTAACTTGTACTTTTCTAAAACTGTGGTATATGAACCAGCCCACTGCTGAGCTGCAATCTCTCTCCTGCTGTCTGGATCACTGATGCAGGGCTGCTATCTACGTGCTGCCCTGTGTGTTGTCATGCAGTTCAAGTCCAATACAAGTCTCAAGTATTGGTTCATAAAAGCCGCATTTGCGGTCTCTATTCTTATTTGTTGACTATAACCGATTTTGTTTTTTGACGACCAGCTTGTATCTTTTAAAAGTGATACACTTGGCGAAACAACCCTAGACGTACTGACCCGGAAAAGGCTGAAAAGGAAGTGAAAACTGTGTGATTTGTAATGGACCCAGACAACATGATAAAATAAGCTTTTGCTTTCCACGTCATCTTTAAAGGTCACTGTCTCTTCGCCCCAAAGGCTCAAATGACATAAAACCTTAGCATGACTCCATTGTGCCATTGAAAAGAGTCATGTGATCGCGGTTGATGTCCACCTTGTCCACCGTCGCGTTTTCAATGATGTACAACTCTCATTGAAAGGGGAATATCCAGTCTGTCTGCTTACATGGCTGATGCAAATGCACGTACCTGATACTTATCAGGTTTATTTCCACATATGAATGAGGCTGGAAACCTGAGAATATCGGAATTCATCCGTTTTTTTTGTTTTCCTTCTTACACGTTTGTTCCAATCTGTTCCACATAGGATTTGGGTCACTTGAACTATGTAATGTAGCCTAAATGCAGCCCTTGCACACTGAGTCCGAAATTTGTATCTGAAACTTTCGCACGTTAAAAAATAAATACGACCTCACCGTATGTCAAGCACGTTCGCACACTCCCTTCGCAAATTTAGTTTATCATAAAAAAAATCGGATTGGGTTCGATTTTCTGTGTTTTTCGCATCCGTAACAAGTAGTTTGAATGGTGTATGAATGGTGTTTTGACAATTCAGAGCCACCGAATCACGAATACGAAACAATTTCGGACTCAGTGTGCAATGGCCTTTAGTCAAACAAGTCATTTGTGTTTTGGGTGAACTATCTCTTTAAGAGGGATCAGGGTTTGATGGCTGATCTGTAACTGTAGTGCACCTTGTTTATCTCCAGGTGTCTGTATTCCCAACAGGGAATGCTCTTTGTATTTTGGTCCATTTCAGTCCACAGTTTATGTTTGTCAAGCTTCCAATTATAATTTCAGTGACTGTGGATTTATTGAGCAGATAATTGCAATTCTGAAAATGGACTTGACAGATAAATCAAAGATGAGCAAGGATAAAAAGCAGACAGAGTAAAGCGGGGTATGACAGACTGTGGTCATTTTAAAAGTTAGGAAGAAAAAGAAGAGAGGAATAGTATAGAATGAGTAAAGAAGGGTTTTGGGATCATGATTTTATTTGGAATATCATTCATGTATATTAATCAGACAAGACAAAACAGTAGTCATAAATTATTTGTTATCTGTTAGCAGGTAACTGGGCGCTAGCCAAATTAAAATGACTACTAGTGCCGCATGATATAGCCGATGTAAACAGTTGGCACTTGGCAGAGTATTTTGCTTGGTCTTGCAGTCATTAATTATGCAGACTAGAAAAACAAGATAATTTTTTCACAATATGTTCATTTTGGAGGGCATCACCATTTCCACGCCCAGGCAGTTGCCATTGCCCACTGTTACCTCGACAACAGTAGTCTGGCCCATGCTGTCCTCAGGCAACCCGGTTAGGCCTTGAAACAATGGCATGTTCTGTTCTTTTATATTTTTCACTGTGATCGTACATGTCGACTGCCCACTGCTCCTCTGATCTGATTCCTGCGAGACACTACGGATTTCACTCCCTTTTTTATGTGGATGCATGATAATGGCTCAAAAACCATTAGCTGTAAAACCGCATTCACATTGACGGTGATTTTATTAGTTGGAGATCACTTTATTGTTGGTAGGCTTTCATGCCACAGGATGCACTAATTCTATTGGTAGGCTACATAAAGTAGCTTATGAAAATGAAAATAAATCATATTTTGTTACCTTATAGAGCTTGGGAGGGTTCAGTTTAAGCAGATTTATACCATCATGACTGTCCTCGTCAGAGCTCATGTCCCAGTACTTTCAGCATTTGGTTCATTTTCGCCATCTCATACATATTCTTAATGTGAGCGTTCAGCACTTGCTCTGCAGTAAATCGCTGAGCCATTTCAAGTTTTGTTGA
The DNA here is from genome assembly GCF_016745375.1 of Pimephales promelas. The sequence goes on from NW_024121322.1 coordinate 2,982,168, forward strand.
TGATGTATTTTTGTAGGCCACCCTGGAAGTTAGCATCAACCTGGTTCCCATGACAAAAAACCCCATAGAATTTGCTCAAATAGGCTTTAATCTATTTAAATCATCATGATAATCTTTACAAATAAACAAACATGTGAATTCAAATTAATTTTGAAGCTTAAATACAATAAAACTGCACAAATGCATGACTTCAGCATCATCAAAAGCTTTTGACAAAGCTTTCAGTCTTTATTTATAAAACAGTTTGAGTAAGAATAGTTTGCAATAGTGTTATAATGAACATAAAGACACTGTGAAAGTTTGCCTGTTTTGCTGATTACTTTTAAAGCTACACTGTGTAACTCTTTTAGTTTATTCTTAGCTAAAAACACTTAGTTCTTTCAAAAATATATGTGCTCATTAATGTATATTTACTGTATATTTAATATATATTTAATAAAGTATTCTTGTGATTGTATAATATGCCATTGAAAATACATACGGGTAAGGGGTTCTAATGTCGGTCGCCATGTTGCCCCTCCATCTTGAAAGTACATTAGCCAAAGAGAGACATACCCGTTAATTCAAGCTTCACCTTTCGCATTTACGTTTGAGTTAACGCTCACTCATGGATGAGGTTGAACTGGAAGCCATGTTAACCTTGGACTACATTGGCCACCGTAGGAGTTAAAACGAAATCGGAATTGAGAGGAACAGAAACTAATATTCCCTGGATGATCATATACCTTTTCACCACTAGATGGGGGGAAAAATCACACAGTGTAGCTTTAACATCTGTATTCCTTCAGCCACTTGTTGGCAATCGCCTTTTCCTAGACAAGTAAAAGCTTTTCTATAATCAAAAGGGGGTATTTTATGCCATCGAATAAAATATCAAAATAACTTTCTGCCATTTAACCAAAAAAACATACACTTCAGAATAGTGTTGTCAAAAAACTCGGTACTTCGGTACCAAGTCGGTACTAAAAAAAAAAAAAATGTTACGGTACCAGCTTTTCTAGGTACCGAGTACCAGGTTAATCCAGTTCTGTTCTAGACGCGATGTCTGAAACGTGCACAGTTGCGTCCTCTTTAACGCTGATAGTCTCTCTCTCTCTCTGAATCCACTTGTTGAAACGAAAGGAGGAAAGAGCCACATATGGAAATATTTTGGATTAGGCTAATGTCACGTTGCCATAAGAGGCCGATTACATGCAAATTCGCAATTTCAAATATAGGCGCGATTCAAGCGCGCTCATAATAAAAACTCGTTGGCGTTGCATAGCAACGACAGACGCCGCGTGAGAGCAAGCGCTTTGGAAAGAATAAGCACGCGCAAAAATATAATTAAAAAACACGCGCGACATGTGAACGGCCTCTAAAGTGCTTTCGGGGTAGTTTTACGAGTACATGAGCACAGTAGTATCCACCCGACACCAGAGTACTACTGGTATTAGTATTGTCATTTAATGTCAGTGCCAGTACTAGGCGTAGGCCTATTCTTGCCTTTATAACTCAGCAGGTTTAAAAAGCCTTTTTAAAATTAAATATGAATGCAGTTTTAGATTAAATAAAAGGACAGTCAAGTCAAATAAAACATGTTTTATGGTAATGCTACAAAGATACCATTCATCAACATTACTTAGTTATCAACACATTAAGTGAACAATATATTTTTACAACATTAATTAATGTTTGAAAATGTTATTTATTACAAACACCTGATTGTTCATGTTTGTTCACTTAATTCATTGTGCATTAAATAAATAATGGATTAAAACTTTACAAACAACTTTAAAAATGTGTTAGTGTATACTATTGTTTATTTTAGGTCATTTTATCTAATCTTTTTCTAAAGTGTTTATAATACAAATGTACAGTTTCCATACTTGTAACCGTGATAAACACTTAAATATATGTAGATTTAAACTAAGCTTTGGTACCGAAATTGGTACCGAGAACCGTGAATTTTAACTGGTATTGGTACCGAATACTGAAATTTTGGTACCGTGACAACACTACTTCAGAACAATGGAACGGTCGGTCGGTCAGTCAGTCAATTTTTCTTTTTTTTCTTTATTTCTCTCTTTCTCTCTTTCTAATTTAAAGTACCCTATAATTTTAATTCTGGTTCAAACCAGACCATTCTCAGTTGTAACTGAGTTATGGTCTGGCAAAGCGTCATAGATAAATCATTTCCAGAGGGGCGTCATCAACGGAAGTCGTGGATAGACCTAAAACCAATCAGAGCGATGAAGAAGATGACGAATGCAGAGCGCCGGCGGAGAAACATCTCACAGTGTTGTTCTTTTTTTTTTTTTTTAACAAAACAAAAAGGAAACATTCAAATCCCTTAAAACAGACGCGATAGCTGATTCGAACGATTGATGTTTGACGCCGGCATCCATCTTTGTAATCTAGGCTACAAAATCTGCTTCAAAATCCTAGCGCTGTCGTCATCGTGCAAAGCCCGGCCCAACGTTTCTGATTGGTGCCTCGATTTCGACGGATTGGAAATGGGTTTGAATGAGCTATTTGTCAGGCTAACTTTCAGAGCAAATCTAAATTTGCCAGAAGTTGTCTGGGTTTTCCCAGGCTAAGTTAATAAACATGGCACAAAAGCTAACAGGCACAAAACTTTTTTACATGGGTTTTAACTCTGGTCAAGCAAGCTAGTCACCTAGCTGTCCTTGGAGACAGGTCTGAGTTGAGACATGTGTTTCATTGGGTGTGGTTATAAGCACAGTGTTTCAGACTCAGAGCTCACTGTGACTTTGACAGACATACTGATCATATAATATAGCAGACTATAGATTTTCTAGATCAAATGGAGTGCATGGGTGTGTGAGATTTCCACATCAGAAGTAAAAGGATGTGGTGTTTATCCATGTCTTTTCTCTCCTCTCCACTCCGTTTCTCAGTAAGTGTCAGCCTGAGCTGGCCTAACCCTGGCTTAACTCAATATTCAGTTGTTTAATGAATAGGCCGGTGTAACGGTGTTGCTCTGGGCAGCAGCAGACCTTTAATCTGTAGCCATCACACAGCAAAAGCCTCTAATAGGAGAATAAATCTCCTCCCCTCCCCGCTTTGAGGTTCAGATCAATAATACAATGTCCAGCAGAAACAAATCAAGCAGGGCAAGGAAAGGAGGATGATGAAGATAGATTACTTAGTGTACCATAAGACATCTGATTTTTTATTTGTATTTTTTATCATTATTATCATTAATAGTTATTTTATATTTTATTCCTCTTAACTCTTTCCCCACTAGCATTTTATTTGAAAAAGTTGCCAGCCACCGCCAGTATTTTTGATAATGTTCACAAAACTTTCATGGCCCCCAGAATATGTTGTATGTAATATCTGAACATGCAATATATAAAGAAAAGAAAAAAAAGAAAAGAACTGAGCCTCTGCTTTTAAACTGCAACAAAAAGTTTGATTCTAGCTTCATACATTCTTTTTATTTCGAATGAAAATTGAATGCAAAAAAGCGTTTTTTTTGTTTTCTTTTTCTTTTTCTTTTTCAAAGACTACAACGTGTGTAAGCAATGCTTTTATCACTTCAGAAGATGCCTAATAGCACCCCCTATCATATTACAATGAAAACACAGAAAGCGGAAACTGTGTCTCATAAATGACGGAAAATTACTACATCAGTAGCAGGGAAAAAGTTAATAACCGATTCATGTAGTGTCCTTGCTGTCATAAATGAAGCCTAGTGGTTAGAAGGTTATAATTATGTTGCTCAAGTGAATACATCATATTTTCTAATTTCATTTACCACCAATTTTTCTGTCCCGTCTCCAAATTATATGTCAATAATGGTAGCAAAAAGCCCAAATTACTTCAAAATACAACATATATATCATTATATCACAATAATGTAATTAGATTGCTATTAAAACTGTAGCAAATGTGATAGATTCTCAGCTATATCCAATTTCTGTCTCTTATATTTAGACCATGCCTTAATGAATTAAACTGTAAGAAAAATATGTAAATGTAAAAAATAAGATCAATGCAAAAAATGCCTAAAAAAATGTTTATCCTTTCTGTTGGAATGTATGTTAGTACTTTACTGTACCTTGGTCTATTATACTTGATGGAAGGTTATGCCTATGGCAAAAGCCTCATTGGTCAACACAAGTTAATTTGAGCCAATCCAAACGAAGCCTTGGGTGAAACAGGTTCATCTCCAGTTTAGTTCACTAGCCTTGTACTCTGGTATTTACAAAGGATGCTTTGCCTTAGCCTGTTACCATGGTTACAAGCCCACCTCCCTCTTTCTGTGGTCACAGGCGGTTGAACATTCAGCCAGTAAGTAACAACCAAAGCTGGGGTTGACCTGATCTGACCTTTAACACCGCTGTGATGTCTTTGTGGAAGTCGTTTAAAAATGCCATTAATCATCCTGACAGCACTCACTCAAGACCCCAGCCACGTGCTAGCACTATTAGCTACCTTTGCCTTAACGATTATTGTTCAGCTTCTTTAATTAGCTTGTTTTACAGCTCCAGGGCCTGGTAGAGAGGATGTTTGAATGTTATCTCTGTCTGTCTCACATCTGTCCATGTTGACGTCAGCTCCTCCCCTTAGATTGAGGCAGAGCGGGTTGGGTTGATGATGCCATCGTCTGCACTTGTTTTTGGTTCTTTATCCCACTCAGAATATTCAGGACTCCGATCAGTGCTGAGGCTGCTTATCCAGGAACACAAAGTGCTGACTTCAAAGAGTTGTGTTCAATTCTGATGTCTTTCATGTGTTTTGGATGCAGTGAGACAATGAGTGGCTTCAAAGTGGTATAGACCTGGCCTTGCTTTGTTTGTGCCGGAGTCAAAGAGATTCATAATGGAGTGCCGTTTGAATGTGTGCCAGTGTTTCTTGTTGCACAGTTGACTATCTATCTATCTATCTATCTATCTATCTATCTATCTATCTATCTATCTATCTATCTATCTATCTATCTATCTATCTATCTATCTATCTATCTATCTATCTATCTATCTATCTATCTATCTATCTATCTATCTATCTATCTATCTATGTATGTATGTATGTATGTCTGTCTAGTGTCTACACACGCATCTTGAAACTTTTGACTTCACTGTTTGTTGATTAGTGATGCACAGTGTGGATTTTCAAATTGTTGCAGGAAAGTAGCAGCTTGTCCAAGTCATTTCTCTATCAAGTGGAGCCCTCTGGGAATGTTTTTTTCTCTCTCTCGCTCACCCATTGAATTCTTTTATCATCGCTTCACTTCATATCTCTCACCTGATGCTTACACTTGAGACTATCATATGTTTCCAACCGTGAATCCATACAATACAATCTTTTTGCCACTTAGTACCAAGAGCACACTGTAAAGTTCCTCTTAGTGAAAAGACTAGTTTATAAAAAGAGAAGTACAATGACATTGTCCTCCCTTGATATCCCTTGACATTTTTTCGGAAACACAATGCTCTCGGGTCATGAAAAAGCACTTTTGACTGGCATTAGATTTCTTTGCCTTTCATCGGCAAGTGATTTTGGATGCGCTCAAAAGCTCTTTCTGCTGTCATCTCTTTAGTTTTTCTTCTTTGTTTTCATATATGTCTACTGGGTCAATTTGCACCTCTTATCCAAGTGTTTGTTTTTCCTTACATGCCAGGGGAAGTTTAGTTCAATCTCCAGTATATATCATGTAAATATAATAGGTCCACATGTGCAGGTCTGTACAGTGTAGAAACATTTGCTTAGGTTCTTAGTGATGGTCTTTCAAAAATGGTAATGGTCTGAGTAATGGTCTTTTCAAAGTTTTTGCCAAACCTTTTTGCTAGATTAGTTGGCCTAAAGTATGTATTTCATCTCACTTTGGTAGAAAGCCAAGTAGCCTATGCAGTATGAGTATACAGAAGTTACCCTCAACTTGATATACAGTATATTATAGGGTGTGAAATCTTTTGGTACATCGCGATTCAAATCAAATCGATTCTCAAGGTCACAATAAAAATCGATTCTCGATTTTGAATGAAATTTAAATATTTTTTTTACAGTCTATTGTTGTTCAGTCTATAGGCGTGTATATTATATTATATTATATTATATTATATTATATTATATTATATTATAAATTGCTGTGATGTTGCTCATTTGTTGATTTGGACAAAAGCATGTGGTTATCTAAACTTTTTAGCTATTATTATTATTATTATTATTATTATTATTCAGATCTACCAGATGCCATGCTCAGTGATCGCAGGAATCATATATTGTATTAAAATGAAGCAATAAGCTACAAGAGACCACATTTCACAGTGATTTTACCATAATTCAGAGGGCTTGTTAAGCATGACGCAATGCAAAGCAACCCCAAGCCCTCAAGTGGTTTACGGCTATTTTGATAGCAACAGCAAAAATGATGAAATACCCCATTGTTACAAAATAATTACATTTATTAATAGTAATGATCTTAATCACCATTTTCAGCCAAGTAATAAAATTCAGCTGTAAGCTGTTTACTGTTGCCAAGCAACTTGACACATTAATATGGATCTCATGTAGTATTCTGTTGTTTCCTTTCACAATAGGACGGAATGCGATTCAAATTCTCAGCAGGTCAACACCTGCGTTAATTTTTCTCACTCAAGTCTAAGTGAAGATTAATGCCCATTATGTAAGCTGAGTGGGTCAACAGTCACATCACGGCATATAACAACTGACCAAGCAACAGCTGGCACAGATGCGGTTTATTATGTCTTTTCTCATTATGTTGTTTTTGTCGTTGTTTGATAACCTCAGAACTAGATCTCATGTGGTGCACGTGCACAACATTTATTGCAATATGTATGAGAGAAAGAGAGAGGCCAGTGCTTTGTAGAAGAGATTGTGACATTTGCATTGGGTTCTTAACAGAGCCCTGCTGCGTATCTCCCCCCCCCTTAGGGAGGGGGTCACCTTTCAGCTTCACCATGCGCTTGACATGAACGTGCCCCCACCCACCCACCCGTTTGTCTCGGTGACCGTAAAACAGACCTTTTGAAGTACACTTGAAGGAAGAGTTCACGCAGGGAAACCTGTAAGACAGATGACACAACATTCATCAAACGCTGGCTCATCTAAGGTCACAGTTCTTTGGACTGTTCCGTGTAGATTATGGCTATAGCAAAAGTTCAGCACTGTATTATTTTCAGTAGACAATATCTATTAAATCTAGAGACCATGCTGCGTTAGTGCCATGTCTGGTTGTATAAACCTGCATGTAGACCTTATAATATTGAGTAATTAAAAGTATAATTCAAGTTTTCTTATCTAGTTTTATTGGAAATGATCCCTGGCTTTATTATGGGCTATGAAATGTGATTCGGAAATACCATACTATTCTACTTCTGCAGTATGCATACTGTGCGCAGTATGTAACCTCAATGCAATGTTCTGGACCTGACCTTCCATTCCCAGTGTGACAGGTTAACTGTATAATTTCAGTTTATTGACGCTTTATTCATCAGACTGCCAATAATTAAAATGTTTTGAGATAAATTTGGATCAAAAATGCAAAATTAGTTTTTAATTATTAATCATGCGAAATGGAAGCTGCTCGCAGATATATTATACCTCAAGTAATGAGGTCATGTGACAGTATTTTGATTACAACATTTTGCAACAGTAATGATCCACAACAGTATTTTTGTTGTTGTTATTTTATATACTATTTTTTAGATTTTGAATTAGCATTTATTTTTATGTTTATTAGATTTTATTTTAATTTTAAGCCATTAGTAATTATTTTATTATTTCATTTTGGTCACAGTTTATATTACGTAGGTGTCTTTAAATACTACGTATATTCTAACATAAAAAATAAGTACAATTGTATAGATTACAGAAATTAATTACAGGTGTAATTGCCTGCAGATACAATGTTAATCATACAGTATGTAGACAATGTAGTATGTGCATTGTATGAAATTATTAATTTAAATGTTTGTAGCCTTAGTTTATTTAATTTTAGTTTTAGTTTCAGTCATTTTAGTATTTAAACTTATTTATCTTATTTTGTCAGCTGCCAAGGCAACATTTCTAAATGAAAAACATTTTATTTATTTTAATTACTTAAACATTATTATAGATTAAGGGTATATTTCAACTCAAAATAGGAAAAAAAAAATATGCGTTTTGGCTGTTTATTTACACAAAAAGTTTTGGGGGCCTGAAAACAGAAATTTTTGAAAACGATTTTCGTCTCCACGTAAACTACAAAAACGCAAATTTATGAAACCAGTGTCATGCGCATGCATGTTCAGTGTAGGCGCAAAGTGACATCACCAAATACTGGCCTGGCATGTATAATACAACATTTTTAGTCGTTTTCATGAATCTTTTTGACAATGTTGTGTCCTCTGCATGTACATAAAGCGCAAAGGAAAAGCATTTTTAGTATTGTTTTCATGTAAACCTAGCCTTAGTTAACGGCTAAATGTGTTGAAATGTTTATCATCACATACTGTGCATTTTTTTAAATGTTTACATTTTAAACATTTAAATATGCACTATTCTAGTAATACATTCTGAACGTAGCCTGAGTCTCTCTGTAATCATTTCAAGAGCCTTGCAGTGACTTGTGCAAAAGACATGATTCTATGAAGATTTAGTTCTCCATGTTGTTGTAGAGTTATTCTGGTCAACTAGATGTGTTTGTTAGTCACTTAAGAGGGGGATACATGAGAGGAGAGGAGGGAATAAACTTCACACAGCCTTATATATTTTCCCTCTGAACTCTGTTTGTGTGAGGCTTCAAACAAACCACTCTGCCACTCTCTGCTTATCAGTCTCTGTCAAGTCACCAGGAAAACAATCTGCCTCCGTCTGTCTGCAAGAGCTCGCCTGGCTTCTCTTCTGCCTGCTGTTGTGGCTTTTGGCTTACTGTTCATCCTTTTTTTATAATTAGATAAACAGACTAAAGTTTGGAGATTGACAGAGGAGGCGGAATGTCAAACCAGGCAGCATTTTTCTCATTGTACGTCAGGCACGCTGTTTCTGAAAATGATTTTGTATAAGGAAATTAATTGGGTTTAGAGATAGATATATGGGAAATTCATGAGTGAATGTTTATCAAAGAGAGTGATAAAGGTTGAAGGCACACACTGGGTGTACACACTGTAATTATTATACTGAATTAGAGCCCATGTTCTGTCATCTTGTTTGATTTGGGGACGCTTGCACTTTGCTATACTCTTGGACTTATTTTATTGGCTACAGATAACATTGTAGCCTAATGCTACAATTTATTCTGTCAAGTAAGGTGTCAAATCTTAAGTGAAGTAAAGTTGGAAGTGTTTGGCCAGTCATGTAGTCTCATCCGAAATAGAAATCTTTTGTAACATTTTAAATACCTTTACTGCTGATTTGGATCAATTCGATACATCCTTGCTGACTAAAAATATGAATTTCGTCAAAACTTTTAAATGGTGTTTAATGTTATATATATATATAAAAATAGGTGTAATGTAAATATAAGGCTAACGCTGTGACATGGTTGTTTCTTTTTACTACATCTGTGTCAGGTTGCAGTCGCTGCTTTACATTTGACATTGAATGGAACGTGACAGCTCATTTCTGAGCCCTTGTGTAATCTTTAATTCAATAGCAGTTTATCTTCTGTGTGCCCAAGACAATGCAGATTGTCACAATGCGCTTTAATTTAATTTTGAGGCTGGCTGCAAGCCCTGGAGGGAGTCGATAGAAAGGAAAATTTTATTTGTGGCCCTGGATGTTTATTAGCTGCTCAATTTGTCATTAGTTTTTAGACATATTGTTCTGTTGTTTGTGTGTTTGTCTGTAGAATAAAAACACTATGGCAGATACACAATTGCACAAGCACAGCTAGCAGGACAAATACGACTCTTGGCTGATATCCAGCTGTGACGTGTACAGTATATGCTTCTGCTCACGTTGTTTCCTGTCACCTCTATTTAAATGGCCAGTCAGCATTTTTGATATCCAGGATAGTCAGAACAGAGAATCAGTTGCAGCCTGGTTTGAGTTTTTTTTTTTTAATAGATTATATATACGTATATATATGAAGAGTTCAGATGCAAAAGCCTCTAAATGCCATTTGAAATTTTCTTCTTTAATGATGATTTTTATCAAACTTGTATATTTAAGTTCAGTGATTTCACTTAAATGCCAATGATAATTACCTATTAATTGTTATTTAAGTGAAATTACTGAACTTAAATATACAAGTTTGATAAAAATCATCATTAAAGAAGAAAATTTCAAATGGCATTTAGAGGCTTTTGCATCTGAACTCTTCATATATATATATGTGTATATATATATATATATATACACTCACCGGCCACTTTATTAGGTACCCCATGCTAGTAACGGGTTGGACCCCCTTTTGCCTTCAGAACTGCCTCAATTCTTTGTGGCATAGATTCAACAAGGTGCTGGAAGCATTCCTCAGGGAGTTTGGTCCATATTGACATGATGGCATCACACAGTTGCTGCAGATTTGTCGGCTGCACATCCATGATGCGAATCTCCCGTTCCACCACATCCCAAAGATGCTCTATTGGATTGAGATCTGGTGACTGTGGAGGCCATTTGAGTACAGCGAACTCATTTTCATGTTCAAGAAACCAGTCTGAGATGATTCCAGCTTTATGACATGGCGCATTATCCTGCTGAAAGTAGCCATCAGAAGTTGGGTACATTGTGGTCATAAAGGGATGGACATGGTCAGCAACAATACTCAGGTAGGCTGTGGCGTTGCAACGATGCTCAATTGGTACCAAGAGGCCCAAAGAGTGCCAAGAAAATATTCCCCACACCATGACACCACCACCACCAGCCTGAACCGTTGATACAAGGCAGGATGGATCCATGCTTTCATGTTGTAGACGCCAAATTCTGACCCTACCATCCGAATGTCGCAGCAGAAATCGAGACTCATCAGACCAGGCAACGTTTTTCCAATCTTCTATTGTCCAATTTCGATGAGCTTGTGCAAATTGTAGCCTCAGTTTCCTGTTCTTAGCTGAAAGGAGTGGCACCCGGTGTGGTCTTCTGCTGCTGTAGCCCATCTGCCTCAAAGTTTGACGTACTGTGCGTTCAGAGATGCTCTTCTGCCCACCTTGGTTGTAACGGGTGGTTATTTGAGTCACTGTTGCCCTTCTATCAGCTCGAACCAGTCTGGCCATTCTCCTCTGACCTCTGGCATCAACAAGGCATTTCCGCCCACAGAACTGCCGCTCACTGGATGTTTTTTCTTTTTCGGACCATTCTCTGTAAACCCTAGAGATGGTTGTGCGTGAAAATCCCAGTAGATTAGCAGTTTCTGAAATACTCAGACCAGCCCTTCTGGCACCAACAATCATGCCACGTTCAAAGTCACTCAAATCACCTTTCTTCCCCATACTGATGCTCTGTTTGAACTGCAGGAGATTGTCTTGACCATGTCTACATGCCTAAATGCACTGAGTTGCCGCCATGTGATTGGCTGCTTAGAAATTAAGTGTTAACGAGCAGTTGGACAGGTGTACCTAATAAAGTGGCCGGTGAGTGTATATATATATATATATATATATATATATATATTTTATTTTTTGTTGCTTTTTTTTCCATTTTTGAAAATGCAAATTAAAAATAAATTACTAAATATGAATATATATATATATTTATATATATATATATATATATATATACAGTATATATATATATATATATATATAATCCATGTGGATGTCACGTTGATACATACCACCTACTTAAGCATTGTTGCAGATCACACACCCTTTCATGGAAACAGCGCCCTGACACAAAGAAAAAATGGTTCAGGAATGGTTAAAGGAAGCACAACATCGAGTTTGTGCTGTTGACTTGGCCTCCAAATTCCCCAGATCTCAAACCAATCGAGCATCTGTGGGATGTGCTGAACAAACAAGTCAGATCCATGGAGGTCCCACCTCGCAACTTACAGGACTTAAAGGATCTGCTGCTTACATATTAGTGCCAGATACCACTACTCACCTTCAGGGGTCTAGTGGAGTCCATGCCTCGAATGGTCTGTTTTCGCCGCAAAAGGGGGACCAACACAATATTAGCAAGGTGGTCATAATATTATCGGTGTGTATATATATATATATATATATATATATAAAGCTGCATTCCGTATCTTTTTGGGGTTAAAAATGATCCAAAATACATTTTTGAGCAAGTACATAAGCAGCCAGTGTTCAAAACTATCTGCTTGCCTTGGTTCGATTCAAAGCGGTAAGCTTAATGTGTTTAATTCCAGTGGTAATGGTGGATTTCCGCAGGAGATTCGGGCATGTCTTTGCGTCATGACGTCACATCCGTACTCATAAAGGAGGAGTCCCGGCTAGTTAACTGTATTGCCTGTGATTTAATCAGCGCGATTTACTTTGCTTTTTTTCCCTTAGTTGGTCAGAACAAAAGTGGATGTTACTTACTTGTTCAGATGACATTTTATGGTGAAAATTCTTATGTTGGTCATACAGTACTTTCAAAAAGTAGAATCTGTGACTGACAGCCGCACATTATCCTCAAAACATTGGATTCATCCGCGCTTGTCGAGGCATCAACCACGTAAAGTTAATAATTCTGCGAATAACTGCAATTGCAGATTTCGAACAGAGATGGCGACAAAGAGGAAAAAACACGGACTGCAGCTTTAAACAAATGTCAATGTGTATTCATGTTGGCTGAATACACTGCATCTTCATTGTCCCAGCATGTTAATAGTTAGGCTAATAGGCAAATTAGTTGTTGTAGGTTCATTAATCGCCCACATGACATTAGTCCCACTGTTAGCATGCTCTCTCTTTTAGGTCATGTAATAATAGTAATTTATGCTTGGGTTGTGCTTCATTCTGCTCCTTAGTTTCCTGTGTTGTACCAGTATATTGTAAAAAGACATTTTATTTGGTCTCGCATTTAAATAATTGATATTTATCAGCAACATTGCTAGTGTGAGTGAATGCGTTTAATGTTTTATTATGCAGAACAGGTAATTGTATTATTGTAGTATTTTTTTAATGTGCATTATTGTGACTTGTGAGAGAGTAGATTGAAGCACATCCTTGATTCACAGTGTGGATAGTCTCAGGTGATCAGACTTGTCTCTTTTGATGACGTGCATGAGGATGGTCTCGGGAGATCTAGAGGTGAGAATGGAAGTGGTTCACTTTCATTCGGGCGGAAACTTGTTTTTGTCTTTTTCCCTTAAATAACTCGTCTCAGAACAGGTCTATTCTGATGTTTGTGACCTGAATATTTGAACTCTTCGAATCCCAACTTTTAACTGCTTAATGTAATTATCATAAAAGACATAAGTTCTCTTCTCTAAATGCACTATAATCTGTACTTGTCATATATTTCACTGTCTGATCTGTCCTATAACAACTAATTGACAACTTGAACATGCGTTAAATGTAATTTCAGTTAACCAGCCCTTTAAACACACACACACTCGGGTTCGTTCTGTACAGAGAGTGACTCATATGATGAACTTCTCTCATTATCTTGCTGTTTTTTTTTTTTTTTTTAAAGACTGGGCTCGGAGCACCGGGAGGCCTTTTAGTCGTCATGGCAATTGATTTACCACTGTTCCTTCATGCTGTGTGTATAACAGCTAAAGCGAAGAAAACCGGAGGCCTGATTAATATCTGCTTGTTGTGACGATTCTGCCATGAGACATGATAATGGCCCTGATGGGTTTTAACCGTCGCTCATGTACCTTTTTTCCAATGACATGCTGTGGTGTCTTAGATTCACTTTGCAGCAATGTTTTTTTTTCAGTTATGGTGAATATTAAAGGAACTGTTGAGTAGGAACATTTTGTTTAGTCTGAAGAGTCTGAAGAGCTGTTTAGTCTTATTTACTTTGTTTTTGTCTCATTTTGTTTCTTGTTGTTTTTTGCCAAGTCTTTTGTTTTGTCTCTTTTCTTTGTTTTGTTTTCTCATATCTTTGTTTGGTCTCCTTTTGTTTCTTTGTTTTGTTTTGTCTCATTTCTTTGTTTTGTTTCTCATTTTGTTTTGTTTTTGTTTCATCTCATTTTGTTTCTTTGTTTTTTTTTGTGTCTATTTTCTTTGTTTTGTTTCTCATTTTGTTTTGTTTTTGTTTCAGCTCATTTTGTTTCGACTTGATTTAACGTTTTGTTTAAATTTAAATGTTTTGTTTTGTCTCTTTTCTTTGTTTTGGTTTCTCGTTTTGTTTTGTCTCGTTTTGTTTCTTTTTTTTTCCAAAGTCAACCCAGAAATGGCACTTTAGCATTAACCAAATTATGAATAGTACAAAAAAAGATACACTATGTAGAAATTGTGTTTTTGTCAAACAGCGTCCAAGTGTCTTTGTGCTTCATATGTTGTTGTTGATGTGTGTGACGTCTTTGCCGTAAAGTGTCATGATTCTTGCGAGATTTGTTGGGGGTGCTCCTCTCAAACTTGCATTGCTGTTTTTTACAGTGGCACCCCCCCCCCCCCTCTCCCCCAAGCTTTACTACCAGGATGATTCGCCCTACTATGAGTTTGTTTACCATCGAAATTACTTTGAAGCTGTAATATTAAGGTACAATTCTTGCATAGTGTGCCTTTAAACTCAAATGCAGAACAATGTCTTGTTTCAAAATTGGATTTCAGACATCGGAATCTCAAAAATGTTGACCCAGCAGCAAAGACGCATGAGTGTACGAAATATGTCTTAGAGGCACTGCAGTCAGAGATAAGGTGGAAATGTTCATGTAAATTTAAATTATGCTTGTTTTTGGTGTTTGGCTAACATTGTAATTGGGCCTCAGGGAAAAATACACTAAAATACACACAATATAACCTCTTAAACATGTAAAGCTTTACTGAATGTGTATTGTAGGAAATATTTAGTTAAAAAAAGTGATCTCTCCATCATACATCTTTGCTTTTAGAGCAAAAGCCTTTGTCAATTAGTAGATTTTCTAAAATGGAGTTGTTTAAGCGGAAAAGCAAAGTTACTAAACGCCCACTGCCTTTTCAGATGATATTTTATAAAGACATTGAGAGCAAACTGATGGTGCTACATGACCAGTTCTCACTGCCTGCCCTCTCTCTCTTCTTTCTCTCTTTCCTTCCTTTTTGTCATTTAGCCTCAGGCTTTTATTCCAACAAGTCCTTCCATCTCCTTACCTGACATTTAAATGTTAGCGCCAGCTCAGATCTAAATAAAACCCCCATGATGCTCTGTGGCAGTTCTAGTGCCATTGGCTTTGTCCTCCTATTTCCGCTCAAGGGTCTCTGAGTTTACCTGTCCCTTCAAAGCACACTTATAGGTATCTACATCCCATTGATGTTGGGTTTAGTGTCGCACAAACTCAGCCTACAATACATGATACAACACATGAGATGCTGTTTGCTTTGTTTATCATAGCGTACATCCTGTGGCTCAGTTTTATAGTTCTGATAAGCAATAAGATCTCTCTGTCTCATTGTGTTTCTTTCTCTCTCTCTCTCTTGGTTGAAATACTTACTAATACAGTTCAAGAGGTTCATTTGTGCCTTGGGGTTGGGGAAAAAGCAGTACATTTTTATGTGCCATCTTCTAAATGAAAGTCAACATATGATCTGTCGCCCTTTGTCATCTTTGTCATCCCCCCCCCGTTTTCTTTTCTATCTCTGTGCTGCTGCTCTCCTATAATTCTGATGGAGTCATTGTCATGTTGCCTTCCTGTTTCTATGGTGACAAAGAATGGGCTGTATCTAGTGTGGTTTACGTTTCACCACTATCACTCGCTCACACATTCAAACATGCGCACATACACTCTTGCTGTGACAAATCCCCAAAATATGAAATGTGAAAATTGTGAGTGTGCCAAACGTACTACTCTAAACATTCACACAAACACATTTGATGTAACACTATGGCTGGCCACTTATCCCAGCAGACCTAAAACTGGAGCTTCAATTTTAAACCTGACTTTAAACCGATTTCCCAAGCCATTAAAAAGCAATCTAAGCCCTTTTCCCAATTTTCCCACATCTATACTGTCAAGCAGAAGCCAGACCTGATGGCCTGCTGTCCCAGTGCAGGGCCATATCAGACCTGTTCTTCTTTGTCGCTATATCTGACATTTGTTGATCTTGTACAGTTATTGCCAGAGTTACTAAATAAATTAACTACTGATGAAGGGCAAAGTAAAGAACAAAGATGCTGCATTCACATAAAGACCAGGTTAAATAAGACTAAAATAATGGAAAAAAACAACCTTTTTGGGCTTTATATAATAGCGCAAATACCAGTAAATTGATTGGGGCGCAAACCTTAGTAAATCAGGTTGCATGATTCATTTAAAACTCTCCTCACATAAATTTTGCATCTGATTGGAGAACTCCTACAAATGTATATGCAAATTAGGTTAGCCGCAAAAATAACTGTCCACGCATTTTTAACGTTAATTTAACGTTACGTTAATTTTTTATTTTGTTTTGGAAGAAGGCTCTAATGCTCAACAATGCTGCATTTATTTGATCAGAAATACAGTAAAAACGAATATTGTGATATTACGGTTTAAAGTAACTTTTCTAAATTCTTCGATGAAAAGAAAGTTTATTTAAAAACATTATTTGTAGCAATTTAAAAGTCTTTACTGTCACTTTTAAAATGTTTATATTATATTTAAATATTTATATATAACATTCATTCATTATTATTATTATGCGCCGTGTCTAATGTGGCCCAGTATCAGCCCAGTACTTTGTAAACGTGACTTTGATTTTAGGTGACCTTGATAAAAGCCAATCAGATTAGTATCATATCTATAAAGTAATGTCCAGTTTTGTGAGCAGTGTGCATCTCATGGACAGTGAAGGGATTGGGAGTGGTCCGTGGGCACACTGACAAATTCTGAGACTAAACACAAGCTGACTAGCATCAGTGCACAACTAGAAATGTTTTGTTTCTGAAGGTCTGAGGGTGCAATTCATGGAAATCAGAGTGTTGTAACTTATTTATGGCTCAGACTTTCATCTGTCTGTCCAAATGTGAGGATGACTGACAATCGTTTTCCCCTTGCTTTTGCCTTGCTTAGTTTCCCTGCAGCTCCACACCAGTATCCATCAGGTTTTCTTGTTGCTTTGAGCCACTTTCAATGTGACTGCTCCTTCCTCGTGTTGGATATGCTCTTCGTTCTGTTCCAGGCTCTGTTTGTACTTTGTCTTATCGCCGTCCCAGAGAAGGTAATTAGAGCCTTCCATCCAACCCATGCGCTTATGTAAATAAATTAAACCCGCTCCTTTAGGTTTAATTTGTGACTTAGTGCGCTCAAATCTTTTCTCATAAACGAATCTTTCTCAAATGTAGGTTTTTATGTGTGTGTGGGTTCTCCGAGACTTCTCTTTTATAGACTGCTCAGTGGTTTCAGCTATAACATTAAAACAAAAAGAGTTTCCCTCTAGCTACTTTTTGCCATAGACAGTGAACTGATGGCTAATGGTACCCTTACTGCTTTCTTTATATATTCATAGGACAACGGTGTCTTCTGAGGACGCAGTTGCATTGTGACATATATGTGTGTATATATATATATATATATAGCTATTTTACTGAGTCTGCAGTGTGGCCTTAGCTGATTTTTTTACAACAAGGGAGATCGATATCGGCTGTAAGGCTGTCAAACGTTTTGTCATTTGATTTGTACTTATGCCTGAGGAGAGAAAATATGGAGGAGTTTTGTTTGGTATAACCTGAAGCTTTCCCATGCAGCCGACAGCTTTGAATTATCTCTTCAAGTGTCAGAAGTTTGGATTATAATCGGTAGAGCACATCCAAAATCTGCCTAAGGGGTAAAAGTCTTACATAATTCCACATTTATACCCCAGAAACCCCCATGCACGTGTATGAGGGACATGTGTGCATGAATATTACCAAAGTCCCTTTGAAGGAAAGTCTGTCCACTCGGCAGCCATTTTTGCAACGACTCCAAGCAGCTATTTCGGGCATCCAAAACCAAATCCTATCTACTGAAATTGCTGAAATATCTGAATCTGCTTGGTGAACTCACATTTAAATAACATATTTCAAATCAACAACACAATCTGACATGAACAGTCGAGCAGAATAAATTCTGTTTCTTATGCTCAAATAGCGTTAAAAAACATATTTATCTGGCTAGAACATCCATTGTGCATGCAATCTTAAAGTGCGTCTCAGAACACGGACTGTTCTAGCAAGTGGAACTTCTAACGGCAGCTGCAGTGACGTGATGACTTTAACAATCGGCAATTGACTTTATTTAGAAGTCGGGACTTATTCCTCCATATTGTGTGTTGCACTTTCTCCTATTCATAAGTAATAAGTGCAATGTCTTTTGTATATCTAAAGACTTTGAAATCACTCTAAATGAAGTTTAACGGCAGGGTAGGAGGAAAACAACTTTTTTATTGCTCTATTATAGTGATGTGATGGTTTGCCATTTGTTTATTTTATTTATTTATTTATTTTTTTCAAAAATAAGGTTCTCCATCTGTGTGTTGGCAGGTTGCAGAGTGTGTCTCTTGGTTAATTACTTGGCAACTTTGACCCTCTACATTAGGTGCCTTTGGCCAGAGATGATGAGTTCTTTCAGGTCCAGTTCCTCCAGAGAATAGAGCTATACAGAGATTAAGACTAAGAGACAGCAAAAAGCTGTTCTAAAATGCCTGTGTGTGTCAAAACCAACCAGGCACAAATGTTATCTGCAATATTCCATACATAGGAAGTCTTAGCAAAAATAATAAGCAGTTTAAAACTATACAGCAGTATTAAGAAGTATATATATATATATATATATATATGTGTGTGTGTGTATGTATATATATATATATATATATATATATTACCTGTACTATATATCTATCACACCATACAGTATATTCTCACACAGTGAAAAATACATTGCTCAGCAAAGGGGACACAAAACTGAGCAGGTTACTTATGGTATGGAACAGTCTCAGCTTTCAATTTTTTAAAGAAATTCGAAAACTGCAAATAAAATAAATAAAAAACAATAAATACTGCTTTATGGTAACAGAACACTGTAGCGCTTTAGTTCAAGTGACACTTGAACCGATCATTTCTTCTTAGTAGACAACATAAAAAAACACGAATGAACATCAGAAGGTATGTTTTTTCAACAGCAGAAAGATGTCAATTCACACTATTTTTCAAGTTCAAGTCCACCAACTTTAATTTACCAACAGAAGAGTTAGTAGAGTCTGGTTTGTTTGTCGTACAAAATGGAGGATTCTGCGATATGACTGGTCAGATCATCTGTCAATCAAACTCTTGGTGAATTGGTAGTAAAATTTTGAAATTATTTTTTATTTGTTTTGTTTTGCGGGTTAACATGCCCTGTTATTTCCCCTGACAACATTTACGGTGCATGTCCAAATGTGTTTTCATTCATGAAAGATGTTATTGGCTGTTGTGCTTGTTGAAAGAGGGATCTTTGTCGGTAGGAGACTAACTGACAGACAGCGGGCCAGTTGGGTAGAAGCTGCTTCTGGCAGGAGTGTGAATGAACGCAGCTTTCCAGGCAGAATCTGGTGTTTTTCTACCTCATTTACTGCAGCTTTTGAGCCATTACAACTCACGTCTGCTCTGATGATTGAGGATCTGTTCATTCTACCTACATCCCACCAACAATATCTGTAACCAGGAGCAGAAAATGACTTTCTTATCTGACCATAAAAACTTCAATTCACTCTCTACGGATGAGCTTCCAGAGGCAAATTGTGCTAGGATCACATTGGGACTTTGACACCTGCTAGTGTTATGAGCCAATTAGATTGTGGAATGGCTGGTGATGCCTGATCATAGCGTGAAACTCTGAATGTGGTTGACCCAGTTCAGAAGCACCAGGTGAAGTATTCCTGTCCAATCACCAATGAATTTTCTTTGTGCAGTGGAATAGACTATTTCCACTCTAATTATTGGCCTTCCTTTTGAGTTGAGCCAGGAAAAATATAATGAATTATATTTTATTCTTTCTAAAAAAATAATTCAAGTAATTTTCCACGTTAAGGCAATAAGATAATTGGGCCGATTTTGGGCCCAATTCCCCTTCATATGCATATGCTCTTTGTAGATTATCACATGGAACAAAACATACTTTTTTCCCCCGCAATTCTTTTGTAAAAAGTGCTCCAAACACTATCGCCATTTCTTCTTGCCCGTCGTCCACCATGTTTGTTTACTCTAAAGTCAAACAAAACTGTTAAATTATGATTTTTGTATTGTCAAAAACAAAATTCGCATTGTTTGTGTGTTGTGGTGTCTCACATTTTGAAAGTCTGATAAGATTTTAAAACTCTTTTATTATGGGCCAGCCTCTAAATACATGGCACAGTGGATAAGACACATGCCTTTGAATCCACTGTGAGACACCAATGTCTCCCTGAGCAAGATATTTAACCCCTAGTTGCGCCAGAGGCGTGCAACCTTTGACATATATAGCAATTGTAAGTCGCTTTGGATAAAAGTGTCAGCTAAATGAATAAATGTAAATGTTACATACATGCTGCTGACATATTATTGTAGCAGAGTTTGTGCTGAATACAGTGTAATCAGACTTTAGCCATGAATATGTCACAAGTAACAGAAAAAAAGCAGAAATTTCAGAGCATGCCAGAACACCTCCAGGACCCCCAAAACACCTCAGACCCCAGAGGGTTAAACAAGAAAAACTAGTTGGTGTGTTTCTTTCCAGCAGGAATTAAAGACTTCCCCAAATTTGTGTTATCCAGCCTTGAAATTCTTTGGTGTATAATGAGTGACGCTTGAAATAAAACTGAGGCTAAATGAAATGTCAACACAATTTACAGGGTCAACCCAAAAGCTAATTACTTTATCATTAGCTATAAATTTGATGAAGAATGACCCATCTAGTTACCTTAGAAGAGTATACAATGATTAAAGTGAGTTTTCTGAGGTGAAATTTAGAGCAGGGCCACTGAGAATTGATGGCGCACTAAAGCGCTAAGCCAGGCTAAGCCATCACACCCGGCTCTCCCCAGGACGGGGGTCTCTCAAAGCAATCGAAGTCGAATCAAACAGCGCCTAATTCGTCAACCCGTCAAAGAGCTGATGAGTAGTGGGCTCAGCTCATTGGATTACGCCTCCTTTAGCGGAGAATGTCGGAAGGGTATCCATCAGCCGCTGAGACGTCTGTTCCAATCACCTCCCTCTCATTCCCTCCATCATCAGTATAAATATATAATGATCTGTCCATTGCAGAGAATAATTATTGTCATTATGCTTAAATATGTTTTTTCGAACTTAGGGCCCAGGGGCCTCTCAGCACAGTCAATGCTTCATTGACCTGAGACCTGAA
Organism: Pimephales promelas; assembly: GCF_016745375.1. Next base: position 3,003,490 of record NW_024121322.1, read on the forward strand.
TGAGACGCAGGGTCACTGAGGTGGAATGGAAATGGAAACTCAACAAAGATTAAAGCTCCCTGAGTGCAGATGGGTTTAAAATAACCCCTCTGCTGTTTTAGTTCCCTCACATTCAGAGGAGAATATGGGAAACTTGTACCCTGAAGGAGGATTTTTTTTTTTTTTACACTGTTTTACGCATCAACTTTGGCGTGTTTTGTTATACAAACATCAGATTTGGCGCATCAGCAAGTCATTATCATAAAAGTAAACCCTGACAGGGTGATCAAAACCACAAAATATTATTCTGAAGGTACAATGTTTTAAAACATATTCATTGTGTTAATATGCCATACATTTTTTTTTTTACTTAAATACTCATTCATGTAAGTATGCCTGTGGTTGCAATGTTTCTGATTTAAGGTTAATAATACAGGCGATTGAAGTGTGGTCAAAATTTTGTTTTGTGTAAAGTTTGTTAAAAGCCACTTACGCCCCTCTGGCTCCAAACCCTCGAATATCAAACATACTGTACATACTGTAGACTGCTACTTATCCACTAAATAAATACATGAACACAAAACATTTGACAGCTCAATGTTGTAACAGACCAATCAGAATCAAATATTCCAGAGCGTGTTCATGTTTTGTCAAGACTTGGCTTTATTATATATTGCAAATTTGTGCTCATTCTCTGTAATGACCCTAAAGCAAAATTGTCACCATTTTGTATTATTCAATATTCCTGCTTCTCATTGTTTTTCAAAATTTAGTAGCCTCGCCTCTTTTCCCTGGCTCCTAGTAATGCATTTATGTGTTGGACCGATTAGGAAATGACCCTGAGCAGACAGTCTCCATTTTCCTTTGATTTCCTCTTCTAAAAAGGCAGGTGAACACATGAAGAAATAATGAGCTTCTATTTCAGCCGAAACACTGGGCTTCATAGAGCGCTTACAGATTGTCTTCCACCTGTAGTGTACATCTATGTGTTCTGTTGAGGAAGAAGATAAACATTTGACAGGAAGACGGAGTGAGTAATACATCTGTCCTCGATGTTTGTTGTGACCCGCACCACAGGAAATGAAATGTCCTTTATCTCAGTAGCTACTGGAGTTTCCAAAATGAGATTGTAGTGAGCGAACAGGAGTGGGTTTTGGAAACCATAGACCTTCGGTATTAACGGATGGTTGTGCAGTGTTGTGTGTTGTCATCTGCATTAGGATTAAAAGTCTCTTTAAATCCTCTTATACTCCCTAAAAATATAGGGAGGATTTTTCCTGAGTTTAATTTAGTTTTTCAGGAAAGAACAGTTTTGATTTCTTGGAAACAGTATTGCAATAGTATACAGCCTGTTTTCTAAGTGTAAAAATAGAGAAAATGAACATGCTCAATGAAATAACAAACATAAGCGAATACGAATAAACATTCTAAACTATTTCTAACACGATGATAACAAGAAATGTTTCCAAATCAGAATATTAGAATGATTTTTGAAGCATCATGTGACACTGAGGGCTGAATTAATGGCTGCTGAAAATTCAGCTTTGTCTTCACAGGAATAAATTACATTTTAAAATATATTAAAATAGAAAACAGTTTGGTAACACTTTATTTCGATAGTCCATTTTAGACATTCTACTAACTATAAGTAACTTTTCAACTACATGTCAACTGTTTTACTCTATTTTCGATCAAATAAATGCAGATTCGGTTAGACTTATTTAAACCGTAGTGTAATTGTTTTCTGTGGTGTAAAAACAATGTGAAGAATAATTCTGTACATTTGTTATCACAAAAATGTCCATCTGAACAGCTTGAGGAAACATTTCTTTGTGTCTTGGTGTGTATTGTTTCTCTCAGTGGTTGTGTAGGAAGAGGACCCATCTGCCTTGACAGTACAAATAATGAGGTATACTTGTCTTGTTGACTGAGGATCTGTTTGGCGACTTGTTCTTTTAAAGTGTCTTCTCACTCTCAGCACTGAACTTTGTCCTCATTCCATATTGCCTTTACTTTTATGACTATCCTCTTTATAATTCATCTATGTCTTTTCCTTTAAAAGTGTGCTTTAAAAAAAACCTGTACACTACATTTCATCTGAATGCTGCTTAATCACCCAATTTTAGACTTCATGAGCATCTTTTCTCCGGCCGCTTTGACAAATTGAGCTCAAAATGAAAACAGCTCTGAGGAGCACAGCTGGGGGAACACATCCGTCCCGGATTCTGGCTGATCAGTGGGATCTCTATTAGGCACTTTGAGGGTTGTTGTGTAATTGGACAGATGCTTCCCGGATCTGGTGTATGTTTGTGCATTTGTATGACAGAATGTCCCATTGTAAGTGAAGAGGTTGACTAGAAATGCTTAACCTCCATTTCTATTATTCCGCTCCTATTTTCTTCAAAAAAAAGTACCTTTTTTTTTTGTTTTTGCTTCATGATCCAAATTTTGCATTGGATTTATATACTATATAGTGGTTACCCAGCACACTACCAAAATTGTTAATAATACAAACGTAAACAAACATAAATGTTAACATTAACATTAAAAAAAATGTTGTACTGTTATTTATGAAATAATTCAATAAATACATACATTTTGTAGATTTTACACGTGTTGTTTTGTCGGTAGATGTGGTAGGACGTTGTACCTCAAACGTTTAAACACATTGAAGATAATATGAAACCAGATTGGAGATTTGAAACAATAATGATCCCAATGGCTCCGGTATCTAAACAGTCTGAAATCAAATATTAAATAGAATTACCATAGTAGGGCCAAGTAGAAGTATGAGCAATTTTTTCCACTTCATTGCACATATTCAGGCTCTTTGCACTGGATCTAATGCCTGTTGGCAAAATCTCAGCAATGCCGCCCTCCATGTTTACAATCTCATACTTCTGTCAGAAGACTTTCTTCAAATTTTGACTTACAGGTTTGCAGATTTTTTCTCCAAAGTATAAATTAGATTTTTTTAATCATCCTTTATGAAAAATTGAAAGAACCAGAGAAGGATGAGATTCACACAACTAATGCTTTAGCTGTTAACTTACAACTGTGCATAGTCACCCATGATGCTTTACTGGCATGCCAAGCATGAAAGAGCAAAAATGGCTTTTCATTTGAAATAAATGCTATTATTTTGAACTTTCTATTCATAACAGAATCCTATTAAGCTGTATTTCAGTTTTCAAGTGTTTTCAACATTGACATTACAGAAATGTTTTTCGAGCAGCAAATCCGTATATAAGAATGATTTCTGAAGGATCATGTGACACTGAAGACTGAAGTAACGCCTGCTAAAAAAATTAGCTTTGCCATCACAGGAATAAATTGCATTTTAAAATACTGAAATAAAATGAAATTTTAATTCAAAATGTACTTTAATTCACCTTAATTCAATTAAAGTTAAGCATAAGAGACTTGTTTCAAAAAACCCAAACATTTGAACAGTAGTGTTTTGTCTAAAATTACCACTCCATGGAAGAGTTGTTTTCATAAAATGAATGTATGTTTGTTAAATTACTTGCAAATGCGTTAGTATGATATAATTGTTCAAAAGTTTGAGTAAAATGATTCCTGCCTTTAGACTTTTTTCTTATGTTAAAGAAATTTCACCACTGACGTACACCTCTGGTTCCTGCAGTGCTAGTCAGCGTGTCATTGCTTTGCCAGCCTGACATGGTCAGCCAGTCCTTTTAATTTGCTCTCATCCTGTCCTCCTTGCCAGAGCACTGGGGCCTGTAATTAGGTAATGACGCTCGCTGCGCCTCCCTCAAGGCCAAGGCTTCTCTCCACCTAAAATGTATTTAATATCATGAGAGACCTGCTCGAACCAACAGACTCTTTTCCAAAAGACCCACTAGTTGTCTTGCTAGGTACCGAGCAATAAACCTTGCTTGCATCTGTGATTTAATTGAGCTGAGTGCTCCAACTCGCCCATCATTTTGTGTTTCAAATTAGGATGTGACCAAAAGTGATGAGGACTGAGTTGTTTAAATGTTAAATATTGCGCTTTTTCCACCAGTTTGACCTTTGTCTGTTGATTTACTAACAGGTTGTGAACAGGTTGGCATTATCACATTGACAGTAATCAGACACTGTTTTATCTCTCAGTTTTTCCCCTACATACTTTAGGTGTAATGACCTTAAGTAAAATAAAAGAGATTTCTCTTTTATTGAGATTTCAATTTATAATTGTGCTGTTTTTGAACTGTTGATCATCCATTTTTTTGAGGAAGCACTGATAGATTTAGCTGTAGATTTTAACCAGGCTGTTTTATGTTCATGCTCAAGTCAAGTTTAAATGCATCCATACATGTTGTGTTTCACAAGGGTAATGGACTAAGTGATGCATAAGGTTGAGACCCAGTACCACTTCCTGATTTGTGACATTCCTATGTCCTCTGCGTCCAGTTTATTCCAGTATTGGCGGCCATTTCTGTCTCCTTTTGTTACTGTTCCTTTCATGCAAGCTGTATGTGACTAATGGATGGCGAGATGAAAGCAAGGTGGAGGGGGATATAGATGGAGAATGCAGTTATTGGAGTTGAATCAGGGGACACGATGAAGGGACAGCATTAATTAAAGCCATTTTTAACAGAAATGGAAGTTGGGAAAAATAAATGGAAGGAGGGACTGATCATGTTACATGCTCTTAGTTTAATTCATGCCGTTTCACCACATACACGGGAGGTTTTAATGCCGGAAAGACAACTCCGCAGAGACATTGCTATGGCTCGCTGTTTTTACTCTCTTTGCTACATTGGAAGCAAACAACAGCTTAAGAGGCCTCAGAGGACAAACACACATATTCCAACACTTCTGTCAGCCATTTACTGAAGGATGAAGGTATTGTTTTTAAAGGAATGATTTACCCAAAACAATGATTTTCAGTTCTCCCATCATTGAAAATATCATTTTTGTTAAATAGCTTAAATGAACGTACTAGAAATACTATAACTAAACCTGAAATAAAAATAAAAAGTAAAAAAGCTAATAAAAATGACAATACACTCTCAGAAAAAAAGGTACAAAAGCTGTAACTGGGGTTGTACCTTTTAAAAAGGTACACTTTCTTACCAAAGTGGTACATATTAGCACCAAAAATGTACATATTAACACCTAAAATATACATATTAGTATCTAAAATGTACATATTAACACCTGAAATGTACATATAAGCACCTAAAATGTACATATTAGGACCTACAGTAAAATGGACATATTAGCTCCTGAAATGTACATGTTAACACTTAAAAATGTACATATTAGCACCTAAAATGTACATATTAGCACCTAAAATGTACATATTAACACCTAAAGTGTACTTATTAGCACCTAAAATCTACATATTAACACCTAAAATGTACATATTAGTACCTAAAATATACATATTAACACCTAAAATGTACTGTACATATTAGGACCTACAGTAAAATGGACATAGCTCCTAAAATGTACATATTAACACCTAAAATGGACAAAAGTTTACCTTTTGAAAAGGTACAGCCCCAGTGACTGCTTTTGTACCCTTTTTTTTCTGAGAGTGTGGTGTTACAAGATTACAAACATTTTATTGAATTTTACTTGTATTTGTCACTTAAATTTTCTTTTACTATGGATTTTATTCAGTTTATTCATTTCCAAACCTTTGCACAATTTTGTGTGTGTGTAAATATAGTGGATGAGCCATTTTTGATTTAGAGCATTAATTCTCCGTTGCTAATTCTGCAAAATGCCCCTTTTTTGTTTCATTGTGCAGATTTGTAAGAAAATGATGGTGAGGATCTTTTTTTTTTTTTTATTTTCTTTGGAGAACTGTCCCTTTAAGATGATTGCTCTTTTTTTAGGTTTGTGTTTTGTGTGTAATCTGAAGGGTGTAGGTGATGACAGGCAGCTTTTAATGTGTGTGGGCATGTGCGTAGGAGTGTGTGTGTTTGTGCTTGTGTCACATTAGAGTGGATAGAGTGCATCTCTCTACGAGTGTAATTGTTGCAATGAGACAGGCTTCTGCTTTGGTGTAAGTATTTGTGTGTAAGTGTGTGTATCTATTAACCGCAAATCATTAAAGCTCTCTCTCTGTATGACGCGGGTGCCTTGTGGCAGACAGGATGACTTCATTAGCGCTCCCTTCATGGGCACCATGGCAATGAACTCCCTGTCTGGCACTCCGATATGCTTGTTCTTGCTGGTCATGTGCCTATGGACATCTCCACGTCTAATGTCTAATGTTGTGACCTTTGACCGTGTCTATTCTGATTGAGCATGATGTGGTGGCATGATGTGGTGACATAATGTGAACTAAGGAAGGTAAAAGTGTAGCGAGTAATGGAGAAAGACATGGCAGACACCAACACTTTCAGGAAATGATCTATGACTAAGTGATACCAGAAGGGCTGTGTGGATACTCTCATTTTTCTACATTAAGGGAATCAATTGGGGTTGAAATTCCTTTAAAAAAAACAAAAAACAAAAAAAAAACCCTTTTTGGGGTTTTTAATCTCTCTGTAACTTGAGTAGGACATTGATCCATAGAGATTTAGTTTCATAACTTATCTTTTTATGCCATTACTAAAGGATTTTTTTCCTCAAAGGTGTCATAGCTCATTTATTATATTCCTTTTTAAAGCAGTGGTTAATGTCTTTTGCCAATTGGGATTGCAAAATGAATGACTTTTATAACATCATTCCTAGCATCTCTCAGCTATACCAATTTTCAATAATGAAAGTTCCTTGGGTGAAAAAAAGAAATAGACACAAATAATACAATTATTGGCGTATGTTATCTTTCAAAGGTTTAGGGTCAGTAGGACAGTTTTTTTTTTTTTTTGCAGTTTTCTGTCCTGCCAAAGCAAATTCCCTTTACATACCCTTGCAAAGGGTGAGGAGGACACTGGCTTGAATTGATACAGTAAAACTGTCACCATTGTTACTGTTTGAATCAATGTCAGAGGTGAAATATGATATGATTCAGATATGATGGGCAATTTTGTTTTCAACTCAGGCACAGTTCACAACAGACTGAGCCATCTGACCAATCAGAGCAAAATAGTCTCGGAAAGGAGGGGATGGGGGACTGAATGCTTTATTGAACCGTTTCAGACACTGAAAAAATAGGTTATGCCATGTATATTGTGAGAAAATTTTAGTTTTTTGACTCATGTAAACCTATTGCAGGAGACTCCAAAACAAAATTAAGAGCCTTTAAAATGGCATAATAAGGGTGCTTTAACTCTCCATTTGCTGTCTATTTAAACAATTGAGACACTAAAGATATTAATACGATTTTTTACAACAGATTGTCTTGACTGCTATAAGATCATCATTTGTCGACAGGTGTACTGCTTGTAACATTTTCCAGGTACTTTTCCCTTTGGATTCTGCTCAGGCTTGTTCTCTGATCTAAGAGGTCTCAGTTGTTCTGTTGAGGTCGTGAGGTCAATGTATGCCCTAGGCTGACTGACAGCTCTCCTCTGACACTGGATGATCATCTGAGAGGGATAAGTCTCTTTCTGAGATGTGTGAAAAAGTCAATTCCAGCACCATGTGCACCGTGCAAAGATAATTACATCACGGCACCCCCGTTGAGGGTGAGAAGTCTCCCTCGCGCTCTTCCTTTCCACCACTGTCTTTCCTACTTCTCCCTCTTCATCCTCTCTTTCGGTTTGTAACACTGGTGAGGGCAGCATGAGTTTAGCAGCTTCTTCAGTTGAGTGCCACAGAAGTCAGCTGCCCTTCATCTCTGTAGCAGAGAAAATCAGTAGCTGTCAATCACATGTGTGTTAGGAACTGCAGTCACAGAGACTGCTTTCATAAACATTCAGCTCCCAACTACTTAATACTGGTTCATCATCTGACTGCAATTCTTTGCTTGAAACAGCAAAATATGCTTATTCAGACTTATTGTCTCCATTCTCAGTATGTGCTGGACTCATACTCAGTAACTCATTGACATTTTTGTTTTAGCGTGTGGGACTGTAAAGCAGGAGTTGATTGCCAATTTCTCATGACAGTGTCTATTTTTGTGTACTGTATGTATGTGTTATTGTCTTTGGCTTTGTGTCTTTATGTGAGGGAGACTTTCTTTGACCAATAGCAGATATCGTTCCCAGCCATATTTCCTGTGCCCAAGCTTTCTGCCCTCATGTAGAGATACATTCTTTCATCGATAAGCGGGATATTAAAAATCTCTCCTTTTTGCTTGCAGCTACCCTGCTATATTTAAAATAATAATGGTCTTTTTCTGCTAGTCTTCTCTCCAAACCACAGACAATCAGAGTGATATCTTAGCATGAGGGTCCTATAAGAGTCCTTATATAAAGTGTAATCGTATGAGTCATATACTGTATATCGGTCATTTTTTACAATAGTTAACGAGTGTAAATTGCCCATACTTGCAGGTTTTATACTATGAAAATGGCCCTTTTCTTATTATAAAATGATATGCACAAGTAAATTTTATATTAACAGTACAATATGCAAGACTTTTGTATCAAAATATCCAAAAACTAATGTTTTTTTAAAAAAAAAAATGTTTCCAAGAATTTGTAAATTCAGAGAAATTCACAATTTTAAAAAGTGCCCGTCCCTGTTCGCTTGTCGCCTGTCAATGACGTAATATCCGCGTTATCCCTGATTTCCGCTTGTACTGCTATAGTAACCATGGCGACGGATGTGGACAACTGCGTAATGCGTAACGTCTAGCAACATGCTGTTGTTCTTTTGTTCAAACATTATGGACCATGGCAAGCAGACTTTGGGACAAAAGGAGAAATTAAACGATGATCAATATCAGCATGGCGTTTTCGAGAGCTCCGCGTCCATGACTGACTTGGACTTGACAGCTACACGAGTCACGACTTGACAGGGACTCTTGCATGTACTTTATTAGACAGGTGAGCAAATAAAAGAAATCAATGTTATAGCTCAACATGATGAAATGATACAGCCAACAAACTAAACTAAACCTCCGTATTCACAAAAGCCTTGGAGCTGTCGTCCAGTGGGCTTCTGCTTACAAAATAAACATGAATTTCTCTTTCCAGGTAACTACAGACAATGAGTAGACATTGGTCATTTAGCTACATACACTACCGACTAATGGTGTCACGATTTCGATCTTAAATCGAAATCGATCTATATTAATTCACAATCTCGAACTTCGAATTAAAATATAAAATCGTCGATTCTGTCAATCGTTCGATTCTGAAGATGCAGAATCGAATCGAACCGTAATCGAATCGAGGATTTGGAGAATCGTGACACCCCTACTACGAACAGTTTAACAATACAAGTCGGATTGAAAATCGTCTTCTTTGAATTTATTTTTTGTCGAATATCACCATGCATACACACATTTTAGTTATAAAGTAAGAATCTTTTTTTTACCTTTAATGCATACCTTTTCCTGAGTGTCTGCAAGTGAAAATAGTCATTGTGACATGCTGATTATGATTTTGTGGCAAATGGCAATAATGAACTTTAACTATGTCACAGTGTATTTTGAATGTTTGGATATAATGAGATTTTGGCTCTTCATAATGTGTGGGTAGCCCTTAACTTACATTAAGCATACCTGTGAGATCAGATGTGCAGCTCAGATTCTCACTGCCCAGCTCCAGCAGAGGGTGCTGTTGCCGCCCGCTACACTAGATTATGTGTTCCTGAAAAGGTCAACTTTATTAAAAAAAAAAAGGATGTGGGAACTTTGCTAACTCTTCCTCTCTGTCTAACTTTCTTGCTCTCTTCCTCTCTTCCTCCTCCCTGTTTGTGTAGCGAGTTAGATAGATTGCGGGGGTGTTGCGGCAGCTCTATCATATTTAATGGGGCATGTCTGCTCAGCCTCACAGTACTCTGCATGATCCCTCCACCCCAACCCTCTGCTGCTATCCTCTCCTCCCTTTTCAGACATCCATCTTTCTTTCAACCTCTCATCCTCCTATTCTTTCTCGTGTTATGAGCAAATCAGATCATATGTCAGTGAAGAGAGAGATGCTCATCTGCCAAACATAAGAACTGTAACTTTTATATAAGCTTACTCAGTTTGCCTGCTGTGAGTTGATGATTGTGATTTAATGGGAAGAATATGAAGATATTTTTGGTGCAAAACTACTGAACGCCTGTGACAGTGGAATGAGTAGTTGTAGAGAATAGCCACTCGTTTGTATCAGTAAGTCACAGTGAGAAATGTTTTAAGACTTGCAAAATTGTAGACTCAATGTGATTCTTGTAGACATTCATGTAGGCTCCAACCATGAATATTCATGTAGGCTCCACCCACTGCCTTTACAGATGCACAACATTTTTTGATGCAGGTGTGTAAATGCGTTTTGCTCCATATTCACTGCAGCAACTGTAGCAAAAATGTGGGCGTACGAGTTTCTTTTGTAGAATAGGATTTGTGCACATGCAATGAAGAATTTGAGATGGTGTAACTTTTGTGTTGTGTTTGCGGGAAAAAAAGGTTAAAAAAAGTCTATGTTTGCAGGTCTCAAAACATTTCTCTCTGTGACTTCAAATGTACTGATACACATGAGTGGCTATTCTAATCTCTACAACTACACATTCCACTGTCAAAGGCGTTCAGTAGTTTTGCACCAAAAATATCTCCATAGAATATCTTATTCACGGCCACATTTGCACAAATTCAGTGTGCGGCTGGTTCCACTCCAGCGGTGCTGAGGACTCACAGGCTCATGTGTGCTACGCCAGCCAGGCACATTGCCTTGGCAACATCTAATGGCTGTCATCTCGGCTGTGTCACTGTGTTGATGGGATTAGATTAGATTAAGTTATGCTGATTTTCCAGAACATAAACACACACAACACTGAAAGCTGACAGTCTGCTTCAGAGAGGTTTCTCGTGATTGCTACCTTAATTAAATCAATCTGATTAAAGATGTTTATTTTTTATTTATTTTTTTTTTTTTTGGTGTGTGAAAATAGAAAATGAAATATATAAAGTGACAACTGTGGCATCTTGGTAGATTTCTAATAATCTTGTTTTGCTTGCATTTTGGGGACCGATAATTATTGTTATAGCGGTTATCAAGTAATATTAATATATAATGTATGTAAATAAAAATGTAATTACAGTATATATAATATAAATAATCTTTATTTAAATAATCTTTATATTCAACATTTAATAAATTACACAAAAATAAAATATTAATATTATAAAATATAATATAATATATAGTTAATATATAAAATACAATATAATATATTATATAGTTTTAACAGTATCAACAATATTAATAATAATTATTAGTAGTATCCATTTACAAGCAAAATCGTATATAATTTAATGTAAATAATAAATTAATTTTGTATTATACATAATCTTAATAATACTTATATAAATAATCTTTAATTTCAATATTTAATGATGAATGCATAAAATAATAAATGACAAAAAAATGTATATTATAAAATATGATAATTGACCATTGAATGAATTACAATAAAATTTTACAATAGAACTTGTATTATTAATATTATTATTAGTAGTAATCACTAATTATAACCGTATAAAAATAGTATATAGAATAATCTTTAAGTTCAATGTTTAGTGATGATTCAAAATAATGAATAAATTACAAAGAAAATAAAATATGAACATTATAAAATATAATTGAATATTGAAATTAATTGCAATAAATTGTTTTAAGTGTTGTTATTATTATGAACATCAATTTATCAATAGATAAATCAATAGATAAAAATAATAAAATGTGAATATCAATATTATATTTAAGAATAATAATATTATTTACAGTGTTATATTGTTTATATTGAATTAGTTTGGTTTAATTGTAAGTATTTTTAAAAAGGATGTAATCAAATATTCAAAATTGGAAGCAGGCCAAATGGAATGATTTAAAAAAAAAAACATCCCATATTGATTGGCTTCTAATCTGAACTAAAAAATGTCTATGGTGGTCTCTGCTTTCTACTGAATTTCGCATGTTTGTGTTTGTGACAGGATTTTAACCACAGTTGGTTCAGAGTTCGACTTAAGAACATTACGGGCCGTCAGAGTCCTGAGACCCCTCAAACTGGTGTCAGGAATCCCAAGTAAGTGTTTGCCAGTACAGATCACTTTAATTTAACACTGTTTGTTCAGATATTCAGACATTACAAATAGGTAGTAATGATGATATAGTGAAACAGTCATTCCAAATGTAACCAAATCTGGTTCTCTCCTTAGGTCTTCAAGTAGTATTAAAGTCCATAATGAAGGCCATGGTTCCCCTTCTTCAGATTGGACTGCTGCTCTTCTTTGCCATAGTTATGTTTGCCATTATCGGTGTGGAGTTCTACATGGGCAAGTTCCACCTCACCTGCTTTAGATTGGATACAGGTTAGTCTACTTCCTGGTGGTGTTTTTCTTTCTTCTTTTTTATTGAAATTTTCCTATCAGAGTGTAAAGCTTCTTAAGAGAGGACCCGGGAAATAAATCATACAGCCACTGCAGTCAGAGACGTTTCAAAGCACACCATCTCAAACCACACATATAATAACAAATTTAGGTTGTCTAAGGAAAGTAACTCCTTATCAGCTTATGTTGATGAATGAAGATAATAAAGACACTTTAGCAGAGAGAAACCTGTATTGGTATCACAAGAAAATAACAAAGACAAAATAGGAACACACTCCATACACATAATTATTATGGGAAAATATTATTGAATAAAATATGAGAAAGCCAACATACTGTTATACTACTTAAACTGATATTTCTTGTTCTTATTATTATTATTCTGAGCCTAAAATTTCAACTGTTAAAAGTAAGCTGTTATGTCGGAGCAATATCAATGTGGATCTGGAATTCCAAAGCTGCCAAAACAATACATTTTCCCGCTTTATAGTTCTGGCTTTCTTTAGCCCCTTGTTCTTACTTGCAACACTAAAGCTAGACAAATCCTGATCAGTGGTCCTCGCAGGCTCTTCTTTTGCTTATGCAAATTTCCTCCACCTGCCTTGCTCTTAACTGACTGAAATTTACCCACAAAACCTTGCAGTTTCCTGTGCGGCTAGGTACTGAATGTGGGTGAGAGAGACATGACACATCTAGAAACCATTAACTTTAGATGTTCATTAGTGTTTCATCGTGCTCTGATATGCAAGTTCTTTGAAGATGGAGATGGTGAGTTGCAATCATAGGGGACAATCATATATATAAAAAAAATGTTAGGCTTAATAATGATAATTTTGTACTTTTTGTACAATTATAACATACATGTACTCTATTTAATATTTAAACAAAACGTATCCTGTGTAAAATTGCGCATAATATTTTTCTCGAGAGCTTGGAGAGCAAATGTTTTTCTATTGTATCCACACAGCACGGCTCTTGAAGATGAGGACATAAGCTGTGTTATTGCAGCTGGAGGCTGTGTTTGTGTGTGCGTGCACACATGTTTGTGTATTTATGTACTATATTTCGGTGTCCATGGTGTGAGGGATCTTGACAGGTCGTTAATGTCATGTGTGTGTGAGTTATTTCAGTTCGACACAGTGCGTGTAATTAGCTTGTGTTGGTAATGAGGTTTCCAATAAGAAGCTGAGCTGCTAACATGTGCTCAGCTGCAGCCCGCTTCACCCCTCAATCAGCAACATTAGCAGGTGCTATGCCTCAGAGAGAGAGAGAGAGAGAGAGAGAGAGAGAGAGTGTGTGTGTGTGTGTGTGTGTGTTCGACCAGTTTGGAAAGTTTGGTTGCAGTAATTTCCCCTTCATGTATGTAATGATTATGTATTTAGGCCTATCTACAGTACATAATTCTTTCTGTTTGTTTGTTTAGGAGAAAAGGTTGGCGATTACCCATGTGGTGTAGAGCCTCCCTCAAGACGGTGTCCCGATGGAACAGAATGTAGAGAGTACTGGAAAGGACCCAACTACGGCATCACAAATTTCGATAACATCCTCTTCGCCATCCTCACAGTCTTCCAGTGCATCACCATGGAAGGATGGACTGATGTACTATATTATGTGAGTTGCTTTTAAAATAATTTAAAGGAAAGTTCATGCGAAGAAATGAAATTGTCATTTACTCGCTCCCACATCATTCCTGATCCTTATTATTTTCCTTCTTCTATAATCCAAACATATATGGAGATGTGAGGCTGAATATCTGAGCAGCACTTTTCCATAAAACGGTAGATGGTGAAATGATCATGCCAAATCGAATCTGTACTCTACGTTCTAAGTTTTCTGAGGTGATGTGTAGGCTGAGAAGCCAATGGTACTGTAAGCCAATGGTTTCAGAGACATTCTTCTTGATTTTGAGAAGGAGCGGAACGTAGAAAATAAAGTATACTTGGGCCTTTATGTTTAAAAGAAAGAGTTCTCATTATACAAAAAATGGCTCTAAACTGGACTAAAAAAGTCAGATAGATTACAGAAATGGCTACAGTGAGGAGGAAGATCACTGAATCTGATCACTGATCTGTTGGTCACACAAAAAAGTTTTTTTTTTTTTTTTATAAATTCAGAAGATTTGGAATATGGTACACAAGTCATATGTGCTATTCTTGAAATCTTTTTGGTAATTTTGGAGCTTGGCATTAATCAACTTAGAAAATCATACAAGTGTGGAACATGAGGGCGAGTAACCATGACAAAATTTTCATTTTTAGGTGAACTCTTTAACCTCACACACATAAACACAAATGCATTTACAGACATGCACAGTGTGGAATGTTGATGTGGAATATTGTTTACAGACATGCACAGTGTGGAATTTTGATTTGGAATATTGTTTGTGTAATCTCAAAGGCATTTCTTTGTTTCTGAATTTTGTGTTGTGTTTTAGAACATCTGACAGGCTGTGTTCTGCTTGTCTGAGCGTTGAGCTCATGAGACTGTCAAAGGTGCTAAAATGTGTGTGTGCGCCTGCTGATGTGAATACAAAGTGGAAGTGTGGAAAGAAGTTTGCTTTAATTGCAGACAGTTAAACATGCAAAAGAACATAATTTATGATACAGTATGCAGAAATTTCACGCTTATAGGAAACCCTCCTGTGGCCATGTGTTTTTACCACAGGCCAGTCATTATAGAGATATCACATTCACGATAGATGCTGGCATAGACGCAACTGTCTCAGTAACGCTTCCAGGGAGCGTAGTATAAATCCTGCTGGGTGACAGCAAAGACAGACTGCTGTAGTTTTCACCTGCTCCCCTTCTCCTCACAGTTTACTAATGTGTACAAAGCATCAGACTGCCAGAACGTGGTGTGGGGCAGCATATGCCACCCTGTTCCCACACCACTCCTCCTCCCGCCACAGACTGAGACTGAACTCAAACTGTAGGCTGCCAACCTGTTCCTGTCATATGTGGAGGGCTGCTCTCTCTCTTTCTCTCACTTTTAGCCCACCCACTTTCTAACACACAAACTCTGTTCCAAAATCTAGTGAGCCGCCTCACGGTGTACTTCATTTTAGTATCCTAACCATCATGGAACCTCTTAAATGAACAGTTAGAGCTAATATTGGGTTAAACGATCCTTTTTAATTACACTCAATATTTTTCATCGATACTTGATTTTACTATTGAATAAGCTTATTTGCAGGTTTCAAAAGTAAGGATATTTAAATGCTTGCTTAAACTAAACAATTTGATTTTTCCAACACAAAACTACACATTTTTATGAAAAAAATTTTTTTTTTACAGTATATAAATTTTAAAGTGTTGATATAATGATACTAATAATAATAATACTTTATTTAATTATATTCTGCTTTCATCTGTATTTTTTATTAGATTTTTTTTTTAGGAAAATACAGCAAATACAGATTTATTTATTATTTTATTTATTCTAAAAATATAAGAAAATCCAAGGCAGATATAAACATCTGAAATACTTTTGCTGTAAAATGTTGCCATACATGATTTGTTGTTATTAATTAACTTGTAATGTTTAACCCATTCTTAATGATGCTACCCAGATTGTCACAAATCTTGGAATTTTGATAAATTCAGGCAATTTTATATGAAATATAAAATATATTTTGCATATGTAAATTAATAATTGAAGAGTTCAGATGCAAAAGCCTCTAAATGCCATTTGAAATTTTCTTCTAAAATGACCATTTTTATCAAGCTTGTATATTTAAGTTCAGTAATTGCACTTAAATGACAATTGATAGGTAATCTTCATTGCCATTTAAGGGAAATTACTGAACTTAAATATACAAGCTTGATAAAAATGATCATTTTAGAAGAAAATTTCAAATGGCACTTAGAGGCTTTTGCATCTGAACTCTTCAATTCTTTCCATTAACTGTTAGATTTTCCTTACAAAGAAAAGTTGAAATATGTCTGTAAATTATAGAGCAATGTAATGATAATAAAAGAACTATTAACACGTTTGCTGAAAAATGATAGCAGACAAGACTAATTATTACTATAATTAGATTGTAATTTTTAACCCATTCTTAATGATGCTACCAAGATTGTAACAAACATTGCAAATTTGGCAAATCCTCAGTGTCAGACAGTTACATCTTTTTAGCTGACAAGCTAACAAAAAAAGTGGACTGCATTTCGTAAACTCTCTCTCTGAATGTACTGTAGCTCACTATGTTTCAGAACAGAGCACCTCTCTCTACACTCATTCACTTGCTATGAGTTTTCTTACTAAGTACGATAAACCTTTTCACATGGCAACTTTAGCACAGCCGGCGTGTACAATATGTGTGAGTGTATCTGATTAGCATGGGCTTGAGGGACACATGACCTCTCGAAAAGCATTGGTGGCATTCTGCAGAGCCTTTAAAAAACAACTTTTGATCTCAGAATACTGTATAAATACGTCTCTGGGAGACTAGCAGCTTCATAATTTTATTGCCAATTTGTAACTACTGGAGCTTGTATTTTAACCATTCCTTATAGCCCCGGGGCTTCAATCCTATTTCACAGAGACTGACTCGTTTATAAAGTATCTCAGTGCAGTTCTTAATCCCTCTGCTTTGAAAGCAAAGACCTAAAATTGGTGACAAATAGAGAGTAAATCAATATATGTATTGTTCATCATAAGCCGTAGATCTTTCCCAGAAGTCACCCGTATGACTGCCAGTTCTTAATGGTGTGCTATGTGTGTAATCTTGTAGATGGATAGTAAGCATGTATTTTTAAAATATATATATTATGCCAAATTGATTATAAAGACATAATGCACTATGCTGTTCAGCCAAACATGCATTTCTTCCAAATGGTTTGATATTATAAATAAAATATTATACAGAAGCTACTATACAGTAATATAATTAAATACAATTTACTGAACAATGTTCTTAAAAGATATGGTAATGGTAACTACTGTACATCATAGCCTATATGTAACTACAGTTACAAATTACAGTGTAATTATATATTTATGTACTGAGTAATATTAATTAACAACATGTACTTATAGGGTTAGGGTAGGATTAGGGTTTTGTTGAGGGTTAGTTGCATAATTATGCATAATTTACAGTTACTATTATGGTAAGTACATCTAACATATGTAACAAGTGTTACTGTAACTACACAAGTTAACATGCACTAATAATGAAGTGCACTTCTACATTTACTAATACATTATTAAAATCAAAAGATGTATTTTGTTAACATTTGTTAATGCATTGTGAAGTAACACGAACAAACAACAAACACTTTTTTGTAGTGTTAACAAAGATGAACAAATACATCAACACATGTATTGCTCATGGCTCATGTTAGTTAATACAACAAATTAAACCTTATTGTAAAGTGTTACCAAAGATATTTGTAAGGAGTTGCACGTGTTTCCACCACAAAACAGTTGATGTAGAAACAGCACAAGGTATACAAGAAAAAATTCTGAATACTTTCTTTAAAGCTACTGTGGAAGATGATGTGTGATATGCTGGTTTTTGAGATCCTGTTTATGGTTTGAATGCAGGATGGATCACGTCATGAAATAAGAATAATGACTGCACTCCATTTTCTAGATTGCATGTCAGAGTAGCTGGAATGTCACTCCTTGAATTGATGTCTTTATAGCGCTGTGATGGAACGGCACAATGGAATAATGGGATTGTTTGTAATGGATTATACACATCAATTCTTTATTTTATATTCCAAATGTTGCCAATGCAGCAAAACCGTGACTCAAAGATTAAAATCCTACGTAAAAACAACAGCGGTTGTGTGCCTTGTCGAAATGAAAAAAGCTTTTGTTTATTGAGCATCAAGTTGTAGATCTATAAATGACAGACAGGCAGAGGGCCAGAGGTTAGTGTAAGTTTCTCTACCTAAGGAGCTACATTATTCCCACCCATAATGAGCTGCGGCCCAAGCAAGCCAGCGGGGGTGGAGTCTTCTGCTAATGACATGGCACTCCTCATTTCATGCCTGTTAGTTTTATTACCCTCTCACTGTGCTAGAGATTAATCACTTTCTGCTTAATTGCCAGTGCTGTGTCATGCTTGTTTGGGGATGCTGGTCAGATCCCCTGTAGTGGAACAACATTACCTGTTGGAGATGATGATATCGTTGTTGCTATTGAGGAATGTACAGTATTTATTAATTTAAAGGCACACTATGTAAGCTTTTTGGATCAAAATATCCACTAGAACAACGCTATATATATATATATATTTTTTACATTATGAATATATTTTGTTGATTTGTGTACTTGCATTATCCCAAATGTTTCTAAGAATGTTTAAATCCAGAGAAATAAGCAGTTCAATGAACTATCAATTACTATGTTACCCTCGATTTCCGGTTTTGTTTTGTAAAAACCATGACAACACCAAAGACGCTTTAAATCATTGAATTTAAACTAATCATTGTTATACAGCTCAACACAGTTAAGGCTTATTTATACTTCTGCTTCGGACCAATGCCGAAGCCTCTTACGCGTTGGTTTTGATTTATACTTCTGTGTCATTGTAAGACTGCGTCAATTCCCCGAAATCAAGTTACATTTTGAATAAACAACCTCTAGTGGCGAAAAGTTACATTGTGTCCCTTTAAAATAATGTATCTAAAGAGTACAGTTTATTTAAAGCTGCGGTCTACAGTTTTTCGTGGATGAACACAATGTTTTAGGAGATTGTGCAGCTGTCAGTTACTGCGCCGGTGTGGATACTGCCATTCAGAATCACAGATTATTCTTTTTGGAAGTATGGCCAACATAATAATTTTCACCGGAAAATATCATCTGAACAAGTAAGTAACATCCAGTTTTGTTCTAGTTCTGCATCCACACACTCATAGCCTACTAGCCAAGACTTTATGTGTTCAGATGTGACGTAATGACGCAAAGACATGCTCGAATCTCCCACGGAAATCCGCCAGTACCACTGGAATTAAAAACATTATTTCAAGTGTACAATTTTTGAATCGAGCTACGGCAAGCAGATAGATTTGAACACTGTCTGGTTATGTATTTATTTTTCTCAAATATATATTTTGAATATTTTTTAACCCCAAAGCTACGGACTGCTGCTTTAAATGTATTTTTTTATCATTTAGAATTAATTTAGTAAGACTTTCTCTTTATGTCACCATGGATCTGATATGCAGAAAACAGTAATTGTTTTAGAGAACTAAATACTGTTATGACTTTACACTAGTTTGGTTATTATTCATTAAGATTTTATTTGTAACTTAATTGGATTTGTTACAGTGTCAGTGGTTTTAAGACTTTCTAGTGTTATTGAAGTCAACATTTTGGGTCATTTTTAACCTTGAAAAGTGCAATAGAGTGGTATTTGAATTTGGACTTTTGAATTTGGAGATTTGTATGAACATAGTTGTAATACGGTTCGTTTTATATGAGGAAGAAGAAGACAGGGTCGGCGATACTGGGACTCGTACATTTTTATTAACTCACAACACACAAAACAAAAGGCGTGCACACAGCGCATTCACCGTAGTTTCTCTACAGCACAGCAAAACTCCAATCAAAACTCTTTCCACGCTGACCCAGCTCGCGTTGCTTTCCCCAGCACACTCTTTCCTCTTGATCGCCACACAAGTCCCAGTCCTTCTCTCTCTCTCCCATTCTCACTCTGTGCAGCTTATATCCAGTCTCTCCATGCCAATCACTGCAATCAGACACAGGTGTGTTCATCATCTGCACTTGACCTACTTACTCACCGCACAGCTTATTGACTCCTCTCTCTCACCACAGACCTTGCGAAAACTACGCCCCCCTCGCCACAATAGCCAAACCCAGGGAGATATATACAGTTAATGATAAACATTCAGTCGCATGCAAATAAGTCTAAACTCATATATTACATAATAAATTCAGTTAGCAGAAACAGGATTGAAAAAAAAAGAATTTTCTGTCCATAATCGTACATTTGCAGAAGGAATGCTTACATTGGACAACATCATTGGTTGCTAGAAGAAAACAAACCTTGTCGGTGGTCTCGTGTAATTACAAAAAGTATTTTCAGGGACCTCTTTGTGGTGATTTTGAAATTAGTCACATCTCGATGTTGTCGTACAGCATCTTTAATCAATCTAAAATCTACTTTCGGATCAAGCATTTGTAATGTTAATATGTCTATAATAAAACAGTCAACTCCCACTGGGGCGGTAATAAGGTGTCATTTATTGACGTGCGAAAGAATGCTGCCCGAAATGAGACATCATGTGGTCAGTAGCCCCATGTGTGACAATTGTTACACTAAAATGAATAGTCAGCCCACAGCTGTTGTGCTATTCCAGTAGCCAGTGTGTGTGTTTGGATGTAATCAGTGTTTTTGCTCTTGTTACTGCAGGCTGAGTCACCAGGCCTCTGTGCACCTTGACCCTGTCAGCCGGTCATCCTGGGCTGTCAGACCCATCCCAGAGCTCATTAAACATCTTTAAAAATAGCCTGTTGGGAGCTGGATGGAGGACAATCTTATTTGGATGCATGCAGTATTGAATCATTTCAGGCCCTTTCCCTTCTTTCCCCTCCCCCTTTTTGGATATAAATCATGACAGTGGTAGTGAAAAATATGCATAGAAATGAATGCGTCTTATTCCCTATCACCCTGCAATCCAGTTTAACCAGGAGCTAAGTGCACTGACATAATGCTGCACCATATTTAAATCAAGCCGTGGGGTTTCTTGTGGGCCCAAAAAGGTGCAGCAGCAATAATCATCAAATTATGATTAAATGATGGAGAAAAACATTATATCTGGGCATATATCCAGACCCACAGTGCAGTTGAGACACTCAGCATTTTAAAGAGCTGATTCAGGTGTATAAATCACAATCATAAGACTGATATTGGTACGGTCTCAGTAAAGTGCTCAACCTAGCGAATCAGGTGCGACGTCAAATAAAGTATGCAGTTCATTCCTAAATTCTGAATTAATCCCACTGTCTTTATTGTTTTTATTATCTTGGCATGAGAGGGAGAGAAAGAAAATGAAATAAGTTCATTATACTGTATAATAAAGCATTATGATAACCCTCGTTTACAGATTAAGTAGATGTGTGTTGCTCTCAGTGTTTCAAAGGAAGTGTTACAAAAGCCTTTAAGGATGCAAGAGACCAAAGAAGATAAATTGGGTGAAGTGCAATGTCACAGTGAAACAAATTAAGTGTGATAAAAAATGATAAATGTGTTTGTTTGTTTTTTGTTGTTTTTTTGCTGTACTGTAGTTGCTTCAAAATTCTCACACCCCTAATATGTAATTCCATATATTTGCCTTAATTTGGCATCTGAGTTTAGTTCAAATGTTTCTTGGCTTTATAGTCAAGTTCTTTTGGGACAGTTAAAAGGAAATCTACAAATTTAGAGACCTTTGCTACATATTCTCTCTGTTACTGTATTCTGAACATATGGCCGATCTCGGGTATGCTGCATCTAATATATATGATTGACTTCTATTTGCAAAAGTAGCTGGAGTTTACTAAAAATCTTTAAATCCTGTTATGTATCTTTCATAACAGGTTCATAACCATGAGGTCTTGCGATTCCTGATTTTTCTGCAAAACTTTACCTTAACCAGGTTTAGACATCCGGTTTAGATGATTTCAACGTGTGGTTGCTGGCAAACATGTAACGTCCTTCCTTATAGTGAATAAATAAAGCAGTGGAGTACAATTACATACTATACCTCAAAATGTAATTGCAAAATGAATGTTCTGGTTTGTTCTTGTACATAATGTACAGTGCTTTCTGTTTATTTTGATTGTAGACACTGAGCCACTTATATTACAGTATATCTTCTAACACCCTACAATGATTAATTGCTCTGACATTCCAGAGAAACGTAATTCTCTAAGTAGTTCCTTCGTCAGCATAAGTGAGTATAGAGTGCCTCATCTGGGCACTGAGCATTGACTGAGGGACTGTTTCACATAGGTTCCCATCGTCCCTCATGGGAGCTTTATACCTCCTGCTTCTCTCACTGTTGCTTAATTAGGAGTGAAATGACTGAGTGCAGGTCTCAGAAGCAGTAGCCCTCAGGAATACTGAGACGTGATGATGGTGGTGGGAAAAAACTGTGTATCTGTAGCCTCAAATCAATTTCAGGTATGGTCATATAATTTTCTTTAATGTAAAAGGAATGATTTTCCTTCATTGTCCCTCTACCTGCTGGATGATGATGCAAATTATCACCTTTAATTTTATTTTTGTACTATAGTTATAGCAGGTATTATAAAGCATATATATATAAAGTTGAGCCGAGATATTGAAAACAAGACTGGAATATTTTAGATAAAGGTAAGCATGATATTTATGCTACTATGTAAGAATCCCCATTTAATCCACATTCTGTGGCAGCAACCAATTTATTCTTTGATGAGAAGTCAATCCCAAATAAATTAATACAAGATGGCAGAAAAAGTAAATAAAATTTAAATAAAATTAATTCAAGACTGGAATAAGTTAAAAAGAATAAAAACTAATTCAATGTAATTGACTAATTATTAATGTTTTTTAGAGTACCATGATGTTAGCTTAGCAACATACTATCATCAAACTCCTTTATCAATTGTGTCTTCTGTATGTTTCATGTGACGAGTGTTACTGTCTATGTAGACTGCCTTAAATCAGTCCATGGTTGTTATGCTACCTTCAGCCAGCTACCTATACTCAGTCAATGAGTGTTCTAGGCTTCGGAAAATTCCTGACATGTATTCTGAACTGGACTAAATCTAATGGAAACAAAATAACTGAGAGATTATCAGAGATTACTGAGAGTATTTTTACAGTGTGTGATTGGCATAGTCCATCACTGAGCTAATCTATACCTTGTGCTTTTTTTGGCTGCATAATTTATCTGTTCATTAATTATTTATCTTGTTTTTGATCTCCCACTTGCTTTGGTGTTTATTAAGCAGCATTAAGCAGTCTCACTAGTGCCTTATATCTCACCTATGGGGGTTGTGTTATGAGATACACAATCAATGGCATTAACAGCAGTGCTATTATAGAGAGGGCAAAATTGATCCATGTTGCTTTGATGTCTGTGAAATGTCCCATGGGGATGTTATTTAAGAGATTTAAAGCAGGAACAGTTATTAACATTGGTTCATTGAATGGTATGGTTTGAGTATTCAAATAATTTTAATATATTTTATTTTTTAATATAAATGTATACATATTTATGGTATTTTATCTCTATTTCTTGCCTCAGATACAAAGGGAAGTGTAAGATATAGCAGGTTATAGCAGAGTCACTTATGGGAGTGGATTTGACTTAAAAACTTAGTCATTACACTTAAAGGTGCAATGTGTAATATTTCTGAGGATCTAGTGACAGAAATGCAATATAAGATCCATAATGTGTTCAGTGGTGTATAAAGACCTTACTCAATGAACCGTTATGTTTTTATTACCTTATAATGAGACATTTATATCTACATAACCGCGGACACCCTCTTCTATGAAGGTCGACATATTGTGACGTCATGTTTCTACCATAGCCGAACACGAACAAACAATGCTACAGCGTGCGTTTCATCTCTATACCTTGAAAGAGAAGCCGCAGAAAACTAAAAGCTAGCCATAGACACTGTGAGTAGTGACTTTTCCCTTGTTAGTGGTGTAAAATATGTAGTTGGATTGTTTCATGTAAAAGTTCTTCTCCCTTGCTGTGTTATGGCTTTGACTATCAGCTGATTAGTACTATTAAGTACTATACCGTAAAACAGTAACGTTACAGGAGTCACAAGTCGATCTTGGAAGCATTTTAAGTCAATCGCCAAGAAGTTTCAAAACCAGAGAAAAAGAACAATCTGTATTCATTATTATTTATTAATTTGTGTGTAGTAAATGGTGTCTAGGGAATTCGGAGGCGCGCACACTGTTACAATCACGTCATTTTTGTCGCACGGACCTTTGACACGTCGAGTATAAACAACGCTTTACGGTTTAACCAGCTCAGCCCCAGCCCTGTGCTGGTTATGTTTGTGAGACAATCAGCTGATTACTATTATTATATATTAAGAGCCTTGATCCTCACCTGACTATGGCTTTGTAAACTTTATCCATGATGTGGTTTATAATGGACTGTGGTACAGAAACTTGGCTTACTCTGGCTATTCTCTGCTGTTTCAGACGATGAAATATTTGTCCCGTTTGGCAAGCATAGCTTCGAAAGGGAGGGGTGAGCAGTGGGCTAAGCCATTAATGCAACTTGCAACTAAATCGCTAGATGCGGCTAAAATCTACACACTGCACCTTTAATTTATTTAGCATTACATTCTCAAACCATGAGAATGATTATACTCAAAATGCTTTGCATAGTTGTAGTCTTAGATGTATTTTATTGTACATGCATACTGCACACAATGTTGATATAACTTTTATTTGCAATGAGCTTGGGAATTTCTTAATTGTTGGTGTGAATGGGTTGTGTAAAGGCTCTACTGTAACATCTATTGCTTTATTTGTTTATGCACAGGCCAATGATGCCTCTGGGAACACCTGGAACTGGCTGTACTTCATCCCTCTCATCATCATTGGCTCCTTCTTCATGCTTAACCTTGTCCTGGGTGTCTTATCAGGGTAAGTTGTAAGTTATATGGTGGTCACAAAAACTGTTGCAAGTTAGTTCTAAAGTTCAAGTTTTTTGATCACATGCTCTGTGGACTGAAAGTGAAATTCATATCATATTTGACATTTATTCTTGCATACTCTCATTATGGACAAAATTGGACTGTAATTCTACAAATATAGTTACAGTAGGGCTGTCAGAATAAACTGGAATTTTATACTTTAATATTAGTTATATTCAAATTATTTGAGAATTTAAAGGGTATATTTTCAGTAAGCTTTTGGCTTGTCTCCTGAGACAAGAAGGTGCAATGAGCAAAATATTTATGTACAGCATTCAATTGTTTATTCAAAGCAATGCAATAATATGTTTAAAAAAATTGCATAACGTTTAAACTAACGTTTATACATCAAATATAATTTCTGAAATTGCATAAACAATTATGAACAAAACAACATTGTGTATTTATACATAGTACAAGTACTTTCTTGCATTTAAAAACATGAAGTAGAATGGGAACCGCCCCCACAAAGTCTCAAAAATCGAGACACAAGTGCAACAGTCAAAGATGTCCGTCTAGTACATCTTTACATAGAAAACAATGGAAAGCAGCACAGAAAATGGATTCTGTGGAAACAGCTTGGTTTTCTCGGCATTGAGTCTCTTTATTTCTGCAATGTTTTGAATGAACAACACAACAGACAGTAGACTCACTTAGTTATGTTGACATAAGTTCTTCGGTAATTAATTACATCCAGTCATTGTTAGATTACATTATATACAGTATGTGCATAGTTTGGGTTGTAGAGAACATTGACTCTTCACATTGAAAACGATCTAGCACGTTTTTCTTCTCTCATATTCCTTGCATATTTTGGAGTGTCCATGTCACCAGGATGGTTTTGGACCATTGCAAAAATATCTTTGATTCTTTCCATGTTTGAATGCTGAGAACTTGATGCAATGCTCATTGTGTCATATCCAGATGATGGTGCATTATTTCTTAGATGCCGGAGCCATTGAGATACTTTGTCAGTAGGGTTCAGAGTATTAGCTCCAACTGAACTGGTGGTGTCTGACAATGAATCTCCACTCACTGAAAATACAATACATGTTAAGGTTAGGTTCATTTTCTTTTTTGTTGGATATTTGTTTTACATGCATATCTCTAATATTTGCTGATACACATTAATTTAATTCAAGACGTTTGTTGACATGCATAAGAGCAAAATAGACTTTTTTAGCAACATTAAAACAATCTAAATTATTCCAAACCTTTGACCAATAGGGTATACGCATAGAATTAAAATAAAATTGACATATGTTTGTTTTAACAGTAGAATTAAACATATTTGATTACACAATTTAACACACACATGTTGACAAACTTACTATTTATTGCACAGATGTGTAATATTATACATTCTAGTGGGACTAGATAAACAGAAACTTACTACTAGGGATCGCTTTGTCAAAGCTTTGCCTTCGTCTGCCAGATGGTTGTTCGGATTCTGCATCTAGGTCCACAACTGCTGCTTCCAGCATCCTCGCGATGAGTTCATCCTCACGTTTTTTCCACTCTTCTTCAGTCAGTACCTTCCCAGTAAACCATTGGATCACTGATGTTGTTGCCTTTTTTTCTCTGTTTTGTTGAGTAAAGTATTCCCCTCTGTTTCTTGCCACCATCTCTTCAATCATCTTAAGCAGATTTTTGATGTTATGACTGTTATCAGCTAGCACATGATATCTGTACTCACACTTTCTTATCAAAGTCTGCAGGGCTTCTCCTTCACATGCAATGTAATGCTCAACTGGTGTGTCCTTCAGCCAGTGTCCAGAGAATATAATTAGAGTATATCTCCAGACATGCTCCCCAAAAAGGCTCATTAACTCCATCATTGTTTTTTCATCTTTTTTTGTAAAAGTCTTATCTACTGGTAGCACTAGCAGGAATGCATGCGGACCTGGTGAACAAACAGTCACACTGCGTAGAATTTCTTTTGCATCTTCCAGATTTGATGTTGACCATCCTGGTGTGTCAACCACTGAGATTTGACATTCTGCAACTTCCCTTTGTTTAATCACACATTGCTTTGCCTTTGGATGGGGTTTAAATCCCTAGACAGAATATAAATAATGTAGCAATGATGTTCAGCAGGTGTACAAGAATTATACGATTATAATAATTTAGAATTTGGTATAAAAAATGATAAATGTTAAGTACATCCTCTAGTGTAATGTCAAAAAATCCTTCTTGCAAAATCTCGTTTCCTGATGTACTTTTTCCAACTCCTTCTCCTCCAAGAAGCACAATCCTAACTTCTGAGAGTTTTCTTTTTCTTTCTGTTAATGAGAATGAAATGATATGTGTTTTTATCTACAAAGAATGTCTTGCATTGTTACACTTTTGTAAATATAACTTTTACCTTTAAGCAGCTTGTGAAGCATGTATTTTTGTCTACGCCATTTCTTCATGTCTTTTTTGCCTTTCTTCAGCTTTAGCTCAAGCTCGTTGAATGGATTGCTCTTCTCATCTGGCACATAGTGACAACCTTTGTTTTCCATCACCATTTCCTCAATCTTCTTTAGGAGTTCTGTGGCTTGTGTGCTGTCAGTGTGATTCTTACAGTTAAATACATGGTATCTGTACCCACATTGTTCCATTAGCCACTCAAGGTGCTCTTCTTCTTCAATACGTTCCTCAATGGTTGTATCCCCAAGCCAGTCTCCTCTGGTGAACAGCACAATTGTATGGCTCCACACATCCTTCCCTAAAAGACCCAGGTGTTCCTCCACAGCTGTTCGATAAAATGTATTAAATGCTGTGGCAACGGGAACAGTTAACAGAATAGCATGTGGGCCAGGAGAACATAGATGCACACTACGTCTTATCTCCAGTTTGTCAATCTCTGATGTCTTTTCGAGAGGATATTGCCAGAACCAGCCTGGAGTATCGACTATAGTCAGGTGTCTTCCATGCACTTCAGCATGCCTAACCTCACAGCACACTGTTGTTCTTGAATCGTCAACTTGAAAAGCTTCTTCACCCAGAATGAGGTTGCCTGCAGAACTCCTTGCAGCCCACGATGCTCCAAGAATTACTATCTGTATATCAGTAAGATATTGTTCCTCAGCTAAAAAAGGGAACAAATTTATAGCTGACTCCATGTTATATAATATGTACACTTTATAAAAAATAGTTTTTGTTTTTATATCAAATTCAAATCAAAATCAAAAACTGCAACAATTTATTAAAAAAATAGTTTTAATTCAGGACTAAAATTGCATCAGTATTTTTTTTCTTTCGTTTACATGTACTATGTTATGACTGATACAGTCAGTCATATTTGTACTGAAGGTAAAATATTTGAGCAATTGTTGGAAGAGTTTCCCACTTATCTAGCATTACTTTCCATAAAATGTAACAATGTAATGTAATCATGTTTTTAAAGTAATAATTTTGGGCCTATCTTTAGAATGTTGTATTTTCTTACCTTTTATGGATGCTTGGAGTTCAATCCTTTGACTATTGACTGCAATAATTCTTTGTTTGACTTTTTCCTTTCTTATTTTCTCTCTCTCACCCTCTATAGACATCCTTTCGCTGAATTTAAAGTAATTGTTTTGGGCTACCATTTCCTCAATTTGTTTCAGCAGTTTGATCACTTGAGAGCTGTCATTCCTGTCTTGAATATTAAGGACATGATACCTGTTCTGACACCTTCTTAGAAGTAATTGGAGGTCTGGCCAGATTCTAAGATTCTTTTTGAAAGATCTTTCATCAAATGGAGCAATGCAGCTAAAGAGCACAATAAGGTGTTTCCAGACATTCTCTGACAAAAACTCCAAATGTTCATTCAAAGCCATTCTATAGACTTTTGGAAATATATTATCTACAGGAATGACCAGAAGGAATGCGTGAGGTCCAGGGGGACACAGTGTTGGGCACCTTATAATTTCCTGTATGTCAAACGTTGGAGTATTTTCTCCAGCATAATGCCACCACCAGCCTGGGGTGTCAACCACAGTAACATGTCTTCCATGTACTTCTCCCTCAGCTTGAACAGATCGGGCAGTTCTTCTTCCCACAACAAAAGCATTTTTTCCCAGGATGGTGTTTCCTACGGAACTTTTTCCACTTGATTCTATTCCACCCAGTTGGCGACCCCCAATCAGTATAATTCTAATTTCAGGCAATCCTTTGTCTAAAAAAATAGTTTAAAATAATTATAAATTGGAACTGTCAAAAAGGTGAATTCAAATATAATTTGTTAAAGTTAATTGTAGGCATGATCTAAAAGAAAGATAACTTACTGCTTGGGAGATTCTGCTTTGAGGGTTCCTGTGTCCTTTGTTCTGACATCTTTCATTTCTTGATTGCTAAGTAATGGCATTGATTATTTACATATAACTTACTCAAACAATCATGTTCGCTGTTTTATGTATATTAATAATATGGTAACATAATGTTAATGTCAATTTTCTCACTAACTTATGTCCATTATAAGTTGTATTGATATTTTACATGGAACCTCAAACTTCACAGGAATAAGTGTTTAGCTGTACGTTTCTTTAACTTCATGATTTAAGTTCCTAGAGACTTGTATATTAGTTTTGATTCGAGTCAAATGCAAATATGTCTTACCTTTTGCGTGTACCGTGTAGCAGCTTAAACTGAAAAATGAAAGGCTCTACTTCCTCATATTCAGTATGAGTATGAGTCAACAGTATATGAGTTGCCAGGTCTTTAAAAAAAACTGCTTCAGTGCTAGGGAAAATAAAAAGAACTTCCTGCTCCTGGAAAGTCCTGTGCCAAACAAATACCTGCCCCTTAAAGATGAAATAGGAACACTAATGTAATGTTTAACTTTATTCAGGATATAACTACTTTTTTGTGTGTGTCATGATAGTGAGACAATCAAAGTGAGACAGTGAGACTCTTGGAACAGTTTGAGAAACACAAAATAAAATTATTTAAGAGATGTTACCTAAAGTAAGATGGGCTTTCCAACACAACACACTCGTAAAATTGTCTAAGAATTTGTGTTTGGTCTTAGGGAGTTTGCCAAAGAAAGAGAGCGAGTGGAGAAGAGGCAGGAGTTCTTGAAGCTCCGCAGACAGCAGCAGATTGAGAGAGAGCTCACTGGATACCTGGAGTGGATCTGCAAGGCAGGTTGGTATAAATGTGACCTTTCTATGCTATGTCATTGGATTTCCATTCAACACTTCACAACAATACATAGAAATATGTAATTTTTGAATACAACCCTATTCGTACCAAGCCTGAATTTTTCAAAGCTAATAAGACAAATTAGTCAAATTAGACTAATAGACAAATTAAAACTGCATCTCTGTAAAGTACTTCAGATAAAGTCTAATATATTCTTATATATTTAAAAGAAAGTACGGCATCTGAATAGTTGTAGTGCAAAACTTTTAGTATCATTTAGTCATCTGTAAAGTACTGGTGAGAATGGACCTTAATTCTTTGTATATTGAGTGTATGTACTCTAAGAGTGTGTTTCACTGATTTTCTTACTTATATTTGTTCATTCCAGAGGAGGTGTTGCTAGCAGAGGAGGATCAGAATGCTGAGGAGAAATCCCCTTTGGATGGTGCGTGGTACAGGAGGAAACAAAACAACCCAGGTGAAAAGAGGGCAAGGGCAGTGCTTAATTTGTAAATAAATAATTGCCGGATCCAAAACAGCAATTAAAATGCACTGTGCCTGGCACTGACACATCTGTAAGAGCATCATTCACTAGTTTCTGCACAGCCCTACCACAGCCTAGTGTATTATTATGTCTTGTATATAGCTTTGTTGAGAGATAATATTATTCAGTTGATCAGTGATATTCTCTCACGGATGACGCTGTTGCCTTTTCCACTACATCGATTTCTGATTCTACTGATCTAACTTCCGTTGCTCGTGTCTCCTGCTATCCTGAATATTATTAGCACTTCCATCTTCGGAATCTCTTTTGATCAGAAACGCTACCAGCTTTAGGATATGGAAAATAAAAATAAGCTTTGCTGTCTTTTTGACATTTTGGTGATTTTAACTTATTTATATTAGAATAATTCATCAGATATAAACACTCTCTCCAAATGTCATTCTACTCTCCAAACTTTATGCTTTTGCATCCAAAACAATGAGCTGTAAAAACAACCAATGATAGTGATTTTGAACTTAAGAAAGCTGATCATATATATATATGCTGAGGTCCAATAGCAAAACATAAACTCCAAATACATTTGCGTGTAGCTCAATGTCCATAGAAATGAACTGAAAATGCTTGTTTCATGCCTCATACTTGTTTCATGCCTCATCATGATTTATGTCGGATAGTTTAAAAACGATGTATGAACGCAACAAAAATCCCAATTCTGACATTTTCTAGAACAGGAACCGGTTCAAATTAAGCACTGGGCAAGGGTCAATGGGGCTGGTTTACCATAGTATTCTATGATAAACCAGGTCAGTGGAAGGAATGCCATCATATGTGACCATTCTTTTGCTCTGTTATGGGGCGAAAAGGCTTTGGGGAATCTGAGTTTTTGGGAATCTGAGTTTAGATTTCAATCTTTTCACCTGGGCACAGTGATAAGTGAATTGATCACCTACAGATGACCTACAGATACAAGAATAAATGTTAATAAATGTCCATGTGTATTGTTTGCTAAAATACTCCTAAAACCAGTTAAATGTCCAGTTTCATGAGGAAATATGTGAAGACAGGAAAGAAAATATTTGTTTTATTTATCCTAAATGCCATATTGCCTTTATTCACACTGCGAGCTACTTTTTCTACTCGCATACTCTGTTTTATCAAGGCCCACAATCTCTGTCAATTTTGTCTGTTTTGGAAGCCAGGAGTAATTACAGGGATTAAAACAACTGTGGTAATTGGATTACACCCATGTACACACATACATTTTGTGTAAGTAGCTAAGACTAGCTAAGTAGGATTGCTATTAACCTGGGTAAATTTTCTGCAGCATGACATTAGTTCAACTATTTTCAAAATACAGGTAATGCTGTTTTTGATGTTTAGTTGCCAGTTAGCCTGTTGTAATTATTGAGCTGACAAGAAATATTAATCAAATAGTAAATCAGGTAAAGTTGTGATTGTATAGCTTTGCCCATCTTACAACAGAATGTCATTGCATATGTTAGTTTTCTATCTTCACTGTTTTCACTATCAGGCAGAGGGCTATGTTTCCTTCTTGAACTGTAATTAGTGGTGTCGACTGGATCTATGCATTTAGAGAAGACTGGATAGATACAGTAGATAGAGAGAAAGTAAAAGTGTGAGAGTGGCGGGAACCCAGGATTGTGTTTTCACATGACTAAAGAGTCACTGCAAGATCAGGCCTGTAATGTACACATTTCTCACTATAGCTAGACACTCATATGAAGCGTATATAATAAGTATAATATCATTCAATTAATGAAAAATTAAGACATTACATTGTTTTTACAGACAAGTAAAATGATTGTTTTCCAGATGTATTATTGTTACAACATCTGATTAGGAATTCAATTTTTCTTTGAACTCTATCATAAAGTTCGTGTTCATGTATTTGCATGCTTATGCATTTTTTGTGTTCAGTCCTGAAAAGAACAAAGACCAGAAAGGGTAGAAACGACCTCATCAGTGCTGAAGAAGGAGAGGAACATTTCACAGACATATCTTCTGTCGGTGAGCTTTGACCTTTAACCTTAAGAAACTCTCATTATCAATTACTGTGATGCATGACCCCTTTTGGCTAAGCCAAATGTTAATTTTTTTTTCATATTCTGCATCAATTTTTTCTCCAATATAGCATTAGAATAGAATTTGTTCAATTGATTTTATTTTATATATCTAGTATAGAAGGATATTAATAGTCAGCTAAAAGCAAAGAAATCACTTCCCTTGATAAACAGTGAACTGAAACCTCTACAGAGTTTCTCAGACTAGCTTGAATGTGCCCATTAGCTGAAGAGGGTAAAATGGAGAAGGGAAAGCAGGATCATGTGACTTCTGCTGTGCATTAGTACTGATCTCTTCTGTTTTTAGATTTAAAAAGCTTATAGAATGATTTATAATCTTAAACACTTAAGTGTCTCAGCCTAACACTATGATGAATAACAAATCCAATGCTACTGATCTCAACAAAATGCCGTTTATATTATTGCATGTATTATTCAGAGTTACATTAAATATGAATTTACATTAGTAGCTCTGTGATCAGAGTTTAAGTATCTAATTTGTTTTTGAATGTTTTTTTAATCTCTCTAGCGCCACCTGGATCACCTTTCGCCCGAGCTAGCCTGAAGAGCAGTAAGAACGATAGCTCCTCGTACTTCCGTCGAAAGGAAAAGAGGATTCGCTTTTTTATCCGGCGGATGGTGAAGGCACAGAGTTTCTACTGGATCGTTCTCTGCTTGGTGGGATTGAACACGATGTGTGTGGCTATGGTCCATTACGACCAGCCTGATGGGCTCACCAAGGCCTTGTGTAAGAGCGCTTGCTTTCTGTTCACTAGCAAATTCAATTGAACTGTGTCAACTTCACATTATTTGATTATTTGAATTTTTGAGCTATTTAGTTTCCTAAACAACATTTATTAGACTAGTTTTGCAATCTCTATTTGCTTTGTGTGTCACGAGTCACGACTTATTAACCTGAAAGTTTTGAGACATATGTTTTAATGACATCTGTTACAGTTGTAGCATCTATCAGGACTTGATAAATTTCATTCATTTCTATAAAGCAGCTTGTTTTAATTAATTAATTCAAAGCTAGGATTCAGAATAATCACTTAATGCCTGTGGCATTTTTCATGCAATCTGTGTTATTAATATTATTATTTACTTGAATTAGCCAATATTTCTGTATTGTCCATTTTCATTTTTTTTAAATATTTAGATTTACTTTTAATTTATTTTTATTTCAGTTTTTTATTTTTTGTAATTTTATTACTTATGTATTTTTATTGTATTAAACATTGATTTCAGTTTGTTGCCAAAGCAACATTTCCAATTTTAGTTTTTCATTTAATATGTATACTCATTTTTCCTTATTTTAATTACCAAAACTACATTATTGTAGCTAACAATAACAACACCGTGTATATAAAAATGTTGTAGAAGAAATATTGAATTATTGTGTATTGTTAAATTATAATAAAATAAAAAAATATATTAAATAATACAATGATAATAACATTTAATTTACCGTTTTGCTTAAATGATTGATCCTCTGATTGAAAAAAATCTTAACAACTTAAAATAAAAATTGAGTTATAAATATATTTAAATGCATATATTTAATTTATTTAATTTAAATGTTTTTAATAAAAGTATTTATTGAAGATTGTCAAAATGCTAAAAAATATTGGTATTTTATTTCTTTTAGCTTCGTTGCCCAGCTCTACTTTGTAATCGCATTATTTTTGAAGGTTTTTGTGGGAAAAGCTTGGGTTTTGATGGATAACCTAATCTCTCCTTTCATTTCTATGGGCTGTTAGACCTGGCAGAGTTTGTATTCCTGGGTCTGTTTCTGACAGAGATGACTCTGAAGATGTACGGCCTGGGGCCCAGAAACTACTTTCACTCCTCGTTCAACTGTTTTGACTTTGGGGTGAGTCACAGCACACATGATTCAGACGAGCCTGTGAGGCTGCATCTAGTCAGTCATTATCAGCCGCTGTGATACTTGTGTCCACGCTGTATTGCCACATGCATGTTCTGAGCCATTTTATTCACATTCACTCATTATAGTTTATTTGTTTTCTAAACTAGACTATTTTAATAATTGCCATCTGCTCACTTAAATGAGATGCTACAAAAAATAAACCCATATAACTGAAAGAGTCTTTCAATTTTCTATTCTCAGGTAATTGTGGGCAGTATATTTGAGGTGGTGTGGGCAGCAGCAATCCAGCCTGGTGCGTCTTTTGGGATCAGTGTTCTGAGAGCCCTGCGTCTGCTCCGTATCTTTAAAGTTACCAAGTAAGTAGACAAGAAATGTGTTTATATACAGTATACTTCTATCACAATCTAACAAACCCCTTTAAGGAATCATAGGATGGTTCTTTTTTTATTATTTATTTATTTAGATTTTTTACACTCTGAAACCAGCATTTCTTAAAGTGATCAGAGACTTATGTTGTGATCTATACGTTCATCCTCACTCTTTCTCTCTCTTTGCAGGTATTGGAACTCTTTGCGTAATCTGGTGGTTTCACTTTTAAACTCCATGAAGTCCATCATAAGCTTGCTCTTCCTCCTCTTCCTCTTCATCGTGGTGTTTGCTCTGCTAGGCATGCAGCTTTTCGGGGGCCAGTGAGTGATTTCTGAAATGATCCTCCATCATTCTAGCCATTTATGTCCAATTTCACCCCAGAATATGTTCTGTTGGAAAAAAAAAAAAAAAAAAAAAAAAGTATTCCACATCTTGTCCAATATAATCCACCAAACAATTAGCAAACATACATAACTACAAACATAACTACAATCAAAAAGTAACTGTCTCAGATGTTGGAATTGCAAGTCTGAATGCAACCTTATGACCACAGCAGGCCTACCATGACGCTCTAAGAGAAGTTTCTGTAATATCCCTGTGGCATCTGCTTCAGATCTGTTTTCTGGAGTTGATCTAAAGCCTGACGGCGTGTTTGATGTGTCTTCTGTCAGACTGAAATCAGCCTAAGGCTCCTTCTGCCTCATCCATGAACAAAACTGGTCACAACATGTGCTTAATTGTGCAATCTCATTTATGTAATGGCCTTGTAAAAATGTGTCCTGCTGTCAAGTGCAGTTTCGGTATGTTTTAATAGTCAGTCTCAAGTTTGAGCTGTTAGCTCTGGATTCATTTGAATTTTCTTCCTGGACACTGTCTGGATCCCAAACTGCATACTCTCTACTTCTTTTGTACAAGTATTTATTTTTCAAAAAAGTATATTCTATATAGTGTGAATGTGTGCAGAATGTAATCCCAACGTTCTACATCATGTTGTTATTGTCATGTGATCTACCAGCGTCAGTTGTGTTACTTGACCGCTATTCACATACAGTATCCTCTCCCATGGCCTCATCATGGTACAGCCTTGCAAAGTATTCTTCCTTTGACTTAAACGCCTACACAGGTGTTTGACGCATTCACAGTTTAGAGCAATCTCTTGGCACGAGTTACAACCTATTGGAATACTGCCAAAAAACACGTGTGCACTTCTGATGACGAAATTCGAGTCACACGCACTGTACGCTAACCTTTACGTTCACCTAAGAATCCACTGGATGCGCACTTACCTAGCTACTTTCCTTCAATTTTAAGTAGTTCATTCATTTTCTTCTGTTGCCATCTCGCATCAATTAAATTTTACAAATGCATTTTATGTCAAAATTTCAGTCCATCCATTCATCATCCAGTCCCTTCTTTACTATACTTCCTATGCCCTCATGCCAACTCTTGTGAGCCGAGGGAGTGATACGCCTTGCCAACAAGGATTTAGATTTCTACCCTCAAATAATTACTTGAGCTGATTATTCACTGTGTCTGCTTGCTTTAACGAAAGACACCTCGCTGACAACAAGCTTGATGAATGAAAGCTTTAGTCATGGCCTTCCACTTTCTTTCCCTCTTTTATTACATTGGGCTGCTTTATTTATTTATTTATTTATTTATTTATTTTTTAATTTATTATTTTTTTTATTTTATTTCATTATTTTTTATTTTTTTTCAAATGTTATTTAAATTTTTTTTTCAATTTTTTTATTTTATTTTTTTTATTTTTTTCTATTTTATTTATTTTATTTTATTTATTTATTTTATTTATTTTTTTTTTTTATTATTATTTATTTTTTTAATTTATTTTTTTATTTTAACCAGCCAAACCTTGACCTCTTGTGCACAACGGGTCATTGTCAGTTTTAAAAAAATGATCCAATCAAATGAATCTGAACATCTCCAGTTTAGTGATATTGTGTATTATTGTTAGCAATAGATCATGTGTGTTCACACACTTAAACATGGCTTCTTTTTAGTACAGTTGTGCTCCATCAAGCTGTTTTTAACGCAAGAACGCGTTCTGTGTGAATGGCCATTTGTAATCGCAGCCAGACTGTGTGTCGGAAAGGGAAGAAATGTATATTTAAGAGTCAGATGGGAAATCGTACCCATGAGTCACTCTGCCCTTCTAAATAAAGCTCACATGCACTGGTAGACCTATTTTTAATTTGACACATACAGCATTTATAATCTTCATTCATGATGGTGTGTTCTGATAGGTTGTCGTCCCAATGCGTGTTGTGACGTCAGTATACATGTAATCAGGGTGTAATGCCTGACGGGACTGATCGTATTAACTCACCTGGCTGTGTTTGTTGACTGTGTTTTTGAGGTCCCGTCATGCAGATTACCAGTGAAAGCGCTGGAGTTTTGGAAGGGATTGCAGAGTACAAGCATAAACATTTGATTGGTTTGAAGAGACTTTCTAATTTAGTCTTTGCTCATTGAGTTTCTTGACCCTGTCTGTGCTTGCTAAAACACTCTGAGTGAAGTGCTTGTTTTATTCCTAGTGTTTCAGACAAGTATGTCTGCGGATGATATAACCGACTTTTAGATTTAGTTTTCAGTTGCTTATGAAAATCAGACTGCAATGAAGTATTTGAGATTTTCCCTCCAGCAGAACATCCTGTCAAATGAGCCTCTGTCAACGTTTTCATCCAGTTTTTGTCGTCTTTAGGTGCGAGGGCCCTGAGGGCCCTGAAACTCAAGCTCGCTCAGGTTTGGTCTATGAAGAAATTAAGTTTTTGCATGTGTAGGCATGAAATACAAAACCATTCGATGCTTCCCCAGCAATTACAAAATCCCTTCTGCATTTACAAAATTCTGTGTAATCATTAATCAAGCATATTCTAAGCTTCTTATTCACATGAACAGAGAATGCAATAAAAATGCATCTACTGCAGCTTCTGTTGGAAACCTCTTTGTGTTTACAATGTAAAGCTAACGCACACATCCCACGACAAGCCAGGACTGGATTGTATATCCCTTCCGCAATAATTCTCTGTTGTGAAGCAAGCGTGCTCTGAATCTCCTTTATGAATGGATGAGTCACCGCTGTGATCTTGTATTTGCCAGACCCTGAAAGGCGATTCGAAGGCAGGGCTGAAAAGAGATCTTTAAAAGTCTAAAAATAAAAAACTGGAAGGAGGAAGAGAATGGCAGGGATAAATGACAAAATAGGAAAACTGATCCTCTAGTTGATTTCATTAGAGACAGGGACAGATATGTCTTGCCTTACATGTAGCATTTCAGAAATGGTGGCATTTTTGTCTCTATTTTATTTAGCTTCACCAGAATGTTGGTTGTGTTTTACGGGTGTCAAGATGAGTCTCTGTGGGGACAGTTTTAGGGTTTGGAAAATCTGTGTTTTCATTCAGAGGGTGAATAAAACAAACTGAAATAACACTAGCCATGTCTCATTTGAGTATAACTTATTCTGATACAACTTGTTCCTCAGATTAAAGTCGACAAATTACTGATAAGTGCCACGCTCATGATGATAAAACTGAATTTTGATCCTAGTAACTCAGTAAGTTTGTTTTGACAGCCCTGCATTGCTAAACCAAATTAAAGCAAACCAGAACTGACATCAAAATCTTCAGTGTACCTCTGAAGCCTTTTTACACCAAGTGCGCTGAAGCTCTCTCTCTCTCTCTTCCCAACTAGGTTTAATTTTGAAGTCGAAACACCCACTACAAACTTTGACAGCTTCCCTGCAGCCATAATGACAGTCTTCCAGGTATACTTTATTTTATTTTGGCCTCATGAATGTTTAATGTGTTTATATAAAACTATAAGGCTGTTTGGTGTGCTTGACCTGTTTATGCCTCTTGCAGATTTTGACAGGAGAGGATTGGAACGCTGTGATGTATCATGGCATCGAGTCCCAGGGTGGTGTCCGGAGTGGAATGTTCTCCTCGGTCTACTTCATTGTTCTTACGCTTTTTGGAAACTGTATCCTGTCCTACATATGTTCAGATGTTTGAATATTCAGCATCACAGTATGTACAAACCACGACGCAATAAGATTTCAGCGACAAGCAATTTGTTTGTCCTCAAAAGAAGCGACACAACTTTGAGACATGACAAATCAATCACAGCCAATCAGAAGAGCGTATAAGTAGTGCTCTCTTTGCAAGCGACACAAGTACACAATCAAATTTATAGATATTACACCATTTGAACATGATTAAAAATACATACTGAGTGACTAAATCAAACTTTGTCTTATAGAATACACTCATTTGTTCACATTGAGTTCACAATTGTTGTGTTTTTTTTTTTACTTGGGTAGAGGTGAGTTATCCATCATCACGAAATGATTCTAACTCATGATAAATAATATTAACATTAATTAAAGCACATAATCAGTACCTGAGATTATTATTCTTTGGTGTTTCAGCCGTGACGGCACATAAATAGAAACTGTTTCTAAAATAGAATCCCCTGTTGCTTTTCATGTATCTCTATCGCAGCTGGTTTGGATGAAAGGTCTCATACCTTTTATCACATGTCACGGAGTTGCGTCTGGTTTAGATAAAAAGACTTTTAATCAATCTACATTAAAAAGTTCTGCATACGGAAAATCTCACAGTAAATATTCCAAGAGGCATTTGAGAAATAAAAATGTTTTATATGTTTTCATGAAAAAAAAAAAAGATTTTACTCAAATTCATACAATTAATTTCTTGAAATTATTGAATAAATGTAAAAATATAACCTGTCTCAATGCAAATCTAATGTATGTTAAAGGGATAGTTCACCCAAAAATAAAAATTGTGTCATTGTTTACACACTTGTAAATTGTTCCAAACCTACTGTATATGAATATCGAATCGAATTACCTAACGTAACCTCGGTTCTCTCTAGATGAGGGAACGAGTGTTGCGTAAACTAGCTTATGCTACGAGAAAGATTGCGTAGCCGTAGCGTAATCTAGCTTACGCAGTACGAGAGAACCTCTCGTAAGAGAACATAAAGGAAGATTTTTGGAAGAGTGTTTGTAACCAAGCAGATCTAAGGCCATTAACATAACATTAACATTAACATTCTTCAAAATATATTTTTTGGTGTTCAGCAAAACAAATAAATGTATACAGGTTTGGAACAACTTGAGGGTGTGTAAATGATGACAGAATTGTCATTTTTGGGTGAACTATTCCTTTAATTGAAATGCAATATGAAATACAGACAATTCTCTAACCTGATAACAACCAGACACGCTTCTCAATGTATTCTTGGCCATTGCCGTGGATAACCTGGCCAATGCACAGGAGCTGACAAAGGTAATCTGAAAGTAATCTCCCTATATCTGTATGTCACCTGATTTACTGTATGAAGACACCCTGAGGAGGCAGTATGTTTCTTTTATCCTGATCTTTCATTTCTGCAATGTCCTTGAATTTAGGATGAAGAGCAACAAGAGGAGGCAGCGAAGAAGAGCTTGGCTCTTCAGAAGGCCATGGAGGTGAAGGAGGTCAGCCCCATGTCTGCTGCCAACATCTCAATAGCAGCGTAAGTGTCTGTGTTACTTACCCGTTGCTTTTTTAATTCTTGTTTCCTGATTTTTTTTTTGTGTCCAACTTTGCCCTATGGAGTTTTTCCTATAATGTGCAGTGTAGCTGTTGTTTGTTACTTCTCTGTTAAATTTTTTGTGATTGCTTGATTGTTTGTTTAGTCAATGTCAGTGTGACCCTGGCCTCCCCTTTAAACCTGCTCTGTGTAGTCTGTTCTTCATAAGTGTGTTGGTGTTTCAAAGCTACAGTATATTAGAATGTTAATTATTTGACATCTGCAGAGATAGTTATTATGGTGCCATATGTTTTTTTTTTTACATATGCACATTTTTGCCGAAAGCTTCTGCGAGGTAAATAAACCTAAAACATTTTGTAGTTTAAGGAAATTAGGAGTGGAATTAGTGTGTTTCTTCAACTAAGAGCACTTTTGGCCCCTTCACACTCTCATTACATCAATCAGAAAGTGGTCGACTCATTTGTCTTGCTAAGGCGTTTTATATTATCTTAAGTACTCACTATTACGTCATTTCATGCCCGTTTACTTTGCAAACAAGAAAGTTGATTACGAATCCACAACATGATTTATGTAAAAGTTTACCATTTTCTAGAATATAATTTCAAGTGGTTTGCTTATTTCACTATTTAATTGTGACTTAAATAGTGAAATAAATAAATAAATAAATAGGATTATCATAGACATGATTATGATTTAAAAAATATATTGTGTAATTATATAATTTACTAATAACTCTAAAGAATATGCAATATGTTTTATATTATTTAGTAGGCTATATTTCTTTGTTAAACGTTTCTAAGATTTTACCTATAAGAGAAACTAAACATAAATCTAAACTAAATCTAAACAAATCATCCTCTTCTATACAAGTGAATACTGAGTAATGCCAATCTGCTGTAGGTTCCTAGAAAACAAAAACAGTCTCAATGGTTGTCTTGTGCTACTTTCATTTAGCCTACATTTGTTTTCATGTGTGTAACCATTTTTTTCTGTTCACAGAGCTCATGATGTTAGTACTTTACAATTGTCACCTCAATATTTCTTAACAAAACTAATTATAATCCACATTGCATTTGATCACATTGAATCAAATTTACAAAACTGCCAACTGTACATTTCTGTAATGCAGCTTGTTTATTGTTAATATCTTTAATTTCGTCTGAGTTGTTTTTAACACATGTATTATTAGCTTTACATTTTGGTGACACTGAAGTGGAGGGCCAGAATGTCAAACTGTGATTTATTTCGAAAATAATTTCATAATAACTGTTTCA
Organism: Pimephales promelas; assembly: GCF_016745375.1. The sequence goes on from NW_024121322.1 coordinate 3,045,323, forward strand.
TGCATTTTTAAAGTTTCTCCATGGCCACAGTCTGTACAGTGTTTAAAGTGTCCTTTACTCAAGTGTTACCAATGTTTGTGTCTTGTATTTGAAACACACAGGGGCAGGTGGGCAGACAGAGTGACATCACCCTGACTGCCATCTGCTCCCTCGGCACTTTTTTTCAGTTGAGTTTGTGTCTCATTCTTTTGTTTTGTTTTTTTGTTTCGCATGTGCAGTTTTGTAAAGCAAAATCGAGATGCAATCTCTCGCAGGTCTTCAGTCTGCAGCGTTCACTCACCGTGAGTTGTGCTCTCACTTACAATACTCCTCTCCTCTTCCTATCTCCTCAATGCTTTAATTCTCTCATTGTTTCCCTTCTGTCTTTTTATTCATAGCTCACCTCATTGATTTTGGGGTTGATCACAGCATCACTTTTTAGTAGTAAACTAATGCTTTCATACAGATTCCAATTAATCAACACTTTAATCAACACAACCTTGAATGTTGGCATAACAGAATGTTGTCTGAAATTAAGAAAAAAAAGAAAATGGGTATTAAAAAAAGTTTTCGGCTTTATGTATGTTTGAATATTTGCTAGCCTGTTGCAAGAAAGTTGCTTTGATGGATGGATGGATGGATGGATGGATGGATGGATGGATGGATGGATGGATGGATGGATGGATGGATAGATAGGATGGATGGATAGATAGATAGGATAGATAGATAGATAGATAGATAGATAGATAGATAGATAGATAGATAGATAGATAGATAGATAGATAGATAGATAGATAGATGTTGATAGATGTTGATAGATCTTGTTATTCCTCCTTTACATGGTCTCCTTTTGTCCTTAGATGTATTATATATGTGACGGCTCAGAGGCCTGCAGCACTTTGATTTTTTATCCTTTTGATAGCGGATAACTTTTCCAATATGAATGAAGGCCAAGCTAAACAGAGCAGTCTGGGTGTGCTGTCTGCAAGCTTCACTGACTATTTGGATCAACGAGCTTTGTAGTGTGTGGGTTTGGGGTTTGTGAGTGTATGTTTCTGCATGCAAGGGATAGAATGGGACTTTTCATCAGATAACATCACTTGGTGCATTGAAATTTTGTTGACATCTACAGGTTTTGTGTTGTTTGTGTGTTCCCATTTCTTGTTGCATTTGTCTATTTTTGTTTTTCTTTCGTTCTTCCCTTCTCTCTTGACCTTTTCATATAATGTGATTGTTTGTCTTAAACATGTCTGTCATTTTTCTGTGTTGTGCTACCCTGAATGTGTCTCAAAGGAGTTATGTCTACACTCCATGTCGTCGCTTTGTGAGGTATAGTGACACAGCTCAGGATGCTTTTATTATTTTTGTTCAATTTTAGTCATTTTTACCATTAGCACATGCTATTAGCACACCATTAGGGCTTCTGAGTCCCTGTAGTCTCTTGTCTCTTCTTAACAATGCATTTGGTGTTGGACGTAAGTGAAATGCATGAGTCAAAGAGCATGAGGTACATATTATTATACTGAAACTGTATACTGTATAGAAAAACATCTATGCCAACCACTGTTCCACTCGGATACTTGAGAGCCTGATATTCTTAAAGGGGTAGCTCACCCAAAAGTGACTTTAAAAGTAGGGGAGAGCAGGACACAACCTAACACTTGATGTAAATTAACTTGGGATTCAGAGTATTTATTTTCCCCCACATTAATTTCACACATCTAGTACAAATATGTGGGTTTGTTTCATTTATAGAGTGTATACATTTTTTATTTACCCCGAAAGAAATCGAAGTGAAATGTGACAACATGCCCCGTAGGTGGGGCACATTGTAACATACGAGGGGCACATTGTAACATGACCATATGACAGCTTAAAATGCTATCTGATCTAATAAAAATAATAATAATAATAATAATATACAAGACAAACTAAAATATTTTGTAAATAAAATGCAATTATGAACATTTTTATATAATTAAAAATAAAGAAATTTTTGAGAATGAACATTGTTTTTTTTTTCTTCACTTTTTTTCTCATGGTTTCTCAATAGAACTAAAAGTATAAAAAAAAAATTTAAATATAGAATGGAATAGCATAGTTACAATAGGGACACATTGTAATGCGGTGTGACAACATGTCCCATATGTGCAACCAGGATTTAAACATGGCTAGGGTTTTCTGCTGGTTAGATCATTTCTTAATTAATTATTTTTTTTTTTTTAATTTTGCCGCATTTTCTTCTCTATAAAGTGTTGATTTAGCATCTAGTAAATGCATCAAGTTTCATCATGCTGGCATGTGTGGAAAGTTTGTGTTACAACTAGCCCCGTGTTAGGTTGTGCCCCGCTCACCCCTACCTTTATGAATGAATGAACTACCTTTATGCAAATTACCTCTGTTTTGATAAATATTTTTATAGTATTTGTTAATATTTTAAGTTATCTTTTATTTTTGTACTTTATTTAGTTAGTAAAGCTACGTATTTTAGGTTTCAGTAATTTTGTTGTACATTTGTTGTACATTTCATGTGTTTTTTTTTGTTTGTTTTTAAATATATTCTTTATAGTTTTATTTTTATTTCACTTTTAGCTTTAGTTTTAATACTTTACTTACTTTTTTTAAGAGCTTCCTGTACCTTCAAGATTTTAAATTAGGCCTTCTTCTGTTATGATTGGCTAATTTCTTTGCATAATTATATACTCTTGTTTAGAAAGAAAAGCCATTCTTCCTGTATTGTTTGCAAACAACATTACTGTTAATCATGTCATCTTATGTCAAACTCATGACATATGATATCATGAAAACTCACTGTGATCGGAGTGATTTTGAGTGGTCGACAGTGGTAGGCTCATGGATGTGGGTGTTATCGGAGTAGGTACATGTTGATGTGTGTAATTCAGGCGAATGTTCTCCCGTCCCTCAGTAAAGAGCAGCAGAGGTCACTGCAGAAGATGTCCATATGGGAGCAGCGCACCAACCAGCTGCGCAGACACAATCTGCGCAACAGCAGCGAGGCCCTTTTCAACGAACTAGAGCCCGAAGAGCGTCTGCACATGTCTTCTGCGCTGCATCTGCGGCCCGACATGAAGACCCACCACGATCGGCCTCTGGTGGTGGAACATCGAGACGGCACCGTGGACAATTCCAGGACTGACGGAGATGGGGACAGTAGAGAGTGTCAACCGACAAAGAAGCACCATCGATGCCGAGGAGAGAACGGAGATGCAGGGGACGGGCGGCAGCATAGACACCACAGCCGAAACAGAGAGCACCAGGGCGGCCTGGAGCGCAGCAGCAGTCAGGATGGGGGACACATGAACCACATGGCTGGCTCTCCTGAGGATGAGAGAGAACACAGACACCACCATTCTCGCCGATCAAGAGAGCTCAACGGGAACGGAAACGGCCCGATCGGTAATGGAGGCAGGGGTGAGAGTAGGGTTCGAGGTCACAAAGAGGGCGAAGGAGGGAATGGAGAGAGAAGGAGACACCGGCCTCGTGTTAAAGCCCAGTCCACTCTGGATGGAGAAGAATGCAGGGAGAATGGTGGAAAACGCAGGTAAGTTCTCAGACTGTATGTCGACTGTATGTTCTTCTGAAGAGCACAGAAACAAAAAAACAAAAAAAAAGTATTTTGAATACTGTTGGTAACCAATTATTTTCAGTTCCCCTTGACTTCCATTGTATTTTTTTTTTGTCCGTCCATGAAAGTCAATGGGAACCAAAACTGTTTTGTTATCAACATTCTTCAAAATATCTTCTTTAATGTTCCACAGAACAAAGAAACCAGTGTCCTTAATGAATAAGGCATCCGCCTTCGGAGCTAAGGGTTGTGGGTTCGAGTCCCACCTGTCTCGTCTGAGACGGCACAGAAAACACAAAAAATTTGTCTCTTTCTTTGGGGGGAAAAAAGAAAAAGTTGTGGCCTAATGGTTAGAGAGTCGGACTTGTAACCCGAAGGTCGCAGGTTTGAGTCTCAGTACCGGCAGGAAATGTAGGTGGGGGGAGTGAATGAACAGCGCTCTCTTCCACTCTCATTACCCACAGCCGAGGTCCTCTTGAGTAAGCAAATATGGCTGCCTACTGCTCAAGGTGTGTTTTCAATACTCACTGCTGTGTGTGTGCACTTGGATGGGTGAAATGCAGAGCACAAATTCCGAATTTGGGACACCATACTTGAATACACACGTCACATCACTTTCTTTTCTTTCTTAGAAAGTAATACAGGTTTGGAATGACACAAGGGTGAGTAAATGATGAAATAATTGTCATTTTTGGGTGAACTATCCCTTTAAGCCATAAAAAGAAGAAACATTACATTTAGATAACAAAATACTAAAAGTGGAAGTTGCAGAAAAAAACTGTTTTTGCTTTTCTCAAAACTACACATTGGTGCGTGATTTTTTTTGTGCACGTATGAAATCAGTTCTCCTCAGATTCACACAGGTGTAGCAGAGTAGCCAACATTTAAGTTCACACGAATTACCACAAAGAATGTTTTTCTTGAAAAGTATGCTGTTTTATTTTTAATAAATGAAATTACTTTGATATTTTGTTATATAACGCAGTGTTATTCATCATTTTATGTGAGGCATTTTGAAGCAGTGTACATTCGGAGTAGACTGACATTGAGTAAATGATCAGACATGGCGTTTGTTGCTACAATTTTATTGTTGCTTTGATGTGCACATACTTTGCAAAGCATTAGTAAGCACTTTGAGTTATATTGTGTATGCTGTATAATATTTTGTTCAGATGTTTAGCTTTCCAATTATTACAGGGGCAGACCGACAGAAACAGACAGCCTAGCCACCAGCCCTCTCCAGTCTCCTACTGATGAGAAGCCAGAAGTCACAGATAATCTAAAAAACAGCACCAGAGCAGGCCCAACTGGAGTCAACATCCCCGTCACCATAACTGCCCCGCCAGGGGAGACCACAATCATCCCCAGTAAGTACTAGTTTATATTTATCTTTGGATTTCAATTAGCAAATGCATACGAGTCTATGATTGGATTATTATTCCAATGATTATTATGTTTCTAGGCTAGCATACAGTATGTTTGGCAATAGTTCTTTTGACCCTAATGGATGGAGTGTGTAGCTTTTCATTTAGGAAAACAAATCACGGCCATATTCCAGGATGACAATGTTAAGATTCATCAGGCTCTAATTGTGAAAGAATTGTTGGGAAGGAGCGTGAAGAATCAGACTTTACAGAGTGCTGGATTCTTCCATTGTCAATACAAGATCTTGAGAAAGAATTGAGCTAAAGGCTAATGTTGTGATGTTATTTAAGATCAAGATCTTGTATAACAGCAGCTTAGACATTATACTAAATGACTACTTTTGTGTTCCACAGAGGAAAAAGTGTTTTAAGTGACATAAGGGTAAATAGATTATGAAAAAAAAATTTTTTTTTGTTTGAATTATCTACTAACTTTAGTATTATCTACTACAGAATCTTTATTGAAAAAGCAGAACTGCTAAAAAGAAGGCAGCATCGATTGTTTATTTACCACTTGTGACATTCCCTCCCCATCTTTGCTCTAATGATTATCTGTTTGACAGTGAACAACATCGATGGTGACAGTCTTCTGCTGAACGAGGAAAAGAAGGATCTTGATGAGCTAAATCAAAATGCGCCCAAACACATTCTGCCATACAGCTCCATGTTTGTGTTTGGTCCAACTAACCCGTGAGCCTAACCTCAAACACTATATGTTCTAGCACATTCTTCACACATTCAGAGACATGAAATGTGTATCACATATATTACCTGCATAGAACTGCTGTGATTAAACATTTAGATTTCAATGTACCTACTGAATAGTGTGAATAAGTGTTGTGTTTTCATGTTGCCTCTGTAGAGTGAGACGGCTGTGTCATTATGTGGTGAACCTGAGGTATTTTGAGATGTGTATCCTCACAGTCATCACCATGAGCAGCATCGCTCTCGCTGCTGAAGACCCTGTGCAGGCCAATGCCCCCCGCAATGACGTAAGACACACAGACCCACTTGCAAATGTCAAGAAATGTAAAAAAAAAAAAAGACCTGAAAAGATTTCATTGTCACTTTCTTTCTTTGTAAGCTGGGGTTATGACATCAGTGGTGTTTACATAACTCAAGTCCAGTCCTGTAGGGCAGTATGGCAGCTCTAGTCTGAAATGTCAAGCAGAGCATTGTCACTTGCCCATCTGACTGGCTTTTGCACATTTTTTTTTTTTCTGTGAAAGCCTAGAAGACTTAAGCGTCCAGTGCGACTGCATTAGCCCATAAACGTAGCAGTGCTCTCTAAATAACAGAGAATTACATCTATACATGTTTTCAAGAATCCTATTGTCCTCTGTTTTCTGATACATTGAGCGTGATCGGCTTGTCTGATGAATCTCTGCTTTAACACAATATTCCCAAACTGCTCATGTGGGAGGAATGAATGGCTGGAAAAACTGTGTTTATTCAAAACATCTATTGTTGTCTCTCAGAAAAATAGATTGTACATCATGTCTGTTCTGTTTTGAAGATTATTGAATTACTCGCTGAATCATAGCTGCAGTGGGGCCGAACACTATGGTTTACACAGTTTTTTTTTCAGTATTTATGGCATCATATGCTTTCCCTTGCTCAAACGGTCTGTGGGACTGCAGAAATTGGAAGAAAATTACTTCTTATTTCTAGCACTCACACTGTTTTGTGGTTCCCTCAGGTGCTGAAATATCTAGATTACGTCTTCACTGGTGTGTTCACATTTGAGATGGTTATAAAGGTAAATAAAACCTCCTTTTCAGTGTCATTGACACAATAATGTATTTGTTTTATTTTTTGCTGTATATAAATACACACACTGCTTGTATATATTAGAAATATTTTCATGTATATACTGTATATAGATTTATATATAATTTATATTATATATAAATATCAATATTTTATATATAAAAATATATATTTTTCTTAAACATACATGAATGTGTGTGTATTTATATATATATACAAAAATAATTATACACAGTGCACCCACATATATTATGTAAACACAAACTTTTATGTTGGATAATCATTTGACAGCCCTAATATATATATATATATATATATATATATATATATACACATACTGTTTATATATATATATATATATATATATATATATATAAAATATACATACATACTGATTATATATATATATATATATATATATATATATATGAAGAGTTCAGATGCAAAAGCCTCTAAATGCCATTTGAAATTTTCTTCTTTAATGATGATTTTTATCAAACTTGTATATTTAAGTTCAGTAATTTCACTTAAATAACAATTAATAGGTAATTATCATTGCCATTTAAGTGAAATTACTGAACTTAAATATACAAGTTTGATAAAAATCATCATTAAAGAAGAAAATTTCAAATGGCATTTAGAGGCTTTTGCACCTGAACTATATATATATATATATATATATATATATAATTTTTTACTTTATTTAAACTTCCCTGTTTGGGATTGGCAGGATATTTTTTTACAAAGCCTCTTATGCTCACCACAGCTGCATTTAATTGATCAAAAAACAGTAAAAAATTTGAAAGAACAGAATTTTTTTTTTAATATATTTTAAAATGTTTATTCTTGTGATGCAAAGCTGAATTTTCAGCATTATTACATTATTATGTCACATGATCCTGCTCAAGAAACATTTCTTATTATCATCAATTTTGAAAACTTTTGTACTGCTTAATATTTTTGTTGAAACCCTGACACTTCATTCATTCTTTGATTAATAGAAAGTTCAAAAGAACAGAATTAATTTGGTAACATTATAAATGTCTTTACTGTCACTTTTGATCAATTTAAATGTGTCTTTGTTTGAATACAAGTATTCATTTCTTTTTTTGTTCACCTCCTTCCATCTAGATGATTGATCTTGGGCTGCTGTTGCATCCTGGATCTTACTTCAGGGACCTGTGGAACATACTGGACTTCATCGTAGTCAGCGGTGCTCTGGTGGCCTTCGCCTGCTCGTGAGTGGCTTTTTTTGTAATTCTGTCAGAGCAGAGCAGAGACGAGCAGACTGTCAGTTCAAATTCAGCAAGAGAGCATTCAGTTGAAAATGACAGAAACAGGATGTGACTGCTCACTGTTTAGTTTCTGGTGTGAGATGAAGCTTTGTGATGATGGGAAGTGTGGCATCTGTGTGCAGTTTAGGTCTTAGGAACTGATAGATTTAACGTGCATCTGTTTTTTTTTTTTTTTTTAGCTCATAATGGGATCGTGTGCAGCGCGCACACCTGTGCTAATGGTATCGGATTTAGTATTTCCCACAGGATTTGAGACAGACAGTTGCAGAGAGGACACATTTTACAACGGTTTTCCTTTAAGGCTACGTCTACATTCATTCGGATACATTTGAAAACGACGTTTTCATGTCAAAACACTCCGTCCACACTGGCGTTTTCAAGTGTTTTCCAAAAAGTTTTCATCTACACTGAAACCACGTCGGAAAAGTCTAAATTCGTAAACCCTCAAGTTGTATTGTTATAACAGGTGCTCAATATATATCACATGACTAAATGCGTCATCCATTCTCATAGTCCACACTACAACATAAAAACGATGTTTCAAATTCATCCACTTGGGAAAGTTTTCAAAAAGCTCAGTTTTCGCAGGATAAAACACTGTCTCGGTGTGGACGTATGGGACAGAGAGAAAAAGATGTGTTTTTAAACTAAAACGTATTAGTGTGGACAAGGTCTTATTCTTATTGTTCCGGAGCCACCAATTATAATTAGTAATGATTTCCTGAGTGTGCTATTAATCTTCTAATTGATTGAATTTAAAAATTTCATTTGATGGATGATAAAGCGGCAATACAATCCGCTAGACTCACAATGATGTAGGTGCCTAGTAACCACCTAAGCCGCAAGTTACCCTAGCAACCACATTGCAACACGCTAACAACCAGTCAGAAAATTTTGCAAGCATATAGCCATGGCAACCACCGTGACATCACGACGGCGTGAGTTTTTCATAGCCGAGAGCCAACATTGTGTAGTTAAAGAACCCAGTCGGATACAGATTTCTCTGCGAGGCAAACATAAACGCACACACACACACATTTGGTTTGACAGCGCGTGTGTGATTTTTGTAATAATCCAAGGTCTAGTGTGGCTGAATCTTCTTAGTCGTCATGTGCAGATGATCTGCACCTCTGCATTTGACAGAGAGACCCTGGGGTGCTTTAAAATAGCTGAAAAAGAGGTGAGAGAAAACTGCTCCGCTTTTGAGACCAGACATTTTGAGTGAGTTTGCAGCTGTATTATTCAGTAGTGCTGTCTCCACCATCTCTGACTGGCATCTGTGGTTCCGATGGTGGTACTACAGCATATTTACCGTGATTTTGCCAAGATAGACTCGTTCCTGGATCCTGAATATACTTCTAACCATATCCCCACCCCTAAACCTAACCCTATTAATAACTTATCCATAAAATCAGAGGGAAATAATACATGAATAACACTGATGTAGAAGCACTTTAACCTGGTTTCATGCCTAAACCTGAAATAAACTGTAAATGTCCCTCAAATCTACTGTAATTGATTGATTGGAATGTTGTTTCATGTTCTACAAAGATGTTGATCCAGGAACATGTTGTACTTGGAGATATCCGGTTCAACAAGAGTTTTTTTTTTTTTAGCTATGGACACTTTTGCCCCTGTGGATTTACAAAAAACACACAATTTTTTTATTATTCTACTTTATTTACATTGTTAGTAAAAAATCAAATAAACTAACGTCCAGCAGTAGTTTCGCTTGCACCATGCTGTCGTTTTTGTCATTTTTTTCTGGAAATCATAAGCATTTCTAGTACTACAGTGTCATTTCCAACAAATCTAAAATGATGTATTGGTTTTATTAGCATTATATGGTGGGAATGACATTTAAAAAAAAAATTTGCAATAAAATAACGACTCCTTTGTCTTGCTAAATCAAACAATATTTTGATACACAAATGTAAATAATATTTGGTTACACTATACATTGTACTCACTCAGATAAGTCCTGAGTAATGTTAATTAACAACATGTACTTATTATAGAGTTACGGTTTGGGTTTGTTTTATGTTTTATGGGTTCGGGTTTGTTTTATGATTAGTTACTTGCAATTATGCTGAATTTACTGTTATTACTATAGTAACGTGTATCTACATTACCTTAAAATAAAATGTTACGTAATATTTTCACATTTTCTGCATAATTAAAAAAAATCCAATTAGATCAGAAATGGCACATAATTAAAATAGTAAAAACCCTAAAACTAAAAATATTATTAGGTTGGTCATGTGAAATGGCACCAGAACTGAGAGATGATTAGATTTCAATGAATACAATATTTACAAATATATAATTCATTTGATGATGGATTTTCATATTGTAAGATTCAAATTTTGGTAAGTGTAAACAATAAATTCTGTACATAAAAGGTATTTGAAAGTGGGAAATGATGGAGGACTGATTAAACCAAGATGTTCTAGTGTGACCTTCATTTATATAATATAACACAAAATAAATAAAACCTGTTAGTTTTGATAAAAAACCAACCCCTAGGACATAAATACATTTAGAACAGTATTAGCTCTGGTTTCAGTGCACTGTTGTACAACGAATATAAATGTATCTCATACACTGTATTTGCTCTTTCTGACACTCCTGTGCTTGTTTCTCTTAAACTGTGCTGTAATCTTCTTTTCTCTCCTGTGCTGTTCTTCAGTGGTTTGTGTCCTGTGGGTTTTAATGTTTCTCATTCAGCTCCTTCTTTCTCCATCCATCTTTCTTTCTCTTTCTGTCTCTCTTTCTCTTTCTCGCTTTCTTGATCTGCCCCGTCTTTCCTTTTCGCTTGCGTTGCTTTCAGGAGCTTCATGGGGTACGCATTTGTTATTATCTGCTTCATGTTAATCTGCCTGACTAGTAGTGTGTGTTTGTGTGGATAAGGAATCGGTAGACCAGGCTACGACATGCACAACTGGACACAAGCAGTGTCTAAAATGAATTTTTAAACTCATTACACTTCAGCGAGTAAATGCAACATTACTCACGGTGCTGTAAATTTATAAGGAAGCCCAACATAATACATTTTTAAACAATTTTTAAGAAAGACTGAATGATACTTGCTGCTATACAGTGATGCGAGCAAATCAGATGAAAGACATTACAAATATCTACTAAGGAAAACATCTGTTACGACATATTAAGCCACCATAAAGAAAATATAGAGAAATAAAGAAAATATATATATATATATATTTTTTTTTAGAAAATTACCTCATTTTAGAAAATTACCTCAAAAAAATAAAAAGATAAATGATGAGTCCCCATTACTGGCAGCAATCGGTGATGAAAACTACAATTGGTTTTGAATGAATTAAAACTAAAGGCGTTTACACAAAGTGCATTTAAAATGATCCATTTTAGTTGCTGTACACAATCAGTATCCATTACCAGGAGTTGCATGAACCTCTAGCACAAGCATGCATTTTCTTATAGTGTGTGTGGGTGTGTATATGTGATATATGCAGGTCTGTGACCTTTTATTCTATGTTTCGATGCCTCTATATTTACTGCTGAGTGTGATTTATCTTGCAGAGATGTTACAAACAAACAGTAACTAATAATCCCCCATTGCATCATGTCTTTGATTAATGTAATGTTTTATTGTACACTAGAGTTGCTTCAATCTTTCTTTGCTGTTCGTCGTTCCGCAGTGTTTCCGCTCAGTGACAGCTCTGATCTCATTTAATCTCTTCATGCTGATCTGCATTTACTGCTTCTTCTGTGTCTGCGACGCGGCTTATTATGTGTGTGTTTCTGTGTTTGTGCACATGTGCATGGTTTTTCATCGGTTTCCCTCGTCAGATCACAGCAAAGCGTGACCAGGTGGGGACAATCTATATATATATCTATAAAAACATACCCTTTACCCCCCCCAACCTTCCCACGGATCACTCCAAACTCACCACCCTTCGACTCTTCCTCTCATTCAGCCTTTGTGGAAGGGGATGGACCAACTCTTTCCCAATTACATGACCTTCGAACTTTGCAAGGGCTTTTAGAAACTACTACTCCTACTGTTTCCAGAGGACAGCCACCCACTCCTTATGATAATGGTCAAACAGAAGCTGAAATAATTCAGATTATTGTTGTTAAATTATTGCGTAAATTGAACATCTGCTATATACGTATCAAAAGAAGTTTTATAACCAACTTGTTTTGAATATGGATAAGCAGATGGATGTTTTTACCGTCTTTGTATTTTAGAAGCTAGTTGATGGCATATCGTTCTAAAATGACCTTCATATTTGCTCATATTCCTTTTACTAAACATTTGTGGATAAAACTCACAACCTGTCAATAAATATCTGGATAAAATTGGAATATCTGGATAAAACCCCCAACCAAAAAAAAAACATTCACTTTTACATCTAGTTTTATATAACAAAAATATAAAAAATAATATGCAAAATATAACATTTTGCTTACAAATTAAGCCCATTAGTCAAGACACCCCCCACCCCATTTAAATCAGGGTTAAATTTGACCCTGATTTGCTATTTACTCTTGTATCATGGTGCATCACGTAGCTTTTTCCGGGCACATACATTATGCAGAATCTGTTCATCAATGGACCTCTTGTGTGCTCGGTGGTTGGAGACAGATATTCCTCTGAAATCTATGGGAGTATAGTTGACTGTCTCTTTAAGCAGAGATCCACATGCACCCATGGGGTGCTTGTGTGTATGTATGACTGACAGACATTGCATGGACATTGCATGCCAGTGTGATAGAGACCCAACTCCTCATGGGAGAGAAAAAGTAAGCAGACCAATCACAGTATGACTCCCTAAACCTACTCTTTTTAGTATCCGGAAGCAAATGCTTATTTGTAATGCAGAGCATTTGAAGTTTGTATTTTGAATAATGAATGTAAAGAAAATAATGAAAAGCTCATCTTAGTGAACTTTCAACTGTCAAGGAAACATCTCACTGGTCAGAAAGGACTCAGCCTTAAACAAGGTTCAATTGAGGTCATTCTGCTAAAGTTTAGAGTAAAAGTTTTTAAATAGCCTTTTATCTTTTCAGGTGTGTTCCCTTCGTTTGAGCTGTGTAATTTCACCTGTCATTCAGTGTGAATCTACCAGCTGTAACATTCAGAGAATGAATTTTTCAGTGTGGCATTGATGTTCACTGTCTTCTGAACTTCAAGTCTATCTTGAAAACAGTTCAACTGAATGGAACTCAAACATTAAAGCGACATTCATTATTAAGACTTTAAAAGGGTTTATTTTCTTTTCAATTTTGGTTCATCACTGTTATGATTTCTCAAATTTTAAAATAAAAACAAAAACGGTATTAAAAGTCATTGTAGCTTTAGAATTCATGACTTTTGCCTTTATAAAAAAAACCTGAAAAACTTACACTTCCCTTAAACTTGCAGTAAATAATGTTCCTGAACCATATTTAGGGACCGCGGGGGGCATTTGCTATAACACATCAATGTATTTTGGATTTGAATAGGTCAATCTATTTTTTTTATATGAATAATTTTTATGACCAGTCTTAAAGGGATACTCCACTTTTTTTGGAAATAGGCTCATTTTTCCACTCCCCCAGAGTTAAACAGTTGGGTTTTACCGTTTTCGAATCCATTCAGCCGATTTTCGGATAATTAGAAGAATATCAGTAACCAGACAGTTTCTGGTCTCATTGACTTCCATAGTAGAAAAAAAAATATAATAGTCAATGAGACCAAAAACTGTCTGGTTATTGATATTCTTCTAATTATCAGAAAATCGGCTGAATGGATTCGAAAATGGTAAAACTCAACTGTTTAACTGAGCCTATTTCCAAAAAAGTGGAGTATCCCTTTGAAGAAAAAAAAAAAAGACTTGTATGATGAATCTTAGAAGTTTATGCAACTGGCCACAGAACATCATAGAGATTCGGGTGTGTTTTGGCTTAGGCCAGTAAATAACCACTAGCAATCTAATAGTAACTCCCACATCATCCTAGCAACATGGCGGCATCCGCATCAGAATATGACTTGGCCAACTGTGGTTTTTACAAAGAGACCATTCCTGCTGAATGGATTGTTTCTTTGTATCTTTTTCTGGTAAAATGAGTGTTATTCTACAGAAATATAACATGTTACATTATATTTATTGTCATGCTCAGAGGTAGGTTTGATTCTGTAGAATAACCTCCCCTTAAAGGCATGCTTTCTACTAACCAAATGACCTCTAGCTAATGTAATTCTGATTCTGAATTACATGATGGGCTGGAGGAAGTGATTAGCTCATGAAAATGTAATTGAATTAAGTCTTTGTGCATGTGCTGGCAGATGACATCAAAATGCATGTTAAAATGTGTGAATGCAAGCGTCTTCAAATGTCTCTAAGTCATTGCTTTTTCCTTACAGAGGAACTAAAGGCAAGGACATTAACACCATCAAGTCCCTAAGGGTCCTTCGAGTCCTGAGGCCCTTGAAGACCATCAAACGTTTGCCCAAACTCAAGGTAATGTCCCTGCTTACCTCCTATCTTACTCCTGAGTGGGGAAATTGATAATGCAAGTGGAATTATGGAGTTTTAGGTTTAAATGACAAAATTAGATCCACCAGTGAAAGATTAATATCATTCATTAAAACTCACAGAGGGTCTATATGTTGAGGTGTATACAGTCTTATTGAGAAGCATTGATAAAATTTAGATGGTAATGATAGTGTTTTCCTTAAACTATAGTAGTATATTTTGGTATTTGAAATAAAGCTTAAATGGTTCCTTTGTGATATTTGTAATTGCTATAACAGTATGTATAATAATACTAAAATAACATGCTCGCAGAATAAACCGTTTTTGATTCAAAGACCTGATAAGGCAAGCATAAAGATTTTGAGCTAAATTAATAACACTTGTTTAATAACTTGGCACACTTTATAATGTGACCTTGTAAATGTGTAGTTTTACAGTAATATTTAAAATTAAATTAAATGCAATAAATGCAGGATATTACTAAGTTAATAATGCACTTAAAAAAAAATCTTAGCACCCCATCTGAACTGTTAGGCAAGAGAGAAAAAAAAATCTGAAGCTGCCACTGTGTGATATTGTGCTTGTTTGTGTGAATATTTTGCAGGCAGGGATGCCCCTTGTGTAGCCCTCGACATTAACAGCCTTGTCGCATCTTTCTCTCTAATCAAATCACACACTTAGGCACACAAACAAATCGTTTTAGAGACACTTACTGTTATCTCATTACATGGCTAAATTATACATTTAAACTAACATTTCACACCATCATTTATTCATCTGCCTGACGATTCATCACCGGCGGCATTAAAATAAATAATAGACTAACATATAAAACTGCAGGTTTTATTTAGGTTATTTGCTATTCTAATGCACAGATAAAGCCTCACAGGGCCACAGAGACATTTATCCTGCCTACAGAGATCTTATTAGCATTAATGGTGAAAAATATACACTACTCATTGCTAATAATGATACCCTGCTTAAACAAGCAGAAATGACAGAAAAATGAGTAGATTTACACATCCCCCCACTCTAATTTTATCCTCGGTCTTAGTGCAATCATGTGATTATTTAGAGCAAGAGGAGCAATAATCAATTAAGTCACCGCCTACAGTTAGCGAAGTTGTGTGCTTTCACAAAGGCCTTGTGACTTTAACACACAGCGACACATTCTACACAGATGGATTTAATGAAAGTGTGTGCATTATGTCTGCATGTGGCAGTGAGGCTGTCCACGGTTTGCAGGAGATTTGATTTGTGCCGTTTGTGTGTCTCCAGGCCGTCTTTGACTGTGTAGTGAACTCTCTGAAGAATGTGCTCAACATCCTCATCGTTTACATCCTCTTCATGTTCATCTTCGCCGTCATTGCTGTGCAGCTTTTCAAGGGGAAGTTTTTCCACTGCACCGATGAGTCCAAAGCCCTGGAGAAGGACTGCAGGTACGGCTGTGCTCTGGCTCGACTGTCTGGATATATTCTACATGGTTGGATAGATGGATGGAGGGAAGAGAAAGAGTGGATGGAGAGAGGAGGATGAAAGTGAAAGTAGAAAAAATAGAAAAGATGAGGGAAGGAAGGTTGTCAGGCAGAAAGGAAAATCTAAAGGTAAAAAGAAAAGTGATTGTGAAGTAGTGTTATTTTAGTATGCTTTTTATACTAGTATATTTATTTGATTTATATTATCATTATTTGAATTTATTTTTTAGTAATTGTGTTGGGAAGAGAAAGAGTGGATGGAGAGAGGAGGATGAAAGTGAAAGTAAAAAGATGGAGAGGGAGGAAATGGAAGGAAGGTTTTCAGGCAGAAAGGAAAATCAAAAGGTAAAAAGAAAAGGAAGTGTGAAGTAGTTTTATATACTAGTTTAGTTATTTTTAGTAATTGTGTTGATCTTAAATATTACTGTTTAAGTTTAATTTATTTATATTTCTGTTTTAGTTCAGTATTAGTTTGTATTTGTTTACTTTTTAACCTTGCAATGTTAGTGTTTCAACTTAAACTTATTTCCGTCAGTTGCCAATGGAGCATTTCAAAATATTCATCAAAAATTTATATTTGATTTTTTCAGCCTTATTTCAAAGAGCTAAAATGTTTTAATAGTTTTAGTTAACGAATAATAACCCTGGCACAAAGGGGCTAGAGCGAAAGAAAGAGGAAAAGGGAAGGGAAGGAAGAGCAAAGGAAGGATGGAAAGACGAAGGGTAAAAAGGAAATGAAGAGCTAACATATAGGAAGGCAGGAAGGACAAAAAGACAAAAGGTGGAAAGGAAGAATGAAGGAATGGAAGGAAGAGTGAATGTAGGCAGGAAGAAAGGAAGGAAATACAAAAGGTAAAAAGGAAAGGAAGAGCGAAGGAATGGAAAGAAGGAAGAATGAAGGAAGGAAGGAAGGAAGGAAGGAAGGAAGGAAGGAAGGAAGGAAGGAAGGAAGGAAGGAAGGAAGGAAGGAAGGAAGGAAGGAAGGAAGGAAGGAAGGAAGGAAGGAAGGAAGGAAGGAAGGAAGGAAGGAAGGAAGGAAGGAAGGAAGGGGAAATTAAATTAAGGCAAGGAGGAAGGAAAGAGGAAAGGGATGAAATGGAAAAGAAGAGGAAAGAAAGGATGAATGTGAGGGAAAAAGGAAAGGACAGAAGGAAGTAAAGAAATTGGGAAGGAAGAATGTAAAAAGAGGAAGAAGCAGAGGAAGTGGGTAAAAGGAAAGGAATGGTTCAAAGCAGGAAGGAGAAGGAAGTAAATGAAGATAAAGAAAGAGTTTGTGGTGGATTGTTCTGTCTGCACTCAGGGGTCAGTTCCTGGAGTACGACAGTGATGGAGTGGCCTTGACGCAGCCGCGCGAGTGGAAGAAGTATGATTTTCATTATGACAACGTCCTGTGGGCTTTTCTGACCCTGTTCACTGTCTCTACAGGAGAGGGCTGGCCAACGTGAGTCCTCCTCATCACTCACACACACACATCATACTGAGACACTGTTGCTTTTCTTACTCTAATCCCTTTCTCCTTTTACTCTATTCTGATTCTCAACTCTCTTGTGTAATCTGTGTTTTTACTTTTCATTTCATAGAAAAATACATACTTGGTTGAAAGAAACTCAAGCGTTGCATCAAGAAAATCCAGAAAGTTTTTTTGATATTAATTTAAATCCCTCTTTAAGATTCAAGAGTTGCCGCTAGTACTCTGAGTTTTAATGGACATGGACATCTTATCTCGACCACTGTATGGGACTGTATATAAACAGCTTTTCCCTGTCTACTGGTCTAAGCTGATATTTTCGGTCTGTTCTACTTTGCAAAGAGTTTTTAAATAAATACTTGAATGTTTTCAAATGTCTTTTTGTTAAGACTTTTTGCCTTTTTATAGAGGGACAATCAGAAAAGGGAGAAGAAGCAAAGGGGATAAAATTTTACAGCAAATAGCGTAGAAACTAAATATGGATTAAATTTATATTTTGAACTTTTAGTGTTAGTCCAGTTTTGTAATAATCTTAACTGTTTGATGCATTACATAGTTTAAGGAAAAAGTCACCATGAAATCATTATTTTTAATAGAATTTTGCAGTGTTTATTATAAAAGATTTATCCATGCGAATCATTTTTATATTTAGAAAAAAAAAAAGTAGTTTCACATCGATATCACAATAGGTAAGAAAATGTGACCACAATTCCTATTTCCTGTTGGCTTTCTTTTTTTTTACTCTAAAACAAATCTTTTCATTGTTGTAATGTGTATGTTCCCTCATTTTAACCTTTTGATGTTTTATGTGATCATCTTGCTGACATTTTCCCTGTGGTTCTGTAGGGTGCTGAAACATTCTGTAGATGCCACATTTGAAGACCAAGGTCCCAGTCCAGGTTATCGCATGGAAACCTCCATCTTCTACGTGGTCTACTTTATTGTCTTCCCCTTCTTCTTTGTCAACATCTTTGTGGCTTTGATCATAATCACGTTCCAGGAGCAGGGAGATAAAGCCATGTCAGAGTGCAGCTTGGAAAAGAACGAGGTAGGATTGTGCGGTTGGAAGCCTGCATAGTCAGTTACAATCAACCGTGAACGGATGAGTAGATGCGGGGGGGTAAACTGTTCACACAAATCAGTGTCGCTTAAAATGGAGTTTCAGTGTATATGCAAATAAGGGCAAAGTCGTTGTTTTATAAATGCATGGACAGTTTTGAAATGCTTGGAGGAAAAGCACTCTTAAAAGAATTCCTCTCACCTGTGTGAGGCCAGCGCACCTGTCCGTCTACATCTTTACTACCCTGAGTCTTAGCTCTTTTGACAAACACATGCTCACACACACAAAGCGCAGAACTAAACCCCATGAGGAACTACTAGACCAGTCAGGCAGAACTCTTTCAAATGAGCTCTGTTCATATTAAGCTGCATTGTTGCCTGCTCTCTTCTAAGGCAGCATTCAAACAGTTAGTCCTCATAAATAACTGTTCTGAAGCACTCAATATAAGCATAGTTGCTACAAACACTGATCAGGTATTTAGCTGGGCATGCAGATGGTTCTCCAAGCCCAATTAGCTGAAAACTGTCTGAAATCTCTTAAAACCAGCCAACAGTCCAGTTCATTCAGCAGGAGACTGAATTCACCATATATATATATATATATATATATATATACATATATAGGCTGAATTCAGTAATTCAGTCTCCTAGGCTATAACAAAATGAGGACTTTACATTTTGTAATTGAAATATTAATATTTTCACAAACCGTATTTACTGTATATATATTTTCACAAACCGTGTGTGTGTGTGTGTGTGTATATATATATATATATATATACACACACATGGTTTGTGAAAATATTAATATTTCAATTAGAAAATGTAAAGTCCTCATTTTGTTATAATATAATAAAGTTGTGATTTTGTTACGTTTATTTACTTTTTTCATAAAATGATTTTTAGTCAATTGTATTAAAAGCCAATTAGGGTCAGTTTGACCGGCGAACAGCATAATTATTAACAATATATGAAACCCACAATATTTAGACCACTGAAGTACTGTAGGAAGTGTCCCCTATTTCAGAAATCTGGTCACGTTAATACTATATAAATATATATATATCTATGGACTACATTTTAGATGTTTTCTTCCTGAGCTCATTGCAGTGAATTCTGTGAATGTCATTCGAATTTCAACAAAAATCTTTTTTCTGGTTTCTTTAAACAGTATTTGTCTCTGATCTGTATCTATATATTCTTTCAGATGAATTTTTAGCCTGTGTTTAAATATTTAACTGAGCACTGTTCATATTTGTGCTGCTGGTTTGATGTTTGTTTACAAGCGCTCATTAGTTCTTTCATTCGTTTGATTTAGAGAGCTCCAGGAATACCAATGCTGTTCTAATAATCAAACATGGAAAGATCAGCGTGATGAGTAGTTTTAAGCTTGTAGATATTCACATCAACATTTTGCTGAGGAACTCTTGTTGAGATAAGTGCGCTTTCATCAACAGCGAGCCTGTATCGACTTTGCCATCAACGCCAAACCTCTGACCCGCTACATGCCGCAAGACAAGCAGTCTTACCAGTACAAGATGTGGAAGTTTGTGGTGTCCACTCCATTTGAGTACTCCATCCTGACCATGATCGCCATCAACACGGTGGTCCTCATGATGAAGGTAAAACTGTTGTCATTTTCAGGCTAAAACTAGAAGTAGGTCTTTAAATCCTTTTTAGCAGATTCCTCCCCCTATAAGGGGTGTTGTTTTGCATTTTACAAAATTTACAGCACTATTTTGTAATCAAATGTTTTTCTAATCTTAACAAAACACGTATCGTTGGAAAGGTCTGAAACTCAAGGTTTCACATTTGGCCACTGTTTTGTGATAGAAGTGATATTGTGACAGAAATGTATTAATTTATGTCAGTAGAGCACATAAGAGTTTCATCCTGTTTTTAGTATAGACCATTTCACAAGATGTAAACAACACTGGTCCAGAAGCACTTCCTGTTTCAGTTTGTAACTGTTTTCTTTATTTCACATGTAAAGAAAACATCTTAAAGATGTTTGTTTAACTTTTTGATTCATTTTTAAATGTTCTGTTGGTTGTATTTTATCCCAGCTTTTATGTAGTGTTAAAAAACTGAAACAGGAAGTGCTTCTGGACCAGTGTTGTTTACTTCTTGTGAAATGGTCTATACTGCCTGAACAAATTCTTACAAGAGCCCACATTTTTGTGATATCAACTTTAAAATTGGAGCACAACTTGTTTAGACATATGGCCTAGGTTTGGTTTCTAGCAAGTCCACATTATTTAGTAAAACATATATTTTGTATAATATATCAAATGTTTAGTGCAGTATATGTACTTTACTGTAAACAAACTTCTTCTTTACCCTAGGGTTGTATTTCAAAGAATTCACGAATTACATCCATTTTCAGAATGCATTTTCACCTCTTTACTCAAAGAGTTAACAGGTTAAAGGGAAAATTACTATCTGGGTTTATATAGAATGCTTTTTTTCTATATAATAACTCCCTGTTGGCTGTAAGTTATACTGAGGGCTTTCTAATTAAATTGAAAAAGAGGCAATTTAGATTAAATCAGTGCATCCAAACATCCAGGCATACTGTACCGCCCCCCCCCCCCCCCCCTTTGCGAACGGTCTAGTGTGGCTCAAAGTTCATCAGTCAATTGTACGTCTGGAAAGCTGCAAACAGGAAGTGCCCTCTTGTGATTTATCTGTAAGTTAGTTTGTAAAGGCATTGCCAAGGTTGATTGAGGTTCAGCAATGCTAATTAAATGGTGTGTGTGAATATTCAGTTATGAATAAGTCATTTCTAATTTTGTAGTCCTGAAAGCCTATTTAACAGGTCTTTTGAATATTTGAGTGAGTCGCTAACGCTGCGTGTTTTTTCTTCCTCTGCAGTTTCACGAGGCTCCTAAACCGTATGAGGAAATGTTGAAGTGGTTGAACATCATCTTCACGGCTCTCTTCACACTGGAGTGCATTCTCAAGGTCATCGCCTTCGGCCCTCTGGTGAGAGTGGAGAGATTCAGATAACACTTATATTTTATCATTACATTCAGTGTTTGATACTAAACTAGTTTCCCAATGCACAAAAATGTCTGGATCCGTTCACACAGCGCGGTTTTCCGTGAAGGTGGTTGCGATTCCTGAAAATTTCACCGGTGTGAGTTTGGTGATGTAATGCATTTGTCACTCCCGCAAATAATGACCTAGATATGAGGGCTGATAGGTCCTTAAATGAATACGATTTTCAAACCTGCATTAATTTATTTCATCGGCTGAACACAAAAGAAGTTATTTTGAAGAATGTTGATAACCAAACAGTTGATGGACCCCATTGACTTCCATAGTATTTTTTTTTTCCCACTGAGCGTTTAGATTAGGGTGGATAGAGCAACTCTTGGGCAGAATAAATTGGTAGGCTAGTTTCACCCAAAGTTGAGAGGAATGAAGTATGAATGACTGCTTTGAGTGAAAAAGCAGTGCTCTGTCGGTTGATTGACCAGCCTACAGGGCTGTCAGTAGCGCAAGAACTGTGAAATCAGTGAGAGGCTAATGACTGCCCTGTGGGTGAGAAGAATGTGTAAGTATGAGTGTGGTTGTGTGTACGGTATGAGCAATGCATCATAAATCTCTCTTCAGTGCCTGATGGTCTGACCTGCAGCAGAAGGTCTCATCTCAAGCTCCATTTCCATTTATGAGGCTCATTCATTAAAAAGCTTTTCTGGTGCGTGACGCTTACGTTTACCTCCACCTGTTTGGAGCCCAGGGTTGATGAACGAGTCTCGCTCACGTTGTTCTGTCCGCGATCCATGTCTAGCAGCACTCGACTAATCTTCGCGCCGTTCATGAGAGACACGGACCCAAGGCTAAGACACCTGACAGACCATCCTGCCATGAAAGATCTATTACATGACTCACCAATGTCTGCATTTTAGGCTGCCTTTTTTGTCTGCCACATTGTCCTCACTAGAATAGTAAAAGCGTTTAAAACTGACAGGGTTTTCACAAGTAAAATCAGTCCATACTTAACCTAAATCGATCTAAAAATGCCCAAATATGTCTCAGGAAATTATTAAATGCTGAATGAAAAGAAGTAAACAAACGTGAGTTTTCCGACTCTATATGTGCGTATCGTTTATTAAATCAGTCCATTTGCAGCTCGAGTGCTTATCAGGTTGGTTATGACAGGGTCTTACTTCTCTCCGTCCCTCTGAATCCTGCGCTTCGCGTGCTTGTGTTTGGTGAAAATGTACTTGAAGAACTTGTAGAGGAACTAGCGGTGGGATGATTAGGAATAAGAGTAGATTTAAAGTGGGGTCATTATAAAGGTTTGCTGAAAATCTACTACAGTGAAAATCTACCACATTACCTACTCTACATAAGCACATCCCTTTTAACCCAGCATTATGACTGAAATCAAATCTCAAAAGTGACTCATTTTGAATGACAGAAACTCCACATGGCACATAAATAACACTCTTTATGGGAGATTTGTCTTATTCAACTGATTTCTACCGAGTTGCATATTTTTCTCAATGTGTGCAGAATTACCTGAAGGAGGCATGGAACATTTTTGACTTTGTTACTGTTCTGGGGAGCATCACAGACATTCTGGTTACTGAGATCAAGGTGAGTCATCAAAGAAACCCATCAAAGTTTTTGAGAACCAAAATTCAAAGGTATTTAAAAGTAAAATCATTTTAAATCTCAACACGTATATGATAGATGTAAACTATCTTATTGCAATGCAGTGGATGTTCTATGAGAAACTCTTGAAGCTTAACTATGTCTCTTTGTGAGCTTTCAGCATTTATTTTTTGTGTCGCAGTTGTGTTGCTCTTTTAGTCTGCTTTCAGTTTGTCTTTGGTTAAAATCATGGGGACAGGGTTCCACTGAAAACATGGAACTATTTGGAAACATTTTAAATGGTCTCAAGCCATGGAGTTTTTCCTTAATATCTTTAAAAAAAGGTTTTCTCATTCTGCTCAGTCCTAAATATTTTTTATATTAATTTAGGTCTATATATATATATATATATATATATTATTATTATTATTATTATTATCTATACTCTAAATTGGACTGCATTTACATATAGTATATTTCGTGAATTAAAAATGCACTCATTCAAAACTGATTCACTCCTTGTAACATTTGCACTAGATGATTTCAAATGAATTTGGTTTAGACATTGATTATCATTAGACCTGTTGTAAGACCAAATTACTTGCTGAAGATGACAATCCGGAGATCTCGCCCAATGACTTTTGACAGCCGCGTCTCTGCGTGTAGGAGACGGACTCCGGCCTCTCCTAACAATTTCCCTGTGACTCTTATTTTCATGCTAAATCTCTGCTGGCACCTGTCCCCTTCCTTTCCCCAATGGACTGCACAGACGGTAAGTGGCTCCGTCGCTCCTGCACTGCTTGTCTTCATCCAAACCTCTCCTCCTGTCAAACATCTTTATGCAAATTTTAAATGCTCACCTTTTTACCTGCTGAGATCAGGCTTGACTATTTTCGAACTTGTTCAATCCAGCACCAGGCTGGGATGTGAAGGGTGGGGGGGATTTGTAAGGTCTATTCACTGTACCATGTTTCCATCCACATATTGTTATGCAAATGTTGGGATATCACATAAAAGACGCTGTATGGAAATGCCAATGTGTGCATAAATTCTAAACACTGATAATTTTGAAAACATATGCACACAAATTATGCTGGAAACACATTTTCTGAATAAATCCCTTGATGCGCAATGCGAAAAAACCTCACGTGACTTTGCCTCAGCAGTGGATGTGATTGGATAACTGGATTGACCAGCGGATCAGTTTCATTGCACACCATCTCAAATGTTTTTTAGTTATTCTGAAAGGCCTGAGTCATCAAAATGATTTGGTATAATGACCTCCCAGAATTCTCACATCAGTTACGTTCACAAACACATCTGAACACAAGATATCAAGACAATGTTAATTGCGTTTCATCTACACTCTCTGAGGCGCAGGTCATTTATAATGGAGGATTGTGAAGTGATGATATTGTTCTCTTGAACGGTGCTTTATTTGCAGATATTTTTGCTAAATTTCAATTTTTTGCACACTGTAAGTAAAATTTGCAGAGGTGGATGGAAACATAGCTAATGACAAACAAATGTTCCCTATATTTACCCCCTTTTTCAGCATTGAAAGAGTAGGGATGGGTGGCATGTATATGGGCAATATATACTGTGAAGTTTCTGGTCAATCATTATGAATAATTTTCCGTTGGTTTGCAACCAAAAAGTTCCAAATAATAAACTGAAAATTTAAAATATACTGAAATATATATTTAATTTGTGAAGTATTGTTAAATTTATTTTGTTACTGTTATATAAGATGTTGGTCATATCGCCCATCCCTAATAGATGAAAGCATGTTCATGCAAGACTATTCATGCATCATACCAGACTAACAACATTGTCCTGCATGAGACTAACTAGTTTTAATACCTTATCAATAACAGATGCTGACACTCTGACTGACTGAGGATGTGTCCTCGTCTCGGGTTCAGATACAGCACCAGTGATGCGGCTCTGATCTTTCTTTCTTTCTTTCTTTCTTGTATCCAGGATAAGAGGATTAATCTGAGTTTCCTGAGACTCTTCCGAGCTGCTCGTCTCATTAAACTCCTCCGGCAGGGCTACACCATTCGCATCCTCCTCTGGACCTTCGTTCAGTCATTTAAGGTCAGACACTAAACTTTGACATTACTCTGACAATTTAAACAACATTAATTGTAAACAATAATTCCCATGTTGAAGCTTTATTTTTAGATTTTAGATTTCACATATACTATATATATATATATATATATATATAATTTCTTATATTATTATTAAACATTCAAAGAATATGCATTTATGGACATATATAATAACATACTATAATAAATTAGTATCTTTTCCTGAGTAGATCAGATGCATCAGAAGGTTAATCAGTCTAATATTGCTGTAAGCTTTCTGTTTGTCTCTAAAACAACTGTATTTTGTCCTCAGGCTCTGCCGTATGTGTGTCTCCTCATTGCAATGCTATTCTTCATTTACGCCATCATCGGGATGCAGGTGAGATCCAGAGAGCTTTAAAAGCCTCTGTTGCTTTCTCATAAACATTGCCCTCCATGCTACAGTACCTTTCCATCTGAGTTACACAAGTGGATCTCATCACCAGCTTCTTCAACGTGCTTCACGTTTAACAGCTTCGACGTGATAAACAGAGTATTGATCTTGGGTTTATTGAGAATGAACCCGGTAAGCAAAGTGATACGTTTAATCAAGTGTTTTGCATGAGCAGGTGGTGTTTTTCCATATGAAAGCTTCTTTATGAAAAAAAGGCCATTGTTCTAATTAGGGCTGTGCCGTAAATCTTGACATCTGCACCACTGCGGTTGTAACGCGCCACCGTGGTGGCTGAGTACAGGCGGTGGTCCACCAAAACACATTTTTTGTATGTCAATGCTGTTTTACATGAATATTATGACACAAGTGAAGCACAAAGCTTTGTTTACAAAGGAAATAATAGGTTAGCAATTAAATAATACATCGCAGCCATGGAAACATTTGGATTCATGACGAATGAGAGAGTTGTGTGTGACCCCATAAATTTAAGCTTTGTTGGCTTTGAATTCTGGTTTGCGATCTGGTCTCCTGATTATCAGCGAATTCAACAATA
The DNA here is from genome assembly GCF_016745375.1 of Pimephales promelas. The sequence goes on from NW_024121322.1 coordinate 3,071,569, forward strand.
TTCCATGTATATGGCTCTGCCGATGTTGATCCGTGTTTTCGTCCTAAGTCGATCTGATTCACGTTTGGCCTGACGAGCTTCAGCAGATACATTTTTGTTTTGTTATTATTTATATTTATGTGGAGTTTGTGTTGTGCTGGAGGCAGGAGTTTTTTTGTGTTATCAGACTTCATGTCGTTAACTGCAGTGCCATTGCATATATAAAAAGGACAGAGCACGCATGCATGTCACATCCGATGGATTTTGCAGAAAATCCGACCCGAAGACTTCACATAGAAATAGGAATACTGGCCTTCAGAGGTAATAGCAAAACCCAACAAGTGGATCATTGTAATGTGTGATAACAACCCCTTCACACACATGCAATAAAAAAGGATTCATTTTAGAAGAAAAGTTACATATAGCACCTTCATTTAAAGCACCACCATGGAACTTTTCCTCTTGGGTCGCCCTACTGGTTGGAAACGAAATTGTCCATTACCGCTTTCGTAAATAGTTTAGCCTACCGTCGCAGGCACGCTCGCTGTTTATCCAGAATGAACGATGTCCACAAACAATATTGTTTTATTGTTTTTATATTTTGTATTTTCCTTGTAAAGTTTTAACTGCTGTTTTTTTTTTTTTTTTAAGGTAGACAATATTAACATCTGTTCAGGGACAATGGATGAAAAATAGCCTTTTGGCTAATTCTAGTACATTTGCAGTAATGCTAATGAACGTACACTGTCTCTGTCAAATAAATAAGTAAAATAAAAATAAATAAATAAGCAAGGTAGATTATGTTGCATGATTTCATGAAAGGATGATGTATTGCGACCGCAGAAACGAAGAAAAACAAAATAATGACTATTGTAGTGCTTGCTGTAAAGCAGTCGAATTTTGTAGGCTTAGCCCTGAAATGGTTCTCTTCATATTTGAAGGATAGGACCTTTTCAGTCAGTTTAGGGGAATATTTTTCTTCTGTTGCCCCTCTTGTGTGTGGGGTTCCACAGGGATCTATACTGGGACCTATTTTATTTTCCCTTTATATGCTCCCTCTAGGCTCGATTTTTGAGAAATTTGGGATTCAGTATCATCTGTATGCGGATGATTCTCAAATTTATTTACCATTGAAACATGGGCATAAATGTGCCATTCAGTCTTTCCATGCATGTTTGGCCGAAGTTAAGTGTTGGCTTGCGAATAACTTTCTCCAATTAAATGAGGATAAGACCGAGATGATTTTATTTGGAAATAAGGGGTGTGTGGATGATGATTGCCTGGGGTTGTTTCCTGGGAAAAAGCTGTCTAGTGTGAGGAACCTTGGTGTCATTTTTGACTCTGAGCTTAAATTTGACCGGCAAATCAATGCTGTCGTTAAGAATAGTTTTTTCCATCTTAGATCAATTTGCTAAATTGAAATCTATCCTTACTTTTGATGATATGGAGAAGGTTGTTCATGCTTTTGTGTCATCCCGTTTGGATTACTGTAATGTTTTGTATTTGGGTGTGAGTCAGGCCTCTCTCTCCCGTCTGCAACTCGTTCAGAACTCAGCTGCCAGACTTTTAACAGGTACTAAGAAGAGAGAGCACATTACTCCGGTTTTAATTAAATTACACTGGTTACCCATAAGATACAGAGTTCAATACAAAGCATTGTTGTATGTTTTTAAGTCTCTGAATGGCCAATCACCTGAATATGTTACTGACTTAATTAGCCGCTGTCAATCCAGTAGATCTCTGCGCTCAAATGATCAATTGCTTCTCATGGTTCCGCGGTCCCGTTTGAAAGGTAAAGGTGATCGGGCCTTCTCTGTTGCGGCTCCTAGGCTCTGGAATGATCTTCCCCTGTCTGTGAAATCTTGTCCTTCTTTGGGTGTTTTTCAGAGTGCGCTTAAAACTTATTTGTTTTCTTTAGCATTTGATAATCCTTTGTAAGGTTTTTTTTTTATGTCATGTGTTTGTATTGTTTTTAATTTCTTTATTTTACTTTCTATTTTATTCATTTTGTACAGCACTTTGGTTCCACTTGTGGTCTTGAAAGTGCTCTATAAATAAAGTTGAGTTGAGTTGAGTTGAGTTGAGTAGTTCTTTTTGTGGTCGGGTTACTACCTGATCCCCGGAGTTTCGCAGTGCCAGTAAACGCGATACAGACCCCGTCAGGTTATGGCAAAAGTGCCTTTTACCCTGTTACGACTTGATGAACCACTGATAAGATTTGGAAAAGATTATTTTAAGGTAAAAATGTTACATAGTGTTGCTTTAAGGACGCACAGGCAATTTCCCAGATTGTGTTGGGAATGATAGCGCCTGCCATCTTGTAGATTAGGACCGCATTGTAAATCAATGGTAATTGTATCCTGTAAGACTGGTGAAATCACATCATCAGTAAGCCATGTAATCAACTGTACGCTTGGAACTCCTACATCCAACTGTGTGTTCACTTCATCATTCAGCATAAAATGTGCCTTTGAACCAGTTTTCGCTGCCTTTTTAGTATTTTTATAGGAGGATTTGAATAATAATCTTTATTATTAGCTTTATTTACTCCATGTGACATGCTGTTGATTTGATCAGACAATTTCACATCCTTCATTCCGTCTTTATCTTGTAATGAAAATATTTCAGAGTGTTTTAAATCATAAATGTGAAGCGTATATTTTTGCTAAATTAAACTAAATCTTTTTTGTAATCCATTTACACTACCATTAATATGACTTTTTAAAAAATAAATCTATACTTTTATTCAAGTATGTTATAAATTGATTAAAAAAAGTGAGAGTAAAGACAGTATGTGTCACGGTTTTGATGTGTTCAGTTTAGTTTTGTGATCTTGTTTCCCCCTTTCTTTGTGATTTTGGTTTAGTCCTGTTAGTTTTTCCCTGTCTGTTTAATTAGAAATTCCCATCACTTGTTAATTATCCCGTTAGCCCCAGTACATTAAAGCCCTGTGTTTTCCCTCAGTGTTGGCTGGTCGGTTGTATATATATATGGAAACAGCAATTTTATATTGGAATATTATTTCACAATATTACTAAAACAGGAAGGTTTTGTACATTAATTCTTGAACATAAAGGTGTTATTTTAGTTGCCAATTCGTAGTTGCAATTTTTGCACTAGGTGTGTGAGCGTATTTCCTCCTGTGTAACTTCTGCATATTGTGAAAAAATGTACAGTGTTTACTGACTTTACATGGTCATGAAAAGACATTTGGTCATAACTTGGCACAAAATGTATCAGACAAGTCAGTTATTTTAGAAATAATTGAAAGCACACTCTTATCTGTGGGTTTGATATACATTCTTGATGGCAGAAATGTGTGTATATATATATATATATATATATTACATTTATTATACAATTTTGTGCATATGTCCCCCTAAAAGATGATCCAACCTTAGTCACTGGATGTACTTTCTTAATGTATGCGTATGACAGATTATTGTGATTTGTTTGACCGTCTGTCATTGCATTACAACTCTGTAGATTTGAGTGAGTCAGTGTGTTTATTTACGTGTCTGCTGTCTGACATAAAGTCATACATTTCACAAGCATGAGTCACAGTTTGCGCAATATGTGTATGTGGTCTTGTTAATACTGCAGATGCTTACTGTAACATACCCTCCAGGCAGTCTGAATTATTGACACACTCCTTGCAGGTATTTTCATGAAGCTCCAATAGGAAAGTGCACACATTGTGCTATGTTTTTTCGTTGTAACTCATCCAAAATTACAATGCTGATGTGCTTTTCTCTCCGTGTCAGGTGTTTGGTAACATCAAGTTGAATGAAGAGTCGGCCATCAACCATCATAATAACTTCCAAACCTTTTTTCAGGCCCTCATGTTGTTGTTCAGGTAAAGCCATTGTTTGATCTCTGTTCATTCTTCTTAAAATATCAACTTACACAGCTTTTGCAATGTAGTGCAAGTGGAGCCAAATGTATGTTGTGTGCATGTATGTTACAGGAGTGCTACAGGGGAAGGTTGGCATGACATCATGCTGGCGTGTTTGAGTGAAAGGCCATGTGAAGATGAGTCTGGCTACAGTGGAAAAGAGTGTGGCAGTGATTTCGCTTACTTCTACTTTGTATCTTTCATCTTCCTTTGTTCTTTTCTGGTTAGTGGAGCACATCCCACATTCAAACAGACCTACATGAAAATTCTGTCATTATTGTTTCAAACCTGTATGATTTTCTTTTTCTTTGAAATAAAGTGCAAATGTAATGTTGACCAATTCAGTTGTGCTTGACAACCACTGGCCCCCATCCAATTCCAGTGTATAAAAACGAGCAGCTCAGACATTTTGCTAAACTTCTCCTTTAGTGTTCCACTGGAATATAATGTAATGAGTTTGGAATGACATTTTGTTTTTGGTTAAACTATCCTTTTCAGCAGTCTTCCATGATCTTACTTGGACATAACATCCTAATCCATACAGATGTCTAACAAGTGGCCAAAAATGGATATTCATAGATGCCACCTACGAACACCGTCATATTTACGACCGATCTCACCCCGTATGGTGGCCCAAAGTGCTCATTTTAATGAGAGAGAGAGAGAGAGAGAGAGAGAGAGAGAGAGAGAGAGAGAGAGAGAGAGAGAGAGAGAGAGAGAGAGAGAGTGAGAGAGAAATAGAGATACCTGGAGAAAATTTCTATTTTGGGCTCCGATTCTTATTTGTTACCCCCAGTTTTCTTTTATCCATTATTGTCTGCCCCAGACTTGCCCCAATTTGTCTTCCATGATTTTAAAAAAAAAATATGTATGATTGTATGTATGATTTTGGTGATTGTTTGCTCTGACTAGGTAGCGTTGTTAGCTAGTTAAGTGGCTAATAGCTGGTAGCTTACCAGCTGTTAGTCACGGCTAGCTGTCATTAGTCTGGATTAGCCCTGTCGCAATAGTCAATAAATCATTTAATCGCACGATGAAAAAAAAAATGAGCTTGATCATTATGCCCTCCTCGATAATTTCCATTTGCATGCTTGTTTGTTTTCCTTTTTCCTAAAGACAACCAATTTATTTTTACTCTCCAAAACGGACATTTAAACATAAAGTTGTGTGTAGTTGTCCATTCAGACACAAAACAGAGCTCAATTCATTACTCGCACGCTGTTTAGGGAAAATATGGCTGCACGCTTCGGGTCGGGTGTGTACGCACAGAAAGATGAGACGCAGCTCTTCTCTTCGAATGACAGCTAACCACTTCTTTCTTCTATTCTTTTCTTTTGGTATATAATAAAATACTAGTTCAGGTTCCTCTTTCGGCTGTTTGTGCAGCCAACTGCACAACATATTGTAGGCATTACTGAGACCGTCGGTCATAAAGATTGCGGCGCACAGCTACAGTGACGTCATGTGACCCGAACGAATATAATGTAACCACTAGTCTGTTCATTCAATGCTGTGGTTCCAAAGTATGGGGTCAATATAAAGTAACACATTTCCTCAGCAAAGAAGCGTCAAATTGATCAAAAGTGACAAGAAATGGAAAATTCCATAAAAATATTAGGCAGCACTGTTTTCAACTGTGAAATTATGAAAAGATGTTCTTTAAGCATCAAATCAGCATATTATAAGGATTTCTGTATTGCTGCTGAAAATTCAGTTTTGCCATCACAGGAATAAATGAACATTTTAAAGTGTAATAAAACAAAAATATCAGGTATTTGTAACAATATTTCACAATATTACCTTATTTTTAAACAAATAAGCACCCTTGGTGAGCATAAATTACTTCTTTTAAAAAACAAAAATCGAACCAATCCCGACCTTTTGATCTGTAATGTGTATGCACAAACACTTACAATACTCAAAACATAAAAATCAGTGCAAACTTCCATTAAGTCTAGCCAACACTTGTAATATTAAAACAAAATCTGTTGTCTTGTTTTGCATAATTCTGATTTCCCCCTTCTATTTTTCATAATCCTTCCTCTATCCCACAACCACCAGATGCTGAATCTGTTTGTCGCTGTCATCATGGATAACTTTGAGTACCTGACACGTGACGCTTCTATTCTCGGGCCTCATCACCTCGACGAGTTCATCCGCGTCTGGGCTGAGTACGACCCTGCCGCCTGGTGCGTATCTCTCCTTCACTGTGACACCTCAGTTAGTGCCACTTTAAAATAATGTGACAGCTAAAGACTAAGTGATTGAAAGATGCTGGCTTAAGAGGGTCTGCCACAGGCGCTGTGTCTGATTTACTCATGGCCCCCAACCAAGTCACATGAATCCCATTTTACTGTGCTACCATGGTTAAAATCAAATCCTCAAGCTTTGTCTATGCTGAGGAATGCAAATCTTTACACGCCATCCACTTTTTAGTCTATCTTGAGCAGAACGGATTTGAATCCTATCCTCTCTGTCAGTGTAATCCATTCTAACTGAGCTGAGCGTAGTTATCTCAATAAGCATGACGTCTTTGGATACATGTATTGACGGAATATGGAAAAAAGTGTATTAAAATGTGTCTTTTTTTAATCCATATCTGTTTTTTGCAGCGGAAGGCTACGCTATATGGATATGTACAATTTGTTGCGCATAATCTCACCCCCCCTCGGCTTAGGAAAGAAGTGCCCTAATAGGGTGGCATACAAGGTTTGAAAACCTACACACCTTCCCTCTAGAGGGCGGTGCTGTAAAAACAAATGCCTGATGTCTGAAGGGATTATACTCCCTCCTCTTCCCTTACTAATTTGAATATCGGTAACCATGGTAACCAGGAAACAAAGCCAAATGCTAAATCCCTCATCCCAAACTAATCCCATATGTTCACAATGCACATTTCTATCTGGCTTGTTGTAAATATTGATATACTAGAGCAGCTTTTATTTGCTCGGTTAATACTGTGCTTAAAATTAGGTCAAATATTAGCTTTATTTCCTGAGCATCTGATTGGTTATCCGTGGTTGCGTCCTAGCATGCAAGGACGGAAGCTCCAGACTGAAGCCCCTAAGCCCAAACCCATCATGCCATGTTCTTCATCCCTGGATCACCGACAGCCTGTAGCTACAAAAGCAGCTGTAGCTACGTGATCCATCCGTCCTTCTGAGACAGGATGGCATCGGATACCCTCGACCTTCCTTCAGAATCCTTAATAACGATGCTTTTTTTGTTCCTTTCTTTCTTTCTTTCATTCACATCGCATTTCCTTCATGTACTCCACTACCCCTTCCCTCTCCTTTTCTCGTCTGTGTGACCTTTGAACTCTGGGTGTCGCCCCTGTGAAGTGGACGCATGCCCTACCTCGATATGTACGAGATGCTTCGCCACATGTCCCCTCCGCTAGGTTTGGGAAAGAAATGTCCTCCACGAATCGCCTACAAGGTAGATCCCGCCCCCCTGAGCTTTCCTTGGCTCCTTCTCTGTCCTCTCATTGGCTGATGTGGCTGTCAGTCAGTGTTCGAATTGTGGAAGTGTTTTCTCGTGTGTGTTTCGTGTCGTGCTTTTTTGTGTCTTTTGATCTTACTGATGTTCTCAAATTTCTAGATTTACGGGCCGTTTACACGACACCGTTTTCAACTAAAAACGTAAAACTTTTTATGCATTTTGATGGAAAAAAGCATTTTCGCGGCCTGAAAACGCAAACTTTTGAAAACGGTTTTCAAAGTGCAAGTTTTTGAAAACGGTCTCTGTGTAAACAGCAAAAATGATGTCATGCACATGCGTATAACGTGTTCAGTCTATAGTGTTTCATCGCCATCTAATGGCCTGGAAGCAGAATACAGGGTTTTTAGTCGTTTTCGCGGATCCGTGTGACAACGGTGTCGTCTGTACGTGGAAAACTCAAATAGTTATATCCCAAAGCCTTGTGAAAGAAGTCTGATACTCACTAAGGTTGTAACGTTTCTTAGAAGGCAGAATACCGGTAGGCAGCGTTTCCCTCAAAATGCTGTCCTGATAGGCAGCTTAATAGATTTTAAAACAGAACAAATGTAGACAGTAGAATAAATACACAGTAAACTGAATGTCTTTAGGCATCTGCAACTAAAATTGGGGGGGGGGGGGGTGAGAAAATCTGAAAATCAAAACGTCTCTGGTACAGGGCTGCCTGTTTTGGTCGCAGGCCGTTCTGCCACTTTGAGAGCTGCCTCCGAGTCAATAGGTTTACACACCCTGTTCCAGCTGTCTGAATGGGTAACGTTCAAGAGACGCGTCCGTGGCTGTCTGCTGAGCTACTCTCTGAGGCCACACAGTCTGCGTGATGCTGAGACGTTCTCCAGCGAGCTCTAAATAGAACAACCCCCCTCCCATCAGAGCACTGAATCAACAGGGAGGAAAGAGCGAAAGCTTGCTGTAGATGTGCGCTCAGTGGAGCGTCCTTTCCTCCGTATTTATTGGTAGTTGTTGTGGAAACGTCTTCACTGGCCTACGCTCTTTAATATTGAGTGTTGTCCCTGTGCATGATTTTACGCTCTTACGCATCTGTTTTCTTTTCACCTCTGTTTTCAAATACCAGTGGGTGTGTTAAATGTGTGAAGCGTTTGCTCTGATTTCAGCTTGAGTGATGTGTTTGCGTGATGGGTGCTGTTCATGGCTCTTGGTTTTGGTTGGTCAGCATGCATCTTTTCTCTGGTCATCATCCACTCTGACTCTTTGAAAATACAAGAAAAGCAGCCCATTAACACCTCGTGTTTCATTACACATTAACAAATGCATTCTCAACGTGGACAGTAGTCGAAGCTGCCCAAACACAGAGACACAAAGGACTAAAGTAGTTTTGATTTTTTTTTTTTTTTTTCAAATTCTGTCAGGATGAAATTCAAGTCATGTTTTACCCCAAAATCTAAAGGAAACAAAAAGTAAATAATAATTGGAGAAGCTGAAGTGCATTGTGTCTTTATTTTTATTACAATCACGCACAAACACGTTCCTCTAATATATATTACAAAAATGATATTGACATTCTATTTTTAATATGAATATTGTGTATTGGCAGGATGAGTTATTGAGTCTTAAAATTGTTTTAAAAAGACTTAATTATCATATGCCAAATATCTATATATAGTAATGTATTTATTTGGATGGGTATTTCTTTTAATTTGGGGTGAAATATGTATTCCATGTGAAAAATTGAATACTATATAATTACTTATTGTAGTATACATTGACATATACAGTACATTGATTTCAGTGTGTTTATATGAACAAAAAGCTGATGACTATCAAAAATGTGTCAAAAATCTTCCAGGTTTTAAGTCCAAATACTGTTGCAAAGTGGAAATGGAGCAATGAAAAAAAAAAAAAAAAATCGATGTGCCCAGTTTTTGCTTAAACCTGATTTTATGATATTACACATAATCAGTGTATTGGTCGAGCATGTAACCACACTTACTGAGACACCTTTAAACCTCCAAAGTGAAACAGCTTTACTCTCTGCTACCTGGAGAAATGCAGCAAAACATCTTCCATCTCCAACATCATCATTCTCTCCACAGCACCTGCATGAAATATATACACTCTCTTCTTCCTCTCATCATTTTAATGTCCTGATGAGACAATTTGTGTGCTGAGATGAGCGTTTCGAAAATGACAATTGACGAAGGAGAAATTACATTCCCTGACTCGTTACTCTCCCTCAGCATGCAAACTCCTCCTGGCGTGTGTTATTTCTGTATCCCCCAGTCATGTGTAATATTAATCACACACACTGTTTGGACTCCACAGCGGTTGGTGAGGATGAACATGCCCATAGCTGAAGACAACACGGTTCACTTTACATCCACTTTAATGGCTCTCATCCGAACCGCCTTGGAGATTAAACTGGCATCAGGTGAGTGTCCGGCAGGCCACTACAATTTCAAAACTCTTTCAAAGTGTCCAACTACTCCACCAGGATTTTCATCAGCCTAATTTAATTTAACACCACCATCTTTAAAAATATTACAAATTAATTAAATGATGCTTTCCCTTCTGACTTTGACTTCTATTCAGCCTTTTATTTGGTGCAAAATATGATAAAATAAATAAGATAACACCCATTGACAGCCTGACAAAAGTTAAGAACGATTCTGTTTGAACATTATTGCATCTCTCAGACTTGCTTTCTTGTTGTTTTTCCAGGAGTTCTGGCTCAGAGACTTTGTGATGCAGAGTTAAGGAAGGAAATAAATAAAATTTGGCCTAACTTGTCTTCAAAAACAGTGGACTTGCTGGTAACACCTCACAAACGTAAGCCCTGCATTTAGGAAAAATGACGATTTCTGTTTAAAAAGGAATTAGCATTTATATGGGATCTTAATTAAATGCTTGTGGGAGTTAGATTTTTCATTTTGAAATAACAGTAATGCCATTTTCCGCCTGAGTGATTCAGCCTAGTTTTGCCAGTGATTTCTGAGCTTTTGGTGCCACCTAGTGGACATCAGTTTTCCCCCTATACTTCAGTCCATTTGATACCTCATGTCAATTTCACTCTGTCTTAGATAATGAATTGACTGTTGGGAAGGTCTATGCGGCCCTGATGATTTTCGACTACTATAAGCAGAACCGAGCCAAGAGACTCCAACAGCAGCAGGCTGCACCAGGCACACAGGTAGAGCATCTTCATGTAGGATCTACAAACAACTGAATATACTACTACAGTATTAGTCTTGCGTAACCTGACGGCAGAAGGTCCTGGACTCCATAGCAGCTTTCATTGGCCAAGGACATTTAAAGCAACCAATCACAGTTCATTTTGTTCAACGTCATGTTTAGGGTAGTGAAAATGTAACGTCGATGTCCCTGTAATAACAGACTCTCGTATTAAACTCTTGGACTTATTTACTTTAATCTTCCATGAGGGGGTTGGCGTGTCAGAACCTTAAAGAACGTGACACCCTTGTCTCCGAGAAATCCTGTAGAATTCATATGGTGACCTGCAGAATTATTATTAATATTAGAAAAAATATGTTAGATGTAAATTAAAGCCACACTTTATTATTAATTTGATTATTAGTATTCATAGTTCCTCAAAGAGTTCTTAATAAATGATTAATGTGGTCCTTATTAAACTCATTTTTGTGTATATTTTCTCCTCAGAGTAAAGTCGGAGTTCTCTTCAGACCAATGCTTCCTCTCACACACTTACACGATCAGGAGCCAATGCTGCCAAAATCCCCAACCCCTTCTCAACTAGATACCACACCACAGCCAGAGGCCCCGCCCACATCCTTTCACCTGACTAATGGGGATGCCGTGTGAGTGTTCTACCATTCTGGTCTTCATAGCATTATACTTTCCTTTTGGGAATGTGTTTTGTGTTTACTATTTTTGAGGTTTTTTTGTGCTTCATAGACAAAGCCAAAGCCAGAGCAGTGGAATGAACAAGATTCCTTTGGGGGGCATACCTCAGGAAGTCACACAGGAAGCAAACAGAAGGCCTTTCCAACGCGGCCAATCAGAAGACGTGCCAAACTCATACAGATCTCAGGTGATTTATTGCAGAATAATCAGTCCTATTTAAGTTACGTGTGTCAGACATCCACCAGAATGTCCATTTGTACCATTAGTAACTGCTGTAACTTCTTTTCACAGTCCAATCCTTTGTTAAAAAGAACTGTGATTAATTGCATTGCATGTTCACTTAGTGTACTTCTAATCTATTATATATTATAGTATAGTATATGTTTAAAAAACTGTACTTGCAGATAATATAATATAACTGAAATAAAAGGCAACTTAAGTGTTCTTAAAGAGAGTAAGTTTTAACATAAAGTACCTTTTAAATCCATATGTTTTAATAATCTTTTGCCCTGCTTTTAAGAAGAACACTTTTGGTGCTGAGAACATACTAAAGCACATTTAAAGTATCTGATTATAAATGTAACTGTTGTCAATGTTACATTAAAAGCTAATATATTTGAAATATACTAAGTTGCACTAAAAACTTCACCATTACAAAGGTGTGTTTATAAATATATTTAAATACAAGGCATAAAATCAGGTTCCATAAATGCTTGTCAGTATCAGTCCACTAACCATATTTCAAAGACAATGGAAGTAATTCTGAAATTAGATATAAAGATGTATTAAAGCCCTACTTAAGTGGGTCAAAGCACTCTAAAGTTAAATTATATTTAATGTAAAATTAAAATATAGACTTAAAATATGCACTTATGTATATTATTTAAATAATATGTACCACTTTTTATGTGTATACTAAAGTGTACTTCTTTTTCACCTTGGTTTTTTATTAATGCATTTGTTTTTAATTTGGCTCTACATATGTTGCAGGAATTAGTTGAGATGAGTGACTTGGAGAACGACTCTGATGTGGGCGGGTATCCTGTGCTTGAGGGTCACGGCAGAGCTGCCTCCATGCCCAGACTCAACGCTGGCTTTCAGGTGAATATCTGTAGTATCTGTAGTGGCCATATGAGGTCATTCTGGTGGGAGTTGGGAGTTGAACATCACTGCCGTACAGCCTTTGTTTGTTATTCTCACCAAATTAATTCCTGCAAAGAAAGAGGCAGCTGGATGATGACTGCAGGAAGATGGAGGAAAGAGGAGTGAATGGGCAGCTGTATGAAAGAATGGATGAATGGAGGTAATGAGGAGGGTGTGAGGAGGTGAAAATTCAAGTAAATTAATTGGTGGAAGTCAAAAGATGTTAATTTATACACAACTCTCCACTGAGAGATATGTATTATATTCAGTTCAGTTTAGTTCAATGTGTTCAGTGTGTGTGTGTGTGTGTGTGTGTGTGTGTGTGTGAGAGAGAGAGAGAGAGAGAGAGAGAGAGAGTAAAGGAGAGGAAGAGGGACAATGCCAAATCTACATACTGTATATTTATAAACCAAACTACAGTATATTGGAATATTTAGATTGTTATCTTGTATTTTAATCTTTGAATTTATTTAAAGGAGTAGTTCACTTTTAAAAAAAACCTTTGCTGATAATTTACTGACCCCCATGTCATCCAAGATGTCCACGTCTTTCTTTCTTCAGTCGAAAAGAAATTAAGGTTTTTGATGAAAACATTCCAGGATTTTCTCCATATAATGGACTTCATTGAGAACCAAACGGTTCAAGGTCCAAATGAGAGTTTCAGTGAAGCTTCAAAGGGCTTTAAACGAAAGGACCCTTCGAGTCATGACTCGAAAAAAGATTTGTTCATTTTGATGAACGAGTTTGAACAGGAGAGTCACGAACGCTCATCACAGAACAGAGCAAGGCGAGCATTTGTGCTTATAAAACTTTTTTATTTATTTTTGAAATGACCGATCGTTTTTGCTAGATAAGACCCTTATTCATCGTAAGGGCACTGCATTCAACTGCACTGAAACTCTCATTTGGACCTTGAACTGTTTGGTGCCCATTGAAGTCCATTATATGGAGAAAATCCTGGAATGTTTTCATCAAAAACCTTAATTTCTTTTCGACTGAAGAAAGAAAGACGTGGACATCTTGGATGACATGGGGGTGAGTAAATTATCAGCAAAAGTTTTTTTTTTTTTTTAAAAAGCGAACTACTCCTTTAAAATATATTTATCATACAGGTTTGTAGGATTCTTATTTTAGTATTGTAGTATTTATTAATATTTCAAATTTGAAATATACATTTTTAATATGTTTATATTTTTAATTTGACTTGATTTTAGTATTTTTTAGTACTTCAGCTTCAACTTATTCTATGTTAGTTGCCAAGGCATAATTTCTAATTGAAGTTTTTCATTTAATATTTATAATGTATTGTATGCAGTTTTATTCCAATTAATGAAAACAATTTAATCATTTTAGTTAACATGTGTAATATTGTTTTACATGTTTCATATAATTTGTTCCCCTCATTAACTACTGTAGTGTAATTATTTTAGGTTGCTTTTTAACTGTAATTTATTTGTGTACATACATGTTTTTTTGTTATGTTACATTATATTTGCCACATCGCTAAAGAACTCAAACAGTGTCAAGCATCCTTGTAATAATGTCTTGTCTTCAGTCTTGTCCTGTCTTGTCTTGTCCTGTCTTGTCTATCTCTTCTTTCTCTCCACCATCCCTACTTTTTAGGCACCTATTTTCTGACCATACTGGACCTTGACATCTAAACTTTTCATAAACATCATCCAGTCTTCTTTACTCTGTCCATCTCTTTCTGATTTCTTTCCTCCTGTCTCACTCTGTTGCTGTGTCCATGAGTGCCACAGCTGTGTACCCTGCTCACCTCACCTATGTGTCCTCTTCCTCTTCCCGTCCAACAGCGGAGCCACTTACGCCACACCGCCGGAACGTATCTAGCAGTATGTACAAGTGTTCCACCTGCAATCGCTCTCTCTCTCTCTCTCTTTCTCTCTCTCTCTCTGCCAGCCACTCCATTTCTATGTTGGCTTGTGTGTGCTTTGTCCATTCCAGCTCTTTTAGAGTCTACACTCTATTAGCAAGCCAATAAACCTGTACAGGCACACTTCATATTAGCCTGGTGAGGTAAACGCAAAACTAGCATGCACTAGATAGTAGTTAATCACCATGGGCAACTAATTTACAAGTAATGGATTAGATTCGTTTTGTTACAGCAATATGAAGAGGAAAGAATAAAATGCAGTGCTTATTTTATCTTGGATGTTGTGAGGTGCTAACTGTATGTGTGTGTTTCATGTAGTGGGTTGTGTATCATTCTTATTTTGTATTAGTGCAGACATCTCTTCACATATCTTTCAGCCGTGTAAATCGCATACACTGTTCAGAAGGTTGAGGTCGGTAAGACTTTTTTATGTTTTTGAAAGAACCCTCAGCTCACTAAGGCTGCATTTATTTGATTAATAATCGAAAATAATAAGTAATATTTTGGATTATTACAATTCAATTTTTTTTTTTTCATTTTAATATGTTTAAAAATTTAATTTATTCCTGTAATTGCAAAACTGAATTTTCAGCAGGCTTTAGAATCTGTGTCACATGATCCTTCAGAAAATCATTCTAATATGCTGATTGGTGCTCAAGAAATATTTTTAATTATTATCAACGTTACTTTTTTTTGTGGAAATTCTGTTGGCTATTCTGTGATGAATAGATAGTTGAATGAAATAGAATAGAAATCTTTTGTAATATTATTGTCTTTAGTCTCACTTTTAATCAATTCAATTTGTCCCTGCAAAATAATAGTATTAATTTCTTTAAAAAAAAAATAATAATAATTTATATACATGTGTATAATACTGACCTCAAGCTTTTGAACGGTCGTTGGATTGGAAGGGACTAAATGATTTTACAGTGAAAACCTTAAACTTACATATTCTGTGGTTTTTATTCATAAAAGTTTATGCTAGCTATAATTCAAACCAATTATTTATGTATTTTCAAGCTGTTTCAAGCTATGTGGAGAGAGGTGCACTGCTTCTTGGAGTTTGAGTGTTTGTAGACTCACTACTAAACAAGTAGAAATTCCAGTCATCAAGCACAAGCAGTGGTCATGGATTCTTCAAAGAGTTTGGCCTGAAGTCTGGCCAATTTTACATTTAATTTACACTTTTCGAGACTGTAAATACACATATACACTGTATTATGTGGAGGTTGACTGCACCAGTTATCCAAGAAAAGTGCCAGTGACTCTTCATTGATCAGTGACCACTACTTGGATAGCACCACCTGGCTGTGGATAGTTCACGCAGCAACTATTCCAGTCCGTGTGTATAAGAGACGACTCGATGACAGCATTCAAACAGCCGAGTGTTTGCATCGACCGTGGCGGTGTTCCACTGCTCTCCGATGCGTGCGTGGGTCCGCAGGAGCGGGCTCTTTAGTGGAAGTGTGTTTTCATGCTCAGCTGGTGTTGTGCGTCTGTTGTGACAGGTCTAGTGGTCTGAAACTCTTGTCATTCTAGTACCGTGCTAGATATGTGTTCTCTCCTTTATCTCCTCTCTTCATTATTCACGTTAACTCGCTTTATTTCTGCTACACAGCCTATCGCAGACGTGAGTCCCATGCGGAGGTCCACGTCCTCGTTGACTCCTCAGAGAGGGGTGCGAGAGGTCAGTCTGAGTGAATATGACCTGGAGAGGCCACAGATGGTCACAAGCCAGACCCTCACTCAGGAGAGAGAGAGGGAGCGAGCCCATCATCATCATCACCATCATCATCACCGCTGCCAACGGCGCAAAGACAAGAAGCACAAATCACTGGATCGAGCCATTAGCGAGGAGCAGCCACCGCCTACAGGTGGGCTTCATTTTCTACTCATTATTTTGTGCTCTTTGGTATATCCATGTGAAAGAAAATAGGGAATATCATATAGCACAAAAATATAGAGACTATATACATAAATATGACCCTCACCTAGAACAGTGGATCTTGACCTTTTTGACTCGAAGGCTATATATTCTCCAAAAAGTGACTGTTTGGATTTAAAAAGGCCATGAGTTTATGACTGGATCATAATTGCGGTGATTATTATGTTTATAGCATGTTAGTGTTCCCTTTATTTTTTTGAGCAGTATATATATATATATATGTGTGTGTGTGTGTGTGTGTGTGTGTGTATATGTGTATGTATTTATGTATATATATATATATATATATATATATATATGTATATATATGTATATATATATATATATATATATGTATATATGTATATATACATAAATGTTTTAATGCCATGCTAGCAGTTTTATATGTTCTTTTTTAAATAGGATTTTACATTTACAATATAGAGATCTGTAAAATCTTTAAAGATTATGAAGAAAAATTGAGTACTAGTTGAAAATCCCAGCTTCTTTTGCTTAGCACAGTAATGTAAATTCTTTTAAGGATTATAGTGATCAGGTTATCGAGGAAAAGACTCTTTATTGCTCTCCAAAGTGCTTTGGTCTGGGATTTACTTTGTCAACTTCTCTATGTGACTTAGAGTGAGGCTCTCACAAACCATTGCTACTGTAGAAATGTGCTTTTGATTTTTTTTTTTTTTTTTTTTTCTGTTTTGTTTCTCAAAACAGTTTCTCAGTTTTTTGTTTCTCAGTTTGTGGCATGACTGGGAAAGTCGGTCATCGAGAGAAAGCAGCTTTTAGTTCCTCAAGAGAAGAGCAATCTCAGGATGACAAAATTAAGCACATCTTATTTCTTTACTACAAGTACAAGACTCCTACTCTGCTCTTCTTATTCTGTTCTTAGAAACACTGGAATGTAAACATGTTTCTCAGCTGGAGTCTGACTCTGCTCTTAATAGATAAGTCAACTATGACTGAGTTGAAACAGGGCAATACATCATTCCACAGAAAGCTCATTTTACTTGTACTCAGATTTCAAACACATACAGACACCCACATACATCTTCCTCTACATGTTTTTGTTCCTCTATAGTCAAAGATTACAACAGCACCAAACAGCAGGGCTCACACAGGCACAGACACACACACATCTGGTTTACCACTGTATCTTGTGAGGACTCTTCATAGATGTAATGGTTTTTAACCTGTCCAAACTGTGTATTCTATCTATCCCCTTACACTAAACCTACCCCTAAACCAACCCATCACAGAAATGTGTGATTTCTAAGCTTGTTTCCTCATGGGGACCTCAATTTAGTTCCCCATAGTGTGCACTTAGGTTGAAGTTGAAGTCCCTACCGCTATAGAAAAACATGGACGGACACACACACACACCCTTTGTGGGGAAATGTAAATTCCTTGTGGTGTTTTGAATTCAGAGTGGTTTTGATTAGTGTTGGGCAGTGTCTGATGTTTACGGCTCATGGATAAACTTATTTATTGGCACACTTGGGGAGAATATAAACTGAGAAAATGAGAAATTAATAATCAATCATTTAATTTAATTTGAAATTACACAATTTTTAAAGAAAATTTTTTTTTTGTGTGCAAATGGGCTCTATGCACGGCGGTATTTCCGGATGCTCGATAACTTCCGCCGATCGTAGAGTCCAATGCAATACCGAGAATTTATATTGAATTTTATACTCCATGGTTATACTTAAGAAACGTTAGTCACAAAAACAGACAAAACAGACACCCCTCGTTGTGTTTATGCTTCTTTTTAAAATTATTTTAAATAAACATAACTATATATAAAATTACATCTAAACGCATGAAAGTTTTGTTTCAAAGATTATTTTTGACAGTAAATTTTGAAGACTCTGCCATAATCCCGTTTTCCTCGGTTTTCCTCCGCTTTAATCTCCCCAACCGGAAACTGACGAGCATCCTTGCGTCAAATGCGGAACTTATGCGTGCATATAGCCCATTATTTTACACTTCCTTATTCAGTACGTTTCCATGGCTGGTTAATAAATGTGATGTTTTTCTATACATCAGCAGATCCGAACACCGAGTCATTGCCTAGGGAACGAGCGCGGGAGCGTGACCGTGGCCGCTCCCACGAGAGGAAGCATCATTCATCCTCAGCGGCAGAAAGACAACAACGATACTACTCGTGCGACCGCTACGCCAGCCACGAGCTCGGCCACAGCGTGTCCGCCGGACCCAGCCGGTCCACGTCGCCAGGAGAACCACATGACCCAAACAGGCTTAAACAGGTCAGGTGGTTTCTCTCGGTCACTCTAGCTTCTACACGTGCTGTTTTGAGAGGGGCTCACTCTTTCGCTTCTCTCTGTTGTGTTTCAGGGAATTACCACAACTAAAGGAAATTCAGTCACTCATACCTCAGGCACCAGCACTCCCTGCCGTGGGCGTAGACAGCTCCCTCAGACGCCCCTTACTCCTCGGCCTGCTGTTGCCTACAAGACTGCCAACTCCTCCCCGGTCCAGCTCAACACTGCCCAGTCTACAGGGCCCTGCCCCACTCGCCTTAGTCGTGGCCTGTCAGAGCATGATGCCCTACTCAGTGGTAACGCCCACCGCCAATCTCCCGTGCCTGTCACTCGGATAAGCTCTGACCCCAACTTAGGTCCCCTCCAGCAAGACTCGAACTTGTCTGAAGCGGACGACTTCCACGATGCCTTGAGCACGTACGGTGCGGGCCGCTCCCCCAGGACTGCACTCTCCGTCACCCACACGTCGTCAGGTGCGACCCCCACTTCCACACTGCTGTCGCGCAGCCAGAGCGGAGTCCCCAACGGCTATCACTACTCCCTCGGAATGAACTCGACACCCGGTTCGAGCGGCAGAGCATCTGGAAGCTACCAGGAGATCGAGAGAGATGACTGGTGTTAGCATGATTCAATCTAGCATGCGTTTTATCGTGAGAAGAGGAGCCTATTTTTGAAGGGAAACAAGAGTTATGTCCACAGTTTACACCGTTTTCTGCCCGTTTACCATCAGATTGAGCACATAAGGTTTTTTTTTTAAGGTGTACTTCTCTTGTTTAGAAAGAAGCAGACATCCTTGTCTCTGTTTACGAAAGTAGCGGCAAGATGGAAAGCGTTTGGAGGTCTTGATAGGTTTCAAACAGAACAGTTAAGCCTCAAGTGACACTCCCCACTGCTTTTAATTTAATTAAGGCTGATTCCAGAAGGGTCACAAGGGAGATGGTCACATCAGCTGTGCCTGTGATCCAAACCTCAGACCTCAGAGAGGAAGATGCCCGAAAATACAAGCTATGATGGAAACACTCTTGTGGAAAAAGTGAGATTTAGTTTAGTTGTTGTGGTTTGTTGGTTGTTTAGACGCAATGACTAAATAAGTTATTTCTAGGGGTGTTGGCTCTGTGTCCACCAAAACGTTTTGCATTTTTGTTCAGTGTTCGCAATGGGAAGCTTTATTCCACACTGAGTGTTGCACGCTTGATGTTGATGTTCAACTTTGGATAAAACGCAGAGCTAAACAATCACTTCTTGCCCAGTCATCTAATCGCAGTGGAGGAGAGGTGGGACAAATACCACACGACTAACTGTCACAATTTGCTTATACAACTAATGATCAACAATGGTCTCAGAGTTTCCATGACCATAGATAACAGCGACATCCCTGGACTACCACATTATTAATATAAAAACTAATGCTTGAAGGACTTTTATTTTTCACAATGGGTCTACCAGACAAACAGCTAAACACTGCACCTCCGAAAAGCGTCCTCAAGCACCCACAACTGGGCATTTTCAGAAAAGCGCTCTTTGGTGGACACACAGCCTTAAGGTTCTTGCTGCTGTAATTCTACATCCTTATCTAGCGTGAGTGGCATAGACGGTTAGCTCCCACCATCGAAAAAAGGCCAAATTGAACTCACTTTTCTATCAGACTGAAGTAGATTGAATATCTTTTCACAGTGTTCCATTTTGTACCTTGTAAATGATCCGAGTGTAGCTGGACATTACATAAGGTCTAATCCTTTTCTTACTCTTGAGAGGTAAGATACCAAGTGCCTAAATTTTACGATTTTATTGCCACATTGGTGTGCAATGCATCACAAAGTATTTTGGCCTGAAAGAGGCAGTGAACAGATGCTGTATGCTGTAGGTTAAATGTCACGGATATTTGTTTCTTAAATGTACTTTAGCGTGTATTTGACGAAAGATATTGCACAAAACAAAGACTGTAGCAGTATAAAGATAGTTTAGGTGGGTGTTGATGACGTTGGTCTTTTCAGAGTGTATTATTAAAACAATTCAGGGGAAAATAGATGATATATGAAAATGCTGAAAGAATGATAGAAGGTTGTATTTGTTGGTTGCTGTTGGTGTTAGTGTTGTTTCCAGAGGGTGTATTGTGAGCTCACACCTTTCTCTCCAGGATTTAATTATAGCGGAGGAAGGTGAGGGAATTGAAGTACTTTATTGACTTCCACTTGTATCTATTAATCACCACGCAAAATGCTTCAGTGCAACCTATTTGATATAAAGAGTATGTTGTATTCTCTCTTTAAGTGAGATATTGTAATGTTTTTTGATGATAGTTAATAAATCGAGGTTAATTTATTCAGATAAGGTAAATTTTACTCTGATCCTGCCCATGTTTTCGGTTTGTTGTTTCCAAACGTGTCTTTTCTATGTAAGGGGTTTATTAGAATGTTTTTTTTTTTTTTTTTTTTTTTTTTTTGGGTGAGTCTGCAATAGAGCGCAACAGTTGCTGTCCACTTTTTCAGCTGTTTTGGTTCTGGAAATGTTGTATTATTGTCTCCACACGAATTCCAAGCAAAAAAACTATTTAAAAGAAAATAGTGAATGAAAATTGGGCAAAAGGTAAAATGCAATGAAGGAATGTACTCCTTACGAAAGCCCCGCCCCTTTTCAGAGTTGCACTTATTGTGTTTTGTCTTTCGGTTTGTATTTCCACAGCATGAAGTTAAGATCTTACGTATTTATGAATGAACGGATTTATGATTTTTAAAATGTCCCCGGTCTGCTGACCTTTGTTATAACATCTTCAAACATTACAATGCTCATGATAACTTTCATTAATTACAATAAGTAAATCCACTTCACTAGCTAATTACTCTGATGCGACAGCAATGCCATAGAAAGATACAGAGGCACTGCAAAAATGAATGTTCAAACACAAAATTCTAAAGATGGCTGCAAGCTTGTTTCTCTGGTGCATAAGGTCTATAAAGTTTTTGGAAATGTAAATTGAAATATTTCTATATTGATTTAAAAAAGAAGTATCCTACTGGAAACAATAAATGAAAACATATTTTGATGCGAATTTCTTGATTGGCGAGTGGTGCACAGTAGTTCTTCTTCACAGGGAATTTATTAAACATCCTTGTATAGGCTACTGTACATTATGCACCAACCACCCATTAAGAATCTCAACATTCATAATATGGTGATTTGAAAGGTTTGGACAATTGTTAAAGTATCGATTTCTCTATGGAGAAAATGAATGGAATCTTTACCTGTGGAACATAACTGTTGCGCTCTATTCCGCAAGTGCAGGGAAATGTTGACTGTTGAAGTACAGTACAGTAGGGCTATGCAACAAAATGACACTTTAGGACTGCTCCTCATCCTGTAGCTTTACCTGCACTCAACACACTCTAAGCTTTAGCACCAGTGGGACCAATTCACCGCTTCACAGAGATCTTGATATACAGGATGTGTAGCTCACCTAAAAATGCATTGCTGATTATGCTTGATGTTGATCTGCCCTCTGAAAGAATATGAAATAATATAATGGTGGTATTTGGTTGCACTAGGAAGTAAACCAATGTAGTTTTACGTAACATGTCACTTAAAAGGTGGTTAATGTTAAGACATTTGATTTCTTTAATTTTTTTTTTACAGTATGTGATATCCTAGTGAACTGCCTTTGGCCACCATTTCCTTGTTTTGGGATGAGATGTGGAGTGTTGTGATTTACCCAATTAACCAGTAGATTTCCATTAAGATTTCCCCTTAATTTAGAAATCACCTTTTTTTTTTTTTTAAAGAAGGAATATATATATATATATATAAACCAGGTGCCAAATTTATTACAGCACTAGTTTGTCTCTGTGTGCTGTATAGGCTACTCTGTCCAACTAACCTGTGGCTAACCTCTTTGGATGATGTCATGTTTGCATGTTATGATGACATATGTGCATGTAGGAAATTGTATATCTTCATTCATGGTTTTCTATGAGGTAAATGGCTGCAGGTTTTTTTTTTATTTTTTTTTTTTAGAAACAATCTTTGATACACTTACCCCTGGATTTCTGGGAGAAAATTAAAAGTCCCTTCACTTCAGTTTGTTTATAAAAAAGGTTGTTGAACAGTGGAGCGATGCACAGAGAGACTGCCTCACTCCTGTGATCTGATGATTGATCTATGATGCCATCTATTTCTTCTCATTGACTCTTTTATCAATCTTATCATTTCTAGCATTTACATTTTGTATGAAAAAAACCACCACTGAACTGAGAGATATATGGAAATAAATCTTGGGGGAAAAATGCCTTTCTTTAATCTTTTCTAATCAATTTTAATTTGGTAATGAGATGTTTGTGTCATGGAAAAAGCTGAACCTATGAAATGCAAATGTCAAATGTACTTGAGTATGAATATATATAATAATATATATATAATAATATATATATATAAATATATATAATATATATATATATATATATATAATATTATATATATATATATATATATATATATATATATATATATTATATATAATATATATATATAATAATATATATAATATATATATATATATGAAGAGTTCAGATGCAAAAGCCTCTAAATGCCATTTGAAATTTTCTTCTAAAATGACCATTTTTATCAAGCTTGTATATTTAAGTTCAGTAATTTCACTTAAATGACAATTAATGGGTAATCTTCATTGCCATTTAAGTGAAATTACTGAACTTAAATATACAAGCTTGATAAAAATGACCATTTTAGAAGAAAATTTCAAATGGCACTTAGAGGCTTTTGCATCTGAACTCTTCATATATATATATAAAAAATATTTAATAAATTTATTTCATGTTGTACATTATTATAATATGAAATGAGCACAGTACGCCTCTGCCATTCTCTTGTCCTGAGATGTTAATGAATGTTGGGATGCCGCTTCTCATTGGCCAGTGGTGTGAGTGTGGGCGGAGCCCCTTGAGTAAATACTCTGTCCATAGGTGTCTGGCGGGCGGCAAGCGCGAGAAGTGCGCAAGGTGTTCACAGTGACGCTGAGGCGCGTTGGTATTATTGGTAAAAGTGACCAAACTTCAACGGCAGACACTTACCACTCCAGTATTATCGGCCTCAGACACATTTAATTTACATCTAAACTATGTAAAATGCGATGAATAATTACACTGCTTGTCTCGTGGCTTTCTAAATCAGGTATCGTAGCGTTAAACATGATGCTCGCGCCTGTGGTGTGGACAGCTGTTTTATTTAGTTTTGTTAAAGCCACTATCCAGGACACCGGTCCAACTGATACACCAGACATGGAGAGCGGTTCGGGGATGTTTCTGACAGGTAAGTCGTCAACATTTAAATTACGTTACAGTATTGTGTACGTCAGCTCATAGAGTAGGCTATATTGTTCGTGTGTTTAACGTAGTAGCTAACTTATTCTGTCGAGAATAAGTTAGCGTATGATAAGGTGTCTGACTGACCACCAATGTTGCCATGTTTAGATGGTAAATTCATTAAAAGTATAACTTTTGTATTAAAACAATTTCTAAATTTAAAATGTGAGCTCGGAATAAATGAAGGAAATATACACTTTCTCACATATCAACCGCCTCGATAAAAACATGCCTCTTTCATGTAGCAGCAGTTAGTATGCTGTTTTACCTTTATTTTTTTTAATGTCCAATGTTTCCCTCTGGGAGCCGCTGTTGTTTAAAACTTTAATGGACATTAGAGCAGGTGCAGGTACTTCAGCAATGAACTATTTTGACACCCCGCCTATATTTAATTTACGCTACTGCTGTTTTTCCAAACACGAGGGCTGAATTCACATGTAAACACTGAACAGTGATTCTTGCATGCAGCACCTCACCCATTTTCATCACTCACCCATTCCCAAAACATGTTTAACAGATTTGTGGCAGATGTGAGGGCAAAATTAGTTCCAGCAATTTTGGGAGAAGGTAGAGGATGCCATCATCATCATCAAATATATAGTTCCCTGGATTCATTAAATCTCCAGGAAGGCTTCGTTGTGCTTATTTTCCACAAGCAGATGCATTTGAAAAATGATCCATTGGTTTAACCTGATGTTCTTTTACTTAAAGGGATATCTGCAACTAAATCATGTTTATGCGTCATTTGTAGATTATGTGTCATATGTCCCCCAGGGCATTGTTAAGGAACTTTGCAAATGAATCAGGTTTTTGCTTCCTCCAGTATAGCGACTTAAAAAGCTTAGCTTCTTTTTGCTATACAGTCTTTTATACAAATTCTAGTTGTCACACAGGGATATATTGGTACCTTTAACATCTTTTAACAGCTGATGTTAAGCATTATTTATTTCTCTATCACTTTGATGGTGAGATTAAATATCAAAGTTATCAGCTTAAACAATGTTTTATTTTATTATTTTTATGTTGTTGTTACTACTATTATTATTAAGAAAAAAGAGGAATGATTTAATATGTGCAATGTGTTGTAGATTTATTGTTAGAAGTATACTGATAATTAAGATATTATTGTGGCAAAAGCAAATATAAAACAATTAAAAATGCGTTCCAGGTAGGGGTGTAACGATATCCTCATGTCACGATTCGATACATATCACGATACTGAACTCACGATACGATATTATTGCGATATTCAAAGACATAGTAAAAGATTTACAAAAAATGTAATGTTGATTGAAATGCTATATTTGATATTACATTGTGGGTTTAAATGAATAGGCTTCGACTCGGTGCTTGTAAGTTGTAACCCAAAGACAATGGTGACACCAGAATAACAATATGAATGATTCTGAAGCTATTGTAGACGAATATGCTTGCACGTTTTCACTGAGATATATTTAAAATAATGTCGGTCAATTTTTACTGGTAATATCCAACATTTGGCATTATCAACATTATGTATACTAGTTTAAATTATGTAGTACTAATGTTTAATGTAGTTTTTTTCTCATACAGTAATATTTATTTTGGGGGGACTACCCACGATACCTATTGTCAGTATATCCACGATACGTATTGTTGCATTTTTTTATTGCGATATATTGTGGCACGATATATATATTGTTACACCCCTAGTTCCAGGTCATAAACAAGCTATTTTGGTTGATCTCTATTATGAAAACTTCCCAAGTTCCCTCACAGTTTTCCTTAAAAAAAAATAAAAACATTAAAAAAAATTGCAATGACTGCCCACTCCCATGGCTCATTAAGCAACTTTATTAGTTTTAGCTCATTCTTCTTTTCAATTGTTTTAATCAACCTTCTGTGATCTCAGCAAACATTCTACAACAATGTTGGCTTAGCTTAATAAACTCAGATTTTACGGTCATCCAGACGCCAGCTGAAGAGTGTATGCAATCACTGAGATGACTTGTTATAATCAATGTGCTATAGCGTGCCATGAAAAGCCTATTTAAGCTCAACAAGTTCAGACCGTAAGGCGTGTAATGTTACATGGCATTCAGCCTTCTCCAGGTAGCTTTATAACCAGCACTTGACTTTGTGAGGTGGACGCCAAGTTGTTTAAAATTTTATAGCCGTTATGTCCGTCGTGCTCGTTCGGGCTGTGTTGTTTCTGCGAAATCAAAACCCTCTTGTAAATGTGATGAAAATATGATCGCCAATGATTCTGACAGATGACATCATGTGAATGCCGCCCACCATGCGGAGTGTGAAAAGTGTGTGTAAACTAACTGAGATGACAAACATGTTTGCTTGGTCTTGATGAATTACGTTCTTTTGTTTGGTGGTCTTTTTTCAACTCGATTCATTTTGAGTTGGACACGTGCAAGTTTTTTTTTTTTAAACTTAGTTTTGTCCAACCTAAAACAAAAGAGTCTCATAATAAAACCTCATTATTTAGCATGAGGTTATTTTACCTCATTCAGAGCACACTCTCGCAAAAAACTATAAGATTCATTTTTATGACCTTCATTTTTATTTTAATAATTTAGTCCTGTAGGGGATCATATTTGGCTAAGGCTGTTGTTTTCTATAAAACACAAGATTATCACATGCTGCATAACAAAAACATTTTTCCATTGTATTTGAATTCAGGATTGTTGTGATAAAGGAAAATAGAACCATATGTTAATATATGAATAACATGAGTCTTGAATGAAAGAGAGTGCTTATTCAGCTGCCAGAATTTAGTAGCTAGTTTCTTAAAGATTAACAAACATTTTATTCAGTGCGTTTTTCTCACACATCACACTAAAAACTCCAATCTGGTCTCTGTCGGTCTCTCTATGGGATGCCGTATGTTATTAGGCTATACGATTGATTTCAGTGATGTCATAGATAAGCCTGTTTTTAAATGGGCCAAAATGTAAAATTCTGTCACCGTTTATCCAAACCTGTTTGTCTTGGTTTCATTTTTCAACATTTTTTTTTCTGCCCATATAATGAAAGTCAGTGGGCTTCAACATAAAGGTAAATTTGTACCAAATTTGTCCAGCGGCTGTGCGACATGGACAAAAAAATAATAATAATATAAATTTTGATTTTGATTTATTTTAAAAACAATATTTCCTTACACACATAGGCTACTTATATAGCCAGCTTTATTGTATTTATGGGCACCATATATTTTCATAAATAATACATGACAATGCCAGTTATTTCTTTATGCCTTAACTCTTTTCGCATGATGTGCAGTTTGCAAATACCTGTATTGTTTTTTGCATACCTGGTTTGGAAGAATCTTTTTCGCATCTCTTTCATTACACAACGTACTACAGTACGTTACGCTCATAGTAAAAGAAGTTTAACTTTTAAAAAAACGCATCTCTAGACCTGCGTCTCATGTTTTTAACCACAAAAACACGTCTAAAATATTTTTTCCGCAGTGATAGTTTGACAGGTCTTGCAAATTACCTGGCTCTGATACATCATCTCTCCTGCATCCAAAATATTCCCAAACCACAGATTTAGATTTAGATTTATTTATTTTTGTCCATATCCTGTTCTGAATTCACCTTCCTTGTTTCTGTGCTTTCTTTCATGCATAATGGTAAACCCACTCATTCCTGTTCTTGCGCTAGATTAAGGTTTGCTTAAAGGGCTGGTGGAAAAATCATGCTTTCTGCGGTTTAGAAATTGCTCATGCTCACAGATCGCGATTGTATTATGATTTTGATCGCACAGTCCAGCATCCTTTTGGACCCCATTGACTTTCATTGTTGGAACATTCTTCAAAATATACAGAACAATTCTTGGATAAACTATCACTTTTGACATTCTCCATCTTGTGTGTCATATTGAGGACAAGTATTATCCAGATTACATGGTTTGCATTCCTAAAACGCACAATGTTCTTTGGTTAAACAATACCAATGACTATTGGTTTGTTTTGATTATGTTAAACTGGAACCTGCCAGGTTTTGTCCTTGTCAGCTTGAAATGGGCTAATTGTAATGTGGACATCGTTTACATTTGAGGCCCTCATAGTGCCTTTAGGTCAGTCAGATTTGTAATTTATTACCACTTTACGTTACACTCAATCACCGTAATCTAATCTACAACATCTGTGTCAGGCAAACAGACAGCTGGGGGGAAAACCCATGAATCAGAATAATAACCTAATCATCAAATCTTTGCTGTTTTTTTTTTTTTTTTTTTTTTTTTTTATGTCCAAAGACCTTTTCAATGGTCATGAGATTCAGATGGGATGTCTAGATATAAACATGTCACAAATATGACCATTTTTCTTGTGGGTTTGACACTTGTTGAGGCCGGTTGAGATTGTAAACAGTGCACAGCTGCCTGTAATGACACATTGCGGGGTACTTTGTCTTTTCAAATGGCTGTTGATCCAAACAGTGTAGCAGAAACCATGGTAATATCATATTAAAAAGGAAGAAAAAAATGAGAACACCTGGCATCAATATGATTTTATACATCTCTAATAATTAGAAAGAGAAAGTTGAAATAACTACACTCGCTCTCTATTGTTGTCTCTTATTTTCAAGTAACATTCTGTTTTGTTAAACAGATTTGAAGGCTTCAGTGGTTTCCCGCATCCAGGTGGGTAAAGAAAAAAAACATCCAAGGAAAACACCCGGTGTGAGTTAGGAGCAGTGCTTGTCTGCTGGCTGGCTGACAAGAGCAGGCCTGCTGTAGATTTGCACCTAATGGTGCTCTTGGCACAGTTTTGCCTTTAACCAAACATTGAAACTATCACAATATTCTAATATATCTTTTTAAAAAAGTGGGCATCTAACTAAAATAGCAGCCCTAACATCCCTGCATGTATTCTGCACTGAAATGTATGCCAGATGATGTCATGCTGTTCATGAGCACTTAAACACGCACTCATGTATTAGACTATTCAACCGACAATACAACCTGTTTCTACTGGCACACACTGGGGCCCATTGACTTGTGGGCACTATGAATGACATCACCACAAACCAATTTGGGAAAATAAATATTCTGTTAGAACATATGGGCCAAATATGGTGCACACATTGCTGTGTAGAGACCTTCTGATTATAATATTCCTATAACCAATGGTGTGTATAATAATTAATTAGTAAGCATTATAAGGTGAACCTGTTAATGCACACAACAATCTGTAGCCATATTTATTGGTAAACTGTTGTTTATTGCTATTTGTTGTTGTAGAGATTATGTAGAGGTTTAGCAAGATAAATGCCGTCATAACAAATGGTTGTCAGCTTTTTTTTTTTTTTCTACTTATTTGTGACCTGTCAAACTCAAATCTCTCTGCTTGACTTATCTTGAATAATGACAGGCTTTCAGGTGGAATCTAAGGTCAGCTAACTTCTCAAGTCAAACTGGCACTTTCTTTCTTTCTTTCTTTCTTTCTTTCTTATGGTATAATCTGAATAAGAGATTCAACTCTTTACAGGCTATGTAACAACCTTATATTAGGAATAGCCCTTTACGTCAATATTAGGTAAAAAAGGATAACTAAAAAAACTGTGTGTTTTGCATCTAAGCTTGATCACAATTTGATTGCATGTGGTTCTGTTGTCTTCCTCATAAAATATAATACCTTCCAAACACACTTTAAAGACATCAAATCATTTATTAAACTCAGTCTACTGAAGGAAAACATTAACTAAACACATTCAGCCCTTCAGTTCTCTTAAACAGTCTCATCAAGCAGATAAGCAAGGAGTGATTATTCAAGTATACAAGCCATTGTAAATCTGAATATTTACGCAACGAGCTGTTTGTTGTGACGACAAACATCTCCTTTAAATTGGGAAGTGTGGACTTTACTTATCGCTGATGCCATATTTAATTTGATACAAATGAAAGGAGTAGGCATGATTTCTTTTTGTGTTAAAGAGAACTCTTTTAGTAATGAACAATGATTAGCCTTCATTATGTGTATGACCATGTCATACTTAAAAAGTCGATGAGAGCATGTGTTGTTTCAGTCATAACATAATATTTCATCAGACGGCGAGTGGGTTGTGGTCTTATATCAGGTTGTGTGTTAGCCTATTGTTTCTGACCAGTTTAAAACCTGTCAATGTACAGATGCTGTTGTCAAGAGAGATGTTTGCCTCCCAGCTGGTCCAGATTCTTGCTTTTGTTTGGTCTCTGAAGGTCTAGCTTGAAGGCTGGCTTTGGTGGGGGGCAGTCCTAGCCCAGCCTGTAGGGTGCACGGTAAAACCCTGTAAAAATTTTACAAGAGCTTTTTACAAGATACTAAAAAGCCATGTTGGAGCAATTTCTGGTGTTGTCTTGCCCTTTTAGTGGCCTTTTGTGTGATAAGGTTGACCCTTAGGTCATGGAAACGCAACATTTGTTAAGAACAAGTGGATTGTGGATTCATTGGGGTTGTTAGTGTTATCTCCAACAATGAAGTTTAGTCAGATTCAGAGAGCTGCTAGCCTTTGAGAGTGAACTTGATGTTTCCTAAATCTTTACAGTCTGGCTGGAATGTGATTGGATATGATGTAAAATAAAACAATATAGGGATGTACTGGTATGACAGATAATAGCCTTTTTCTGTATTTCGTAGATCTCCATATTCACCCTTGATGGGCCTCAAGATGGAGTTGAACATCATATAAGTCATCCCCCAAAGGTCACACACACTTTTTGGCTGTTCTTCTAATACTTTTTTAACTGTAACACTATCATTTTGTGGCTTTTCCATCAATTCACTCTGCCTTGGTTTATGCATGTTTACACAAATATCCCAGCAGCAGATGTTTACCTTGCACCTTCCAACATCTCGTGATTATGTGTTATTAAAAGTAAAAAAAAAAAAAATCGCTTCAAAATATTGATGATTATGTCTGCAGCTGTATATTTTTTTTTCAAAAACGTATCTCAAACAATTTTCCTGCCCACCAAACCTAAACACAGGTCTTATGCTGCTGAGTTACGCAACATAGTTCATGTTAGGATCTGTACTGTTTTCCAAAGCTTCGTACTGTATACGTAGATGTAGACAGTGAGCTATATAAATATTCCTCAAATTGCTTTCTAGGGGGGAAAATGATTAGTTGGCTCATGTTCAAGATAGATGCACGGGCTTGTCCTAAATGATGGATCTCCTTAAATGATTCCCAAAGTAGCTGTCAGTCTGTTTGTTTTAGTTTAGGTTAATGAAGTGGTTCATGTAAGATCACAAACCCAATCACATCTATAGGTCTGTTAATATGAATGAAATTATGCTGCTAATGACCAATTATTCTGGAAAATCCCCCCAAAAAATGAAAGTTCTACAAATAAAACTAAATACTAAACCAAAATTGCAAATTGCAGATCTGAAAACTTCTGATGAATGTAATGTAATATTTTCTGTGCAGTGTTTGTGCTGGCATTTTTCACTCTCTTTCAGACGTTCTCAACTTTTCTTCTCAGCTTGTAACAGGCGTCTGTAGCATCAGGGGTCTGCTGCGAGCTTATGTTCTCTGTTTTTCTCATCTGGTGCAGAACACAGGTTACAAGCAGTCACCCCCTGACCTACAAAACACTGCTCCCTCTCATGGGCTTTTATATACACACACATACACACACACACACACACACACACACACACACACACAGACAGGGTGATTTCCATACCCAAACTTCACCACAAAAAACATATCTACGTATATGCATTGATATTTAATTATCTAAAAAAAATATTTATGATCAGTCCTTGAATTTAAGTTCAAAATGGCGGTAACACTTTACAATAAGGTTCGTTAGCTAACATTAGTTAACTACATTAGTTAATATGAACTAATAATGAATAGCACATATACAGCATTTGTTAATCTTTGTTAATGTTATTTTCAACATTTACTAATACTTGATTAAAATCTTGTTAACATTAGTTAATGCACTGTGAACTAACATGAACAAACAATGAACAGCTATATTTTCATGAACTAACATTAACAAAGATGAACAAATGCAGTAACAAATGTATTGTTCATAGTTAGTGCATGTTAGTAAATACATTAACTAATGTTAACTAACGAACCTTATTGTAAAGTGTTACCAAAATGGCAATATGTCCTTTTTGCCACTATGAGATGGTTTACATTTCCCAAAAATGCTGGATTGCTGAAAATAATATAAACAGTTAGGACTGGACAGTATGTAAGAGCTACATATTGTGATGCTGTTTTTTACCAGCAGGGCAGACATTAGTGTAAATTGTAAATTTCCAGTTAGATCTTTTAAGTCAACTATTATTAGAGCAACAGCTCCTTGGTCAACCAGCTTCACCACAAAGACCACCTTGGTCAACCAACATTTATTTTGCTGGTGAATGGCATGGCTGTACTTGAACCACTAGAATTAAACCAGAATAGAAGTTCATGGTCTTTACAGCTGTGTAGAGTATGTTTCTAGTCTTAGACTTTTTTTAGATAACAGTAGACAAACTCATTTTTATGGTTGGATAGGTGCTACAAAGACCATGTTTGAAATGGATATTTGACAACCGGCTAACACACCATCACTTTCTAGACAGCGATGTCAGACCTCAACCATTATGCATATTAACTTGTGATTACCTCTATTCAGGTTTACAAAAAACCATGGAGAATTTGACCAGGAGCAATTTCAGTCATCAGTCTCTTGTTATTGTCTGCAGATGAGCATTCACAAGTGTCCATTTTGAGACATGTATTGACTGGCTCTACATACATCTTTTTTTCTGACGCAATGCTGTTGTGCCTCTCATGGTTTTGGGCATTATATTTTAGACAGCTTAAATGGAGGGATCAAGTCAAGCCAGGGTTATATAGTGAAAGTATCTTTGAAAGATGAAAAATGTTTCAAAAGTTTCAATTATTAAAGTTAAAAGTACCTGCTCCTAATATTGAGTTGTAGGAGTTATATTTTCAGAATGGCATACTAGCATAGACATACATTTCACTGTATGCAATTATTATTATAATTGAATAGTATGCAAAACAAAAGGCATTATGCAATGAAAACATTTTAAACAATCTTATGCTACGCTGTTGCCACATTACCTCAGTGCATTTAATGTACAAAGAGGGGGGGTGGCCATGAAAAAAACCTTCCAATGCTAGTCCATTGAAATGTTAAAATAGTGTTTAAAAAAAAAAGCACATTTAATACTTCTAAAGATTCATTAAGTTGAATTGCATTGTAATTGAATAGTGCACACATTTTGACAAATGTAGTTGGTCAGGCATATAGCATACTGTGCATCGTACACATACATCCGTGCATACTTTTTTTATAGTATGAATAATTCCAAGAGGAAAGGATATTCCTCATTATCACAGTCCCATATGAGCCACTGTGGTTATCACACTACTGGAGAATTACTACTGATCACTTTTAAACGGCTGACAATCTTGAGTACTACTTCTCAGTTCAGATACTCTGAGTTCACTATCTGTCACAATTTAGCGAAAGAAAGCTGATACTACTTAAAGGAGCATTTCACACAATCAACATTAATCTTTATGGAAAGTGAATCATATATGTAGTCAAAATGTAAAAGTATTTTTTTTTTAATTTGGTGCCCTCTTGACCGAGAAAAGACAAAAAATAATCGAAGGGTGCATTTGTATGAAAGACTACATCACCCACAATGCACCACATTGCACAGCTCTGCAAGCCACACCCACTAATCCGGAACTGCGCGCACATCAGAGAAATCACTCTTTCGTCAACAAGGCTAACGTTAGCTGCCACTAGAGTTTGAAACTCATTTCACACCAAATTTCTAGTTAGTTGGGGAAAATAAGGGAATAAATCATGACCATTCAAAAATACGCCTGGGTTTCTAAAGATACAAAGCTTAATGCAAATGGGTGAACGTTCCCTTTAATGATCCTTTAAGCTCTTGGCAGATGAACCACTGCACAGCTATTACAAGTAGAGTCTTTTGAGTATTTTTTTCTCTGTAGTCAAAAGCTGCCAAGTGCTGTCAATTCAAACAATTCTGAGAAGGTTAAAAAGAATTCTAGACATGCCTCACTTAACTTCTAAGACCTAACAAGTCTCTCTATGTTTTGAAAAGGCTTGTCCCAAAGAAATGCCAACGCCACATAGCAGTAAAGTTGTTGAGTGACTCCCTCAAATACTCACACCAGTTATCTTTGAGTGCACTTGCTTACTTATTTACTATATTTCTTGCTTCAGGATGTAAGTGGAAGATCATATTTTTTCTTACCGGGTGTTTATTTTCTTTTCCTCTCCCTTGAGTTTGAGTTCCCTCTGGCACCCAGTAGACAATTTGCCCCCCTATATCCGGGCAGTTACTTACGTCCTGTATCTTTCATTCATTTTCCAGATGAGCGGCAGAGCGAAGAAAATAATTCTGTTAAGGCACGTGTTCTTATTTAGTCCTGCAGGGTCCTCATATTTAATTTAGTTTTTTTTTTTTTTAGTTTAGTTTAGTTTTATTCACAATACCTCTTCAAGGTTTACAATAATGCAGTTTTAAGGTACAGACTAGATTGGGTACAGTGATATATCTTGCATAAAGTGAAAATCCTTGGCCCTGCAAATGGTTAAAGCCATAGAACAACAGATTCACTGTGAGATGGCCATCAAGTCATTGGAAATCCAGTCTAATTACAGTTTCTTATTACTTTATTAATGTACAAGAACGTTGACTTAGAACCACCTTCACCCAGAGACAATTTATATAGAGACATGCCACTTCCTCAATCCTCAATACAACTATAGGGAAAATCCGTAACGCCAAAGATGTCGGTTGTATGCACGTGACCCACCCCTGCCGCTGGAAAGCCAATCGTCTGCTTTTAACAGTTAAGCCGGGAAACATGTAAGCCTATCGTCTGGTTGCACTGACGCATGCACACAGTTGAGGTTTGCGACAGCGGAGACGAGAACTATGCATGCGTGATAAACGTATAACCTGTGGGGGAAAAGACCTTTTAAACCTTTTTTTTTATTATATTTTACTGCTGTTTCTATACAAGCAGTGTTTATGTCCCTGTCACCAGTGAAAGTGCAGTTCTGACTCCCTACCCATTTATTTAGAAAGGAGCCTGGTCTTGTTAGTCCAAAATAGCTGCCCGGAGGCATTGCCAAGATGGCGGCCGAGTGGCATGACTTGCCTAAAAGGACTTTGGCGGAAGCCTGATATTGGACAGAAACAAATTTATCGAAGTGACAACATATTGGGTTGTTACAATGCACTGGTCTAGGGGAAGTCTTTAATCACTGATTATTAGTGCCATCCAACCTCAATCTCTTTAGGCTGCCCTACATAATTGGGGTACAGTAATTGAGCCATCCTCTGGCCCTTCCCGTACCATTAGTGTAATGCGATCCTGGAGGGAAGATGCTGCGGCAGGCGACTCTACTTCCTCCGATTATGGAGCTTCACAGGATCCAGGCGAAAGGGGCCCAGGGTGGATATCAGCTGATAGCCCTGCATTACTCTTGGAAATTAGCCATTTGTTTCTGGTAGGGCATTTTCACCAAGTACAGAGCTTGATATGACCTCACATGGGGTGGTTAAATGGCTAAATAATCCATTACCGTGGGGCACAGGGTGACGACTGCTTCCATATGCAAGAAGAGTTCTCTGGGAAATGTAGTTGTGACTTGGGAAAAAGGTTAAGCATACAGTATGCCTCTCTACAAAGGCTGATTCTGTTCTGATTCTGAAAATATTGTTTTGTTTTGTTTTGTTGTAGTTTTTTCTGCTGCTTTTTTGCTAGACGGTTACTTTTTGATGCACTAACAAGCTCCAAATCAATAAGCTCTATCTGTAGAAGACATTCATGCATGCTATAGAAACAAAATCTGTTTTGGTTTTATATTTTAATATAAGCTAGAGAGCCTTTAAATAATTTATAAAAAACAGCTCTACTAAAATAACTCAAAGGACTCAAACACATGAGGAAAATCCAATTAATTTAGTTGATTCGCTTTATGGTAATGTCTTGCATAATCGAAAGCATGAATGTTCTTTTATGTTCTTTAAAGAAATATGAATGACATAAGGTTTTCATAGGCAAGTCAAATGGAGAGTTTTCATAATGACTGGGGTGTGATGTCCCTCTTGCTCTGTAGGATTGTATAATATTCTGTATTAAAGCAGCTGTTTTTCTCATTTGATGAAACGTGTGAACCCCATCTCGTAACTTTATGAAAGCAGAACATTTTGGGAATTTTCAACTGGTTTTTATCAGTCATCACAGCAAAGCGTCGTTGTGTCACATGGGATCAATATGATCTCTGACCTCTCACCTGCGTTTCAGAACATGAGCTCTATGTCTGGTTTCTCATCTCCATATCTCCTCTGAGAGTGTTCATGGAGTCTGTATCACAGCACATCAATCCAGTCAGTTTGAGGCAGCTTTAACCCTCTTTCAGCCACCTGGTAGGTCCAGGTGAGATGACTTCTGGACCTCAACATCTGCTTGGATGTTTGCAGATGCAGACCCTTCTCACAGAACACCGAAAACTACACAATACAATTCAAAGGGTTGTCTAAACAGCTAGTTTTTTCACAATTTTATAGCCTGTCACTTTATTTTCCTCAACTTGTTGGTTGCTTTGGATAAAAATAAACTGCTCTATGTACAGTTGTTCTGTCTGTTTAAGGTTGATAAACCTGCACACTGTTTTGAACCTCTAAATACTGCTTTACCAAGCGGACATTCTAGGCTTGTCTTCATTGTAATTATATTTCCTTCATATCAAATTGCAATTCTTTGTTTTAAAGTCAGGAATTGAACCAGAATTTATAAGGCATTTAAAGGCATTAGCTCATTGTCAGCATATTATAGTTTCTTTGTTGTCTAAATGAATCCCCTTTAAAACAGCACTGCTAAAACTGTTAAAGCTAACAACAAAATAACAAACAATTTATCCTTCTTTGCTGAAGTCTAAAAGCTTGACATAAGCTGCACTGATAGCTGTACTGATTCTATATTAGAGCATCACATCTTGCTATTATCAGCTAGAGAAGCCCAGACTCCGATGAATGATAAAGAACATTGAAGATACTGTGGTGGCTCTGTATCTAGTTTTTTGTGATCAAAGTTTGTGCCTCATGCATGCAGCATGTGACATGATGTG
Source organism: Pimephales promelas (assembly GCF_016745375.1). The sequence goes on from NW_024121322.1 coordinate 3,108,545, forward strand.
ACTTGTGGCTAATTCTGGATTTTATTTAGTGTCTGCACATGCGATACATCAGCACAATCCCTGAGTGCCAGTGTAATGCGGTGTCTGAACGCTTCTCCCACATGATAGACATCGACATCTGGAGCCATGTATTTGGCTCTTAGGAACAAAACTAACTGGCTTTTCCAGGATATGCTTAAACACTTATGTTTCATGTCACAGTAACAAGCTTTCGCTGAGTTACAGATCATTTTCTGTCCCGTTTCGTGTATCATGTTTATTTTCCTTATTTTACGAAAAGCACAACATTTTGTTTTTATTATTAGTGTACACAAATAAAATAAGATATTTAACAGTTTTGAATGGTGTATAACACTTGCTAACCGTCCTTCGAATGAGATGTTAAACCGAGGTCCTGACTCTCTGTGGTCATTAAAAAGGATGTTCTTCGAAAGAGAGTAGGGGTGTAATCCCGGCATCCTGGCCAAATTTGCCCCTTGGCCTCTGTCCATCATGGCCTCAAATTCATCCCCAGGGGGGTTAAGAAGATGCTGCTGATTCTGGGAAATACTGTTATAGTCCTTTTGGATCTTTCCTCAGTCTTTTACACCAATGACCATCAGGTCTTGCTGAGAAGACTAAGGGACCAAGTTGGTCTGTCAGGGTCAGTTCTACAGTGGTTCTCCTCATATTTAACTGGGCGTACCTTCAGTGTTACAGCTAACCAAATATGGTCTGAGCGTGCAGATTTTGTGTGGAGTGCCTCAAGGTTCCGTTTTGGGTCCTGTTTTATTTGTTGTATTTGATCCCTTTGGGAAAGATCATACAAAGGTTCAGTGATGTTTCTTTCCATCTATTTACTGATGATATTCAACTTTACTGCTCCTTTAAGCCATCTGAGATCTGGAAGCTAAACTCCTTGCTCCAGTGTCTCGTCGAACCAAAAAAAATGGCTATGTGATAATTCTGCAGTTTAATGCAGACAAAACAGAAACACTGGTTATTGCCCCTTATGTTTCAGTTCCAGGGATTAAACAGTACTTGGGTGACTTAGGCCAATCTGCTAAGCCAAGTCTTAGAAATGTGGACAAAGACATGTCATTAATGCAGCATTGTAAGCAGCGACCAAAGAACTGCTTTTTTCAATTTAGGAAAATACCTAAACTTAGAAGTATCGTCTCACAAAATGATTTGGAGCACATCATTCATGCTTTTGTCTTCGCGTTTACACTACTGTAATAGTTTATTCTCATGCCTAAACAAGAAGGAGCTCTCTTGACTGCAATTAGTGCAAAACTCTGCAGCCAGAATTCCGACCCGTACAAATAGGAGGACTCATATATCCCCTATTCTAAAATAATTGAATTGATTGCCAGCGTCCTATAGGATAAAGTTTAAAATACTGGTTCTAGTTTTCAGAGCCTTGCATGGTCAAGCTCCTTTTTACATCAGTGATCTGATCCAGCCCTACATCCCTGTGCGGGCCCTGAGGTCTGTGGATCAGAACCTTCTGAAGGTTACACACACTCGTTTTTTATACTAGAGGTGACCGATCTTTTCAGGCTGTTGCTTCTAGGGTTTGGAACGATCTTCTGCCCTCTTTGCGCTCTATTGACTCTGTGTTGATACCTTCAAGTGCAAACTAAAGACTCATCTATTTGTTAAGATATGATCTTGTATTGTATTGTATTGGCCTTTTATATTATGTGTAGATTTTGATGTAAATTTTCTGTTGACGCACTTTGTGGCCTTCTGTCTGTGAAAGGTACTATAGAAATAAAGCTTGCTTACTTACCTACTTACTTTACTTCCATATGCTACTTTATTACTTTACAGGTATTTATCACTTTGCACTTTTAAGCTTTTCTGCATAAATATGGCATATGTTAAGGCTTTTTTTTTTTTTTTTTTTCTTGTAGTATGTATTTTTGAGTTCTACACAATGAATAAAAGTGCTTTTCATCCTTCTGGTATTTTACTTGTGTGAATTTAAATGGTTGCAATGGGGTATTATTTATTTCACCTTCTCATCTAAAGGATAACTGTTTTGCATCAGTCTCGTCATTCCTCCTGCTTTTAAGCTCTAAGCTGTCTGTGGCTCATGTATTTATGGCTTGACCGTAAGGGTTTTGCTTTTATTCTTTAGGTCACTCCTCGTGCAGCATCCCGTTTCAAAATGAGCCTACTGACTGATTCTTCTACCCACTACAAACCATTATGAAAGAGTTATGAGAGAAGAACAGACTTTACTACCAGGGCAGAGAAACTCATTCGTCTGCCTTCAAATTATCTTCCATCACTTTGTCTCAGGCACATTCTTTCCACACTTTTTGTGCCATTCACCCATGGCGTCTCTAAGTGGTCTGTCCACCTCTGTATTTTGAAAAAGAGCTTGCACATTTCACCACAAATGTTGTTTGTCTCTAAAGAAAGATTCCAACAAGCATGTGTGAATAATCATGAGGGTCTTCTTCGCTGCAGGGCATGGGCATAGATGAAGGGTCTCTAATTTGAGATGCAGTTGTGGCTTGCCTTAATGCATGCCTTGTATAACAATACTGTACTGTGTTATGGCTATTAAGACACTACAGACAAGTTATTATCATATGCCCTTACTGCAGAATGCCAAACATCTTACGTTTGATCAATTATTCTGATTATGCATCACATCGAGGTACAGACAGGAAATGAAATAGTGGTTGCATAATTAGTACTTTTATAGTTACATTTAATTGACTGTAACCTTTTGACTACTAAAGATGGGCATACGATTTTTGCTGTCGTACGAGCTTCACCCCTTATCGGAAGAAATCATTGATGCTTGTATAGTCACGGCTCACGATGTGTGAGAGGAATTACAAGCCAAGCCGAGTATATTACAACCACCTCACATGACCTCTCTATTTTTAGACACGAGATTTTTACCAGCATATTGGCTGTCCCCTATTGCCAAATCACAACCACATCACATAGGCTAGATGTATAAATATTATTATAGCTGCAACCCTACAGCATGATACACTGACACACACACACATGCACACACAAATGCATAGTTGTTTTTATTGAAAAGAATAGCTATGCTTTTCTCTGCTTTTCAGAAAATCTTTTGCTCACTCGTCTTTTTATTTTCTGAAGCTACAGCAGCTACATTGAAACCTCCAGTCTCTGACACAATTATCTGGTCATCTGACTCGTAACTTGTACGATTGCTCACAAACTCCTGAGTGTCCGGACTCCTTCCTTAAGATTATTTATTATTTGTTGAGTAGCAAAAATGTAAATAAGATTCAATTCATGAAATTATACGTAACTATTATCATTTCAAATTAAAATTGGATTTAAATAACAAGGTCATTTTGATCAAACTCTTCTGTGAGCTCATTTAAATTTTTACAATTTTATTTTATTTTAATCTGCGAATGATAATGGCCGTAGTTTCAAAGCACACTTTCCACACTAGCTCTAATAACTTGTGATTGAAGAGGTTTGTCTTTTATCGGAGTTGGTTTATGTGCCCTATTATCCACTCTGTTGCACATCCATGTGGTAGTCATACGGCTTGCAGACATGATGTGTCCTTGGAATGTTCTCCTTGGCGAAGTCCATGCTCTCCCAAACACCACCACTTGAAGTACTTTAGGCCCGAGCCTATGGAAAATATTTGACTGATGAGCATCGCTCACAGCCTGCGCAGAAAAGCATTCAGACTGTATGCATTGTGTGACCCCCAAATCAATCTTCCCTGTCATAAACACAGCTTTGATCACAAGCCTTGTTTTGAAACACAGACACCACGGTGCCCTCAGGATATGGCGATAGTTTACGAGTGCACAAGTTCAAGTAAGAACGATTTCTGGCATCTGGTTTATTTTTTTTTATTATTATTTTTTTTTTTGCATGTGTTGTCATTTCTTTGTCATCTGAAACGGAGGGAAAATGCTTCAGTCATTCGGCTCTAGAGAACTTGAGTACGAATCGTTGCACCGGACTATATCCTTTCTCTAGTTCCCTTTGTTCGCTCTTATCCTCCTTACTGTTTTACTTTCTTTTCTCCAATTAACTCTCTATAGATTATAATCTAAATAAGTGGAATATCCTTGGCTTGTTAGGATGACAGCATCTCAACATCTGGACTGAAGTCATCTGAGCTTTGATGCGAGTGTGATGTCATATCCTCAGTATTTATGGATCTTTTTGTTAGTCTAAAGCAGGCCTTAACCTGAAAATCACTTTTTCTGTTTTCAGACTTTCAGCCAGCAGGCTCGGTTTGTTGATATATCATTGTAAGAACAAGAAGTGAGCCAAATTCTCTCAGAATATCAGTGAAAGTTTCCATTGGATATGTTGCTAATATTATTGGCTAGTGGTTCAGAAACAATCAAAGTGTTTTGAAAGATGGATTTTGGTCTGTGTCACCAGATAGGGGTCTCCATATCTTGTTTCCAACGTAAATCACCAATACAGCTTGACTAATTTCCATGAATAATGTGACTACCACTGTGGAATTAACTGGAGTGCAGCATTGAATCTAGATGTCCATTTAGAACCGTTATATTTGAGCTAAAAGAGAATGAGAACATGTAAATTGCTGAAATTTCTAAAATCAGAAAGGTGAAAGTTTGGAGCATGTTCACTTCGCAGTGTGTTTACGGAGTAAGAGAAGAGGGAGATGTGTATTCCTGTTGGAGCAATGACATGTTCCTGGAAAAAGGCTTGCAGTCTTGGTGCAGTGCTCGTTACACAGTGTGTAAATCTGCTGTGGTCAGTGGCCTGTGCATCTTCAGTCATCAGAATCCTCGCTTAACCTGTTGACTCACTCTTCTCCTTGTTAACAGTTTTGAAAGAAGTTTTCTTGATGTCAGTGTCATCATGTATAATGCTCATTTAACCTATTTTTTACATCTAACACTTGCTTAAGTAATCTTTAAAAAATAGTTGAATAATAATGCATTATTTTGCAGTTCTCAAAAGGAATATACGTTCAATAGTGTTAGTATTTTATTCTTTTGAAAGAAATCAATATGTCCTTGCTGAATATAAGTATTAAATTGATCAAAAATGACAGTGAAGACGTTTATATTTTTATACAAGATTTCCGTTTCAAATGCAGTTCTTTTGAACTTTCTGTTCATCAAAGAATCCTGAAAAAATGGATCATGGTTTCCAAAATTACGTGTTTTTTTTTTTAATTATTATTATTTATTGATAACAAGAAATGTTTCATGCGCATCAGTTCAGCCTATTGTGTCACTGAAGACTGGAGTAACTGCTTAAAATGTATTAAAATAGTAAACAGTTTGTTGTAAATTGTTACAATATTTCACATTATTGTTGTTTTTACTGTATTTTTCATTAAATAAATGCAGCCTTGGTGAGTAGTTTCTGAACAACATTGAAAAATCTTACAGATCTCAAACTTTGAACAGTAGTATAAATTAGTATTTTCTATTTATTGTTTATCAGCCATAACACGTATAGTATGCTGTACAGTCCGAGTATTCTGCATGTAAATTAATACTATCTCCCAATAATCTTGATAAAAGTGACAATCATCAATAGTAAAGTACCCCTATAATGCTTTTTCAAATATTAGCCTACCTTTTTATGCAGTGTAATATAGCTGTTTGTGAAGGTGAAAGGTCTGTTTTAAAGATCAAAGTGCACAACAAATAAAGTTTTTGTCTCCTAAAAATAAAGAATCAATTCTGACCTGCTCAAACGAGTCGTCACTAGTTCTATTCTCACTTCCTGTCCTGTTATATACAGTACCTGCGTAATAATGTAACACATTTGCATAATGCCAGCCTATGGTTTTCATTGGCTGTGTGTGAACAACAGCTACTGTGACCTGCCCGAGAAAATTTGTTTTTTGACCTTTAAATGCATGTAAACCTACTGTAGGGGACTCTTTTACCCAAAATTGGTTAAAACAAATCTGCTTTATATTATTTTATATATAACAATTTAACCTATCCATGTTAAGTGGGTGTTTAAATTTAATTATAGACCTTCTCTTTCAACTTTGTCTTGTAAATGAAGATTTACAGACACTCCAAAACACTCCAGTCTGTGTTGATGGATCAGTTGTCACACAGGCAGCTGGCTTTCCTGCCAGGTGTTTTTCAGACCTGCTCATTGAGAGCTGTGCTCTCTTAGTCACTTACTCTCATTTGATTAAATTCAGCGAGATTTATTTGTCTCATTTTGTACAATACTACACACTAAAACACAAGCCTGCAACCTGGAGGCATGAGATATTCACACACACACATAAACATGAGCAAGCACACAGTATACTCTGTAAATTAAGACCTTCAGTGCCCGCAGGAAATGAGCATGTTAAAGAGGGAACACAATGGCGGGCACTATGGGGTATGACTGCTCCGTTTAAGACCAGCTGACTTGTTATGACCCTCTAAACATTTAATGAAAGGACAAAACAGGTCTGTTTCTTTGTAAGGTGAACTGATTTCTCGAGTGACTGTTCTCACACACAGGCTTACCTCACACAGTTGCTAAGACTTCAACAGAGCTAATGATTAATATTGGAAAAATGCACCTTTTGTTTACAGGCTCGGTTCTCATCTATACCTGCTGCGTTATCTAAAACAGATGTTTCTGGGATCCATTATGCAATTTAGGGTTAGACCTAGTCACCCTGTGACTTCCCCACAGCAAAAATGCTGAAGATTTGTTGAAAATGTGCTTAAATGGACCTAACTTTTTCCATTTACTTTTAATTATTTGTCAGAAGCAGTAGACCTTCTTGATCATCTATGGCAGGTGGCTAATCGCAGCAATGCATCAGTGACCCATGAAAATCGTTGTCCAGTCCTGCATGTAGGCCAGTACTCCACCCTCTCTGTACCGCTACACCAGGTGTTTGGACACAGGTACGTACACTAGTCACTGACATTAAAAAAAAAGGTTATTTTTATTTAGTTTTTCAGTTTAGACACTTTGCTATAGGGCCTTTGCTTGAATATCTACTTGTGTTTTTCTTTTTTTAACTTTATATGTGATATTCTTTCTTAAAACTACTGTAGTGTAATCATGTAAAATCAGGTTTTCTCTTTTATCTATTTCTCAGGTTTGGTGATGAGTTCAGTTTGCTGTTGCGTCTGCGAAGCTCCCAGTCTGAAGACCGCAGTGTGCTGACCTTCCTCTGTCCAGACGGACACATTCTCCTGCAGATCCGCATCAGTGCCTACACCTTCACCTTCATCAGCACCCAACAACGACACTACGAGTGAGTCTTCACATCAGTGGCGGACAGGGAGTGTTTAGGAAAGCTGATTTAAAAATGCCACACTTTAATTTGATCTCTTGCATTTGACATGTAGGAGTATCAAGGAATCCCTAAGAAATATCAGAGAGTCCCTGATCTCTGTTCTTATTTATTTATTTATTTATTAAGGAGTTAAAGCATCTGATCTGAACAATTAATCACAGGGAAAAAAAAATCATGACAAGAACACTTGGAAAGGAGACAAGACTATCTAATTGCCCATGTTGAATCATTCTTAAATGAGGATTAACTGGGAACTATCTGAAAACTCAATTACTTGGTGGTCTTGATTATTTTGTGGTTCATACTTTGGTCCCAAAGCCGTCATCTTGGCATGAAAAAGATAATTAAAAAGGCACATCTCAGTGAATCCTCTCATGTAACCACAGTCTGTTTATTCTATTTCTCTTCTCTTATTTTCTGTTGCTTGCTTTTTAATGTCATTGACCTTCTTTGTTCCTCTTCCATGATGACAAAACCATTCTCATCATCTCCTCATTCTTCATGTCAGTAGAGTATTAGTTTTGGCTAATGGTTAATCTTAAACACAAGCACAGACCCCACCGTTTTGTGATATATTAAATATAGATTTCTGTGACTTAAGCCAAGCCTTACAGTCGAGACGTATAAATGAGGCATGAGATTTAACTTGTGGCCTCTCAAAACTAATATTTGGACCTGTCGCCTAATTACCCACCTGCAGGACAAAATAAATGGAATGCATTTTACCTGTGTGTGCTTCTCATTCATCATAAGGTGACATAACAATACCATAATGTTCTTACTGTGTTCTCATATGGTTTTCTGTTTATTTTAAGCTTGCATAGGCAAAAAAAAAAAGTCATCTATCATTACACAGACAGGAAGTGTTGTGTATCTGAATGTTTTGCCAGGAAATTTAATGGCTTCTACTTTTCTTGGGTTCTCCCAACTCTCCCTGTTCTCCGGTACTGTAACATGCGATTTGTTTAGCCCACCTTGTCAAGAAACGAAATAAATTAGTATGTTTTTCAAAACCTGTCCTGTTGTTCCCAGATTCCCCGTGGCAGTGCTGTCCGATGGAGGCTGGCACCATGTGGCCATCAGCGTGTCCTCTGGCCGTTTGGCTTTGTATGTGGATTGCTCCATGGTTGAGAGCGTGGACTGGGCCTATAAGGACGGTCTGGGAATATCCACTAATGGCCTGGTAATGGTGGGAGGAATCGTTGAAGGGTTTGAGACCCCTTTTGAGGTCAGTTTTCAAACATAATTTTGTTTTGTGTGGTCAAAACATGCAAGGATGTAGTACCTACTTTGTGTAGGATGAGAATTTCCTTCATCTCACCAGCTCTCAGCACATGACACGTACTGTAAATACATCTCCAGAACGTTCCCAGTCGGCATTTAAACCCAAAGTCAGGTTTATGGAGGATGAGGGTTTCTCGTATAGGAGTTACTATACCCCAAGCCGAACATCTGCGTTTATACTCATCCAAGATTCCAGATGGATTGGCCATTTTGTTTTGTATTTTTTTTTTTTATGTGCAACAATTTACCAGCACGAGTTCTTACATAAATAATATCTGATGAAAAATTTGAACAAGTATGATTTGTTGGTTTTCAAAAATAGCATGGAATTACTTTTATTTTGCTGGCACTGCCATGTAGCTCTTGTTTAATGAATGCTTTTATTAAATAAAAATATTATAAACTTTTGCCTATAGTGCAGGTATCCTAGTCTTAAATCTGAAGTTCCTAATTCCATTCATGCATTGTTCATACTGAGTGCCATATTTATTTGCTGTCGAATATTGTGTGCAGAGCAAAGGAGTCGCTTCGAGTACCCTAAGTGTGATTGTGTTGACATTAACATTTTGGTGTCTGCCATCTTAGATACCAGTCTAATTGAGCAAAGCAAAGTTAGACACAGGAGATGTAAAATGTATTTAACTGGAGTGTCTACATGACCATAGATTGTATATTATTACATTGCAGAACAAGAGACCCATGTCAGTTTCAGGGAGGAAAAAAAGGCATTTTAGCAGATTCTTTTGGCCTTTTGAAATGGATTTACTGTATGTTACGGTATGTTGTGTTCTGAAGAACATGCATTTTATTGGGGCTAGGACTCAGGAGTATAGTTTAGACAGCTGTGCACAAGTTAAATGCCCTTTTTTAGTTGTGTTAGACAGGAAAAGTTAATACAGCATGAAGTCTAGGCTGAGTCTCAGAGAATTACATCATAGAGTCCAAACATCCATTTACATACTTGCACACTGAACTCAGTCATTTGGTAATATGGTGAGAGTTAGCATTTTAGCACATTTCTTGACTTCTATGGCAACAGTTTGTGATCATCATATTATTTGAAGTTAACTGATTGCTAGAATGTCATCTTAACTCATATCTGTTGTATTCATATTTGACATGAACTCTTGCTGAATATTTGAGAAATAATTTGCTCTGTTTTATGTAATGGTTGGTAATAAAAACTGTTTATATGTTGCATTGCATTCTTATGTGTTTGTGTGTCTAAGCATGCATGCATTAAATGTATGTCATCTGGTGACCACCATATGGGTTGTATGTGTGAATCTGTATATGTGTAATATTTCAATTTGTCTTGTTTTTCAGGGTGATCTGATGCAGGTGGCATTTCTGATGGGAGAGCCAGATGCAGCTCGAGATCAGTGTGACGTTTTTCAGTCCCCGTGTGGTGATATCAGACACAAACCACCTCGCTCTCCTCGCATAGACACTGAAGAGGTGAGCAAGCCATACTGTACAGGCAATGTTATATACTGTAACCCGCCTTCCAAATCAGGCTAGTGTCTACCTAGTGACAGATACATTTGTGCCAAAATATCACAGTATTTGTAATTGTTGACACTGCAATTCATTTCCATTTTTTATTCTTTTATTCATTTTCTGTCTTCCTGTCTATATTACATATTTTTTCTTTCTCTATCCAGGAACTTTTGCTGTCCTCAAATGACCTGGAAGACTTATTAGTGTCAGCAAAGGACAATGACTCTATTCGTGCAAAACTGACTGTAAGTGTTGCTATTATTTTTCATCTTTACAGTTTATGTAGTAAATTAGTTATCCCCAAATCAGTTAAAATTCTATCATTTACTCACTCTTATGTCATTCCAAACTCAAATGACCTTCTGTGAAACACAAAAGATGATGTATTGCACAATAACTAGAGTGATCTTTTCTATACCACAAACAAAAAAAAGAGTACTGTCACACTTCACACATGATGAAGAAGCATCATAAATGTTTTATGCTTTTTTTACAAGTCTTTTGAAGCCATAAAATTTTTAATCTTATACAGCTTCAAAACAGAATGTCGGAATAGGAATATAGCAGACAAGTCATATAAACCACTTTTATGATACATTTATGTTGTTTTTGTTCATTTTGAGACAAAAATTAGCCTCAGTTTCCATTATGAACGAGAGCATTTTGAGAAATCTGCAGTATGCCGTCTTGTGTGTTGAAGGAAGAAAGAAAAACGGCTTTGGAGCAATATAAGTGAATTTTGATGGCAGGATTTTGGGTGAAGGAACCTGTATCTGTCTAAACCAGCCTTTAAATTATCTAGCAAAAGATCAAACAGTCTAAAAAATACTATTTAGTATGTTGATATTGGTATTCCCTTGCAGTTTTATAAATTATTTGGATAAGGAACTGCTCAGTCCTAACTGCATTGGCCACATCATGACTTGCTTTCTTGTAATTTAAACCGTATGCACATCTCAGCAAGAGTTGATTTCCATAGTTACCTCCATAGGGTTGTTTTTTACTTACAAGAAGTGCTGAAGTGCATTTAGTTTTGTGAATCATATTTTGATTGCATATTTGATGTGGATATAACTGCTTGAAATTGTAGCCTAGAGCATTACAGTACATGTAAACCGTCAGTTTATATTTTCTATTAATAATCGTATACCTTTTAAGAAGCTGTATTTACATACCATTCCTGTCAGACTGATAGTCAATATTTTATTATCCTGTCAGTGGTTTTTATGTGTACAAAACCAAAAAAGCATTCCTGATGAAAACATATGACAGTTTTCTAACATACTGTGAACCTGTAGTCACAAACCCAAACAAGCTTTCCAAATCTCCTCTGTCTTCTCTTAAACCAAAGAAAGCTGGCGTGGGGTGTAGTTGAGCTACATCAGCCAAGTTATGGAGATATTTTTGGTCCAAAAATTCATATCATATCATATCATATATCATATATCATATCTTCATACAAGTCTGTGTGTTTTTGGCTGCTGTGAGCTGTTTGGCCCATGGGTTCATGGTCATTGTGGGCTTTGAATTAAGTTTAGAAATTGCAGATATAAATATTGATGTACTCCATATTCCTTCTGATTCAAAACCAAATGTTTCTTTCAGTGAGACCTTAGCATAGCACGTTTAAAACATATATAGTGCGTCAATCAATCACCTGGGATCCATTATGTTATGTCAGAAAGGTGGAGGATTTCAAAGACTAAAGAACACCAGATTTTTTTTTTTTTAAATAACCTGTTTTATTTCTCAAGTTCTCTCTTGTGGTGTAACCTCTTGACTATGAACTTTTGTTGTGGTGTTTCGCTTTGATGCCTCTGCCGTTTTTGGTTTGCCAGTTTCCTGGATGGATTAATGGGAAACATATGGATTTCCTTTGATCTCTTTAACCCAACAAGAGGTCAGGGGTTAAAGGTAATCACTAAATTAGCTTGTCACTCATTTCCAATGTCACAGCTTTGAGGCCCAAGTCATGAATGTTTAGTTGGATAAGGGTATGTACAGTATGCATATTTTTGGGTCAGATGACCAATTAAGAGACTTGATATATTTTATGTATGTGTGTGGTGTATATATATATATATATATATATATATATTTGTGTGTGTGTGTGTGTGTGTGTGTGTATATATATATACAGTATATATATATGTATGTGTGTGTGTGTACTGTGTGTATAATGTATGTATATGTGAATACCTTGTCCACTGACCATTACTGCTATATGATAGGACCTTAAGAATTTTTGCAAATTTCAACCCAGTTCTAAATAAGTACTATGGCTCAAGGTCTGGAGCAGAGGCGCTGTAGTGAAATGAGGTTTTATGTGTAAATGTTGTAGTACATGTTTGCTTGACCTATTGGGCGACGTTATTGCCAGGGTTTATATTGCATATCTGTTTGTTTGTTTGTGTCTGTCTGATTCTGTTTATTTGTTTTGGGTTGTTCTGTTCAGTCTACAAGGGCAGTGTGTATGTTTAAAAGTGGTGTTAGCTTGTTTAGAAATAGCCTTGTTCTTTCTGTGGGTTTCGTTTGGCAGGGGTTGGCACAAGCCTGTAATTGATTTGCTCAGCACTAAAATTAGTTTTGAGTTGGACGGAGTACTCCTCTCGGGAAGTGTCAGAATTACTCAGACAGGCTGTAAAGGATTCAACAGCTCCAGACGTGCCTTTGAACTCGCTCTGTCTGTGAGTGTAAAGTAATAAATGTATGATCTGTGTTTAAAGGTAATTTATTTGTTCATGGATAAAAGTGTGAATGCTGGAAATGCATTAGACAGAGCAGTGCCAGCTATCCCTAAACTAAACACTATGGAAGTATTGTGGATACAAGATCTTCGTTTATAAAGAACCTGAGCTGCTAATTTCCTCATCTTTTTTCCTGAGATCAGGGACTAAGGTTAAATGTTAGGTTGCTTTTTAAATGCTTTTTGTCCATTCTGTCATCTGTCATTCTATGCCCAAACGGTTAATATTAATGGCTCTTGAGAAGACCTGGATTTTAACAAAATGCTAATTTGTGATATCAGTTGAGTTGTTTAGACAATTTACATTTTAATTTTTATTTCTCAATGTAGTGATATACAGTAATACTCCTCAAAGGTTTGGGGTAAGAAAGATTTAAGAAATAAGAAATAAATACTTTTAATTCAGTAAAAGTGCATTAAATATAGTCAAAAGTGACATTTATAATGTTACAAAAATATTAGTAGCACTTTACAGTCCTGTTCCCCATGTATATACTATATACTTATAGTAATTGTAATAACTTGGTAATATGTACTAAACCTGAATCTACCCCTAAACCTAACCTTAACCCATGTAGTTAGCTTTTATTAACCAGTACTTTCTTAGTTCGCTGTCCACTTACTGTTAAGTCTATTTCTAAAAATCTATTTCAGATAAATGCAGTTCTTTTTAACATTCTTTTCTTCAAAGATTCTGGAAAAAAAGTGTTTAATGGTCACCACAAAAATATGAAAGAAGAATGTGAAATTGTGAAATTGAAGACGGAAGTCATTTAAACTTTGTCATCACAAGAATAAATTACATTTAAAAATATATTAAAAATAGAAAAAAATTATCTGAATTTTTAGAATAGTAGTATATAGTAGCATAGTATCACAATATATGTTTAATGTATTTTTGACAAAATTAAGGCAGCCTTGGTGTAAGAAACTTCTTGCATTTAAAAAACATTTATAAATGTTACTGACCCCAGAATTTTTAACTATGTTATAGGTTCATATTTTTCTGTCCTTCCAAGCCTCTTTCCCCACTTTTAGCAAAACTCTACAAAGATGTTTACTCACACATACTGGCTGAGGTAAGATGAGCTCATAGATCAGTTGCCATGTAACCTTGGATAAAAAATAAAAAAAATCTATTTAAGAGTTATTATCCTATAAACATCTATCTTTATGTAGTTTGCGCATGGCATTTCCATGCCTCAAGCTTAAAAAATCCCTCTCAGAAGATTACATTAGATGCTACATCAAGAATGCCCTGACACATTGAACTGAGAAGTGTCTCTTTTAGACATGTCTGATTAGATAAGGTAAGATCATTGGAGTGTATATAGGATTTCACTGGGATGAAAAGTAATTTGCTTCAGTTATGACTGTATCAGGCTTTATTAATGCTTACATGAGACAAAGTTGGTTTTAGTAAATAGAATTCTATTAAAACTTTTTCATCCAAGAGGTGTAAATTAATTTATTGTTAATACAAATTTAAATTCTAAAAAGTTTTACAAGCAGAGCCATGGGTTTTGGTCAGGACAGCTGCTGAGAGTGCCATCCATAAAACAGACTATTTGATCTATTCAGATTGATCTGTTTACAGCTGTTAATTGTTTAGTACAACAAATATGAATGTGTTTTTAATTCATTTAATATCTATTTATTCATGTGCGAAAACTTCTTTCCCATTTGGATGTCACAATGACAATAAACAAGAGTAACAGCACCATGCAATTATGCGACAGTCTGTCCTTTTAGAGCTCAGATGTGCAAAGTGTTGCATAAACTCAGCCATTTTTTTCCCCCTTTTTGGTGTGTATGATGGTTTTACTGAAAACTCCATAATTATATGTCATTGTGCAGGCGTCTATGTCACGCCTGCCCTCCTCCTCACTGTGTCTCGATCCTCGGGCATTCACAGACCTCAGCTCCACAGGCTGTAATTATCAGTTCTGAGACAGTAATTTAGTACCGTCCATACCCAAACCCACAATAAATCACATGCAGTTAATACAAAGTGGTTTTATTATACAGAAATATTACTCTTTCTCATTCTTTCTTTCTAGATGGATGGATAGATGGATGGATGGGTGAATAGATCATATATCATATATGCTGGATTGACAGATATATAGGTGTCAGCATGGGTTGCAACAAGGATGAGTTGAGGCAGGATCTACAGTAAGTGCAGCAGTATCTTTTAATAACAATAAAAAACACACAGGAGCAAGAGAAAAACGAAGTAGATGAAGCAGAACACAATATTACCAATGAGAATGTACAAAGAAAAATTGAAACGGATTGTGCGATTTTGGCAATCCTATAACATAATTACAAATCACACTGCACAACATGGATCTAATCAACTTGGGTGCGACTTGTAAGTAGACTGTTTGATGATGACAACTACTGAATCATAGGCTATGACGCAAGTTAGTGTAGAATAATAAAACATCATCAACATGTGCTGGTGGTATACAAATGCTGTTGTAATCAAAATTATTTAACCCCCATTTCAAATCAGCTTTATTGCCAAAATGTAGAGTCTTTTGTCACGATACACACAGGAAACAGTAGGTCCAATTGCAGTATTTATTGGGTAATCCATAATACGTTTTCCAGTCCAGGCAAGGGTCAAATTCCATACTAGTCAGTCCAAGAACAAGAATAAAACAAGCAACAAGCAGACAGACCTTCGGAAGTGTGGTGACAAATAACAACAACTCCATGACAAACACTGAACTTCACTTCGCAGAAAAGGCATACATTGACAACAATACTAATCCGTTTCAAGGCAGAAAATTTTTTGGTCACTCCTGTAAATAGATACAAGTAGATACAGTAGATACTGTATAGAAAGATGGACAGACAGACTTGTCAAAACTTGTCAGGATTCTATAAATCAGAACTGACTGGAATTTTCTGGAAGCAATTATCTGCTATTTGAGAAGGACCCTTGTGACAGATCTCTGTGGATTGTCTCCATGAAGACTTCACATTGCTTTCTGCTTTGTGGGTGAAGAGTGTTGATCGCGTCCTCTTTGATTTAGGGTCTTCTTTTTTATTCAGGGCACTGATAGTCACTTTTTATTCTCCACTTGCACATAATTCACATCAGCAGATTCTTAACAAGCTGTCAAGCTTGTCATTCCATCTGATGATGCCAAAATGTGTCTGCATGTGGGCAGTGTATGAATTTCCCATTGGTCCATTTGTTCCTATAGGCAGGACGTTATTGTATAAACCATATTGTTTCTGTCAGTTAATTCTGATCCACCTCAGCAAGCTTGTAAGTACTTGTATCTGGACACTACAAGCGTTATACACATAACCACTCACAAAGACAAGAGCGCACGCTCACACATACACACGCTCAATTTGCCCTGAGGCCACAGCCAAACAGGTGTCTCATTGTGTGAAGTAGATGATACAGTATGAACGTTTCTGCATGTAATCTGCGTGAATGTGGGTGGATTGAGAGTTTGTGGGTGTGCTAGCGTGTTTTGCACATTATTGACTAGTCTCGACTGTGAGTTTCACTGCATTTTTGTTGTTGGTGATGTATGTGTGAGTGAATGTGTGTGTGTGTGTGTGCCACCATGAGGATCTGGATGTGTTTGCTAGGATGGTTTCTGTTGGATTTAATGAGATTTAGAGCACAAGGTCAGAGAAATCACATTCCAAAGGTATGGCTTCATTCTGGAAACCTTTCCGAAATGTGTTTGTTTGGGAAAATTGTTCTTACAAATCATGTATGAACGACTCTTATCGCCTAATGAAACGTGGGTTTGGTGGTGAGCGGTAATTCAACACTTTATGAAGCTACTCTTTGATGTAATTTTTTTTTTGTGGTTTTTATTATGTGTAGAAATATTCGTGTTGAAAAATAAGACATATGCGTGTAATCAAGTGTTAGTCCTTTTCTCCTGAAGGCTGACAGTGGTTTGGCTGCAGATGTGAGAGGTTACAGTGGTTTTGGTTTATATGAGGGAAATAGTTTTCACTGAGCTATAGTTCGACCCAGTTTACCACAAACGCTAAGTTCATGTCCAGTGTCAGGGTGCAGATTTTGACTATAATTCACATTTATTGGTTTTGCAGTATTTTACAATATTGCAATTGATTTTCCGCACTTCTCTCATTTTTTTATTTATTTTTTTGTGCTGCTTATTATAGCTCACTGTATGATAACCACTGCTCCTTATAGACTTTGTATTAATAATATTTTATTATTATGCAAAGAGCTAAATTAAATTCTCAGCCTGACACACTCTCGGTGGCAGAAAAACAACAGCTGTGGCAACAGTTTTATGACAAGACCAATATAACATGGATGAGATTGAGAATGAATTCAGTTCTTCTGATGTAATTGATGTTTTCTTACTTAATTTTCTTTTTGGGACTAACAATCTTTTCTCCTTATTAAAGGGGTCATGAACTGGCTTTTTGATTTTTTTTTTTTTTTGTATTGTTGTCTGAGGTCAACTTATGACATTCACTTGGTTTTTACATTCAAAAACATTAAAAAATGAATAAGTAATGGCTATTTTCTACAGACTTGGAAGTAAACGCCCACTGCTGTGAGTGGATAACAGTTTTGCATATTATAATGAGTTTCAACTCACTCGCTTATGCAGCGACTGTCTTCTTCCACAACCAGGCACTGCACAATATTTTGTAAACGGCATGTTTATTGCTCGGTAGCTCGATCCTCTTTGTCATCGAGGTAGGCCCATGTTATTTAGCTATGCGTGTCATGCGCGAATCGGTGGGCAGGGCTAAACCGGTTGTGTTGAAGCAGGCGTTGATTTTCTTTTGCTGGGGTGGTGTTTTATCCTCTGTTGTCAGATGTCAAAAGTTGTCAAAAAGTTGTCAAAAGTTCATCACCCCTTTAAATGTAGGACATTGCTTTATGGGAAATATTTTATGTGGTGGTGCTGTTGTTAAATGTCCCCTTCTTTGCGTTTCCATTTTTCAAACTGTAGTTCATGTGTAATGTTGTTGTTAGAGCATAAATAATACCTGTACAATTATAAAGCTCAAAGTTCAATGCCTAACGAGATATTTTATTTAACAGAAGTCCCCTTTCAAAGCCTACAGAAGTCCCCTTTCAAGCCTACGGTTTGGACAACATCCCTCTCTTACTTTTTTAATGACGTAATTAGAACAGTTTTTTTTACTAATTTCCGCCCTCAGGAATACACGAAAGGGGGCATGGTCTTGTTAAGCTCTCACGGAGAAGAGGAAGAGTATCATTTTCGATAATTCGTCGACAAACCTATTCATTGATGCGAGGCAGTAATAATTTAATGTGCACGTAACAATCAACTTTTAATAAACAAATTATTGTAATGCATGGCAACGATTTATTTACATTTACAACATGGCAGCTTGTAAGGCTATATTCATGGTAAAAATGAAGTATATTTATATAAAGTTGTTTGGATGAAAACAATTTCAAAAGAACTGTACACAACAAAAAATGATTATTTAGGAGGTGTTACAGTAATTTTTGTATTTCTTTGCTGCAGATGTTTTCAACCTCGATTGGCATTTCTATAAAACATATATTACTTATCAAAACTTGTTCACACGTGTAACTAAGGTAGGAATAAACAATTCCTTTAAATCAGTCAAAATGCAAGATACGGCTGGTTTGACATTTCCCATAAATACCTGCATCTACAGACAGTCTTTCAAGTCTTCTTTTGTGCTGACTTATGTGTGTGTGTGATTGTATCTACTAGACCCTTTTTTGTAGGCTTTTCCACTTATATATTTACAGACTAAGGCATTAGATGTAAATTCGTAACTTTCAGAACTGAAGTATGATAATAGGCACATTTGTTTTGCCCACATGTTTGCATTGGTTAGCTGGCATGTAGACGTGCATTTAAGTAATGTATCTGAAGCCTAAAGGCATATCCTTTTTATTTTTTAGGGAAACTCTTTACCTCTCCTACAGACTTGTCATCTGGCCCTTTTCACTGATCTGTCTTAACTGTGTTCAGTCAGGAAAGGTTTCTGTAACAGACCTAGCAGCAGGGTTGTACATCATGTGCATATCACAGCAAAAAGCTCTGGGAACATTCATTCTTGAAGTGATCGTTGATCTGGATAATGTCAAAATAGCCTTAATCCTGTAGACAGATCTTTGCTTAATCTTGTCACAGCTTCTGTATTTCCCCCACTTGGCCATGACAGTCAATGTGAGTAAGGGTTTCTTGTGTAAAAGTCACCACCACAATCCCGAGTTGTTGCTATATGGTTGCTAGGTGGCTCTATGTTATTCTAGTCCCTAGATATGAATTGAATCCCTCCTTGTTGAATGTCAACGTTTCTGGAGGTTTTCACTTTAGTGACTTTGCTTTTTCAGTAATGAAATTTAGCCTATATTTCCAAACTTTTTACAAGAGTGTCATGTGGCTGAAGGACAAACCCAATAGCAGACAGCAGATTACTCAAACAGGGATTATTAATGACAAAAACAGAAAACAAAACCCATGATGGGGCACAACAAGGCAGGAAAAACATCACTACACTAAGACTCAGACAATAAGCTAACTAAGACAGGATCAAACACTTCTTTCTAGACAAGACTTTCAACAGGTTTGTTTCACACAAAGTATGATACATAGGCCCCGTTTACATGGGGAAAACGCAGATATTTCCCTGCGGATTGGCCTCTCGTTTACACGAAAACCCCGTTTTTACAGAAAACGATTATTTCTAAAAACTCCAGGCCAAAATGGAGATTTCTGAAAACGCCGGTTATGTGTTGTCATGTCAACTGGGAGAAACAGCGTTTTATGTTCTCTCTTGTCGATTCTGAGGATTCTGATTGGCTTGCATGATTGGCTTCTGATTGGCTTGCTTCTCCCTACACTGCCGCCAATAGGTTTGGCATAGTTATGATGGCACTCGACGGCGTATTTATGCGGGTTTGTAAACGATGTTATTTTTGAAAACGGAGAGGCGGAAAATATTCGTTTCGCTAAATACCCGGCTTTGTGTAAACATGGCCATAGTTTGACAATGAACCGGCACAGGACAGCAAACACAAAGGGATTAAATATGGAGAAACTATTGAGGGGAACAGGTGACAGGTAACTAGGCAATAATGACAAGGCGAGGATAACAAGGGGGCTGGGTAATATAAGGAGACAACTCAAGCACATGGCCCAAACAATATGTGCTTGTACACAAAACATGGGTCTGCCATGATCCCGCCACAAGACTTGGAAAATTCAGGGACGTGATTCCAGAATCATGACACAAGAGAGAGAGAGAGAGAAAAAAAAGGACTGGTTATTAATTAAGGACACTGTTTGTAAGCACTGTAATAGGGAGGTTACAAGTTTTTTTATGGTGGTCCTAGTCACTGGAAGCCCCCTAGTGGCCTAATGCTATTATTGCTAGAGCTGGAGAGGAAGTTGCTCTTTTTTGGGTGACTGGACACTTAATGTGAGTCAGTGTGTTCAGACCCTCTTTGGCAGGCTATTAGAGGGATATCAGACCAACAGCATGAAGATAAGCTGGACGACAGCCCTCCATAGCCAGGTGGAGATCAAGTGTCAGTTTATCAGGCTGTGGACACAGAAAGAGCCATTGTTACTCATAGTATTAGACCATAGGGTCTGATTTAACCCACATTTCCGTCGTATAAACGCTCTTCCATCTCACCTTTGCAGGCTACAGTCGAATGTCATATTGCTGACTTGCATATTATTAATAATAATAATAATAGTAATAATATAATTATATAGATATTTATATTTGGTGGCAGATGCCACCAAAAGAACTGAAGCACTCGTATTGTCCTACAAAAGTCTCATTACTGAAACACTTGGCCTAGACTTTTGTGCAAATAGAGCAACTAGACAGAATCACAGCAGACTTTAAAGAGACACATGTTTCAATTTTGTATAATGACGTAATTTTGATATACAGCAACAATCCCCTGCCTTTGACACCGTGATGAGGGTGTTTCATCGCAGAGAGAGGCTGTTTTTCATTTCCCTTTTCATCATTCAGAACCAGATCATGTGGAATCCAGACCTTGATTCTGTTGTTTTTTCCTTTTTTTTATTTTTGTCTCTTTCTCCAAATCTCATTGACTTTGTCTCAAAATATAGTGTGTGTGTGTGTGGCTGATTGCTACAAGATGCTTAATATTTTGTTAATCTTTCTGCAATTATTGCATATTTACCTGAGCATCTGTTAGAATCTCCACAACCAAATGTTAAAATGGATTACAGCTTTAATCAAATCACATAAACATTCTCATGGTAAATTAGACCTTGTGAAGAAATACAAGTGATTAAATCTACATTAAACATGTCATAATAAAAATGAATCTCCCAGATGAAATTGAATAGCTTACACAAAATTCTTGGCACACATTAAGTATTTTTTTTATGTTGATAGGGTCTCAGGAGACGTGGGATTATACGTGGTGATGGTACTATTCCCACTGGATCCAAACGTCCTGTCCTTGTGGGGCGAGGTGATGTGTTTGTTGTGGATGAGGATACAGACCTTGTGGACCAAAACATATTGTCCAAAAATGGTGGTAAACCTTCCAAATCCTTTCCAACTGACACTACAGAAAGTCGTGACGGAAAACCAGCATCCACATCTAAACATTTAGATGAAAACATCACCACTGACAAGCACAAACCAGGCAAACCTTCACCAAAGAAACCAGTGGATACCAGAATTATCAACTTGGATGTTCAGGTACCCGAGAAACCTACCGGAAGTACTGTATCTAGTGGAGAAACTCTCCTAGAAACCACCTCAAGTCCTGAGGATCGAGAATCAAACTTGTTAAAAGAGGATCTGGGGGCCATCACACAGGCTCCTGATAGTACAACTTATTGGGAAGGCATCTCAAAAGGCAGTGGAAGAACAGCATCCGGGACTCCTGATATCCCTGCAGGGTCTGGTTGGGGATCTGAGGAGAACCCAGGTACCGTTATACTCACAGGCAGGCATGGAGACCTTGTGCGTGGCTCTGATGGGAATATGTATCACATCCAACGGGGACCCATGGGGCCAGTGGGGCCCCGGGGTGAGCCTGTGAGTATATATTCAGTATATCAGTGTTGTTGTTGTAAACTATTAAATATAATTTTGCTAACTGAAATAAATTAAGCTATTAATTAGAAAAAAGATAAGTAAAAAAAAAAATAATAAAAATGACAAAATTACTAAAAGTTAAATTAGATTGAGTACTGCTAATTTGAAAAAATAATGAAAAAGCTGATTCAAAATATTAATAAATAATATCATAGTGTATAAATAATGGTATATATCTTGCAGAAAATGGACACAAAAGCTGAAATCACTTGGTAGATACATCAGACAAGGCATGTGCAGGTTTTTACACAATAAATAGAGTAGGAAACGTCTGCCACAATCTGCAAAAGCAGAACCAAGTCTGATACAGAAAGCACAAGAGGGAAATATTAAAGAAGGGAATTTATTAGGACTTTGATTTTGTAGATTCAGTAGAATCTGAAGATTTTAGATTCATCCCGCTCTCTAAAATTGACTGTAGAAGGAACAACCCATCTGCATCACTCAGTCAAAATACAACATTCACCTGGCTTTACAAGTAACTAGTCATAACAGTAGTAAACCCAGACATGGTGCCTGGAGGCTTTTGTCTGAGCTCCAGTGGCCCAGATATTGTAAAAGGCCTCCATTAGTTCATGAAGGCTTGATTTATACCAGTTGGCTGAAAGCATTAAAGGGTTAGTTCACCCAAAAATGAAAATTCCGTCATTAATTACTCACCCTCATGTTGTTCCAACCCCGTAAGACTTTCGTTCATTTTCGAAACACAAATTAAGATATTTTTGATGAAATCTGAGAGTTGTCTCACTCCTCCATAGACTTCTATGTAATTGAAACTTGAACCGCTTGAAAATCCAAAAAAAAAAAAAAAAAAGACAAAGGTATAACAAAATTACTAAAACTTACACTAAAATGAAAATGAGAACTGGAAATATAAGAATAAAAGCTAATTCCACATTTTAACAAATATTATAATACTTTTGCTCCAGTAAAAATAGTCCAGTATTTTATTTATTTATTTATTTATTTATGAGACTAGAACAATTGCTGTTATTGTTCAGATAACCATAAACTCAAAAACCGTTTAGTGCCATTTAGTGATAAAAGTTTGTACTCTATGTGAATATTATTGTTGCAAGAAACTTGCAAACCAGATGTCATCTTGCAGGAAGTCAGCTTTTAGACTGGCTTTGTTTTAGTTAAAAGGTTAGGTTTAAGTTTAACAATGTGCTTTTACTACCCTGGTGAGAGTGCCACTAAAGTTAATAGATTTTATTAACTTGTCTGACCTCTGAAGTCTGAATGTTTTTTTGTTTTTTGTTTTTTTGTTCAGAGGAAGACAACTAGGAAAATTGTTTGTCAGTTTTTTATTGCTTATTTCCACTAGCGATAAACCTTTTACATATTTAAACAAGCCTGCTTGCCATTAAAAATGAAAGCAGCATGTTTTATTTTGCTCACACTGTGGCTTTGTATATTGTGTATATACAAATATCTCTTTCTTTCCTCCTCAGGGATGTCCTGGCAGTGTTGGCTATCCAGGAGCCAAAGGTGATAAGGTATGATAAATAGAGTGTTTACTAATGAGAAATGAGTCAAAGTCTTTAGGATGAATAAAGGCAAGCTAAGGTCAGAGTGCTTTACCACTGAAGTTGACGGAAAGTTCACGTGCCTTTGGTCATGAACAGCTGACCCTTCATGTCCATTTATGACCTTTGTCACTACAAAAGACTACAGAAGTCCAAATTCCAAATATGCAGTATTTCTTTAAAATCACAGATAAATGAATTTCTTTCAATTTCATTCTTTTTTTTTTTCTTTTTCTTCATTCACTTTATAGTAAGAAATGTAACATTTAAAGTTTAAAAATCCCCCATCCCATTGATGGAATGTTAATACTTTCAGCATTCAAAACCAAACCAACAGTAGCCTTATATTTGCAAACTGACTGATCTTTCGCACATCTCTTTAAAGATCTACGTATATTCATCTTTACACTGTAAACATGTGCAATATGTTTATCATAACCATGGGTTCAAAGACAAAAGGGTTCTATTGCACATTTTATGTTTATGCAAACCTAAAAAGATAGGTTTATCAAAAATTTTAACACAACTTGCACTACCATTTTGGGTTCTGTAAGAAGTTATGTATGCCCATCAAGGCTGCATTTACAGTTATATTACTGCAAATAAAGTAAAAAATTCAGTAATATTGTAAAGTATTTTCAATAACTTGAAAATTTTCAGCAGCCATTATAACTCTTAATTATAAGTCTTTAGTGTCACATGACCCTTTTAAATCATTATAATATGCTGATTTGTTGCTGAAGTAACATTTCTTTTTATTATCAATGTTGAAAAAAAGTTTTTAGGATTCTTTGAATGTTTATAAAAAATAGAAATCATATGTAACATTATAAATGTCTTTGCTGTTCCTTTTGATCAGCTTTATGCATCCTCCCTGAATAAAAGTATTCTTTTTTTTTTTTTAAATAAAAAAAATATTGACCCTAAACTTTTGCCCCCAATTTCACAGACAAGGCTTAAGCCTTTAAAATGCATGTTTGACCTGTTTTAACTGAAACCAGCTTGCACTGACTTAAAATATATATATTTTTTTCTAAGGCATGTTTATAAAAGCAATTAAATATCCTAATTGTACTAAGGCCTAATCCTGGCTTAATCTAATTCCTGTCTGTGAGACCAGGCCTTGAAGTTTTAAAATTAAGTTTAGTAGTGTAATCACAGGCACTTGTACAATTACATCTGGAAAAGAAAATGTAATTATAGCTTGAGATACAAATGTAGTAATTTATTAGTTATCTGGTGGTGTCTTTTCTGGGCTATGTTCTAGGGTGCCATTGGGCTTAGGGGCCGTCCAGGTCGCCATGGATTCCGAGGACCTCCCGGGCCTCCTGGGCTGCCCACATTCTACCTGTGGAGAAACACACCTGAAGAATGGGCTGCGTTTCAGGTGAGTTTTCTCTTCTTTCTTTTTCACAGTTTCTTCAGGTTTTCCTGACTGAACGCTCTGTCCCTATCTGAGATCTCCCTGTCTTCATTCCTCATGACTTTAAAATGGCTGTGCACAGCTGTATCTTGTGTAATAGCTCAGAGGAGCACCACTGCCGTGATTGAATAAAGATGCCCTCAGAGAAAGAGGAAGGAATTCTCTCTTGTTGCTGTAATGGGGTATTTGTTTCCTACAGCCTTTGAACCATCCCGCACTGTACATTCAGCAATCCAGCTGAGGGCAATGGCTTTTTTTTCCTGTTACTGGCGCATGAGGTCATAAGTTGTTTCTGTAACTGAAGGTAAAAGCAGGAGGGATATCCCCTTTGCTCAAGCCCAGAACAAGGTTACCTCAACACTATCAATCAGTCTCACCCTTCATGTCAGTTTCCAGCTTGGTATCTCTGAACGCATCTCCTTTGGGATAACCGAAACCTCTGCCAAGCGTGGTCTAATTAAAAGCAGCCTGTGACCTCGTAGCTTATTTTGGTTTCCATGTCATGTGTGCAAGATGCTGTCTTTGTGAACGCCTTTGTAGTTTACAGGGCAGCTTTTAAGTCTAGAGTCTGGTTGGATGAGAATGGATCCTTAAAGCTTTAGTAAGACTAGAATAGCATTATGGCCTTTGCCTTCATTAAAATGACTCCTCAGAGTAATGAAGAGGAAAGCCACCCCCATCCCCCCCCCCCCCATTTTCCATATTTTTCCCATATTGTTCTATCCTAAAATGATGTTTCATGCTTACAAGAAGGATTTTTTATCTATGCAGATGCACTCCCCTTCTATAATAATTAGTAATTTCCAATTATAGCTATTCAAGTCATCTGGTGACTTGCCTTAATTACATATATTTTTTTCATATTGCAATATACAGAAAAATTAAATATTGCAATATTATTGTTTCCTAATATTGTGTAGGTTTTTACACAATATTAGGAAATATTGTGTAAAATATTTATATATTTATTTACCTAATATTACAATATTTACCTAATATTGTAACAGATTATCCGATAATGCTTTAATATCAGCAGTGATTATGTGATTAACATGGATAGTCATGTGATGGCTCAAATCAATTAAATATTTTTCTCCCACACTCTCCTCCAGCAAACATCATTCTTCCAGCTTCTCCTTGCAGGCTGGCCTGTAAGTATTATTACAGCACATGTTTGTGTGATTTATGTTTCTGAACATGGAATATCCCTGACACCGTTCTGCTTCCTGTGAGCTTGTAGAGAGCGCAAGGTCTACCTGGTCCTGAAGGAGAGATGGGAAAACCTGGACGGCAGGTGAGGCAGCTCTTGTCTGTGTGTACCAGCTGCTTTAATTAGACTTTGATGAGGCTTATTAGTGACACCTGTGTTATGTAGCTCAGTACTTCCAGATCTCAGATGACAACACCTGGGGTGCTTCTCATTTCTTATTTGTGCTTCCTCGTTTCCTTTCCTTGCTTCCTTTCCTTGCGTCTCAGCTCCACCCCCTGTAGGACGCGAGGGGAGGAAGCGAGGAAAGGAAAGGAGGTCAGAGGAATCGAATAAAAGCTTTTTTATATACATTGGAGTACTTGATGACTCGAGCGTCACTCCACAGTGTCATCAGCAGCGCTAAAAGGATCTGCCCTTATGTTGTTAAAGTTTGGTTATTTAATAAATTAATAATAAATAATAATAAAGATAGGCTATACTGTTGAAATATCAGAGATGTGTGGTTTATATAAACTGCAAAGGTAAAGTATAAATTAAAATGATTGTGACCGATGTGAAGGGGGAGGAGAATTGACACGTGCGTCACGTTTAGTCAACATAACAGTTCCGCGTAGGATGCACCTGTGTATCCTCGCTTATGACTCCTCAGGAAGCCTCCTATCTCCTCGATCCTCGACTCCTCACGGTGCAATTAGAGAATTGAGATGTCCTTCAAGATGGCTGAGCTCGATCGGTTTCCGGGTCATAGGAGGGAGGACGGAGGAGCGAGGAGACGAGGAGGGATATTGAGAAGCACCCCAGCTCTGCTAAATCATGTGCTCTCTCCCTCTCTCTCTCTCTCTCTCTCTCTACTAGGGGCCACCTGGGGAGCCAGGTGAACGAGGCCGCCCAGGACGTATGGGAGACATGGTAATATTCAATAGTGCAATCATTCTCATTTTGAGTGGTCACTACTAAAGCAAGCATAATTTTATCAGTGGTGCTTGTTATGGCAAGCATCCCTACTGATATCTTAAAACTATTAACCTACAGTACTAATTGTCAGTTGTCTACCATTTGTGCACTAATGCCCTGTTTACACGAGAACGCTCGCGGGTGAAAACGTAAAAATATTTTATCGCATGTGCCTTTCGTTTACACGGCGACGGCGTTTTTGGGGCTTAAAAACGCAAAAAAGTGAAACCAACCTCAGAGTGGAAATCTTTAAAACGCTCCACCGCTGCGTTCCCGTGTAAACGGTAAAAACGCAAAGGTCTGCTTGACAGTGAAGGTTGTACCTTCACTGTGTAGCCTCAAATGTTTTTTTTTTTCATCGTCGTTTCCTAATCCGCTCCCTCAAACATTTCCTGATTGACATTCAATAATATTTATCCTATAGCACGTCTCCTAATTCGACTTTGGCTGAGTCGGTCAATGTCTTGACCCCCTATGAAAACTATCACTTGGGAAATAAGATCTCTAGTACTCCACTAACTTGCTGCACAGCAATACCTAAACAGACTCCAGGCAATGCCTTCGAATAGGCTTTAATCATCGCCGGAGGATCTCAGACCAATTTCAGAGAGAATCCCACCAGCAAAAAGAATACAACAGTTTTTATAGAATAGCATGGCAAAGGAGACATTCATTACATCATTTTTCTCCAATATGATTGGTTCTTCATATTCATAATTCAGCAAAGCCTTCTGTTACTAGGTAGAAGCAAACTCTGTTTTCATGATTTACTTCACTTTTGTTACTCAAAGTCATGAGTTTATACTGTATATTAAAGTCTAGTTTATTTTCCCTTTTTGTTACAGTATATTCGGAGATGATTCACTAAGACACACTGACTGAGTGACTTTGACTGAAGTGTTTGGAAATGTTTAGTTTTCAAAAGCATATAATTGTTA
This sequence comes from Pimephales promelas, assembly GCF_016745375.1. The sequence continues at coordinate 3,136,537 of NW_024121322.1, forward strand.
ATCCTGCGAGGAAAATACATTTTAGTTACGATTAATTAAAATCACATGTGCTGTATTTTTATATGGACTAATATTTACTTTTTGTCAGAGCAAGACATCATGTCACCTCAAATTAGTGGCAATTAATTAGCTGCCTTTTTATTGAACTGTGTGGGATTTATTACATACACTACCCCACCCAATCATTGCAGAGATTTAACCACAGATGTAAACAAAGGCCTTTGTATCTGCATTCCCCATTGTGGTTTGGGACTGACATATCTCTTCCCAAAGCCCATGCATGAATCACTGCTAAACTGAGCTTCTGTTAGCATTTAATGATGTAGAGTGCACTGCTATTGGAAGGAGTAGATAGATAGATAGATAGATAGATAGATAGATAGATAGATAGATAGATAGATAGATAGATAGATAGATAGATAGATAGATAGATAGATAGATAGATAGATAGATAGATAGATAGATAGATAGATAGATAGATAGATAGATAGATAGATAGATAGATAGAAAACGTATGCTAACTGTATATGGCCAGCAGGAAGTCAAATATTGTAGCCTACCTGCTTATCCACTCCACATAGCATCAGACAACAGACAAGAGCAGCGAGATGCGTATAATCCTGTTAGCAATCTGTTAGGCTGTAATGTAGTATAGTAATAAGTGTACGATAGTATGCATGCAAATTAACTGTAAGAAACAAGTAGACGCAGTACAACAGTAACCATTCATCCTCCATATACAGTATTCACCGCGCCACCTACTGGCGAACGTGTGAGCACATTTATGTTAAGATTACACGATTGACATTTGTGCATCCAATCGCACAACAACTATCTGGCATGTGGTTTACACCTCAAAACACCAACTTTTTTGTTTATTAAAACTGGTGATGTCCTGGCAAGATCCTTGATTAGTTTACTGGGTTTTGTTGCTAGAGAACGACGTTCTTGCCCACCAGCCAGTACATGTGACGTCACGTGCAAAGAATGAGTATAGCCACAGTTACAGTATTAGTTCATGCTATTGTGATTCACATATACTTTTCCTTCTTTTATTATGATTTAATCTGTGCTATTCTGAAGGGTGACCGTGGACCAAAGGGTGTGGTTGGAAGAGCAGGAGTCCACGGAAAGGATGGGGAAAACGGACTGGACGGGCCTCAGGGGTCTCCAGGAATTCCAGGACCAAAGGTCAAGTAACCATGTTATATTTTACACCATACACAAATGACTCTTGTGATCCAGACTGCTTCATTTTGGCATAAATAAGCAATTTATTTTAGTATCCTGTCCTATAAGTGTTTTAATTTGTGTGATGTTTTCTGATTCCTGTTAACACAACAGTTTTAAAATTCAGTTTTAAATTCTAAAACACAGGGTCCTCTAGGCTATAAAGGTGAATCCGGCTCACCTGGAGAAAAAGGAGAGGAGGTGAGTCAAAATTCAAACTGGTCACTTACATGTTGTAGGTTCAAATCCCTCGGTGAACCATCGTTTATACCTTTTTACACCCTTCATTAACACCCTTCATTTTTTTGCAGGGCATTATTGGACCTGAGGGTCTATGTGGAGATATGGGAAAACCCGGTGAGAAAGTAAGCCATCATTAAACAAGTAGTCAATATAATGTAAATTCAAGCACCCTATTTAATAAGGTGTATTGTTTGTATATATCACCATCTAGTGGTCAAGAAAAGAACTATTCAGCAGGCACTTCATTTATTATGTATTTTTATTATCTACAGTCGCATCATTCTGGGAACAGTTCTTGGTAATTTTAAGTGTTTATGAACATATTTAACTTGTGGTTCACATTTACAGGGCTCAAAAGGTGTACCTGGCTCTCCTGGTCCTGTTGGCCCTCCTGTAAGTCATCTAATTATGACTGCAGCATCATTCCTTGTAGCTATAAATCAACAGAATAATCAAGACTGATTCTTTAATTACATCTGGCTTTGTCATTTAAATGAACATAGTTATAACAACATTATTATTAACCTAATATTCCCTTATATTATCTTTCCTGATTGTATTTGAATTATTCTTCAGGGTCCACAAGGTATGAGAGGGATGGAGGGGCCTGAAGGGCATCCAGGGCCAGATGTAAGTGAAGACAAAATGACTATTATACACTAAATGCTCAACATTTATTTATAAAATGCACAAGTGTATATGTAATATAAGGTCCTAGTCTAGTTAATCTAGTTATTGTTATCTGTTAATGTTACTATTCACAGGGGGATGATGGGATGGATGGACCACCAGGTCTTCCAGGTGCACCTGTGAGTAATACAGAATATCACAAACTGACGGTGTGACTCATTGTGTGTTGACTAAACCACAATTAGCATTGACACTACATTATATGATTCCTGTTTCAAATAAATGCATTTCCTTTTCATTACACTGTATTTTATTTTACTTTTGTATGTATTGTTTGTCCATTTTCTTTCAATCTCAGTTTATTTAAATGTTTACAGGGAGTTCCTGGTTGGACAGGTGTGGTTGGTGCCCAGGGGCCTAATGGGTCGCGTGTAAGTGTTTAGGCTATTTCATACTGTTCCACTCAATTATGTCAATCTGTGACATACTAACAATTTCTGTTATATTTTCTAGGGGGAGTCTGGGCCTCCAGGACCTGTTGGTCTTACGGGTCCACGGGTATGCTATTTATTATTTGGGAGGGACAGTGTAATGTTGCTGATAAATGACCTCTACATAACAACATATATGTCATTTATTAGGGTCCCCAGGGATTAGAGGGACAGAACCAACCTCCTGGGCCCAGGGGTCCACAGGTGAATGTCTTATGTAATTGATTTGATTGATTGAATAAAGATATGGTAGTCTTGGAGGTTATTTTAGGTATCTGCATGCTAATATCCTTACTAAGTGACTAGCCTGTGACAGGTTCTGTTAAACAATATTTTATTTGAATGTGATCCATATTATTGCATTCATATGTTTCTTCACTAGGGGCTGTCAGGCCGGGATGGTTTTCCTGGTCCTAAAGGAGAGCCTGTAAGCACTTTTTTTCTCACAGAGTGAAATGGCTTTTTTTTTAAATTTTCAATCTTCCTAACTCCGTAATCATCGTAAACGGCTTCATGCTGTTAAACGTTCTACCTAGATATGTAATTCCTTCAGAAATCATTCTAATATGCTGATTTGGTGCTCAAGAACCATTTCCTATTATTATCAATGTGAATATGGACCTATGATGAATAGAAAGTTAAAATAACAGCATTTATTAAAAAATATATATATATATATATATATAGTAACATTATAAATGTATTCACTGTAACCTTTGTTCAATTTAATGTGTCCTTGCTGAATAAATGTATTAATTTATTTAAAAAACGAATGTTTTAACTTTAGTATACCTTCTTATAACTGTTCATTTACAGGGACCTGCAGGGCCAATGGGCCTCAGAGGGGAGCCAGGATTTGAAGGAATAATGGTAAAAACCACTCATCCTATATACGAAAATACACAGATTAAACATATATATGCATATAAAATATATCCCAATGTATTTTTCTGTAATTGTCATTCAAATGTAACCAAGGTAATGTCCTGTTTCTTACATGCACTAGTTAATCTTTCTTGTGTTTTCTTCATTTAAGGGTGTACTAGGAACACAAGGTCCAAAGGGTTTTACTGGTAACAAAGTAAGCTCATGCCATGTCTATTTTAACCTGTCTCTATTATGAGTTTTTATTTTGGCTCTAATAGCTTTACTGTCTTTAAGGGTAACAGAGGACCTGATGGGGACCAGGGAGACTTTGGACCTAAAGGAAACAAAGTAAACTTTAAATATGAATTGAAGTATACAGTATATACAGTCTATAGTACACTGCACATTGTTTTAGGTTGTTACCCTCATGATAACAGATGTCACTTGTTAAAAATTGTATTTTCCTCCCAGGGTGCTAGAGGAGCCCCAGGGGTTTCGGGCATTCAAGGTGAGCAGGGAGCAATGGGCTTTCCTGGTTTCCCAGGCATCAGAGGTCTGCCAGGACCACTGGGTATTCAGGTATAAGTTACATTATGATTACTTCACTTGTATCACATTTGCGGTTAGTCTTATTAGTCATAACACAATTTCCTCTAACACATAGGGAGAGGATGGAGAGGCTGGTTTGCATGGCAAAGTGGGCAAGGAGGGGTCAAAGGTCAGAGTTGCTCTGTACTATAGGCATTAGGATTTAATGTACAGTAATATTCTTCATTGCTAATGTAAAATGTCCGTTTTACTGAAGGGGAGCAGAGGTCCTGAAGGCCTGCCGGGAAAGCCTGGTCCAAGAGGCCTAAAGGTAATACACTTTATGGTATATTATTATATACACTGCCATGTAAGATTGAGGTCAGTAAGATTTTTTAAAAATAACTTAATTCTATTTTTTCTAAGGATCATGTGACTCTGAAGACTGAAGTAATTATGCTGAAAATGCAGCTGTATTATAGTCATGTTATATAATGTTACTAAATTATCTTTTAAAAGAATGTTCGTTTAATTTTAAATAAAATTAAAATAGAAAACAGTTCTTTAAAATTTTAATAATTTTTAACTGTATTTTTTGTAAAACAAATTTTCTAAAATATTTGAATGGTAGTGTATTATGGTCATAAGCTTTAAAGTATTACAAATAGAAAAAAGCTGTTTAATATTGCATTTAATGATGTATCAATACATTTTCAGGGACGAACAGGGCAGAGGGGTCACAATGGCATGCCTGGACTTCCTGTAAGTGTCCATATACAAAAGCTGAGAGTAATGGAAATCCTTAACTCCCCATTATCAATCTTCTGTGTAGAATGTTGATGATGTCAGTGTTGATGGCGTTTATTGCAGGGTTTACCTGGCCCACCTGGACCTGTTGGAGCTGAAGGAAAGCCTGGTACACAGGTTCCCATTCTATATTCTAATACCATGATAACTGTAAAAAACATATTGTTGATGCATTTGTACTTCAGTTAAATATATAAAATCAAGAAGGCTGCATTATATTATGAAAACATATTTTTCTAGTCTAATGTTGCTGTTTGAGCATAGTAAAGATCTGCAAGGTTAGAAAGCTCAAAGTCCACCCCAAAGGGAGATATTTTGATATTTGACAGAATCCCCTTTTCAAGAAACACAACAATGGCTCGATGAATATTAAAACCCAAATGTGTATCTGTGCGCTGCACATTTTATGGAGAAGAGCTTGTTTACTGTAGCTTTTGTAAGACTGCCCATGGCTCCTTACGAAAAATGAACCATGGTTTAGAGATCGATCTTAGTTTTCTGACAAATAGCACGATTAAATGGTGGATAACATCTGTAGTGAACTTCTTCTTCTAAAGTGTAGGAACACAGAAGCGAAGACCAGGAGACTCGGTAGTATCTTTAAGCAGGATTCTTTATTGTTGTTGCATTGCAGTAGTCTGCTTCCTTCAAAAACCGTTACATATACATATACCGTTACATACTGTAGAGGTGTAGACACTCTCTAACAAAGTATAGGATTCAGCTTGTTAGCGGAAATTCCCCAGCCCTGATCTCATCAGCATAACAGTGTCATGTATAGATGGTAATCCAAACAGCCTGGTTGTATCACCCATACCTTCACATTTATACTCAAATGATAAATTCAGTCTACTAGACCTTCTCAGTTTATATACTATTGTAGTGGAACCTAATTTAAACATTTAAGTAAAAATTTGTAATCCTGCACATCATAAATATAATGTATAAGAAAATTACAAAAGCATACCACTCTGAAACATACAATCCATGCTTGCAAAGCCTGAGCATGAAATCCGTTCTGCATGATCCTGTCGTGAAAGGGATACTCCACTTTTTTTTTTTGGAAATAAGCTCATTTTACAACTCCTCCAGAGTTAAACGGTCGAGTTTTACTGTTTTCGAATGTATTCAGCTGATTTTCTGATTTTTAGAAGAATATCAGTAAACAGACAGTTTCTGGTCTCATTGATTTCCATAGTATATTTTTTTCCTACTATGGAAGTCAATGAGACCAGAAACTGTCTGGTTACTGATATTCTTCTAAATATCAGAAAATCGGCTGAATGGATTCGAAAATGGTAAAACCCTACTGTTTAACTCTGGGGGAGTGGTAAAATGAGCCTATTTCCGAAAAAAGTGGAGTATCCCTTTAACATTGTCAGGGTCTGAATTAGGCTCGGATTGGTTTTAAGTTTACGGCATCATTAATATTTAGACTACAGAAGAATTCGCAGTTTGCACAGAATTCGCTGAGGACATTTCACGAACATGTGCTAAGCTGTGCCAATCATGACACACTAGGCCATCTAACCAATCACAGCACATTTCCTATTTCGGAAAGAGGGTACAAGAATTTAGTAAAGAATGGAGTATTATATTAAATACAGATACATTTGTCTATTGTTACAGTTACTATAAATAGCTCAATACATGTCCTAGTAAACAGGTACTTCAACAGAGACTGTAAAAAGTTCAAATTCATTCTCATTGTTCTTTCTTGTGCTCCAGGGACTTCAAGGCCTTGTGGGTAATGCAGGAATTAAAGGACCAACGGTGGGTTCAGAACTCTTTATGTAATATCCCACCTACAAATGGTTTTAAAGTCTATATTGGCATTTATAAAGTCATTTAATGTAGCTTTAGCTACTTGGCAGAAACTGTTTATTTAGTTATCACTGCTAAGCTTTCATATTGAGCACCTCTAACAGACTCTATTTACCATTAATGAGCCGTTTTTGGCAGTGAATGGAGCTCTATAATGCAGATTGTTGTCATGAATCCAGCAGACTGAGCTCCCAGTGCAGATCAAATAAAAAAGTGATGATCACATTTTATAGAGGATGGGCTATGCCTTTTATGAATCATAAAGAGGTTATTCAAACAAAGACGGCCTTCCCAGGAATTTAGTGGGCACCAGTGTTATGTGCAGCTTGTCAAAGTTTAATTTGCACCCTACCAGCTATAAATGAGTCCAGTAAAATAGCGGAAACACTGGTAACACACATGAACACACAGGCTTTTAAGTTCTTGATTGGTTTCTCAAACCTCAGGGATTGCAAGGTATTCCTGGAGAACCTGGTCAGGATGGACCCCCAGGATCTATGGTGAGTTTTCTTCTCTATTCTCTGTCAGTTCCACACACGTGTTTAAATCACTTCAGAGTTTACTAGTCTGCTGTGCCTGAAGCTGAATAGTTTATTTGTAAGCACAAGAATGATGACAAAATGTCAGCATTGTAAATTCCCCTGCTTGCAAGACAGACACCCTCCTGACCCCTATTTGAATTGCCAACTTTATTTCCTACAGTGTGTTTAGAAAACTGAATCCATATTACATATTATTTTTCATAGTATTGCATTTTTTACGCTGTGTATTCAGATTACATTTTCTATATTTCTTGGCACGTCTGCCTTTCAATATATAAAAAAGTTGAGGTGGTAGTCTTGAAGTTATATGTGTGTTCTGTTTTTTATATACATAATGCATACGATTACACTTACACATATTCTACTGGAGCACATGCAAAATCAAATAGAGATCAAAGCGTATTTGGATCTTTTAATCAGCCATTGTTTGTGTAATTTGTCTGACAGACTTCAGTTAATCGGCTCAGACAACAGTTTCACAGGATTCAACTCTTGGTTCAGCATATTAGAAGGATTTCTGATGGATCATGTGATACTGAAGACTGAAGTTATGGCTGGAAGTTACTTTGTCTTCACAGGAATAAATTACAGTTTAAAATATAAATATTTATAGTTAAATAAATGCAGCCTTGGTGAGCATAAGAAACCCACTTCTCCCCAGATTCAAATACAAATAGTTTTGCCTTTCCAACACAAATGGATATTAATGCAAAAATTGTATTATCATTCAGTTGCATGCTGGTGATTAATTTGACCTATTCATCGAGTTTGTTATGAACAGAGAGAAGGTTGAGAAACATAATTAGATTAATTGACCTTAGTCACCTTACAGTAGATGCTAACAAGATGAATTTAACAGATGAAAACGAGGCTGTAAGGGATGGACATACCGCCTTAACAATGGTGCACACTGTATAAAGGTCTTAGATCACGCCTTTTTTATGTTGTTAAACAACAGTACAAAACATCGAATGCACTGTATTACTATATATTCCTCACAACCTCATTTTGATTCCTGTCAAAAATTGAATATGCCGTGACCCTGACTAAGGTCTATGAGATCACTTGGGCAACTTAATACAAAAGTAAAAATTCTGCATTGTGATCTGTTTGTGTATTGTTAAATCTGAACTGATTATGTGTTTCAATGACAGGGTCTGCCTGGACGAGAGGGATCTATGGGCAGTCCAGGACCACCAGGAGAGAGGGTATGTTGCTAATTATTTCTTTGCTCTTATGTAACTCGTATAACCAAGCTGCTGATTTTTCATGATGTTTTGGTATTTATTTTTCTCAGGGTTTCTCTGGAAAGACAGGAGTGGAGGGACCGCAGGGCCCTGTAGGCATGTATGTAAGTGACCCCTCTACAGGGCTTTATAGAGGGAAAAAGGAGCAGGATTAGGAGTATTGTACTTGAGGTTAATGTTTTGACATAACTCTGTCATATTCTTTTAAGGGTTTTCCAGGAAACATGGGTATGAGAGGAAGACCAGGCCACGCTGGAGACAGAGTAAAGACAAATTGCACTTTAACCATCCTGCATTAACCATAATGCCATTATATTATGCTGTTGTATTTTACAGTTATAATGTCAAAGCATACCCACAGATAAAGGCTCTGTTCTTATCATAGTGAACCTGCCTCATAGTCTGCATAATACGCTGACCTATAAGGCAAATTCCTAACCTAAATGGATTAGGTTTAAATTATCAGTTATTTTATTAGGCTCAATTATAGTTATTAGGCTCAATTATCAGTTTTGATAATTATAATTATCAGAGATTTGACTTTGAACAAAGTTTGCATGTTGCTAAGCTAACATGATACACATATAAGAGAAAAGGACTGCACAGTACACACAGATATTGGGTGGATTTTTATTTAGGTAGGTCAGTAAGTTGTTTTAATTAAATTAAATTAATTAAAAAAAACAATACTTCTATTTAACACGGACACATTAAAGGTGTGGTTCACCCAAAAATATAAATTTTGTCATCATTTACTCATGTTGTTCCAAAGATGAATGGTTTCTTTCTTCTGTTGAACTCAAACTATATACTATATTTTAAAAGAATTTTGGAAACCAGACAGTTGATGTAGCCTTTGACTTTTTTTTTGAGTAAGTGATGACAAATGTTCATTTTTTTTCACTTTAAATTGATCAAAAGTGACAGTGAAGACATAATGTTTCAAAAGATTTTTATTTAAAATAATTGCTGTTCTAATCTTTCTCTTCATCATATAATCCTGAAAAAAGACAACAATATTAAGCTGCACAACTGTTTTAATAGTAAGAAATGTTTCTTGAACACGACATAAGCGTATTAGAATGGAATGATTTATGAATGATCATGTGACCCTAAAGACTGGAGTAGCACTACTGTGCTACTGAGTAGTGGCTGCTGAAAATTCAGCCTAAATTGTAATATTATCACAATATTACGTTTTTTACTGTATTTTTCGATAAAATAAATGCGGCCCTGGTGAGCATAAGAGACTTCTTTCCAAAACGTTTAAAAAAAAAAAAATCTTACTGACCACAAACATTTGAAAGGCCGCATATTTAAAGTCAATATTTTGTCAGTACTGAAACTGAATATATCTATTTTCAAATATTTTGTTAAGTAGTGTTTCATAATACCTTAAATTGTTATATATTTTATTGATCAACATATCACTTTCTGAGTTTGTCACTATGCTTTCTGGGATTTTCCCATCCATTATAAGCTTGGAATAACCTTCCTATTATGATGATGACTCAAAATTTAGACTGCTCACTTGGGTTTAAAGCAAAGCCTGACTGTTTTTAGTCTTTTTAATTGTAACTTTAGCTAAAAAAAATACATTTGTTTTGCCATAGGGAGAGACAGGTCTAAGAGGGTCTCCTGGACCACATGGAAAGCCTGGACCACCAGTAAGTGTCTGATGGATCTAGTACTTTAAGCTAAATCGAGCAAATCATTTTTATTTTCTACTTCAGTTGCTGTACCTTAATTTCTTTTATTTTATGGACAAACCTATTTCAGTTTCCACTGCTGTAACACTGCCATTTGCATGTTGTGGTTGTGGTGACTAATACTGTTAACCTTTATGTGTTTTTTAGGGTCCCCCTGGTCCAGTAGGAGAAAAAGGCCTGCCAGGACCCCAGGTATATACCACTTCTCGAAGAAAATAAAAAAAATTCTGACCAAACTCGTTCGGTGAAGTTTGATTTCTCATAAAGCAGTGCTGAAATATAAAAGGTTTCATTTATTTCCTTTGAAAAATAAATGGGTTACCTCTCTGCAGGGCCGTCAGGGAGATCCCGGGCATCAGGGAACAGATGGGCCATGTGTGAGCGCACAATCAGCTCTTTCATTTATATTATATCTCAGTTTGGCTGTTAATTTTCAAACACTGATTATGATTGATTGTCTATATAGGGTCCGCCAGGACTTCAGGGTGTCAGTGGGGTCATTGGAAAATCAGGACCCAGTGGAAGTAAAGGGCTCTCAGGAGAACCTGGGCCAAACGGGCCCCAGGGTATTCCAGTAAGTTAAAAATCCTCCCTACCATACATGATGATGTATTTTAAAAGCTTTGCTAAATGAAAGATGTTGATTGACATCAAATTAAAAATTGTTTCCTTTCTTTCTTTAGGGTTTACAGGGGGGAAATGGAGTGCCAGGTGTAGATGGGATGAAAGGAGAAAAGGTGATTTAAGTGATTTAGAAGATTTAGAATATCTCAGATTGTGTTTCCTTTTCGAAATCACTAAAAGTTGCTATAAATGCACAGGGAATGATGGGCCCTCCTGGTGACAACGGGCCTCTCGGACTGGAAGGGCCACAGGTTAGATTGGCACTGCAAAATTGTTTGATCTTTATGTTCAGTACCGAATAGCAAACTAAAACATTAAGCCATGTGATGTTTTAATGAACCAGAGTAAAATCACAATGACACAGTCTCAAATGGTTAGAGATTTAATAAATTGTTGGCAACTGAGATATGGTGAAAGCTTTCCTTTGACATCTGTAGGGTCCAACTGGTCCAACGGGTTTGGAGGGGCCTCCTGGAAGGAAAGGTGATAAGGTCAGTTGACAATTGAAATGAAATTTACTATCATAAAATTATAGACAAAAATAACATTAATGTAGGTTTTTTTTTTCTTGTATTTTTTAACATTTGTTTTCTACTGGCAGGGGGACAGAGGTCCCTTCGGAAAGCTCGGTCTTCAAGGACCAAAAGGAAACATTGGCCCTCCAGGTGCTAAAGGTCCAATGGGTCCACCAGGCCCAGCAGGCAATGAGGTGTGGAGAATAATTTCTTAATGTCGGCACAACTTTGCAATTTACCCCTAAAGGTCTCAAATACGATCAGTCTCACTGTCTTTTAAAAGAGTAATATTGGTGTTTTTCTCCTTATAAAGGGTGATGCTGGTCCAGTTGGTGTTGCTGGAGACCCCGGCCCTAAAGGAGAAAAGGTCATTCATTTTTATATGAATAAATATACTATAATATACCACTATAGTGTCATTTAGGGAAAATGCTGTTGTACTATATTTCTTTTTTTCCCCTCAGGGTGATATTGGGCCACGAGGATTTACTGGTATAGATGGGCCGTGGGGAGACATAGGGGAGCAGGGAGAGAAGGGACTCAAGGGAGCCAAGGGTCAAATTGGACTACTGGTGAGTGCAAATTAGCATTTTATATTATGCATTTGTTCGCATAACATTTTATTTACCCTGACATGTTTTTTATTAAGTATCTTCTCTATTTATATTATCATTTGATCTACGCTACTATTGGAAAGAAATCAGTATTTTTTATTCAGCAAGGATTCATTAATTTAAAAAGTAAATACGTTTATAATATTACAAAAAAAAAATATTTATTTCAAGTAAGTGCAAAAATATTAATCAGAACAAACTGTTTTCAACGTTAATAATAAATTAAATGTTTCTTAAAGCACCAAATCTGTATATTTTAATACTTTTTTAAGGATCATGTGAAACTGGAGTAATGACTGCTCAAAATTCTGCCTGCCCATCACAGAAAGAAATTACATTTTAAAATAGACGTAATTAGTAAAAGTAGATGAGTTATTTTAAAACGTAATAATATTTCACAATATTAGTTTTGTATGTTACTGTACATTTGATCAAATAAATGTCTTGGTGAGCAAGAGACATCTTTCAGAAGCTTTAAAAAATCTTACTGACTTCAAGCTTTTGAATGGAGATGCAGGTATTTTTCCTAAATGGAAAACACTAAAATATGTCTCATGTTCTTTTACCATGTAAAAATGCATGGTATCTTGACTTTTTTTGTCCAATTTTATTGCATTTGTGTTTATCGTTTGCTGTTTTTATGTCAGGGAGAGTCAGGCCTCATGGGCGGGAATGGACCTGCTGGTCTGAAAGGTGTAGAGGTGTGTAGTATCCTTATTTTACTAGAGTTCATCATACTCTATGATCTGTTTCACCTGATAATGGTTAACTGATATTCCTGTTTGATATGGTTGTTATTGATAAACATTTCCTGTTTTCTTGTGTTTCAGGGTGGACCAGGCCATCCAGGGCTGGTGGGGCCAGATGGACCTCCAGGAAGCAAGGTACCACATTTGATTGTTCACTTAAAACATATTTAGATTATTAAATGTATTAGTATGGTCTAAATCTAAGTGTCTCTTTTAGGGAGAAGTTGGGCTGAGTGGTTTACTTGGTGAGCCAGGAGATGCTGGACCTGAGGTTATGATCCACTTGAAATGAAAATACATTACTATATTAATATATTCTGCAAAGCTCATAACATAGAACATCTTATTTGCATTACTTTGAATGTCAAAAAAATTGCTGTTTTATTTATGTTCTCGTTATTCATATCTTTGCTTTGTGCCTTAGGGAATTGCAGGTCCCAAAGGCGTACGAGGTGACTCAGGAAAAGCCGGCACACAGGCAAATTTTTCATGTTTATATTCATCATTAAGATGATAGCCTATTCTTTGACAATCTACAGTATTTGTTTTACTTCTAACTGATTCATGATCATACCTTGACCTACAGGGTGGTGTTGGATCATTTGGTCCCCAAGGTCATTTGGGCCCTAAAGGTCTCCCAGGGCCTGAAGGGGAGAAAGGAGACCCAGGAGATAAAGGAGAACAAGGGGTGAAGGTGAGCTTATGATGATCTCCACTAAATGGAAAATTAAATTGATCGTCAATAAATCTACTACATGTTCAAAACTAACTCATCTCCTCCCTTTAGGGACCAGACGGCCTTCAGGGCATACAAGGGCCTCCAGGACTGCTTGGTTTGGAGGTACGGACATTAAAATCAGTTGGTGCGACGTTATATGATGCTTGGCTGTATATAGAAATACAGTACATGTGTTTGATTAATCCAGTTATATCAATTCAAATCTACTACCTTAGGGTCCACAAGGTGAGGAAGGGGCAAGGGGCTCGCCAGGCCCACCAGGAACTCAGGTCAGTTCCCAGACAAAAGTGTACATTTACAGAAAAGAGACAACAAATAGATAGACCTTAATTTAATTATGCCTTTGTTTCAACTCTGCTTGCTTAATCATCAGGCCCTTGATAAGTTTTGGTTGTTGCAGGGCCGTTTGGGTAACCCAGGACCTCAAGGAAAAGAGGGCATGAAAGGAGTGAAGGTAAGGTCACAATGTTCTTTTCACTGTCTTAATCCCTGTCTGCTATCTAAAATAAAAGTTCTTTCTCTATACCTTTGTCCTTGCTGTCAAATATGAGAGCTGTGTTTAAGCATACAGATTTCCCAGGACTCTTATCTGCAAATTCATTTCAAATTTGAATTTGGTTATTGATGCATTTTTAGGGAGCTCAAGGCAAAGATGGAGCACCTGGAAAAATAGGTCACATTGGACGGAGGGTAAGATGTGATATGCCCTCAAAAGTGCCTTTTGTGCTTAGATTCTATTAAATGTTTCCAAATCTCTTAGTAAAAGACAACAAAGTTTAATGACATTAAATTGTTATGAATATACTTAGGTTATTTTAGACTCTGATGTAATTTATGTCATAATGCAAGACAAACATTTGTAAAATTGTGGTGATTAGGATTGAAAAACTGATTTTATTTTTTATTTTTTGGTGTTCGACGAAAAGGGTAAAAGAGGAAAGGCAGGGTTGAGAGGGACCAGAGGACCAAGAGGAGAAAAGGTCAGAGTTCAGAGATTTTATCAACTTGGCATTTAAACACATGACAAGCTTGATTTTTGAAACCCATGGCTTCAATTGGACAAGTTAGTACAAGGTATTTCCTTCTTGCCTCCTCCTTGTCCAATAGGGAGAGATTGGAGATGAAGGAGAGAAAGGACTTCCTGGATGGGGTGGAAGTATGGTAAGATTAATACTCCTGGTCAGAACAGTCCATTTTAAAATTGGCACATCTTTTGGATTAAATAATATTGTGGGAATGAATTAAATAGGATAATATTAACATGCTTGATGCTTGACAGGGAATCCAAGGGGTGAAAGGAGAGCCTGGCGAGCGAGGTGTCAAAGGAGCAGAGGTGCTTTTAAAAATGTACTCCAACATGATTATTTTTGTGCCATAAAAACACTTTCTTAATGTTAATTCCTTAACCTGTCCATAATAGGGTGAGAAAGGGGATCAGGGACCTCTTGGTCCACCAGGGAGAGATGGCTTGAAGGTTTGGCATTTCACAAGCACATCCAATGCTTCTGCAGTACAACCTATTCAGTTCTCTTATAAGAGTATTTATTTATCCTCTTTAGGGGAGTTTGGGGCCTCTTGGTCCTCCAGGACCCCCAGGACCAAAGGGGGTTCAGGTAAAAGTCAAAACATCTTGAAAACACATATTCTTGTTTTTTCTTAGTTTTTAATATAATACATTTGAATAGATATCTCAATTCTTTCTCCTTCATTTTTAAGTTGCTTTGGTTAAAAGCATCTGCTACATAACTAATTATGGAATGCATATACTTTTTCCTAAAGGGCAATATTGGTCCAGCTGGGCCTAGAGGGACACCTGGAATACCTGGACTACCAGTAAATATGTCTTTTTTTTATGTTTCAGCGTTAAAAATAATAGTGAACTGTGCCTTTTAAACCGTAGCCTAATTTGCATTAACACATTTGCTGCAGATACATTTACATGTGCTCTGTCCTTTCAAAATATGAAAGCATGGTTAATTAATTTTTAATGGCATAAGCAAGGACAAGTGAAGTGCTTTATCGCAGCCACAGATTTTTTATTTTATTTTTTTATTTTTTCCCAGAAGATCATTTATAATTTATTTCTCTTTTATCTCCTCCAACCTGCAGGGCTTGTTTGGAGACAAGGTATGAAATTTAATTTTCAAAGCTTTCTTTAGTCAGTATCTATCAAGTTAAAAGACAATGCTCCAGATTAAAAAACTTGAAAAAACATAAATAAATGATGTTGAATTATTTTTATTTTTATAGTTATATAAATTATTTATTTATTTATTTATTTACAGTATATGTTAATTTGACCATGTTAAGTTTTGTACATCAGTTATATATCTCTAATTTTAGGGACTCAAGGGATTTCAGGGGCCTCCTGGCCCCATTGGAAGACGGGGCATTCCAGTAAGTTGTCAGACACACTTTACAGTGCTTTTAACAATACGAAAAAAATTAATATTTCTGTTTGTTTGATTATTTTAGGGGCCACCGGGGCCACCAGGACCTGCTGGTAATACTGTGAACCTGACCATGACTCAGATCAAGGCAAGTTATTTAAAAACGTAATGGCTCTTTTCTCTTAAATACATTGCTGATAATTTCATGTTGTTAATGCCTTGTTCACACGGCACTAGCAAATGCCACACAGTTCACTGTATGCACTAAGATGAGCATATTTTGCATGATGTTACATACATCCTAAACAACAGAAGAAGTACTTAATTTAGACTATTCAGACTGAGATGCATTTCCACTCAAGATATTTCAAGCCACCTAGAAATTTGGATTTGTGTAAACCTGATTTAAAAGTTTTTGGGATTTTCTGTGTACATTTAAAATTAGGTTTTTTTGTAAGAACAGGCCCCATATTTTCTCGATTCAGACATTTATCGAAGTAAAGAATGTTTTTATTTTAAATTTGAATGAAAGTAATATGCATAGTAAATCTCTTTGTGTTACTTTTTCATGTCCAATAGGACCTGATGTACATTTCAGACAAGCCCAATTACCCTCTGATTCAGACACTGCTGGACTCTCTGTACCATGACCTCCGGCTTCTGGTGGACCCTCCAGACGGCAGCAAGCAGCACCCAGCCTCTACCTGTCTGGAGCTGTGGCTGTGCCATCCCAACTACACCAGTGGTCAGAGCCCACCTCTATCTTTCATCTTTCAAACATGTATCTGTTTGTTCATGTTCTCTTTTGTGCTGTCTTTTAAAAAATCTCTGCATTACAATTATATTTTTTGGTTGTGGTTGGGTTTTTGGAGTTTTAAAAACTTTGGAAAAGCATACTCTTAGTACTATCTCAGGTGATACAACAAGTGGACAGTGTCGTGGAGAAAAGTCTTCTCAATCTTGCAAATTAATGCTCAAGACGCAGAGGTTCAGAAGTCATAATTAGACTTAGCAACATAGCCGAGATTCCTGCAGAACATCTGACCATCTCACTCGCAACACTTTTATAGTTTTAACTTATGATCTCAATTGCAGGTGCTCTCCTCCCTTTTCTCTTCCTGGAATCTCCACAAAACTCACAGTTACTTCATTAATTGGCTAGCCTGTTGTCTTTGTAAGGGTGGCCGACTGCCAACTAGTCAAACATATTTTGATTGTCCCACAGAGTGATTATTCAGTGTTTTTGCCTCATTATTTTTTATCAACAGAACTTGTTGAAGGTCATGTGAACCAAAAGAGAAACTTAGTGTCAGTGCAGATGCCAACCACAAGCTTCTTCAGCTAAAACCTCATTCTTTCCCGTGTGACTTATCTCAAAGTCATGTAGTAGGCCATGAAGCCTTGAAAACACATTTTGTTTTATTGAAACTACTTCTACAATTGTTTTCTATAGGATAAATAAAATATTTCATGTAGAGCACTGAAAAGAGTTCTAAATAAGGTGCTATTTTTGCACATCCAATGTTCTTTTAATTCAGCTGTCTTACTAAAGAAAGAAGTGTCTGTGTTCTATGAAGCATACTGTCAGTGGTTTTGGATTGAGCAGTCTGTTAAATAACTACTTTTATAACTGTTTCAGGTTTCTACTACATTGACCCAAACCAAGGCAGTCCTTTAGATGCTTTTTTGGCCTACTGTAACTTCTCAAATTCAGGAGCAGAGACCTGCCTTTACCCCAGAGATGCACATGTAATGTTCTACCTAACACCTCACTACTGTGTCTCTTTGTCAAAAAAACATCAACATCTTATTATTGCTCTTTCAATTTCCACAGCTGCCCATAAGGACTTGGCTGAATGACTTAGGGAATAACAGCAAGTTTTACTGGTTAGGTTCACTGGAGGGAGGTTTTAAAGTAAGTAGTCCTATTGGTCTGTGTATTCCTATTGGTCAAGTTTGGGTTATCCCCAAGAAGGGAGTCTGACTGCGAGAAAGTTCACCTAAAATGAAAATTCATAGAGCTTGTAGACTTATAGACTCTTGATTGGTTACTTTTGGACCAGTTACCTTCCCTTTTTGTTGTAGACTAACAGACTCTTGACTTGTGTACTTAAGAAGTCAATAGTTTACTTTTATGGTACTTTTATGTGGTGTTTTTTTTTGGCCAGTTACCCTCCCTTTTTGTTGTATGGAAATTAAATTGAAATTAAATTTTAAATACCTCAAATGAACTATGTTTTGAGTGACATGATGCTGACAAAATGATGAACAGAGTTTTTTGTTTTTTTTATTGAGCTGTCCTTTTAGCGCTTCAATTTATTGTTCAGGTTAATAGCTTCTAATAATGTTCTTTTTATTACCCATAAAATTCTTTCTCTTTTTATGTTCAGTTTTAATCCCTGTTGTTGCATCCAGTAAACTGTATGTGTTCTCAATTTTATCATCAAATCCCATCTGTCCATCTTTGGTCAGCTTGAGTATCCAGCCCTCAGTGTGGTTCAGCTGCGGTTCCTGCGACTCCAGAGCAACAGAGCAGAGCAGAGAGTGACGTACTCCTGTTACCCTGGACACCAACTAGGCCAGACACAGCGACAGGTCCAGTTCCTCACAGACGCCGTGAAGCAGAGCTATTTAGGAGCATTACAGGATTGTGTGGTATGTGGTGTCCAATGGCACTAGTAATAAAAAAAATGTGTTTTTTTATTAAATCACTTTAACACAGGTGAATATTTTGTCCACGATTCATTCATTGCAGTAGTAAATCAATTTATTTTGTTATACTGTACACTAATATTCTGAAGTTTGGGGACTATATCATTTTTAAAAAAAAAATGATTTTGAAAGAAGTCACTTATCAAGTCAACAAGTTTGCATTTAGTTTATCAAAAATACAGTAAAAACAGTAATATTGTGAAATATTATTACAATTTAAAATAATACCTGTTTTCTATTTAAATATGTTTAAAACTGTAATTTATTCCTAAGATGATAAAGCTGCATGTTCAGCACTATTACTTCATCAGTCTAATTTGGTACTCAAGAACCATATCTTATTATTATCAAATATTTAGGGCTGGTTTTGATTTTATCCTTTGAGAATTGATTGGATTTGGAAAAGTAGGTGTAGAAAGCCTGACCTGAATGTAAGCTTGCTAAAATAAAGCAATTGGTTTACATTAGGTATTTTTTTGTCAGCTGAACCCCTTTGGCCTATAATATTTACTTGAAGTCCCCTGAGGTTTTAAGTTAATATTTAAATTATTTAATAATTTATTCGCATATGCACAACTCTCCCATGTCTGTTAATGTATACATGACATGCAGGTAAACAAATATTGTTTTTAATCTTTTTTTATATATAAAAAATTTATATTTTTTATTAATTGATTTAATTTTAAGTTTTAAGTCACATTTATTTATATAGCGCTTTTTACAATACAGATTGTTTCAAAGAAGCTTTACAGAGGTAACAGGAAAATAATGCAAAAAAGTCGTTTATTAGCTTTTAATTAGTTGTAATTATTAGCTTTTCATCAACTCAGATTCTGTCTTAATATCTAATAACAGCTAAGTGGAAACGTTGGGACTCTTTGTTTGAGTTTGTTTAGCGGAATTTCATTTAACCACCATTTTTAAACTTTTTATGTTGATATTTTGTGTACCAGTCTGCAGAGGAAGTGGATCCTGGACCACGTGAGTCTGTGTTTCAGTTTGAGGACATGGACCTGCTTCCTCTACATGACATAGGAATCTTTGGCAACAGCACTCACGAGTTTGGCTTCACCATTGGCCCTGTGTGCTTCAGCTAGAGACATACTGAATGATAACGGTACATTCTGTGTGTTTAAATACAAGCAACAAAGAGAAGAAAACAGAACACTCTGAAGAAGCATGTGGCATCTATGGCTTGTACTAAAGGAAATACTCTACAAAGTCCTTTAGACAGTGACTCCACACAAGGGTCCTATCTTTCCCGGTGCTGCCAGAAAAATGGACAATATCCTTTTTTTGTTTACAGGGACTTATGGCTTTTTAATTGATGTACTATTTTATAACTAATTTTATTTGATTTAGCAATGTTTTTTAATCACTAGCTGGTCTTGTAATAACGTTGTAGAAGACGCTTGGATCGCATCAAGTGTAATGACAGGGTTCTGACGTGACCACTATGTGGTTGCATGGTCCAAGTTTCAACTGTATACTACTTTAATCATGTGCATAATGTTAAGACTTTCCATTATAAGGCAATATAAGTGCATTCTTGGAGTTTATAAATGACACTTTTTCCCCCTCTCATCTTAAGTGTCAAACTTGAATTTCAGAACTGATAGAAACAAAGCGTCCCAGTGAGGACACAGCTAACCTTCCCATGAGATTTAAATATCAGGAAGTCTGTGTGACCTTTCTGGTTTCTCTGTTCATGTCATGGTTCAATTTCAGAAAGGGTCATATTGCCTAAATATTGTTCAAATATGTGGTTATGGGTGCTAAAATTTACGATACAGCAGTAATAGTTGTTTCCAAAAGAGAATAATTATACTAACTGCAGCAAATAGCCATGCAAGCAGTGATCTAATGTGCATTATGGGTACAAGAATGCGCATGCAAAAAGTCATAGTGGGAGTCTTCTTTAGTTCACATTTACTGTATGTAGGTCTCAGGGAGCACTTATGACATAAATGTAAGAAAATGCTCAAATTATATTGGATAATTTTGAGAATAATCAGACAAAGCCAAATTGAATCATTCAGCATTGCTTTAAAGCAGTTATCAATAATGACATTGTAAACCACATTCAATTTAGGCACAGGTGCTTTATTTTGTTCAATTAGCCTATATTTTGTAATGTATATTGTGTTTTCTATGTATTTTTGGTGTTATCAGAAATCACATGCTGGTCATCTGTTTTGAGTATCAGCTATAAAAAAAAATGCATTAATAATGTATCATTTAAATCGTGTCGAACTGTTTTGTATCCTTGTTTGAAACACGACCGTTTCTTAAAAATGTTATGTGAAGTTGTATTTTTCCCTATTCAAACCAAAAAGCTAATGAGCTGAACTGCAGCTGCCTAGTTATACCCCAGGAGGATCCATGAGCAGGTACAATTTGCTTTAGCACAAGGCGCCCTAGCTTTGTCGCCTTTGTCTATATTTATTTTCTGAATGTAGTCTGTAACGTCTGAAAATCTGTGTGGAATGGGACGAAGTGGGCAAACACTGCCATAAAAGTTTAAAAATGTTCATATCTGGAAAGGCATTGGAAAGTGTCGTAATTCTTGCTAAAACACACACACAAACCTTTGAATTTGCAGTGTATGAGGACATCATCCAGTAATATGTGAATATCATCATGAGTAAGGAGCGTTATCTGGCCCACAAAACAGGTCAGCAAAGTGCTCCTTTAGTTTCACTCCACCACCATCTCCCTTGTCTTAAATATAATAATTGAACTGACATAAGCACTTTAAAGAAGCATTCACAAGTATTTTGTTGACTAAGTATGTCTTCATTTATAATATTACTGCACTGTTCACTATATACTATTCAATATATTACTGCATTTCTATGATAATGAATGGAATAATTATTCACCATTAGGATCATTCCAATTTCCAAATGTTGGCCTATTGTATTTATTCCCGTTAAAAAAAAATTACAATTTAATTTATCACGCAGCATTTTTCATTTTCAATCTTTTTTCACTTTAAAAAATCAGGTCACAAACCACGTTATCATCAATATAATTATGTTAACAGATAAATGATTTCTTCACTGTTGAAGTGAACCCTCCATGTGAAAAGAGAGATTGTTTGTTGTAAGGTCATGAACGTGTTAATAAAACAGGGCGGAGCCCGACCGAATGACGCGTGTGCACGAGGATCACGTGATACAATAGGAGCTGTCACATAAACATTGTACTGAACACAGCCTTCTGGTGATTAACAGCGATCATGCTTATTTTTTTTACAGATCGATACATTACGATTAGACTGTCTATCAGCATGCGTTTTGTGCGAGTAATGCGCGGGTTGTATGAGAGCAGCGTGATGGAGGAGAGATAGAGATCTGATAGCCACTCCTGGTGTCACCTACACACTGAGTTCACTTATGCTACACGCACAGTGGGATGGGATGCCTTGGCTGTGACCTCATCCTCTTCATGCATATATATCCTCTTTCTTACCGGGACCAGCAAGTCAAGAGAAAGGTAAAACAAGGATTCGTTTGGAGGCCAGTCCTTTACCTGAGGGTTAACAGGGTGAGCAGGGTTAAACGGTTGATAAAAAAATTAATGCATTTCTCTTTCATTTCAGTGTGCTTTAACAAACGCACACTGAAATGAAAGAGAAATGCATTAATTACTATCTTGTGGCCACGAGTTACTATCTTGAGGCCACGAGTTACTATCTTGAGGCCACGAGTTACTATCTTGTGGCCACGAGTTAGTATCTTGAGGCCACGAGTTACTATCTTGTGGCCACGAGTTACTATCTTGAGGCCACGAGTTAGTATCTTGTGGCCACGAGTTAGTATCTTGAGGCCACGAGTTAGTATCTTGTGGCCACGAGTTACTATCTTGAGGCCACGAGTTACTATCTTGTGGCCACGAGTTAGTATCTTGAGGCCACGAGTTACTATCTTGTGGCCACGAGTTACTATCTTGAGGCCACGAGTTAGTATCTTGTGGCCACGAGTTAGTATCTTGTGGCCACGAGTTACTATCTTGAGGCCAGGAGTTAGTATCTTGAGGCCACGAGTTAGTATCTTGAGGCCACGAGTTACTATCTTGAGGCCACGAGTTACTATCTTGAGGCCATGAGTTAGTATCTTGTGGCCACGAGTTAGTATCTTGTGGCCACGAGTTACTATCTTGAGGCCACGAGTTAGTATCTTGAGGCCACGAGTTACTATCTTGTGGCCACGAGTTACTATCTTGAGGCCACGAGTTAGTATCTTGTGGCCACGAGTTACTATCTTGAGGCCACGAGTTACTATCTTGAGGCCACGAGTTAGTATCTTGTGGCCACGAGTTAGTATCTTGAGGCCACGAGTTACTATCTTGAGGCCACAAGATAGTTATAATTAATTTTTTTTACCAAAGTGGGACTTGAGGGGCTCCGTATTAACGTGTGTGCAGTGGAAGATGCAATTTAAAATATATATAACAAGTACAGGGACCTAAAAACACATTTTTCAAGTGTTTTAATTTAACTGATGGTTTAAGAAAATTGATGTAAAGTCATTAAAGTAGAATTACTTGCAATACAAATCCTTAATAGTGGCGCTGGCACCAAAATATAAAGCTAACGTTATTCGATTTAAAAATCTGGTATGTATTACAGATGACCCAAACCTATCTCAAAACAGGCTGCCAATGTTATGACAAAATTACTTGGCTGGCCTAGGAACAAGTAGGCCTATTCAGAAGTTTAAAAATTAAAAACAATATCAAGGAAGGACATTGCAAAACTATGGTTGCAGCAAAAGCTACTTATTTTGAATAAATGACTTCACGACTGCAAAAAAAGTTCTAGTATGAATGTCTGTTACTAGTATGAGTGTAATCTGGACGTACTACGTCTTCGTTCGCCATGTTGCGCACACTCAACACATTCTCATCCCAAGGCGTCATATACAACGCTTTTGCCAAAGCGTAGACATCCAACGCACATGGCACCCTTTAGCGTCAATATAACATGCACAGAGTATGGGTAAGTTTATTTCTGGGGTAGACCAATACGAGACGCCTTCTGCCCCATATATATCTGCGTCTCATATTGACGCTAAAGGGTGCCATGTGCGTTGGGTGTACGCTTTGGCAGAGAATGGGCTGGCACACTTCAGTTATTGGCTGTATCTGAAATTGCATTCTATGGGAAAAACTGTAGGTGACATAAGAAGTATGTCCGAATTCACAGTACTCAAAGGAGTAGGCAAAAAGTAGCTGGGCGACCTACTACTTCCTGTGAGATTCAGTGTGCATATGACGGAACGTACATACTGCATCCGAAATCGCATACTATTTTGATTATGTACTTATTTTGAATAAGTAAGTAATACACAACCACTAAAAAAAATATGTTCTAATCTATCTGAACAAAGTATGTTCTTAAGTATGTTACATTCACCATGTTGTCATTATCCTCTTCCGTGGCCTTATGGGATAGTAAAGTGTCCATTGTATGCATTGTACACTTCAGAATCTCACCGGAAGATGTAGGTCATCCGGGTACTTTTAGTTGGGAAGTATGTGATGTAGTTGGGTGCAGGGGTGGATATTTAAAACAGTCATTTGACTCAACATGACCAAATGAATCAGGTTGTTTGTTGACCCAGATTGTGAATTTAGTCCTGGCCTATCTTGGAAATAAATGTGAATATTTAACATTAACATTAAAAAAAGACTTTCCTAGAAAAAAATGTTTTCTTGTGTAGTGTAAAAGCTGCTCAAAAACCGTAGTGATGTGTGATCTGTGAGCGAATCAGTTAATCAGTCGACCAGTTCACAAATCATTTTGAAAGATTCATCAGCAAATCAATTTGAATTTGCTATTTAAAAGGAACATTCATATCCCGTAGGCTAATCAAAAACATGAAGGGTAATGAAATGGTTGAAAAGTGTGGGAATGTTGTCCTCAAAACAAACCTGACCTTTCATTTTCACCTTCACACTTAAATGACAATCTCAAACAGATGATTTTACTTGTAATTTGCATTTAGGACACAGTCTGCATTCAACCTTCCCCTGTCCTGCAGCATATGTGTGTCATCTTAGCAGGCCAGTGTTTTAAATCTATCCTATCCAATGAACTGGGTTTGGTATGATAGAAACCAGATGGACTTAAGCTAATGTTCCTAATCCCCTCTTACATGGCTCGCATGGCCCTGGGACAGTGAGGTGAATAGCCCTGTCCCATGGTGTTGTTCTCAGATCAGATGTGCCACCCCTTGCCTCATTTCACTTCAGATTTAGTCTGGTATCAAGTAATCTTGTGACGAGATCTGTGTTTTACACCTCAATTCTCCTCAGGGAGCTGTGAAGATCAGCATGCCAGGAGCCACAGACCTTCATGTGCTCAGCTCATGTAACTAATAGTGATTTATGGGAAAATCACTTGATATCTGTGTCATTCTTGTCTTTTTTTCCCCTCTCTCGCCTATTTGATTTAGTGTGTTTGAGTGGTGGGCTGTGTTAGAGATGTACTCGCCACAGAGGAAGGACTTTGTCTCTCTGACGCTGGGAGACCAACACAACCGCAGCTACACCAACGGCAAGCACCGGAGGCAGTCCTGCTGGAGGGTTCGTGTTTGCCTGTTTTATTCTTAACATGCCATCTAAACCTTTGTTCTGCTGGACATAAATACTGAGCATTATATATTTTTCATTCATTAACTGTGATGTTCGACAGCTGACGGCTTCTGCGTCTTTATTTGTTTGTGTAAATGAGTGCAATTTTCCTGTCTGCGTGGCTTCTTGGCATCTATTTAATATTCTGAGAAGAAAATGCCATCACTGAAGTCGTTGTGTTCATTCCTAGCCAGACTGGCAATGTTAAAACCCTTGTTTTTTTCCACCTCACATTTAATCTACTAATTTGTAAATACTTAATTATCGCCTGAAAGCAGGCACACACTTCCTGCTAAGCCTAAAACACAATTTTGTGGCTTGAAAGAAACAAAACTTTTAATTTAAAAATGTAGCTTAAAGAAACAGTTCATCATTAAAAAAAAAAACAGTTCTGCTAGGATTTACTCATCGTAATATCTTTATAAACTAGTTATTTTTTTCCTTGGGAATCCAAATTGAAGCTCATGCAATACAATTTTAATGTGTAAAAAACAACATAAGAACACCAAAAAAAGCAAATCACTAAGTCACTCGGTTAGTGAATGAATTGTCCTCAACTATTTTTATTATTAATAAAAATTAATACTTTTATTCAGCAAAAAAAAAATAAAAAAATAAAATGTATCACAAATATTAAGTAGCAACACTTTTTTCAACATTGATAATAAAAATTACAATAATAAAAGCATCATGTGATGCTTAAGACTGGAGTAATGATGTTGAAAATTCAGCTTTATCATCACAGAAATAAATGACATTTTACAATACATAAAATAGAAAACCGTTACTATATTTTAAATCAAATAAATGCAGCTTAGAAGAGACTTCTTTCAAAAACATTAAAAAGTCTAAGTGACCCCAAACCTTTCAAAGGTAGTGTAGCTCATTTTTGTTTCACAGGAAAAGAACAATCATGCAGGTTTGAACAACATCATGTGGGTGAGGATTCGGAAATGTAGGATTCTTTGGGTGAACTATCCCTTTAATGCCTCCTGTAATCCGAAATGCACTATATTTGGCGGCCATTACAGTTGCTACGTCAATCCATCAAATATAAAATTGCTGCACTTTCCTCTGATTGTCCATGTATTGTTTGCGTTTGTTTTGGCAGAAATGGAAGCAGCTGTCTCGGCTTCAGCGCAGTTTGATTCTTTTCCTGCTGGCCTTCCTCTTCATCTGTGGGATTCTTTCCTATTCCAGTCTGTCGGAGCAGTGGAGAGGTACTTTATTCGTCCACTTTAATGACATTTCACTGGATGTGAAAGGTGAAATCACAAAAGATAGATGATTGGTACAGTCTCTGCCCGTTTATGTTAGCTGCTGGGGTAAAGGTTTTATTAAACATCACACGGTTTGCTATTAATAATTCACATGAGATTTATTTCTGTCTGTTTATTGTCTAGGGCTCTCTGACAGATCGTTGAAAGAGGACTGGGTTGAAATGGAAAACAGAGGTCTCAGGCCCATTCCCCCTGGCCTCCTCCCGAAGCTCCCACAAGGAGTTGTGCCTGGGGTCCAGGACGTCCCACCAGAAGTGCTGCCGGAGCTTCAAAGACCAAGCATCCCAATACTTCCCAAACCTCCAGCTATGGTTAGTAGGAATATCTCTTAGTTATTTGGTATATGTATTATATTATTAAATGTATAATTTTTCTACACATTTTTAACATTTTTTTCCAGCCCCTGATAAAACAATAACAAAACAACTTAAAAATGTAATAAAAAAATACTATTGTTTGTAAATTCAAAAGTAAAGCTTTTTTATAAAACTAAATTTGATCAGTTATAGCATTATTATATTGATAAAGTACATTTAAAAAGATTACAAAATTACAATTGTTACAACTAAAAAATGTTAAATACATAATATTTTAATATTATGTGAATAAGGTAATTCGTGACGTACAAAAACATGAGTTTATGAAAACGGTGACATTATGTGTTCAGTCTATAGGCACGTAGTGTTTCTTCACAAAGTGAGATTGCCAACTACGGTCCTGCCATGCATAATACAGCGTTTTTAGTCTATTTCGCGAATCCCCGTGAATGGGGATAGCTTTTCTGTATGCGACAAATGCAAAGATAAACGTTTCCATTTTTAGTACATCGTTGCCGTGTAAATTTATCCGAAGATTCTTTATCTACTCTTGTCTTTTTATGTTGGGCGGTTTGAATCGGCAGAGGAAGCCCCCTAGCAAGCGTGGTCCTCCAGCTCTACAAAAGCGAGGGAATGTGTCAGATTGGCAGATGAAAGATAAAGAAGCCGAACCCGAGATCAAGAGAGAAGACGACGGAGGGAAAGAAGCAAAAACAGTCATTAGGTTTGGACATTTTACATTCAATCGATGCAGACATTTTTATATGAGACTTAATTATGAGAAATGGTTAAAGGATTAGTCATTGACATTTATTTGTTGTTGGCTTAGTCAGTATTTAACCTTTCGAGTAAGTAGAGGTATTAAAACTGACACTAATTATGAGTTTTATTGCCATTTATTTGTTATTAGTCTCACTTACACGCTTGGAGCTGCTGAGAATTGTATCCCCTCCACTCCTCTTAATGTGTTCTCAGCTGGTATAAATACCATCATATTTACACTCATTGAATGTGCGCGTTTAATACAGCACACAGTATTGTTTTGGATGTTTGCCAAGATCCATCACAAAATATACGTTGTAAAAAATGTCATATTTTTTGTTTTGTATGTTTAGGCTTGTTTTTAAAAATGACAGTGTGAACCAGGACTAAATGTATCTTTTTTTTTTAGTCCAGGCCAAAAGAACCAAGAAGTGTGAACACCTTATAGTACTTACAACTGCTCCAAAATTTACACACACAAAAAGAATGACATACATTTTTGGATAAATTATGGTCCAGTTGATCTTTTTGGCCAATTGAGCATGTCTAATCAGCATCGGTGAGAGAGAGAACTCTTATTGGATGTTCACCTTAGCTAACTTGTCAGTGCATGAAAATAAAAGCTAAAGCGACCAAAAAAGTCAAGTCAAGTCAACCTTTCTTTTTATAGCACATTTAAAAACAACCCAAAGTGCTTTACAGACCAAGCTAGAATAAATAAACATATTTAAATACAAAATCATTCTATCAGACCTAAGAAATGGCTAGCGATGATGATGACCTCACATGGAAAGGAAGGCTATTCCATAATTTCTGACCCTTCACCGAAAAGGCACGGTCACCCTTAGGTTTATAATGGTAACGAGGATATATATTATGAGACCTGCTGATATTTTTCCCTACACGCAGGTTCAGAACTCATGTGTTCGTCTACAGCCTCCTGTAGTTCAAGTTTTTGGCTGAGACGCAGCCGATGCTGATAGTACCTTAGAGAATAGTTCATTAACAGTTGAGCTGGTAATGCAGCATTTTTGAAGTGAGTTGGGATGAGCTTTCATTTCCTCCAGCTGTGTCCTGTTGTGGGACTCCTGCTCATGTGTAATTGCAGTTATGGGTCATCTGGGAGGAAACAGTGCTGTTATGGGTGCTGAATCTCTGGATTGGATGTTACAATTGATGCCAGTGTTGTTTTTGGACTCCTAGCTGGCGCGGGGCAATGATCGAGGCGGAGCAGGAGACGGAGCTTCAATCCACCGCCCATGGGAAAGAAGGAACAGTGGCTGATGCCGTGGGAGCTACCAACTTAGAACCAGGTATCAGAATTCATCCCACAATTATTAAGGCCAAACGCCTCAGACATGTGATCATCCTAATGTCTTTCTGTGATTTGTTGTACACAGTCACAGTGAAGCCCGTAGATCATGTAGAGGCGGTGCGAGAGGCTTTTAGGCACGCGTGGAACGGCTACAAGGCTTTTGCGTGGGGTCATGATGAACTGAAGCCCATATCTAAGACTCATGGAGAGTGGTTCGGTCTGGGCCTTACACTTATAGATGCACTAGACACCATGTGGATACTTGGCCTGAAAGACGGTGAGTCTTATAACTGAAGCTTTTGTTTTTTGACCATTGTATGCACATTTCAAATCTATTACTTGTTTCATTTCCGATTGTCAACATTGATTAAAAGTGACAGCATTAAATTGATTAAAAGCGACAGTAAAGGGTTTTATGTTGTTGCCAAAAAAAAATGTTGTTAAATAAATACTGTTCTTTTGAACTTTCCATTATTCTAAGAATCCCGCAAAAATATACAGTTTATATCAATGTTTCCACAAAAATATTAAGCAGTACAAATGTTTTCCTCATTGATAATAATAAAAAATGTTTCTTGAGCAGCAAATCAGCATATTATAATTATTTCTGAAGGATCATTTGTTTTCATGTAAAACATTAAAAATATAAATAAATTATAAATAAATGATACAAACTATTTGACCAGTGGAAAAGATGGAGAAAAACTTTCTCTGAAATGTATTTTACACTATTTGATTTATTTATACAAAAACAAGAGAAGGATATAGGCTATTAAACAAATAAATGATATATATAATAAAAAAATATATATAATAAATCTATAAATGTAATGTGATGGCACATCCCATTTAAAATTACATACTTTTAAAAAAATACATTTTAAAGTATGTTTTTACAGATTTTTTTTTTATCAAATAAATGCAGCCTTGGTGAGCATAAAAAACCTTAAAATATAATTTTGTCCCAAAACCTTTGAACAGTTGGATGTTGCTAGCATACAAATTGAAAAAACTAGTGAGTGTGTCAAAAGTGGGTTTTAAGAAAGAAAGTCCACTGGGCCTAAAGTTCCCATATTTGAAGACAAACCCTTTAATTAAAATATATTGATTGCAAAAAGACTATATAAATATGAATACTGATGGAAAATGTGTACTTTGCACCCCCTCCTTCTCTCTTTCTCTCTCTATGCGTCTCTCTCTTTCTAAATCTTTATATATTAGAGTTTGCAGAGGCGAGGAAGTGGGTCGAGACAGAATTATCTTTTTCCAAGAATGTGGATGTGAATCTTTTTGAGAGTACCATACGTATTTTGGGGGGTCTCTTGAGCACATACCACTTGTCCGGGGACACACTCTTCCTGGAAAAAGCTGTGAGTACTTCATATCTTTATTGAATTTAGTATCATCCTCATTATCCTCCTTATCCTTCATATCCTTCATTATACTTCATTGTCCTAGTGCAGGACAAAGTATGACTTTAAAGATTTATAGCTTTTGGCTTACACAGATACTACTATTTTAATAGACCACAGATAAAACACTTGTTGTGTCTCTTTTTTTTTTTTTTTTGTAGAAAGACATTGGCTTCAGATTAATGCCTGCTTTCAAAACGCCATCTAAAATCCCCTACTCTGACGTGAACATTGGTAAAGGAACCGCTCACCCTCCACGCTGGACCACAGACAGCACGGTGGCAGAGGTGACCAGCATTCAGCTGGAGTTCAGAGAGCTCAGCCGACTCACACAGGACCCGCAGTACCAGGTACATTATTTTGTAGCATTTATTTATTTAGTAATGTAAAAAAAATCAAGTTAAGATTTTAATTTATTTAATTATTATTATTATTTATCTCCCTCTGTTCTCAGAATGCAGTGGAGGAGGTGACCAGACAGGTCCACAGATTGGAGGGAAAGCGTGATGGTCTGGTGCCCATGTTCATCAACACAAACAGTGGTAAATTCACTCGGCGAGGGGCCTTTACGCTGGGGGCCCGTGCGGACAGCTACTACGAGTACCTGCTCAAACAGTGGCTACAGGGTGGCAAGAAAGAGACTGAGTGAGTTACACTAACACAGCAGATACGGATGCTGCTTTGGCTGACGGTTCATAAATTTAGTGCTTAGACTGGGTGTCAATAGCCCACTGGTGCTTTTAGCTAATGGGTTCCAGAGAATTGGCGATGCTCACGGAGCCTAATGTACTGAGGTTATAGTTCTGGTCACAGATGGGGTGGTATGATTGATTCGCATCGTCAGTTACTGATTGCACTGGGAAAGAACAAAAGCATGGTTTAATTGTTATGTAACGACATACTGCTTAGCCTTAACAGTGATAAAAGTACAGGGCACTTGTGTTGCTCTTGAAAACCCCTGGAGGTGACTTTGGTGCATTTAGTGTTAGATTATTTTATTATGATGTCATCATTTCTTGATGGAATTGGTTTCAAGAGGTCTCAAATTATACAAGTGCAAATGTTTCTGTTTTAATGTCAAATTTAGGGCTCAAGCACTACATTGTGCTATGAAGTAGAAAAAAATGTGTAATTTGTGTGTTGCTAGGATCAACAAAAATAACACAGAAATAAAGCCTGTTTTCAAATAGGCTTCCTTAACGCTCACCCTGGCAGCTATTGGATAGTCAATATCATACTATTGATGGAGACAATGTTGCTCAATCTATTTTAACATAAAAAAATAGTATGTTGGTATAATGAAGCAATATTATTTTAGCTGTAATTCCAGCAAAAATCACTATTGCTCATATATATATATATATATATATATGAAGAGTTCAGATGCAAAAGCCTCTAAATGCCATTTGAAAATGACCATTGCCAAGCCTCTAAAATGACCATTTTTATCAAGCTTGTATATTTAAGTTCAGTAATTTCACTTAAATGACAATTAATAGGTAATCTTCATTGCCATTTAAGTGAAATTACTGAACTTAAATATACAAGTTTGATAAAAATCATCATTAAAGAAGAAAATTTCAAATGGCGTTTAGAGGCTTTCGCATCTGAACTCTTCATATATATATATATATATATATATATATATATATATGTCTGTGTTTACATAATATATTTGTGTGTGCTGTATATACTGTAATTATTTTGTATAAATAAATACCTATGCATGCATGTATATATTTAAGACTTATTTGTGCTTAAATTCTATATTATATAAATATAAATATTTTATATATAACACATTTTCTTAAATATATAAATGCATGTGTATGTATTTATATATTCAAAATAATTATATACAGCACACACAAATATATTATGTAAACACAGACTTTTATTTTGGATGCGATTAATCGCAATTAATTTTTGCACAGCCCTAATATATATATATATATATATATATAATTACATTTAGATTACCACTTCTGTCAATTAATGCTCATTAATCTAAGCAATCAAATTGTAAATGTAACTTTTAGCAAATTCGTGATACCTATTAAATTCCCTTGTTACATTTAAAATGATTGATTTCATGCGTTGTAATGTTTATATTTTTTAGTGTTTTATTTCATTTATTTAGACAAATTAGTATTGAATTGTAATATGAGGCATTTTCAGTTATCAACCATAACATTTAAATAAATATTGACTTTTTGTATTCACACATAAATTAAACATAAATGATACCTCAAATGGTGTAGCTTTTTTGAGGAGAGGTGTGCTGTTACGTTTCTAACTAGTTGAACTTAAACTTTTTGTCTGACGGACAATAAAATTTGTAAAAAAAAAATAAAAAAAATAAAAAAATTCCCTCACAAGACCATATCACCATGATGACTGATATAGGAATATACTGTCATAGGCATGTTTCGCACATGTCCACCACCATTACGGACAGTGCCAAGGTGTCATTGCTTCTGGCGAAATGCGACATCAGCCATTTTGTGCACTTGACAGGATGTTATTCTGTCTTTCTGTTCTCTCTGCTGGTGCGATTCTGTCTCTGTTGAGCTTGCCGGATCATTGTCATGCCCTGCTCACACCTGAGTCTCGTTAGACTCCCGCTGTGTTGACATCACATAAGCTGTGTCTGAAATCGCTCCCTATCCACTAAATAGTGCACTATATCGGGTGTCGGCCATTTTGTAGTGGTGTCCGAATTCTGAGTGAACGACATCATTCCCTACATTCATTCACTACTTTTACCCACAATCCTCTCTGAATTCGAGTGTACAGCTGTGTCTGAAATCGCTCCCTATCCACTAAATAGTGCACTATATCGGGTGTCGGCCATTTTGTAGTGGTGTCCGAATTCTGAGTGAACGACATCATTCCCTACATTCATTCACTACTTTTACCCACAATCCTCTCTGAATTCGAGTGTACATTCGATGTACACTCGCTGAAGCCCTATTTCCCACAATCCAATGCGGAGAGAACTGAGCGCGCATGAAAGTTCGGCGCGAGCAAGTTTAAACCAGAGATTACATTACATCCAGTGGAGGATTTGAAAAATGTCCGTTAATCGTCGTTTTGAACATAATAACGGTCGCCGGAGGGCGCTCGACGACACGTCATCTGTGAACGTGAGAGTTAATGTACAATTTCAGTCGATGAAACTACAAAGCTGGCACGGAGGTATAATTACAAAATAAAGTCATTATGATTGTTATTGTTGTTAATATTATTTTATAAAGTAGGTAATGTAAGATAAAAGGAGTTTTATCAGTATGTGTGACGAAGCCTTTTCTGCGACAGCTCCAACTCTCCGACGCACAGTGTAAACGTCAGCGTCCGAATTCACTCACTTCATCTCCTTCACTCCTTGCAGATATAGTGCACTCAAATGCCATACACTATATGGGATTAGTGAATGAGTGAACGAGTGAGCGGTTTCA
The DNA here is from genome assembly GCF_016745375.1 of Pimephales promelas. The sequence goes on from NW_024121322.1 coordinate 3,170,181, forward strand.
GACACAGCTTACATTCGATGTACACTCGCTAAAGCCCTATTTCCCACAATCCAATGCGGAGAGAACTGAGCGCGCATGAAAGTTCGGCGCGAGCAAGTTTAAACCAGAGATTACATTACATCCAGTGGAGGATTTGAAAAATATCCGTTAATCGTCGTTTTGAACATAATAACGGTCGCCGGAGGGCGCGTTTGACGACACGTCATCTGTGAACGTGAGAGTTAATGTACAATTTCAGTCGATGAAACTACAAAGCTGGCACGGAGGTATAATTACAAAATAAAGTCATTATGATTGTTATTGTTATTAATATTATTTTATAAACTAGGTAATGTAAGATAAAAGGAGTTTTATCAGTACCCGTGACGAAGCCTTTTCTGCGACAGCTCCAACTCTCCGACGCACAGTGTAAACGTCAGCGTCCGAATTCACTCACTTCATCTCCTTCACTCCTTGCAGATATAGTGCACTCAAATGCCATACACTATATAGGGATTAGTGAATGAGTGAACGAGTGAGCGGTTTCAGACACAGCTATACACTTGCTTCTTGCTGCTAGTATTTTTTTCATTGGGTTCGGTTTTGAATAATTCAATAAAAAGGTGTTCACTGGGGTTCAGTAGACACTGACTGTTAATGAGTTTTGATATATGCCTCAGTCTGGTGTGGAATATCAAATCCAAAAAAGACCAGGGGCCTCATTTATAAAACTGGGCGTAAGATACTTAATAAAAGTGTATGTGTGCCCGAAAGCCAAAAATGGTGAATGCAAAAAAAAAATATTCAGACTTCTAAAACTATTCGTACTCCAGAACCTGCGCTGAATTCACTTTATAAATCCCAGTCAGCGGAAGATTGTGTCTCCATCCCGTTTGTCTCCACACCGAAATAACCATTTATGGAGATAACAACACCTAGTTTTAATTTGCATATCATCATCTGCATATCATTTCCATATGATTATTCATCCACATGATACCAGGTACAAGACATTAGGAAAATATGAAATACGGATGTGCCGTCACATTACATTTATAGATTTATTATATATATTTTTATTTGTTTAGTGGCCTATATCCTTCCATTGTTTTTCAATAAATAAATCAAATAGTGTAAAATAAATTTCAGAGAAAGTTTTTCTCCATCTTTTCCACTGATCAAATAGTTTGTATAAGAGTTTGGTCGGAGTTTGCGTGCAGGTTCGCAATTTTTCCCGTCAAGTTTGTTTTTATAAATGCCAATTTATTGTACAACGGTTAATTAATTACAACGGTTATAAATGAAGTCCCAGGTTGGTGATGGATATGCTAGTCAAAAATGTAAATGTCCTCTGAATCCTGTCCGTTATCTCGCTAAGACACTGATGGGCTTGGATCGGAGCCCTTACTTTCTGTGTTTGATTTTATTCATCACAGAGACACGTATGAGGACTGCCTGAAGTCTGGGATGCTCTCAATGTACAAAAAGATGCAGTAGCTTATTTTTGTCTCTAGAGGGCGAACTTAATCACGTCAAATGCATAGTGTGGTTTTTGCATATCGTTTCAGGTTGCTGGAGGACTATCTTCAGGCTGTAGAAGGTGTCAAAAAGAATCTCTTGAGACAGACTTCTCCTAGTAAACTGACCTTTGTTGGGGAGCTGTCCAACGGCCGTCTCAATCCCAAGATGGTGAGAAAGTCGTGACTTCATTTCAGCCGCCAAGTGTCATACTTAAAGGGATAGTTCACCCAAAAATAAAAATGTATGTTTTTCCAAGCATGTATGCTCCTAAACAATGCAATGCAATACACCGATGATTGAACGATGTACAAATAAACTTTCCTCGAAAGCAGTGTATCATATTAGATACATTTAATCATGCTTTTTCTAAAAACAATTGTATAGATAATCAAGTCAAGCTAAGTTGTTTCAGTCATTGTTCATCTTAAAATATCACTAACAATATAAAACTCTTATAAAACGTCATTTTGTGCTTCAAATATGATAAAGTTGGCATTATAGGATGAACCTCTTTCTCCACAACAACACTCTCTCTGTCTCATCCAGGATCATTTGGTGTGTTTTCTTCCTGGCACGCTGGCTCTCGGCGCTCACAACGGCCTGCCCGCTGATCACATGGACCTGGCTCTGCAGTTGATGGAGACGTGCCATCAGATGTATGCGCAGATGGAGACGGGACTGAGCCCAGAGATCGCTCACTTTAACCTGCAGTACCAAAGCGGACGGGACATCGATGTGAAGGTTCATTAACCTGCACTGTCACCACTCATTTTTGACAATAAACTCCCTGGGTGGTTTGAGACAAGACCTTTAACTGCTGATGCAGGTTTTGGAACAAAAGCATAATACCCTTTCTCTGCTTTGTCTAAGAATAAAATGGTAAAACAGTTTCTGCGCTCAGCACTGATGAGATGACCTTTATAATAGTTGGTGCCATTTTACATTAATAGATTTTGTTTTCTCTCTTCAATATGTATGTGCAGCCTGCTGACAGACACAACTTGCTGAGACCAGAGACAGTAGAGAGTCTGTTCTACATGTACAGATTCACCAATGACAGCAAATACAGGGACTGGGGCTGGGACATCCTGCAAAGTTTCAACAAGCACACCAGAGTGAGTGACACTTGCAGGAATTTTACATGACAAGAGGTCATAGATTTTTTTCCATCTTTTGGTAAATTTTGATAGTTTTTCTTACATTACAAGAAAGGTTATATACTGTTGGGTCGAAAATTTGAGACTAAACATATAATGAAAATATTTTATTCTATATAAATAGAATATATTTCTTCTCTTATTGTAATTTAAAAAAACTATTTGTTATATGTTTATACTCACACACAAAAAAATCGCTGTTTGGATTTAAATAGGCAAATGCTTAAGAGTCTATGAATGTGATCATTATTGCAGTGATGATTATGTTTGTAGTATGTTATGTGTTTGGCAACAGTTCTTCTAACCCTAATTAATGGAGTGTGTAGCTTTTTATTTCTTAAACATCCATGTAGGAAAACACATCATGGCCATTTTGCAGGATGACAATGTCAAGATTCATCAGGCTCAAACTGTGAAAGAATGGTTGGGAGAGAGCATGAAGAATCATTTCCACACATGAATTGGCATCTGAGTCCAGACAGAGTAATTGTCAATACAAGATCTTGATCAAGAGGTGCTTCAAATTTTAGTCAAGAACTTATATTGACAATGCAAGAGTCCAGCACTCTGTGAAGTCTATTCCAGCACATCCCGAAGACTTTTAATGAATTTAAGGTCTGGACTTAGAGGTGCCAATTAATGTGTGGAAATCATTCTTCATGCTCCCTCCCAACCATTCTTTCACGATTTATTAAATCAGCCAATGTAAAAAAAAATAAAAAAATAGAAGAAATCAGAATCAGTCCATATTAGAGAAGATCCAAGATTGTACTATATATTTCTGTTTTCACACTTAAATTACATTTTCCATCATCTAATGTTCACTTAAAGACTTAACGTTAAAGGAATACTCCACTTTTTTTGGAAATAGGCTCATTTTACCACTCCCCCAGAGTTAAACAGTTGAACGGTTTTCGAAAGTATTCAGCCGATTGTCTGATATTTAGAAGAATATCAGTAACCAGACAGTTTCTGGTCTCATTGACTTCCATAGTATATTTTTTTTCCTACTATGTAAGTCAATGTGACCAAAAACTGTCTGGTTACTGATATTCTTCTAAATATCAGAAAATCGGCTGAATGGATTCAAAAATGGTAAAACTCAACTGTTTAACTCTGAGGGTGTTGTAAAATGAGTCTATTTCCAAAAAAAGTGGAGGATCCCTTTAACGTTAATCTCTAAAATGTCTTAATAAATTAATAACACTGTTAAATGTAACCTTGAGCAATTCTCAAAATAATTTGTCCCCACATTTTATGCCAAAATTCACTTGTAGCTTTTAAGATGCTTGATTCTATCTTTTAGTGGGTGTGTGTTTTTTGTTTTGTTTTTTAACACAAAAATAGTATAGAATTTTAATATATTTCATTTATCTGTCTCGGCTGGAAGCATTTTCACTGCCCATTGAACAGTGTGCTAGCTGTGCCAATAATAAATAAAGAAACTTAATTTCTTTACTCGATTTCTGTCTCAGGTCCCCAGCGGAGGCTACACCTCCATAGGTAACGTCCGTGACCCGTTGAACCCAGCACCCAGAGATAAGATGGAGAGCTTCTTCCTGGGCGAGACGCTGAAGTATCTCTTCCTCCTATTCTCTGACGACACCGAGCTGCTCAGTCTGGATAAGTACGTGTTCAACACTGAGGCCCATCCACTTCCCATATGGCCCTCTGCCTCGTGAGGGTTTCAACAGGAAATGATGCAGGCTTCACAGGAAAGTGACCCCTCAGAGCTGCTCGGCAGGAATGTTTCTGCTCTACACTGAGGTAGCAGGTTATGCATTGACCTTTAACTGTACACTTGAGCTTTATTCAAAATGCGGTGAGACTATTTCCTCACCCAGAAGAACTGTGTTACTCATTATGGGTGATGAAACATCTCAAATATAGTTTCCTCCTTTACAAGACTTCACTTACCTTTGAGCACACTGCAAAGTGTTGGACAAGCCCATGCAGCTGCCACAATTTTTAGATGTCTCATCTTCCATATTTGGGACAGAAACATTAGTGTCAGAGCTCCGTAAATCACAAGGCAGACTGCTGAAATCACACACTGTGAAAAATGCCAAGCACTTTGTAAAATGAAGACTTCTTTTTTTGTTAACGTTGTTATTTCTATGTCTATAGAAGGAGGCTCTTGATGGGAGTGCATCACCTTTATTTTTGCTGGCTGATACAGAAGGAAACTGAGTGTCAATTTCTAAATGTTTCTTTTTTTGTGCGAGTCAGGGTGCATTAGTGAATATATTGAGTACTTTACAGATCATCTTGAGATTTATTTGGGAGCCCTGTGGGATTGTTTGTATTTTTCTGTTATTTATGTTGACTTAAGTGAGCGTACTTCAGTAAACACTAATGATTTGATGTAGCGGATGTTGCCCGAAGCCCTGCTTGTGTTATACACTGCTGATTTACGCTATTATCTACACATTTTAGCAGCGGTTGCATGGCACTGGATGCAACATTTAGCTAAAACGTGATCCAAAGTGTATATATGTTCATTTATTTATTCGGTAACACTTTACAATAAGTTTTCAAATGTTTACTGTACATTATTTCATGCATTAGTTCACATAACCAAACCATGAACAAAACTTCTGCAGCATTTGTTCATCTACATTTACTAAAACACCTTTTAAAATCTGTTTACATTAGTTAATGCATTATGAACTAGCATTACTAAACAATGATCAATTGCACTTTTACTAACATTTATAAAAGTTCAGAAATGCTGTAATAATATATTGCTCATAATTAGTTCATCGCTAAAGTGAACCAATGAGACCTTATTGTAAAGTGTTACCATTAATTCAAATTTCACAGCATTGCTACTTGAAAACATTGCTTGAAGGATTAACTGATTCTCATCAACAGTCAAGATTACTTTTGATATTAAAGCTACAAAATTGTCTTTGTCATATTAGAGTGCAGTCATAATCTCTATCCACACACTGCCATCTGTTTCAATATGCTAGATTATTGTAGACAGGTTGGAAACAGTTGAATGAATCACTTACCCAACAATAAAATGAAAACGTCATCATAAATTCACCCTCATGTCGTTCCATTCCAAACCCGAATTACATTCTTTCTTCTTGGTCAGTTCTGAATTGATTCCTCCTTTTGTGGTCCGAGAAAGAAGGTTGTACAGGTTTGGAATAACACGAGGATGACTCGACGATCACAGAAGTTTCATTTTTAGGTGAGCTGTCTTATGATAAATTCTTCATTTAGGTCCTTTTATATTTTCTAATACTTATGTAATGTTTTTCCACTACTGGATAATAAGAATAATAATATTGAAGGTTATTTTAAAAAAAATTTCAAGGATATTTATAGGATTTAATTTTCAGCTGTAGGCTACTTATTTTTTCTTGCAATTTTGAATTTATATCTCTAATTTTGTTTCCTCAGAACTGCAGGATTTAAACTCGCAATTGCGAGAAAACGTCAAAATCGTGAGCTGACTTTTTTTCTCAGAATTGGACCATGATGCACAATTGCGAGAAGAATTCTAAATTCTAAAAAGGTAATTTTTTTTTTATATCTCATAGTTCTTACAAAAAGTATTTTTGCAGTTGCAGCAGTAGGCTGTTTCTTATGGAAGATTTTTTCCACAACAGAATAATAATTTAAATGATAATTGCAACTCAATCTCATTTCGTACTTTTATTTTCTCACAGGTACAAGTTTACATCTTGCATTTCAGTGTTTGTCAGAATTGCATGATATAAACTCGCAAATAGCAAGTTTATATCTCGCAATTCTGACGTCTGACTTATTTTTTCACGCAATTCTGAGAATAAAAAAATCACAATTACCTTTATAATTTTTGTGGTGGAAACAAGCTTCTATAATTTCTCTCTCGTATCGCTTGTTGACTTTATTTGCGCCTGGTGTCTTTTGTCAAACAGCAGTTATCCAATCAAAACGGTCAGGCTGTCAAATAATCCTGCATCTGAAACAATCCATTTTCAGGGTGATTGACATTTGCATTACAATATGTCTGTTCCGTGTCACAATCCTCTTGCTGCCTCTAGTGATACAACGTAAAAATCTGCATCGCTTGTGCCTTTGGATTTACAGAATACAGAGTGATCGCATGATAATGAGAGATTTCTCCCTGATTGCTTCCCCCGTCTCTCTGCTGCAATCAGCGGTTTGTGATTACCGTTTGTGCTCGCCAGCCAATGTTAAATGAAGGATCCCAGAGTGGACACAGATCTGATGAGGGTTTGTGAAGGTCAGGTTATGTTAGTTGTATTAATATCCAGCATAGCTGAGCCGTATTGCATAATGGTGAAGGTGTATTATATGTATGTTGTAAGATACAAGCAGGTCACGTTTGTATAGTGTAAAAATGAAATGGATAGAAAAGTAGACCAAGTAAATTATTATTATTTTTTTTTTTGTAAAATTGTTCATTTGTTTGAAATTCATCTAGGGCTAGGCTTTACTTTCTTTCACTATTCAAATTATTATTATTTGGGGTTGAATTGAATGATTTTTTTTTTTTAGATTGATCACATGCAATTGCAAAGTGCCACCTTTAAGATTTATTATAGAATGTATATTTCTACAATTTCTTAACAAAAAAGGAACTCTGCCTAGCCTAGTGTGATTATGCATTTTTTTCATGTTATTAATTTTATGCATACTTTTTATGCTAATCAAATTATGATTTTTACATATTCATAATTTAAAATCTATGGGAAAAAATGCTACCCTGTAAAATGGTCTCTCTGGAAGTGGAAATTAATATTGTAAAAGTTGTTCTTGTAAATACTGTTTGAAAAACTTGCTTTGCTACATTACACAAATCATTTTCTTATTCCAGTATTTTGTCTTGTGTTCCAGTGAAAATATCTAAACGATAAGACCGTTCTTTTCTTCATTTTCTTGAGGTAAGTTTATTTTTATTACCCTATTAAATCGAACAAAATTTAGTGACGTTTATGTTTAAAACAGGCAAAACACAGAATTTGTCAATTTTTAATCCAAAATATATTTTATATCATATATATATTTTTTTTTTTTAATTTTGCTTCTCGTGTGAGACATTTTTGTTTTTTGTTCAAGTAGGATGATTAGATATTTTTGTTTCACTGGAAAATAAGAAAAAAATATAGAAAGTCAACTTTCTGTGTATCTAGTAACTATTCCTAAATTAAAAACACAACCAAATAAAACCATCCAGCAGAAGTTATCTGTTCTTTTTAACAAATGCAGAGGTTTGTCAGTACATAAAATCAATGCAACCAATACAGCGCCTGAAATCCACTCAGATATGTAGTTCAGCCAAGCGCACTTTATCTCTGATCCCACTCGGATGCCCGTCTCAACCAAGGCAGAAACCGCACTTTGAGAATATCCAATTTCCGCTGTGAACTATTTTTGTTGCTGACCTGTATGAGGGTTTTCAGTCATGCACTTTCTTGCTTGCCGATGTGAGTCCTGCACCTCCGACCTGACTGCAGACTGCCAATGTCGTGTTTGGTCATGCATTTATAATAAGGCTTGAACACACTACTACCCAGAGCTAGTTTACTGTAGATCGCTTTCTGCCATCTGAGAGCTTTAGCATTTGGAGAACTATAGGTAATGTCTTTGTGTCCAGTTCTTAATCAGAATTTTTGTCTTTTTTACATATGTGTAATGTTGCTGTTTGAGCATGAAAAGGTCTGAAAATCACAAAGCCCTCACATCGCTTCATAAAACTAAAAAACACATGTGATGTGACTGAAAATAACAAACTAAAAGTCCATAAACAGAAACTAACTTGATGTAATTGTGATAGTAGGGTTTCCCCTTTGTCATTTTAGGTTCAGAAGAGTGCTCGTGAATGTGCCCTCGATGCGCAGGGCGTCTCTCTCAGTTAAAATGACCTTGTTTTAAGGATATTTTGTAGAAAAGGACACTGATTAAAAACTGAAAAAGTGATTATTATTATTATGACTACATTGTTTTACTCTTCCAGACTTAGAAATGTATTGTGCAATTCTTTTACATCAATTATCATTCTGACATTAAATATAGTTCTAAATTCAAGATTTATGGTTAAAGTTTGAAGTTAATAAACTGTCTTTGGTCATGCAATCAGTTAAAATATATTGGGCCAAGATAGTTTCTGAAATGAGTAATATCCTTGATAAGGAGTTGGTATTGGATTCTTTATTTTTGGTCCTTGGTCTGCCTTGGTCTGGAAAAAACATAGGCTATTACTGAGGTGGATAATGGACATGACTGTATTATTTAACTTGTCTAGTTGATTAGCCAGGCCAGTTTCCTACTTCATGTTCAATGAATGTATTTTAAAAAAATCGAAGTTGAACTCAAACATTTGGTTGAGAGGGCCTGTGTTCTATATCCCAGAGCAGATTTCGAGAACTACAACTCAAGCTTATCCACTTGTTTGGCCATAGCTGAACCATACCTGAGGAATACCTGACCTGATACGGTTAAATTTGTTCCCAGAGTTTACAGCTCGAGCATGGCCAATTTTCTGCATGACGATGAAGTGTGACAGGCCCGCGGCCGCTACCTCTCGAGCGTTAAGAAAGCGCTGTATAATTGCTTCTCGTCCCATCAGGACTGTTCCTGCCTCTTCAAACATCATGGCCTCTGTTGGCTCCACTGAGAAAAGGGCACCAAATTAAAGGAATATGACATTTGTCTTAAGATCAGATGCTGGAACTTTAATTGGTCCTTCTCTTCTTTTTTTTCTAACACAGTTAACGTCTATTATGGTTGTGTTTGTTACTTCTTTTATCGTGACAATTTTGTACATTTTATTCAATATTTTCACTGGATTTAAACCAGCTTGTTTTGTTTTTGTTTGCTTGATTTGCAGTTAATGTCACTGAACTGATCACAAACAAAAATAAAGCTTGATAAATTACGCACATTTTTATCTATTCGTGTCTCTTGATTTATTTTGTCACATTATATTTTCCCAGTTTCATCATAGGTTTTTTTTTTCGGTTTCTGAGTTGGGTGTATACGTTTCCAAATCTAACTTTATATTGCCTTAATCACAGTCTTGTTGGCTCAAACATAGCACCGTTTTGAAACATGTCTGTTAGCAACTGTTAGCTAGGCTTAAAAAATGTAATACACAGCGGGGTTAGTTCTAACACAGTGTTACAACTAAGCCGCCAAGTGTACAATGTTAATCAAATGAAAACGGAGCCACACAACTTTTCAGGTTTGAGTATACATTTAACTTTGTTGGACTTTCACAAACAATGTTGGAATTTAAAATGTTTAAAATTTAGTGTACTATGAATGATAACTTGTTTATTTATTAAAAATATGGCCTGTTTTTAATGCAATAAACCCTTTACATTTTTATTTTAAGCTCATTTGTATTATTATGACTGTTATTAGTATTAATAATAATAATTGTACATGCAGCTGCCACACACAAATCTAATTTAATTGCAATTAAAATATTTTATAATTTTATTTATTATTATTTATCGCAAAATTGTGCAGCCCTTTTCTATGTCTCTATCTATGATATTGATCCACAATAGAAGGATGTTTGGATGAGGGATGGATGTGTGGATTTCTGTCTATACAGATGCACAAACGATATCAAACTATACAAATAAAATAGTACTGAATAGTATGTGTGTTGCACACAAGTGTTACAACTAACCCCTCTGTCTGTTACAATTAACCCCGCATTTGGGGTAAGTTGTAACATTTGCACTTCTGTCACTTTCAGTGTGTTGCTTGTGTAAAAGAAATATTAATCTAACCTAATTATTTTTTAATTAATTGAGCCAAAACCAAAATGCGTTAGGTTATGCCCCGCTCTCCCCTATATATATATATATATATATATATATATATAATTTGTTTTATTTTGCACCTTTATGATATTACACAATTTATCATAAATTGTTTTTGTTTAATCATAAATCAAACCAACAGATATTTATTTATATTAATGATCAATTTCTCTATGGAGACATGAATGGGATTTTTTTTTTTTTCCCAGAATCTGACTATCATTTAAATGAAACACAGACGCTTCAATGGTAAAGGGAATTTTTGGGCATTTTAATGATCTGTTCCTTAATAGTGACAGATAAATGCACTCATTAAAGTGATAAATTCTCAGTTTCAGAGTTTTAAAGCTGTTTGGGTCTAACAAGATGGTGTTAAACAGACCCTAGGGCGTGGTTAGGGGGTAAACACAAAATTCCGCCTGTATTCCAGCTGGCTTGTGTGTTGGGAAATCCGTGTGGAGCTGAAGGTGAACACTAGGGATGCATTAATGAGAGCTTGCAAAACTGGCTAAAAGCCCTGGGCTAAAGAGCTGAACTTTGAAGGATCCTTTTTAAACGTCAGGGGAGGAGTAGATGGATTGGTCGCCTGGAAGTAAAGTTTACAGCGTATATAAGTTGTTCTATGTGAGCAAGAGGTCTGTGATTTGCAGAGTCTGCATGATTGATCAATGGAATCAGGTGTAACAGTGTGATTCTAAAGGTTGCAGACAGGTAAAAAAAAAAAAAAAGTTTCTTCTACAGTCTGACCCATTTTAGGTACATTATACAAAAACTGTTAAGTGTCTTCGACATACATTATGACTCAAAATACATTACCATGAGTTCAGAAGTATTTATATTAATTAAAAGATTTCCGCTCTCTACTAAACTGTCAGGAACGATTAAAGAGGAGGATAAAGCTGATCAATTTTGATGTCCTTCTGGGAGTGAGCATTACTGGGAACTAGGACTCATCACATGAGACTAAAAGGGTTTCGGATACTGAAATGTGAATCTTCCAGACAGAGGGATGAGGGGCTTTCAGATTTCAAGGTAAATGGAAGGCAGGGTAGAATTAGAATCGACAGAGAGAAAAGTTCCTTCCATATAAGGAGGTGGAAATTATTTAAAAAAAAAAAAAGTTCACTCATGACGTGAAGCTCTGACTGCTTCCTCCTCGTGCAGGTACAGATTAACTAGGTTTGTCTGAAGAGGGCCTTTAGCGCGTGGGCTGTATGCGTCACACACCGTCCCCGTGGTCTGACAGCAGCTCCGCAGGGACGGCCTGTCGGACTGACAATTATAAGCTAAGGATAAACACAGCAGCTCTCAGTCGAGCGCGCGCTGCGCACTAAAATGAGCTGACAGGTGCGTGGAACGCCCACGCCATTCTCTCTTTGAAAGAGCCCCAGCCAGACCCATAAAACAAAGACAGGTGATGCGGAATGACATCCATAATAAAAGGGAAGTTCAGCATCAGATTAGAGCGGCTCAGACAATACAAAGAGCAGCATCAGTATGCTCGGTGCACCTTGTTTGGCTATAACTGTCTTGCTGATAAAAAAATAAGCCATTTGGACTTCATAAATTCAGCAGTTGATTAAATGAAAAGATATTTGAAAGATGTTTTGCACTTTTGCTCCAAATATCAAGAATTTAGCCTTTTACTGTGTTTGCAAATAGTCACACACTCTGGAGAATTTTAGCCTATGCAGGCGAAGGCTGATGTGTAAATTAATATTGATCAACCCACAGTACCTTGTCAAAATAAAAGATTGTATCTTTTTTTTTTTTTTCTGATGATTTTATTCTTACATGCAGGGGATCTCAGATTATCAAGGTCCCTGGCTGTCCTGGAAGGAGTTATGGATGATGAACCTAGCTGAATGGAGAGGCTGTGATGAAGTGTTAGGTAGGTCGAGATCACAAGCAGTCTATCTTTGCAAGGTTGAGTTATCGGTAGTGGTCCTTCATCCTGTCTAAAATTGGTTTTGTCAGGCACACTGGGATGCGAGCAGCTATACTGTCGGATCATCTGGCTGGAATGAGAGGTAGAATTGTGTGTCATCAGCATAGAAGTGACAGGAAATGCCTTGTTTCTGCATGACAGATCCTAGAGATGTCATGTTTATGGAGAAGAGAAGTGGTCCAAGCACTGAGCCATGAGGCACTCCCCTCCAAGACACACTGAAGGACCCTGAAAACTTGAACCACTGAAGTGCAGTTGATTTGTCATGAGGGTTGACGGGAGAATCTGGTGGTTAACCCTGTTAAAAGCAGCAGACTGATCAAGCAAGATGAGCACTGATGATTTGGAAGCTACTCTTGCCAGTCTCGGAGCTCCAATAACCGAGAGCAAAGCAGTCTCGGTTGAGTGGCCGCTTTTAAAGCCAGACTGGTTGTTTTCCAGGTCAGGAGGTTGTTCTGTGAGAAAGGTAGACTTGGTTGAACACGACTCGTCTTGGAAATGAATGGAAGAAGGGATAGAGGTAGGTAGTTTTCTAAAAGTGCTGGATTTAGAGTGGGTTTCGAAAGCAGTGGGGTTATTCGAGCCTCCTTAAATGCTGTGGGAAAGATACCAGATGAAGAAGAAATGGCTTGAAGGGGATGAGCGGGGATAGGATCAAGTGGACTGTTAGTAGGGTGATTGGAAAGTTTGGAGACTTCTGCCTCTGGGAGTGGAGAGAAGGAGTGGAGAATGTGTGTGATTGCTGTCATGAAGTGTTTGTCAGTTTGTGATGTAGAGAATAGGCCGCTGATGTTTGTTGAATGAATATGCTTTGTCTAATCAATAAAATTGTGGCAACAGATTACAAACAATATTATTAATTAAACCAAACAAATTAGAATTGAGTAATAAGTAATCAAATTATTCCTTAAAAGTTAACCATTTAAAATGAGTAAAGTTTACACCAAAAAATTAAACAAAAATATCTGAAAAACAGACAGATGTCAAAGATTAATTAAGAACTCTTTATTTTAAATTGCCAACATTAGAGACACCTGATGTTAACAAGCAGAATCACTGACGGAGAAAACCATCATTCAACACCAATCACCATAATGGTGACTTAAATGCACACTTTTTTTTTTTACTCATTTTAAATGGTTAACTTTTAAGGAATTAATTTGATTAATTACTCATTTTTACAGTGAAGCATCTGGCAAAGTTGTCAGCTGTTAGAGTTGAGGAAGGAGGGAGAGTTATTTTTATCAATCAATTATTATCAATATTGATTGATAATAATATTTTTTTATTGTTTTAGTTGTTACATTTCCAGTCCCTCGAGCCCGATTAGCATGATAAGTATGTTGAAAGCACATTTTCATGATGTTAAAAATAAAATTACATGAATGTGCCACATTCACACATATTCACTTGTTTTTCAAGGGGCTGTTGAGACATACCTCCACAGACCTCCACTTGCTAAATGTGCATATGGAGCTTTGAGTGCATGCTTGCCTGATTGCAAAGTGATCTAATTTCCACACGGGACTCATTATTTGTTACCTTCTGCATAACAAAAAGCCTTAATACGTGTTGTTACTACATTCCAACAAGTTGTTTCCTTGTCCCTATTAATTTCATGCCATGAGGCAAGTTCCAAATTAAGCATCTTGCCTATTTGCTATTTCAGTGACTGCTTATTAAAAGGGGGCAAAGCAAAGGTCACTTAAAAACCAAAAGGGAGAGGTTGAGTACAGCTGAAAGCTGTTTGCCTGAGAGCCAGGGGCTGGGACGGTAAAGATTCATAAGTGCAGGCAGCGGCCCTGCAGCTGTAAATAACAATGGGCATGTATAAATACATTGGCTCTTGACATATGTATACTGTACGTACGAAAGTCCAACCCACGCTAATGGAGCGCCGCTGAAGAACTTAAAGGTTCTGGTCCTTGCTGACATTTCCATATGATACGCACTGGAAACAGAGACAGTGGAAATGGCTGGGTATGTGCTTAACATGCACCCACAAAATAAAATAAAAAGACATGGCTGATCTGGGTGGATTCAAATTAAAGTTAAAGGAGTAGTAGAGTAGTAGAGAATTTTTTTTTTTTTTTTTTTTTTTTTTTTTTGTGATAATTTACTCACCCCCATGTCATCCAAGATGTGCATTATATGGAGAAAATCCTGGAATGTTTTCATCAAAAACTTTAATTTCTTTTCGATTGAAGAAAGAAAGACATGGACTTCAATGGGAACCAAACGGTTCAAGGTCCAAATCAGAGTTTCAGTGCAGCTTCAAAGGGCTTTAAATGACACCAGACTATGAATAAGGGTCTTATCTAGCGAAACAATCGGTCATTTAAAAAATACATAACAAAGTCTAAGTTTTATAAGCAAAAATGCTTGCCTTGCTCTGTTCTGTGATGAGCGCTCGTGATTCTCCTGTTCAAACTCTGTTCAAGTCTCATGACTCGAAGCATCCTAGACAAGACCCTTATTCGTCGTCTGGTGTCGTTTAAAGCCCTTTGAAGCTGCACAGAAACTCTCATTTGGACCTTGAACCGTTCGGTCCCCAATGAAGTCCATTATATGGAGAAAATCCTGGAATGTTTTCATCAAAAACCTTAATTTCTTTTTAACTGAAGAAAGAAAGACGTGGACATCTTGGATGACATGGGGGTGAGTAAATTATCAGCAAAAGTTTTTTTTTTTTTAAAGTGAACTACTCCTTTAAAGCAATGCAGATTGCCGTTCCATTCGTATCAGTGATATTGTCATTGGTCATTGATGCCGCAGACCTGGATTTGTGATTCTACTTGCTGTAACTTGATGTTTAAAAGCCTTAATGCCCTTTGGGAGATGTGCCACTCAGTTTAATGGGGAAAGAAATGGTACAGACAGTCAGAACAAGGGAATAAAGGTCAAGGGTGTGCAAAAAAATGTGGATGTTGGATGGCTGTTAAGGAGGGTGGAAAAGTCATCCTTCACCATTTGGCTGTTTTTGCTGTAAATTGCTTTTTCCTACTGAGAATTAGAAATGCAGAGTTCCCATATAACCCTCCACTGAGGACATGGTGTTGGAGATCTGCCATTTTTGCGATGCTGATCATTTGTATTACAAAGCGATAATGTTTGTCCCACAATATGGTGGTGGTTTAAAGCCATCAAAGAGAGCTGATTACAGTTTTTCTGAACAAAAGGGAAGACAGAAGAAGCAATCAATTCTTGTCATTAAAGCTTTAATGGTGTTTGTTACCACAAACTGTTAGATCGATACAAATGAAGAGTCTTCATGGCATATTATATATGACCAATAATGTGAAATTGCTTCCCAAGGATTCACTTCAAGGCGAGATGAAATGAAAGCTTTGTGTTTGTTGAAAATAGGAGCATTCATAATATTAAATGGGAGTATGCTGTTGTTTGTTTTGTTTTATTTTGTTATGGACTGAGCATTTTCCTGAAGCTCCATGTCAGGACATGGAAAGAAAATGGATGAATAAGAAATTGATGACAATGAAATATAATGTAGTCAAGGTGCAACATATAACAAAGTGAATGATTCTAGCAGCTGGGAACAGTGGCAGGACACTCCAGACGCCACAGTAAATAATGAACAATAAATGTAAGGGGTGATAAAATAAACAGTCATGAATATAATGTTAAGAAAAATACTGCAGGGCACTCTGAGTACAGTTCAAAATGATAAATGCACAAGCTGTCAGACTGCTGGTTAAGGCAGGACTTACTGCATTATTTTTATTTTAAAAATAAAATGTTTTTATTTGTAAACTTATTATCTTTCTTTAATTTATTATTTATTATATTTATTAAAAAAAATTAAGAATAAAAGAATGTTGGACCATTTTCACAGATTGTGATGATGAAATTAAATAATTTATTGAATAATTGAACAATTAAATAATTTATTGAACAATGTTGGACCCTTTTCACAGATTGTGATGATGAAATTAAATAATTCATTGAACAATTGAATAATTCAATAATTTATTGAACAATAATTTATGGAGCAAATGAAAAGACAAATATTACAATTTCCGTTCACCATTATAGATGTTCACTCATCTATGACTTATAAAAAAAATAATTTTTTATTTATTATTTTATTTTTATTTATTCAAAGCATAAACCATTCCAAATTTAACATAAACTTAAATGGAATTATACAAATGCACATGCATTCTTTGAAGTCGTATTTATGAATTTTGAATTTTTAGATTTTGATACTGATAAATATCCTGGTCAAAAATAGGATTTGTGTGGACGCACTGCACAATATACACTTTTTAATCTACACCTCTCAAATGAATTGTACTGTACTCATGCAGTATATTAAGATATTGACTTTTAACACTTTATATCAGAAAGCACCTCGTTTATCCTAAACTGCCTAGAGGACAAATATATTACAGTTGAAAATGAGAAACTGTGCCAAAGAAATAGATCAGTTAATTGAACCCATCCATCTCTCTATAAGGCCAAGGAATGCGGACTAATTTACGTTAGCAATAAAAGCTGGGACTTTCACTTTCCTTCTCCGACCCCACCGGTTTCCAAGATCTGCCACTGGAGGCAAATTGCCCTTGTAATTCAATGACATTACCTGAGCAGCTTGAGCAAGTGGGAGACTGGCAGACAAATGAAATCCATATGGAGAACTAGTAAACAATAGCTGTCACTTTACCGTCTAGATTAATAGACCCGATATCGTCCAGCTATGAGTAACACACTTCTAGCCAAAATAACCTTCAACTTGGTTACATTGCCTAAATAACTTGCGAGATGTATGATTTTTCCATCATCTAGGCTAAGCAAAAACAACAGTGATTGCAAGGTTTTATTTCTTTGATATGTTCATGTTCTAGAATCTAGATGGTCTATTCTTGGGCTATGATAAAATTTCCACTAAACAGCCTACATTTTGACTTGTTTTAGCCTAGACATCAAGTCTGTTTGGACAGCTAGACGTCTTTTAAACGCAAAATTGCTTGCTGGGAAGCTTCATATCACAGATATATTTACAACAAACTAATCTCAAAGTTCTTATCTCAAACGCTTCCCTATTTTTAGACCTGCCATTTAAGGCTCTCATTTGGTATTAAATTCAATGGTTCCTGTTGGCTTATTATTGGGTTATCAACTAAGGGACCATTTACACAACACTGTTTTAGGTGCTAATATGTACATTTTAGGTGTTAATATGTACATTTTAGGTGCTAGTATGTACATTTTAAGTGTTGATATGTACATTTTAGGTGTTAATATGTACATTTTAGGTGCTAATATGTACATTTTAAGTGTTATGTACATTTTAGGTGCTAATATGTACATTTTAAGTGTTGATATGTACATTTTAAGTGTTGATATGTACATTTTAGGTGGTAATGTGTACATTTCAGGTGTTAATATGTACATTTTATGTGCTAATATGTACATTTTAAATGTTGATATGTACATTTTAGGTGCTAATATGTACATTTTAATGTTGATATGTACATTTTAGGTGCTAATATGTACATTTTAGGTGTTAATATGTACATTTTAGGTGCTAATATGTACATTTTAGGTGTTAATATGTACATGTTAGATGTTAATATGTACATTTTAGGTGTTAATATGTACATGTATGTGTTAATATGTACATTTTAGGTGCTAATATGTACATTTTAGGTGTTAATATGTACGTTTTAGGTGTTAATATGTACGTTTTAGGTGTTAATATGTACATTTTAGGTGCTAATATGTACATTTTAGGTAGGCCTACTAATATGCACATTTTAGGTGTTAATATGTACATAGGTGCTAATATGTACATTTTAGGTGCTATTATGTACTACTAAGGTACTAATATGCAGCCTTTGGGTACAAAGTGCAAGTTGTTCGTCGCCTCTCAGAAAACTACAAAAACAGAAATTTGTGAAAACGATGATGTCATGCGCATGTCTATTACGCGTTCAATCTATAGGTGTGTAGAGTTACTTTACAAAGTGATATCGCAAACTACTGGCCTGGCGTGAATTATACAACATTTTTAGTCATTTTCACAGATCCATGTGAATGTTTAGACAACGTTGTCGTCTATACACAAAGGAAAAACTTCTTTTGTAGTACATCGTTGTCATATAAACCACTTAGTTTTATGGCTAAGTGGCTGATAAATTGATAAATAAATTGGGCTGAGTAGAGAAAATGGTGACTGGGGTAAATCCCTTTATCCACTTCATCAAGAACGACATGAAAATGCAGTCGTTCATTAGGCATTAACACATTTAAAAAAAAAAATCTGACTCTCTGGGATCTTGAATAGTGTCTGTGTCGGAGAAAGACCGAATCCATTCACGCTCTTCACCGGTACCTTGCTCTGAGTCACTCTTTCCAAAGCCTATTACATAACGTACTTAGCTGCTTTTTCTCAAAACAGAGATTAATACAGTCAGCCGGCACAGAGACAAAACTCCCTATAGTTCGACAACATAAACAAATTCCCATCATCACCAGTGCATTTTCTTGTGCACTATAGAGTTGTTGTATTGTCCTTTATTCCTCAGGACATTTTTCAGCTTTGGCATGTGCTATAAGGTGCTGTAGTCGGCACTATAAATTGAAAATCAAACAGATAGACAAAGTCGTTAGCAGTGCTGATGCAGGCGGGAGGATAGGGAGAGTTAATTAGATCTTTCTTCCCTTGCCTACCAGGCTGGAATTCAGCTCATTGTTGCTCTGACTATGTCCATATCGGAGGCACGGCAGAATAATCGTGTTTACCTGGCCATCTTGTCGCTTATCCTCAATAACTGCATTAATTACGCCCATCAATCACTCACTGTCACTCCGGTACTCCCTCTCTGACCTGTGTGTGTTGCTAAGCTCGGAGAAAATACAGATGGATTGGGAACTGATTAGAGCGAGAATCATGTGGCCAACGATTCTGAGAGGGTATAGCCAGCTGTCATCTCTTGACGTGCCGTAACATCGACACCATCGGCCAGAAACCCATTCGGCTTTTTATGTGTGAAATGCTGACTCAGATTTGTGGCAGGATTTCAGCATTCTGCTTTATGGGATCAGTTTTGAAATGCTGTAAAAGGTTTTGATTTAAAGGCTTTCTATGGTGTACTCCCGTAATGTGAACCGTACTAATGTGGTCAGAGCTGTAAATGTTTATAGAGGGGTAAAACATGATTGAGGGATGCATCTAAAACCCTTGAGGGCCTTATACACTTTAGAGTATTAACCTGGTTTCTTGATTAACTAGCAGGTTATGTGTTTTTTCTTTAACTTAACATGTTTCTCTGGTTGAATTAGTTGATTGCATCATCAAATTCTAATCAACAATCACTGCAAATTTGAAATTGGATTTTTTTTTTTTTTTTTTGCATTTTGCATTTCTGATGGAGTTACAACAATGCTATTTATTGTCTATTTAGGATTTTAATGATCTTTGAGTAAGAAGCTATTTATGTTTATGCTGTCCAGGGATAATGATAGTTTGCTTTCAAAGGACTCTTAAACAGGATTATTATAGTTAACTGAAGCCATAAAAAGTATTAAAGTATTGAAAAACTTAGCCTATTTTATTTCAACGTTTTCATTTAGTTAAACTTAATTTACTAAATTAAACTGAAACAAAAATAGACATTTTATCAGACATTGCCAAATAAAACTAAATAAAATTAAACTAATCCAAATGAATAATCTATAAGAAAACATATAAATGTACACAAAAAAGACTAAAATTAAAATAATATCAAAATATTAATACAAAAATGTCTCAATGATAAAAACCTTATTCACTGCAGCTAGATCATATTTTTTAGGAATGAAAGCGAGGCTATGGACAGGGGACATGGCCACATCTTTTTGTGTTTTGGGATTTTTTTGGCTGACAAAACACTGCAAAAATATCTTTCCAAGAAATTTCAGTAGACATAAAAATAAAAAACAGACAGTACACTCTCAGAAAAAAGGTACAAAAGCTGTCACTGGGGCTGTACCTGTTTAAAGTAAACTTTTGTCTATTTTAGGTGCTAATAATAGGCCTATGTACATTTTAGGTGCTAATTTGTTCATTTTAGGTCCTAATATGTACATTTCAGGTGCTAATTTGTACATTTTAGGTGCTAATTTGTAAATTTAGGTGCTAATATGTACATTTTAGGTGCTAATTTGTAAATTTAGGTGCTAATATGTACATTTTAGGTGTTAATATGTACATTTTAGGTGCTAATAAGTACATTTTAGGTGCATTTTAGGTACATTTTAAGCATCCTCACAGCCTCGCTTTCATACCTGTCATAGCGCTGCTCTGAATGCAGTGTAAAACACTGATCTTAAAATAAGCAATTGGTCATTTGCAAGTCCTGCGCGCGCCCGGCATGACTCGCGTGTTGTTGGTTACTAAGCAACTTACGCGCACCACATAAGCTGCGTCATTTCCTGTGTAGGGACTCGTTGAAGCGAGCCAGTTCAGTCGATCCCCTCCGACAGCTGAAGGCTAGACGGAGACACAGTCGAGTCCGTGCCGTTTTCCTTTTTTTTTTTCTTTGGGCACTAACGCAACAAATAACTTTCCAACCTGTCTGTTTTATTTGTCTGTGGAATTCATCCAGCGCGCTTTCCAGTGGATTAAAGCGCGTTTCAACTTTCTGATTTGAGCGTGCCAAAGGAAAACAACTTTGCATTTTAGTTTGGGTGCCATATCCTCCAAATACAGGGACGAGTGGATTAGAACTGAACGCTGATCCGGTGCTCTACTTTAAAAACTAATCAACGGTGACGCATTCGTATGATTGTGGTCGTTGTAAAGCTTTGGATTTCTGGGCAAAGATCCTGAACTCCTTCATGAGGGATTCGCTGTTGACGACAGAGATATTGGAGAAGACGCACTGGCCACTTGACCCCCTTTTCACGAGCACAAGACGCACCGGAGCGCGCAGCTTTCTGCCACCGTTATTGGGAAGGTGCACTTTGCGCTCGAATATAGGGCTTGTGTTTTTACCGTGAAATGTCAATTTCATATTTTTTTATAAATATGAAATGTGATGATGAGAATGAATTTTGATGACCATATTGTTAAATTCATAATCGTAGAGTGTATGTCATTATTTCGTTCAGTAGGGCTATTCATGTTCCAAAATAGACTTTCGTTAGTTATTTAGCCTAATCTGTTTGCCATTGTAAAATAACTGTTCCAATAATATCGGGTAGCCTACTGTTGAATGCCACAAGTTGATAAAAGTAGAAAAAAATATCTCTTTAGCAACTGTGATTAATAACAAAGCCAGATCACAGTACCTTCCAGGTACATGACATTAAATGAATGCAGCAAACACTAAACAACAGAATATGTCATGTAAAACACCCCATTGTACATAATGTACATTTAATATGTAAATAAGTTCAGTCATAGTATACGTTGTAACTTTTTCAATATTTCAGACTAAAATGATGATTCTTTTTTTACATAGGCCTAAAATTTACATAGCAGCATTTAAAATTGAAAGTGTTTATTTCAATTCCAAACTTTTCGATAATTAGATTTATGTGTTTGTTTGTTTTTTTAGGTCCTGTGTGACTCGTTTGATATAATATTGAGTATGACCGTAAACATCAAGGCACCGCAGTGCCATGCGCCGCTCCGCAGGCTCCTGTAGACTCGGTTCCGGTGCTACTGCAATGCTCGCCGGACCCCTCCGCTTCCGCGTGCCTCTGTGATCCAGGCAAAGGGCGCGAGGATGAGCACAGACCTGGAGCGCCTGTCGCTCAACTCTTCCTCGGGCAACTCCGTGGCTTCCAGCGCGCGTTCTCTGTCCGCCAACGTGAAGAAGCTTCACAACGCTCTCAACCTGCTGCTCAGCGACCCCGAGAGAGAGCAGTTCATCCACTGCCTCAACGTGTACCACTCCAAGCGCAATGTGTACGATCTGGTCCAGACGCTTAAGGTTATACTGAACGTCCCGAGCAAGCGTCAGCTCCTGCCCATGCTGCGTCTGGTCATTCCGCGCTCGGATCAGCTTCTGTTCGATCAGTACACATCAGAGGGGCTCTACTTGAAATCTGATGTGCTTGCGCGCAATGGTGACCCGGACGGCTCCCAAGAGGCTGCTAATTCCAGTCCAACACACGGGGCTCATTTCTCGCCTGCTTGCGCGCCTCAAGCCGCTCTGCGCGGATCTCCTGACAGTATCAGCACCAGCAGCGATGGGACAGCGACTCTTATTCCTTTACTGGGCAGCAATTTCTTACCGGAGCCCCCTGGAGAGATCCGACAGGTGATCCTCAAGCGTCACAAGAGCAACGAGGGTTTGGGATTTAGCATCCGCGGAGGTTCCGAGCATGGAGTTGGGATCTATGTGTCGCTGGTGGAACCGGGTTCACTGGCAGAAAAGGAGGGTTTGAGAATAGGAGACCAGATAATGAAAGTTAACGACAAAGTGTTCGACCGGGTCACGCACGCAGAAGCAGTTAAGGTAAGGTATATTTATTTTATCAATATGTTGTGTAATGTTTAAGTAGATTACACATGTGATTAAATATAAAGTAGTTGATTCAATGATGCTTTTGTGTGAGCTATTTAATATGGCCACAGATATTATAACTGTGCTGAGATCACCAGCTTTGCCAGTCATTAAACCTCAGGGAAGCAGACTGCAACTCCTCCTTGATTGATTATTAATGCAAGACAAGCAGCTGAAAGTGTTCCTTGAAGGACCAGAATGATAAATGCTATTATTGAGATGTGTTAGCCATGAAGGCCTGTACAAATGTTGATGTTATTGATCAGTGTGTATGGATTAGATGTAGTTCAATAAGACGTGACTTGTCGATTTTGTATCAGTAATACTTGCTGTCATACGCAGCTTTCAGTGTAGAAGCATTTCCTTTCAGGTAGTTGTCATTCAAAAGAAGAGCTGATTTTGCCTGAACCTCAACATATAACTATAATAGAACTGTAATCATAATAATAGGAAGTAATCCTGCATGTTGAACCTGTTACGGAGATCTCATGTGCTGTCCATGGTGCTGATTCCAGCTAGATTGCATTCTGTTCAAAAGTTGTCTCCAATAAACATATTGTTTGTGGGAATCACTAGTTTTCACATGCCATAGACTCTGGTGCGGTGAAACCCTCTGGAGAACCTCTAAAGCAGTTCTCTGAGGAACCTATTAGTTTATTCAAGAAACTAAACATTTGCAATCATAACAAGCAAAAGGCTTTGATGCACTTGCATATTGAAGTTCCTCTAGTACACTTTGAGCCATCTTCAAAAAGTCTTTGTTTCTCCAAAGGCTTCCACCAGCGCGAAACCTCAAAAGATTTCATTATTACAATGATCATGTTAAATTAAAAACTAAATTACAAATCATGGAAGCATCTACAAGTGGAGGTCCCGAGCGGACCATATTTCAAAGTTGACATATGACTAGGAACTCCATTCCACTGATAATTTCCTGTTTGACTCTTCCATTTACCCATGTTTGTGAATCTCTGCGCCAAGAGAAACTGAACATGAACAGTTTGCCTCCTCTCTGTGTCATTGTTTCCCTTCGCCTGGGGAAAACTGGCACAGTTGAACAGCAGGGTATAAATTCTTTCTACGCTGCCTGGAAGAGGGGGAAGGCTGCTTCCTCCCAGTTAATCATATTGATCTGCATGAGTAAATGGACGGGCCTCTCCCCAGGCTGAACATGACCTTCCGCTTGTCTTGATGTTCCTGTTCTCATGTAATGCAGACATAGCGAAGACACAAGCTGATAAGCAGCCAGAACGGAGAGCGGTTTGACTGGGTTTTTGCTGGGTGCAGATCAATTCCGCACAGTGTACTTTTGATCGGTGCCTCTCCCTGCATGCTAGCTGGCAGAGTTATTTTCTTGCAGACGGAAGAACATCTTTTTTTAGTTACAGTGAGGATTTCCTCAGACTCTGTTGACCTTTGTGATGTGTAAATGAACCCTGAACATTATACGTTCTTGGTTTACGTTGTTGAGGTAAACACTAAAATAATACTTTTCAGTTTACATGTTGCAATGCTAGTTGGTGAAACTCACGGAAAAAATAACAGTCGCTCCATCTGAAACTGGATACTCTTTAAGTGGATACTTTTTTGGAGTGAGTTATTGCTTTGTATATATAGTTTGACATGTGTAGTGTTAATGCTATCCGGATGTACTACATTTGTCACTGTCACTGTGTTGAGTATGGTACATATGAGTATAGTTCACCCAAAAAGAAAGTTTAGACAGATTTAATATGCAGTAGCATTAGAAATTGTAATAGAGCATCAAACATGGTCAATGTTTATTAATTATTATTCATAAATTAGAAATACATACGTACGTAAAATGAACATTTAACGATTATGACGAGATTCATAATTGTTGATTATTCCCTTGAAATTGTAATTGCACTGTAAAAAAATATTGATGGTTTAACTTAAAAAAGTAAGTAACCTGGGTTGCCTTAAAATTTTAAGTTGATTGAACTGGAAAAAGTGAGTTAATACAGTGAAGGAGATTAATTTAATCATCAGAAACTCAAAAAATAAGTTATTTCAACTAAATAAATTTTTATAAAGTTGATTTGACAAAAGAAAATATGTTGTTATAACAAATCTTGAAAATATTTTTACAGTGTGCGATTAAAAATTAAAGGGTTAGTTCACCCAAAAATGAAAATTAAGTCATTAATTACTCACCCCCATGCTGTATCAACCCCGTAAGACCTTCATTCATCTTCGGAACACAAATAAAGATATTTTTGATTGAATCTGAGAGCTAGATCAGTCCTACATAGACTGCCTAAGGGACTGGCTCTTGACGGCCCAGAAAGTCATTAAAGAAAAGGTTTAAATATTCCATGTGCCTACAGCGGCTCAATTATAAGTTTATCAAGCGACGAGAATACTTTTTGTGCGAAAAAAAACATAAATAACGACTTTATTCCACTATTCCATTACTTCCTTATGGGCGCATGCGCGAGAACTGAGACGAGGACGTTCTCATTCGTCTTGTTACCGGCTGCTCACTCCTTAGGAGTTTTACCGCCCCCTACCGTATAAGATGATGTGCTGATATAGCTGGAAGCGCAAAACTTTCTGTTTACAAGCAGAGGAAGATGCGCGCTGTACATACGCTTTTCAATTTGCGTATTTTCCGCACTATAAGGTGCACTTAAAAGCCTTTAATCTTCTCAAAAAACGACAGTGTTCCTTATAATCCGGAGCGCCTTATATATGGATCATCATTTTATACGGTAGGTGGCGGTAAAACTCCTAAGCGGTGAGCAGCCGGTAACAAGAAGTAGACGAATGAGAACGTCCTCGTCTCAGTTCTCGCGCATGCGCCCATAAAGAAGTAATGGAATAGTGGAATAAAGTCGTTATTTACGGTTTTTTTGCACAAAAAGTAGTCTCGTCGCTTGATAAACTTATAATTGAGCCGCTGTAGGCACATGGAATATTTAAACCTTTTCTTTAATGACTTTATGGGCAGTCAAGAGCCAGTCCCTTAGGAAGCCTATGGAAGAGTGATCCAGCTCTCAGATTCAATCAAAAATATCTTTATTTGTGTTCCGAAGATGAATGAAGGTCTTACGGGGTTGGAACAGCATGGGGGTGAGTAATTAATGACTTAATTTTCATTTTTGGGTGAACTAACCCTTTAAGATTATCACAATTTACATTGAATGACCATTTTTTGAAGTGAATACATGCCAAAAAACCTGAAAACCCTATTCATTTTCTATAGCATTATGCTTTAAATACCAAATATCATTTTTTTTTTTTTTTAAAGAAACCAAACCAAAGTAAAATAGGCATTCTATTATAATGTTATAAAAAAAACACAGTATAATGTAAGTGGATTTTTTCTGTGTGTAAATGCTTCTTTGAACGTTTACATAGGCTGATTGTGGCATCTGTAATTGTTATCGTGATTACAAATTCGATTAATTGTGCAGCCCTATTATTTAATAAAATAAGATTATTAAGAAAAAACTTCTTTAATGGATGCATTCAGGGATATGTCCAATGTTAGATCCATTAGACTGACATCATTATTTCTCTTCCTGTATGTCCAGATGTCTGAGCTGTCTCCATCTCTCTCTCTCTGCATCTACAGACTCAATGATGAGGATGGATTGTACATGCTCGAGGTGACCTGTCCGCACCTTCTCTATAGGCTATATTGAATGGGTGTGATGCCCTTTGGCATCTCATGATTGGTTGGTCTATCCGCATGGCCTTCAGTGTTTGTTTACTGTGCTGCTATGATAGCCCATATGATCAATGATCTTTCCTCGTCTCCTGCTTCAAGGGTGACCGCATATAAGAGCACCTGTAAGTTGACTTGATTGAATTTTAATGCTGGTGTGACTCTCATGCAAGCTGCCATGGCTCAAACTTAGAGGAGGTTGCCTCTTGCCTTTGACACCGAAAGATGATTAAGACAGTGTTTACCAGCTGATCTCAGTTAGAGACAAGCGAGAAGATTCATAACCAGTGCCTTCAACCGTACCTGTCCATTTGTGCTTAACTGAACTGAGTGAGCGTGTTCAATTCACTCATGGGAGCTGAGCAGAAGGGTTCGTTTGGGGCATTGTGGTATTGACAGCAGAGTGAGAGAATGCATCAAAACGTTTAAAATGGTGAACTTTATGCAAATGAGAGGCAAAAATGAGGTGGTGTGAGTTGAGGTGACACTGTATACTTTGCCATGTCAAAATTAAATGTAATTGTGCATACAATTGCACAGTGATGACACTATGATGACTTAATTGTAAAACATATTTGGAAAAAAAATAAACAAAATCAAATGCTACAGTAAAAAGCTGTTTATTGTAAGTTACCTTGTATTGTGAATGGTTTAACACATATGTAGTTTTACTGTAAAATGCTGTCAAATTTATGTTTTTGCAAGTAAAAACTATGATTTTCATTTACATTTATTCATTTAGCTGACACTTTTATCCAAAGTGACTTACAATTGCTATATATGTCAGAGGTCGCACGCATCTGGAGCAACTAGGTGTTAAGTGTCTTGCTCAGGGACACATTGGTGTCTCACAGCGGATTTGGACCCGGGTCTCTCACACCCAAGGATTTTCATAGTTCAAATAGCCTAATTAAAATTATTTTACTTAATAACATAAACTTTTCTACTTTATCTATTACCATTTCAGTCGTATCTGACTCTTGGTGTTTATATGGACATATCTAGCCATACGCAAGAGACTGTCCCTGAATTTTCTTGCCAATTATTTTTATAGTTTGCTTGTCACGTCTTTCCCCAACCCTTCCCATTACATGACTTGGGACACACACACACACACAAACTGAGGAAAACCTGAGCACCCTTGAGGAAACCAACGCATTCTCATCCTAGGGCGTCATCTAACTGACACTTTTGACAATATGTCTAAATCCGACGCACATGGCAACCTTTAGCATCAGTTAGATGACGCTGGTAGGTTTAGGTCTGGGGTACGGTTAGGGTTAGACCCAAGGGGGTAATCCATCACTTTGACAGCAAATAACTTTACATCTGAGGCGTTTGAAGACACCATTTGTCCATTGTTTATTTCTAAAGAAATACGACAATGCATAAAATGCTCCATTACCTTGTAGCTTATGTTATGGGCCCGTAGAAGCAGTTTTTTTTTTGTAAAAGTAGGCTAACGATTGCATCATAACCAAGCGACTCTCTATCGCACAGTAGAGAGATTACCGTATGGACAGGAGGAGAAGCTCGCGGGCAATCGGGGAAACGTGGAGGCAAAATGACAAAATAATTAATCAGAATACCTAGCAAAAGTTTCTCCTGCTCCTAGCTCATGGACAGCTCCTACTCACACTCTCCGCCTCTGCATGTTTTGGAAGGGAATGGTTCAGATTTCTCATGCCACAGCCACTAGAAGACAGACGGGTTGCTCACGTCACATCTACGTCGTCAAGCTCTGTTTGAATCAGTTTGAGTCTGCGCGTCAGGAACGGAAGTCCTAAAAAAAGTGCCAAAAATGGGCTTCACTTGTCTCAATGGAGTTCCAATGAGATGGCTCTGTCCACTTCTTATACTGTCTATGGTTAGACCACTAGGAGGCGAGTCTCATATTGAAGCTAAAGGGTGCCATGTGCGTCGGATGTTGAGGCATGGTCAAAAGCGTCAGTTAGATGACGCCTTGGGATGAGGAAACCCATGCAGAGCTGTAAAATATACAAGCACCAATATGCCAACCATGAAACATTGCCACCGAATGTTTTTATGGTCAATTTTTGGTGATTTTTTTTTTATGGTGAACAGCTGAAGTTATTTTTCTGTAAATGTTTGCTGTTGAAGCTGTTGAAATTAACATGTTAGCATATGAAGAAGATTTTATTATTTAGAAAATAAGCAATTTAATATAGCTATTTGTGTGAACACTATTATTTATCTAGCGGTGTGGTGTCTGTGCTGGGAATGAAATGTGTTTACAGCAAGAAATTCTCTTCTAGTGTGTCACATGTTAAAAAAAAAAAAAAAACCTTTGCCTAAGGGTGTGTGAAGGATGTATTGAGAACGGGGCAGAAATCTGGAGCCGTTCCTTGCAAGAAGCTTGCCCGGCTTTGTTTCTTTGAATAATAAAGTCTAAATCTGACTTTATTATTTTTACTCTTAAAATCCACGGCCTTGAGAAGCGATTTTTCACAAAGAGAAACCACAACAGTTTCTTAAGTAGAAAATGGATAAGAGATTCCCGCCCATTCTCCTAATGAAGAAAAAACAAGGTTGAGAGAATGGAGGAAGGGAGGGAGGGCCTTTCCTTCATCCTTCCATGATCTTATTCACTGCATTGTCTTCATTAAATGCGATGTAAGGCTGCGTATCAGCTTTATTTCATTTCTCAGCCCCTCTTTTAATTGTCTCGGACTGAGTAGGTGGCACAAATGTTTTGGCCCCTGTTCCAATAATCTCTTGTTCATTACATGGACTTAGAGCAGGTGACTGACTGTCCGTTGTGTTCTTCATCTTGATTTAGCTCCACCATAAAGCGGAGAATATACACTGCCTTTCTCTGACAGACCTCATCAATTTGAGGCAGGCCAGGATTGATGCTCAGTCATTACACTCTGTTGGGGACCTGTTGATATATGACTGACTGACCGTGGATCATTGGTCCACATTTCTGCGATTTTTAAGACCTCCCTCTCTCTTAGCATGTGATATCTTTGTGATATACTGATCCCAGCTCTGTCGCTTTTGTGTTTGTGAAAAGAAAAGAAAATCACATGCCTTGTAGTGTCATGGTTTTAAGGGCCTGGGTATTTTATCGGTATGTCAAATGGATTTGACCTTTTTAATGAAAGTTTTTGAAGCTGCAGAATTTCTGATATTTGCATTTAGTATGAGTATTCTGGCATATTGTAGCATGTGAAAGCACAGTGCAGTATAATTTTAGTTATTCACCTGCTAAAATACCTTTAGACATTTAATGGCTCCTAAGCCATTTATGCTTTTGAAATAACTACACATATAAAGCAATTTGTAGATGAATGAACCTCTCGCTCACATTCTCTTTCTCACTCACTCACTCACTCACTCACTCACTCACTCACTCACTCACTCACTCACAAACAAGCACTGCTTATGGGAAGGGAAAGAGCAATGTGGCAGTCTCTCTTCCAGGATACACAAAACACTTGATGGTTTTTAAATTTGTTTGCTTATTCTTTTTTTTTTTTTTTTTTTTTTTTTTTGACTAACACAGTAAGAAACATCATCACAGCATAAAATCCTCCACAAACCACACAAAGAAATGAGTTTGAGCTTTAGTCAGGTTACACAATCCTTGTATAATGTAGATCGAAATAATTGGTTGTTCTGACTACAGGAATTTTAAAGATAAGACAATCTCGATATAAAACAGGAGCATATTGAAAATTTAGAATTGAGAATTTTATTTCAATTACTACGATATCGGAACTATTTATGTATATTTATAGTTTTATCCATATAACATTGCTTTCAAAGAAAATATACCGTTTATATATATATATATATATATATATATATATATATATTATATATAGGGCTGTCAAACGATTTATCGCGATTAATCGCATCCAAAATAAAAGTTTGTGTTTACATAATGTATGTGGGTACACTGTGTATAATTCTTATATATATATATATATATATATAAATACACACACATGCTTGTATAGATTTAAGAAATATTTTCATGTATATAGTGTATATAGATTTATAAATAATTTATATTATATATAAATATAAATATTTTGTATATAAATAATATTTTTTTTCTTAAATATACATGAATGTGTGTGTATTAATATATATATATATATATATACAAAATAATTATACACAGTGCACTCACATATATTATGTAAACACAAACTTTTATTTTGGATGCGATTAATCGTTTGACAGCCCTAATATTATATATAGGCTATGATCTAACATACACCTACTGGTGCTACTTGGACACATCCCCAGTGAAGTAATATACAGTCAATTCAGACACCAGATATAATTTTTTATATATATTTTTGTACTAGTTGGTGCAGGACACTATAGTTAATTTGTGTAAGTGATGATTGCAAAATAAACTGTGACATATTATACCAAAAAAATTCTTCATAGTGGACTTCTAGTAAGTTTCAGAAGTGCCATCTGAATTAATAAATTGTATCTTTTGCATATTGCGTGGACCACTCAGACATAGCATAAGGGTAGCTACAAAGCTTTTACAACTAACGTCTGTGTTTTTGTGGTTTCAGTATAATTAGCAATTTTGAGCAGTAGAAGCTTATAGATAATTAATAGGATTCTCCCCCCTGTTTTTGCCTTTCATCTCCTCTGTCTTCTTTTAAGCCTTAAACTAAAGTATGTCATTTAATACAGTTGAGCCTGGCCCCTCCTCCGCCTCCCATACCCTGTGTCCCATTGTCCTGTCTGGACCCAGACCATCTGTTGCTCAAGCTCTTGTATCTACAGCATGACTCGCCACTCACAGTCTTATGGCAGAGAATATTCAGTTTGTCCACATCTTCTCTAATAAGGCAGTGCAGTATTGATGATACACGTGATCCTTTCCCATTGGCCGGTCTCTTGACTTTGGCGTCTGATTGGCTGACACCTCTTTCATGGACTCCTGTTGGTAAATAATTGAAGAAGCTCCACCTTGTCTCAACACTAATGTCAGTCAGACAGAGAGAAAGAGGGGAATAGAGAAGAGTGTGGGATGTACTGTTGCAGGAATAAATGTATTTGTTTTAATGATGTGTTTGTTTTAATAATTATTGTATTCATTGAATCCTGTTCTGTCATATTTGATACCCAAATTTCTAAGGCCTCTAATTTATCAGCATGATCAGCATACTGCTGAAAAAACAATGTTTGCTCGCTTTTCACTGTGTGTGTGTGTGTGTGTGTGTGTGTGTAGGCCTAACATTTTTGGGCATCAGGGAGCTGCTATCAGTATGTGGGGTGTCTGCGGTTGGAGTCTGTTTGATTGAGTGTGTGGACAGGTGTCTTTTATACAGGTAACAGGTTCAAACAGGTGCAGTTAATACAGTGGAGAATAGAAACTAGCAGGTCTGTGTATTCTTACTGGTTGGTAGGTGATCAAATACTTATGTCATGCAATAAAATGCAAATGAATTACTTAAAAATAAAGTGTAAATAATATGTATCAATATGTTTCGGCAGTGTAAATAATATGTATGATATGTATCAATATGTATCAGTGTCAATAATATGTACCCGACCCCCCCCCCCCCCCTATAAATAATATATTTAATATATATATATATATATATATATAAAATTAAAGAAAAATAATGAACAGTAGAATTGTTATAGAATATATATTTAGTGTGTTTCTACACACAATATAATCCAAAAGAATATTATATACATGTATTGGATATTTTCCTCACCCCCTCTCTCCTCTTTCATTTTTTTTCCACTTGATTAGACTGTTTTACCTGCGCACATGGCTTGAATGCAAAATCAATTTTTTTCCCTGCATTATACGCCCTCATCTTTGGTAGGTTGGACACACATGGATACACTGTATGCAGACACAACACCCAAACGCACACAGTAATGCACACATAGGCATAAACTCGGGTGCATCCATCTAAGTATATAGTTTTTATAGAAGATTTTTATTGATCCGAATGACATTTGTTAGGACGCATCCACGGTGCCCAGGGCAAAACTCCATCACGTGTGAGAATGAACACGGCCTGAATTGTACTGTGCGAGTGTGCTTGATCGCTGGCAAGAGCGCAGGAAATTAGCAAGCCCAACATGAATCGTCACTATGTGGGTTTGTTTTGTTTGTTCCATCTGGTTTTTAGTGTCACGTGACTCTCTAATGACTGGTCTTTAGTGTTTGTTGAATATAGCTGCAGAAGTAACAGTATGAGCTTTTCCTGCTGAGACTGTCTGCTGGGTAAAACCCATTAAATGACTAAATGGCCATCACTCTCTGAGTGAACTTCACACTGAGCCTTAGTCGATGTGCATGTGACTCCTTTACGAACTTGAACCACTCTTACCCAGAGTGCCTAGTGCCTACACTTGCCAATTTTCACCGCTGCATGTGAGGGATGGAGGTAATTGACCTACAAAGGTTACTTTCATGTAGTTTTTCTCTTTTATCTTTGTGCCATCCAGCCTCAGTCGCTGTCATCTGCCCCAGTTGTATGCATTCAGCATCCAGATTAATCATCAGCTCTCGGCCTATCGATCTGGACTTTATTGGCGGTGGGCATGGTTTCTGATTTGCTCGACGGGTTTATAGCTGGTACTGTTCACTAGATGCATCTGCTAATTGACACTCTCTTTCTATGGTTTGTTTTCATGCTAGGTTGGGTGACTGGGCCCATGGGCAGCAGCCCCGTGACCAGTTTGTCAACAAACAGCAATGAAATATCATAACACACCACTTTTGTGGAGACTGTAGGTGTGTCCCAATTTGAGTACAGTACTTGCGCACTATTCTGTTTATCAGACTCCGATGTTGAATGAAAAAATAACCTTTTGTCTAAACATTCTGTTTTACCATTTTTAAGTAGGGCTGTCAAACGATTAATCGTGATTAATCACATCCGAAATAAAAGTTTGTGTTTACATGATATGGGTGCACTGTGTATAATTATTTTGTATATATATATATATATATATATATATAATACACACACATGCATGTATATTTAAGAAAAAATATTATTTATATATAAAAGATTTGTATTTATATACAGTATAATATAAATTATATATAAATCTATATTATATACATGAAAATATTTCTACAAGCATGTGTGTATATATATATATATATATATATATATATATAAAATAATTATTCACAGTGTACCCACACATATTATGTAAACACAAACTTTTATTTTGACAGCCCTATTTTTAAGTACTTTTATTTTAAACTAATACAAACTAATATAATTTAGTGTAATAGAAAGTGTTTTAATATACATTTTAAAACTGTAATTATAATGCACATTTTAATTTAAGTAAATTATGTATGCATGTGTTTATTTTATTTATTTATTTTATAAAAATGTGCATCAAACAAAAATGCAATATTAAAAACTTCATTAATGAAGCTACAAAATGTAAAACTAAAATGTAATGTAGCCTACTACGTTTTAAAATGAAAACTATTTTTTTTAAATCTTTTCTCTATTTGTACATTTAATTTACTTAATGTCATGAAGTTATTGTTTATCTCTAGAATACTAAGAATTTAACAATGTTAAATGTCATCTCAAAATTAATATTTTTGTATTATATTGTCATGAATAAAATCAGCTGTGGCTTTCATTTAGATTTTTTATTTTTTATTTACATTTAAAAAAAAAATTGTCTTAACTCCATTTGAAGGCCTCTGCAATAGCTAAAATCCCAAATTTTGATTACTGGAACATTTAAAATTACTGTTAAATACTGATGCATTTGATTATAACTTAAGGCTTGAATGTTCAGTCAGATTTAAGGAATATATCCTTTTAATCTGTTGACGCACTGGGACTGTTATAGAATAGTGCTTGAAAGTACTTAAAGCTCTCCTCCTCCCAGAAGGATCAGGTCTGTTATCTTATTAAAAGGAAATTGGCAGATATGAAAGCACGCATATATTCAGATATAGAGGGATGATACATTGTTTGGTCATGGAGGATTTAGATTTCGAGAGATAATTAAGATGTTTCGGGCAGATTAGTGAGGATGTGCCTTCAAAAGGACTCAATTTAATTCCCCGCTGACTGTTTTCTCCCTCTCATATGAAGAAAATTAATAATAGGTAAGGGGTCAGAGTCATATTGAGATATTAATTCTGGGACGATGTGTGCAGGGTCATGAAGGGGCGCTATGTTTTATTATAACTCCCCTGGATTACGACGGAGCAGCAGAAGCCGCCGTACCGAAGGATTTAAGTCTGCTCCGGGTCCAGATAATTGATTCCCATCTGAGATTTATGTTTCTGTGAATGTCCAAAAAAATGAGTTCTGTTCATGGTTGTGAAGTCTAGCCTTCAGATCAGTGTCAGAGGTAGAAATCTTTCTTCCAATCCTGGAGAAGTTCAATCCTTGTTGTCCCCGCAAAACGCTGCATCCACGGGCTGATGAGTTTTTCCCTGTGGACCGCTGCCAGTGGACGCTGCCAAGAACACTCATCTCCACAGGCTGGCTATACCTTGAAGGCTTTGCACCAGGGAAAATAACAGCATCTGGGCAATGTTCTGGCTAGAGGAGGTTGGGGGTTGCGAGCTGTTGAGATTTATGATTGAACTGCACTATAATGAGAGAGCATGGATTTGATAGGTGATATAATTGTTCTGCCACTCAGGATCAGTAGACAACATGCTCATATGTTCCTCGTGACAGATACAGACTGCTCACAGCTGATAATACAGTGATCCAGTCAAAACGACATGTTTCATATCTGGTGGTTATAAAGAGGTTTTGTAGTTTCGGACAGTGATTTATTTATTTGTTTCCATCGTTGCATCATATGACACTGGTTTCTCCCAAAGGTGTGGGGGAGAGGTTAAAGCTGTGAGCCTGTAATCAAACTGTAGTTGGTTTGATTTCTGCGAGAGGTGAAGTGAGCCAAAAGATTTCAGTGTCGTGCCCTTGAGCAAGAAACTTTGCTTGAATTTGCTTCAAGCGAAATTATTCCCATAAATGGATTTTAGAGTGTGTGAAAACCACTGCAATCAAAGGATGCATAGTGTGAGGGCACAAAAATAAGAAATAATTAGCTGATATTTTATATTAAAAGTTGTCTTACTTTTTAGTTATTTCAGTTTTTTTTTTTTTTTTTTACAAAATTTGAAATACGTGTTTTTTATACATTCATTTAAAACTATGACATAGTGCATATAACGTTAATAATTGGTGTGTCATTTTTTAAATTAATACCATAATTATTGAAACAGTCCTGTTGCAATTAGTAACTTTTTTAGGTTTCTGCAAATTAGTGGCTAATTTGAATTAATTCATACAGTCTCATTGCTCCTCATTTTCATCCTAATGATCTGGTTTAGAGCTGCATAATTCTGAATAATATGAATCACAATTTTTTAGAAATATTTAATAGAAAATCACAAGTCTCCCAAGGTTCTGAATAGACAACTAGGCCTAAATAAAACACTTTAAAATAACATGTAGCGGCTAATTTACTAGGTTCTGGCAAAATGATAATTGCTGAAGTCTTAAAAAATATATTATTTTTAAAATCAGTTTGAATTAATGATTCAATAACTTACTCATAAAGACTTCAGGTAGTTCGTTTCATCACTGGTTGAATCAGCGTTTTTGAACAAATCTTTTGAATAAAAATATTTTAACACTCATGTGTCGCCACCTACTGGTGTAACGATGTAATTGATACAATATTTTAAGCATCAAGTTACTTTCAGAAGGTGATTTACTTTGTGATTTGGATCACTACAGTAGACATCATGTTTATATCCTATTTGTAAACTTTTATCCCAGTACTTCTGTGATAATTTGAATTATTGCAAGACAGAAATAATGAAACTGTGTGGTTGAAACGACTGTTTGTGAGGATGTTTCTTTAGCTCAGTGGCAACAGCAACTCTGATTTGAATGTTCGCTGTGACCATACTTGTAAAAGTTTTAACAGACATAGATGAATCAATGTCATTTGGGATCATGGGGGTTTGAATCAAGATTGCAACAATAGCTCTAATCTGCTAAATACCCCTCTTATGTTTAGTGTTCGAGTTAGATGCTGTAGATAATAGTGTTGTAAGTAACTGACTTTCAAAGTATTGATAGTGAATGTTGTCTAATATCACTGTCCTCTTGAAATGCATCTCTAGAGAACTTTATTTTGTGGCTCTTTTACATTTCCCCTCTCTGTTCAACATTGGGCTGGAGGCCCAGTGATGTTAATATAGATCTCACCTTCGGTTCTGACCCACATTAGCCCATCCGCATAGGTGCTGCCGAGTAAGCAAGATCTCCTTTCTTGCTCTTACTGAAAAAATAAAAGAATTTGGGACTGAAGCATTATCACAGCAGTTAGCCATCTGTTGTTAATATCTCTCTATTTTATCTACTTTAGCAAAGAATTGCACTTTGAGGAATGCTGGCGAGACACCATATCATATTTGTCCCTCTCAATTTCCATGTATATTATTCCGCCCTCCCCTGCTGTTTACAGATCTAAGGCACATGCATCTAATAAAGTCATGCAGAAGGAATGTGAGCCTTGCTTTCTTGATTTTTTTTTTTTTGTCAGCAGATATTAGCTCATGCCAATCATGCTGGTTCATGGCCTCATGCTTTTGCCATTTGGCTCATGAGGTCTTTAAGCTGAGCTTGTAGGGCGTGTGTCCACCAAAACATTTTTATCCAGCTGAAAACGCATTGCTTTCAGTTGAGACACTACATGTGCCATGATGTGTAATATCTGCGGAACTGTTACTAGTATCTGAGTTCGCAAGTAGCTAATTTCACAATATAACAATGTGGACACAAGGTAACGTACTTGCTCTGGCACTAGTTTTGGATGAAGAGATGTGCTTGTTGCTGTCGTTTGTTATCGTTGTACAAGCAGAATGTGTCGGTGACGGTGTGGTATTCTTCAACATTCTGGCGAGCACAAAACACAGAATGCTCAGCATTAAATAGACGTTCAGCACCTCGTTATGCGGCTGGCGTTTTAAAAAACTCGACTGATAAATACCCTAGCCTAGTTTAAAGGTACAATATGCAGGGATTTTCACCACCAGGGGTCGCTCTTACAATCTCTTACCATAACAAAGGCGTATATTGATGACTTATATTCCGCATTCAGCATAATTATGGATCTTGTTGTCAAGCTGATGGATCTTTTATGGATGAGTGACTACATTGATGCTTTTAACATGACTGAAGCAGGGCGCGATCGCTGGGTGTATACCAGCGCCACACACAATGCAAGTCCCACGGATATAAAGGGATAAGGACATTTCATTCTCCCGAACTACACGCAAGTGCTGAATTAATACAGTACTCACACAGGTCAGTTTATTAGACAAATTAAACTTGAGGTAACGCAGCGCTGCTTCACTTGCTCTAACAGTTTCACTTTCACACTAAACGGCATTTGAGTGTTGAATGTTGTTATGTTGTTTGTTGGCTGTATGAGACTAGATCAATATTAGAATAACATACAGATCATATTCTAACATTTCATCATGTTGAACTAAATAACATTGATTAGTTTTATGTATATTTGCTCACCTGTCTAATAAAGTATATCACTCGCGTCTCTGTCAAGTCGAAGTTAGTCGCGGACGTGGAGCGCTCGGCATTTCGAAAGATGTTGATCTTCATTTTAGTCTTTTCTCTCAAAGTCTGCTTGCCGTGGAACATAATGTTTGAACAAAACAACAGCAGCGTGAGCGTCCTGCTTGGCATAACGGCAATAACCCGGTTGTCCACGTCTGTCGCCATGGTTATTATCGCAGTGCGAGGTCAAACCTGGCGGAAACCGAGGTTTTGACGCCATTGACTGGAGACTCCTCACCCCTGCTCACACGCCCCGTTTCCTTGGTTAAAATCGCAATTTTCTCAAGATATACAAATATTTGGAAACATTTTTGCAAGTAATCAACAAAACAAAATATATAACATCGGCCTAGTGGTTTTTGGATATTTTACTGCAAAAATCCTGCATATTGTACCTTTAAGTTCCTGTTGGTAATCAATTTTAAAATAATGTATTATTTAAATATAGCATAAAAATTATATTAATGTAAATATAATTTTAAAAACTGTTTAAAAATAATTTAATAAAATCAATAATTTGTTTTTGAGTAAAAATCTCAAATTGAATTTTGAATGCAACATCCCAAATGGGCTTTTATCATTATTGTAGGAACACAAAAAAGACTTCTTATCAAGTTAAAGCTGATTTTTCTACATTAAAATGCATGGCGTGAAATGTCTGTTGTCAAGCTGGCTGGCTGTCAAGTTTAGTTGCATTATTTTTTTGGTTTCTTAAAAAAAAATTAGGTCAGAACATTAAATTACATAAAGAACTACTGCATTGTTTTGTTTATTGGCTTATTTCACTTTTTTATTGTTTCATGGTGTCAGGTTTCAACTCAAAGTCGTATTCTTAATATTGATTTTGGCTTGCTGATGGTTTAGGCTGTGTCTACAGCATGTCCTCTCACTACTGTTTTTCCTTATGTTTTGAGCCTTCATGTCAAGAAGAGTTGTGCTGTTGTAAACACTCCTTGAACGTACAAAGAGCACTTACAAGTCAGGTGAAGGATATGGTTAGCATATGTCCCTGATGGCCATCATGCTGTTTCTGTGTGACAGGATGTTTCCCAGGAGGAGAGATGGGAACAGCTGTGTGGCAGGACTCTCAACACAAATCCACCAGTGTAAATGTCTGCTTTAGAGAAGAGAAGGGGAAAAATACTTAAACACAAACATCAAAGCAGTAAATTGAGCTCTGCAAAAATGTATTAAAAAATAGTGACGCACTGAAATTTTGACAACCGTTTTGGCTGAATCAGTTTTGGAGGAGTGAAATTATTTACCAAAACGGTGATGTTTAAGTAGTGCTTCTCCAATAGGGCATTTTGACTGTTTTGTGCCTTTAAACCTTTAGACCTGTCAGAAATGCGTAAATGTACGTGTAGAGTTGCTCTGGTGACTCGACGTGTGTATGGTGAGGAAACAGAGGTCATTCGTTGACTGAAAATTTGCCATCATTGACGTAATATTTTTTAGCAGTGACGGAAAAATCTGAAAGCCGTCTGTAATTTTGACAAGTTAGGGTGAAATAATTGTAACTGTAATTCTAACCTCTGTCCACTTGGTGGCGAGTGAGCAGATTGCTGAAAGTGGCAAATTACATTGTTTACAAGCTGTTTTGTTGAGATTTTTTGCACTTGAAACACTGATTGAGCGACAACAGGAGAGACATGATACGGATTTCGGTAAGGATTGTATCTTTTAACATATTTCTGACGTTAATTCATAT
Source organism: Pimephales promelas (assembly GCF_016745375.1). The sequence continues at coordinate 3,210,122 of NW_024121322.1, forward strand.
TTATTTCGTTCTGTAACGTAGTGAGGAAGGGATAATCGCGTCGACTCACACTCGCTTCGCTTGAACTTTGTGATCTCTCACGCTACATTAAAGAGCGCCAAAACGGTATTTATTGTTTGAATTGTGTGATAAAATGGACAGGATTTGAAAGCTGAGACTTTGTTTAATTTCAAAACTAACAAAATGATTGTAACGTGACATAGGTTAGTTGTCACAACGATCGAGAAAGGTTGATCACACGTTTAAAAAAAAAAAAGCTTCAATTTAAATCTTCATTTGCCTATAATGTTGGCTTGGGTTTTTGGAAATGGCGAATTGGTTTGGTCATTATCTGGCATTATTTTAAAGGCAATATCTTTTGAAGAGCACTTTTAAAAGGTACGTTTTTCCCCTTGTGGATTGCAACTGCTTTCTCTCTCGGTCCTTCTTTCCTGGCCCCTCTATCCTTACTCTCAACCTCAAGGCCAGCGGGAACATAATAAGAAGGTGTGATGGATGAGACAAAAGGAAAATGGAGGGAGAGATGGATATGGGGAGGATCACAAGCTCCTCTAACAAATAACATTGAGCATGAATCAGATGGAAATAAAGGGGGAGTGAGATGGACTGCTGATTAGAGAGAGAGGGATTAATGAGAGGGAACATGGAGATATGGAGACCAGAGATTTGCAAATGTTTTTTTTTTCTTCTAGCGTTCAAAACGTGTAGAATTGAACATAAAATGGTACACAGGATTTTTAAACATCTCAGCCTGTTACTTGTTACTGCATAAAGTGTGTTATAAATTGTGGCACACAAATGTAACAGTTGCTACTCTCATTCACTAATAATTGTGTACACGTTGCTTTTTGAGATAAACTTCAGCCAGTTTATTATTATAGTTTTTTTTTTTTACACTTTTCTGAGATTTGAAACATAGCGGGATGCAGTGCACTGATCAGTTGTCCATATGACACGCCTGTACTTGAAATGCATCTCTAGACCACTTCATGATGTTCTCTCACTGTTTTCAACATCGTTGATGTTAAAGTAGATCTCGCCCTTGGGTCTGACCTGCATTAACCCACCCGCTGAGTAAGCATAACCTTCTCTTTCTCTATTGCTCAAAACTTGAGAATAAAACAGTAGCACTCCACAAGAGAGGGAATTGTTTGCCCAGCAGTAAGCCACCTTTGTAGATTGCAAGGCTGTCAAACATGGCCTACTCTAGTAGAGTAGACTCTAGTAGAAAAAAACTGCAATTAATCTGTAAAGTTAATTATACAATACACCACCATCTAAAAGTTTGGGATCGGTAAGATTTTAATATCTTTAAAAGAAGTCTCAACCCAGGGACCAAAATATAGTAAAATACAGTAAAAACAATATTATTGTGAAATACATGAATACACAATATTATTGTGAAATATTAAAATTTAGAATAACTGTTTTTCTATTTGAATGTGTTTTAAAATGTAATTTATTCCTGTGATGGCAAAGCTGAATTTTCAGCTTTCAGTGTCTTCAGTCTTTAGTGCCACATGATCCTTCAGAAATCATTCTATGTACTGATTTACTTTACTTTAAACATTTATTATTATTATTATTATTATCAATGTTAATCACAGTTGTGCACATTTTTTTCAGGATTCTTTGATGAATTGAAAATTCAAAAGAACAGCATTTATCAGAAATATAAAGATTTTGTAACATTACAACCGTTCAAAAGTTTGGAGTAAGTTTGATATTTATTTATTTATTTATTTTACAGAAAGTAATACTTTTATTCAGGAAGGATCCATTAAATTGATTAAAAGTGACAGTATTAATGACATTTATAATGTTACAAAAGCTTTCTATTTCAGACACATGCTGATCTTTTGAAGTTTCTATTCATCAAAGAATCCTGAAAAGAAAATTCTGCTTTCCATCACAGGAATAAATTCCTTTTTAAAATATGGAAAAGAGTTATTTCAAATAATAATGATGATATTTCACAATATTATTGTTTTTTACATTGTTTTTAATAAAATAAATACAGACTTGGTGAAAAAAAAAACATTTGAGAAATCTCACCAATCCCAAATATTTGAAAGTGATATTTTTATTTTATTTTGTTGAGAATTGTATAACAACTCGAATCTTAAAGCGGCAGAAGCTTAGTATTCAGAATTCGCAAAACACTTTCCACTTTGTTATCAAGTTGTTGTTTTTTTGAGTTAATCCCAACAATAATATCAATAAAAAGTAATGACTTTTTAAAATGTTATGTAAAAGGAAGATATTTTGATGAACCATTGGAACCAAACAGTTGTTTGGCGCCATTGACTTCCATAGTAGAAAAAAAGAAATATGGAAGTCAATGTACTATGAAAGTCCCACAACTGTTTAGTTCCAATCGTTCTTCAAAATATCTTCTTTTGTGTTCAGCAGAAGAGAAAAACTCATAAAGGTTTGCAACAATTTAGGGTGAGTAAATGATGACAGAATTTTCATTTTTGGGTGGAGTATCCCTTTAACAAAAATCCCCCCACATAAAGTCTAACACTATATTAAAAAATATCACAAATGGATTGCACGATGTATTCGCCCCAATTTGCCAAACCGGCATTTTTATACATATGGTTCTAGATTTGAATTTCATAAAGCTATTTCTGTATTCGTTGGTGTTTTTTTAGAGAGGGCGAGACACTAACACATCATCTTTTCTCCGTAACGAACATTCCGTGCTGTGCAATCCCTCTAAACGCGCTCAATACTCTGAACACCCCTCTTATTGTCACATGGGTAGAGTGGTGCATGCCGGGAAGACAGGTGCAGCGGAGGGGTTAAGAGGCACTCTGAGCCACACGGCTTTCTGCGTGAAGAGCTGTGAGCTACAATAGAAATACTCACAGCAGGTGGACTCTCCAAACCAGAGGAGAACACTGAGGAAAGGAAAGGAGAGCGTAGACAGAGCTTTTAAAATGACATACCACACGATTTGTCATTCCTCCTCCTTTTCTGGCTAGCTTTGATGAAACGCTAGAGGATTTTTAGTTAATTAAACAGGATTAGGTGTAACCTAGGGATCAGGCTGTTCAATTATCCTTTTTTTTTTTTTTCTCGCTCTTCCGCTCCCACTCGTTTCCTTTGTAGGAAAAGATGTGTTGGCTTTTAAGTAGAACTAATGGCTTTGCTGCATTTCAACTTAAAGCCCAGAAGTGCTGCTCTGGACAGCAGGAGCACACGACATGCACAGGAAGAACAATGTCCCATGCGGTAATCAGCTTAGCCCTGCGCACGCTATCTGTAACAATGCTCATTAACTTCAATTAAGTAACTTGCACACAGAGGAGTAACTAATTAAAAGCTGTAATACTGCTAACTTTACATTTTTCAATTGCTGTCAGCAACACTGTTGCTTTTTTAACAACTAGCAGTAATTGTGTGAAGCAAGAAGTATATATTCTACAATCATTACTTTCTTCTGCAATATTTCAAAGGTTTTAGTCCATACAATGAAAGAAAATGGGGTCCAAAACAACACAGGCCCCCATTGACTTTCATTTGGACAAAAAAAAAAAAAAAAAAAATTATGCTTTTAAGAGAACTAATAAAAGGTCAAAAATTTCAGGCTAAAATAGACACGGAACTGAAATATTCCTTATGGATTCCCGATCAGTATTCATTTCAATAATGCGGTTGTTGTAGTGGAAAGTTGAAAGTTGTAATTGAGGAAATAACACATATCTATCTATCTATCTATCTATCTATCTATCTATCTATCTATCTATCTATCTATCTATCTATCTATCTATCTATCTATCTATCTATCTATCTATCTATCTATCTATCTACATATCTACCTATCTACCTATATATCTATCTGTCTGTCTGTCTGTCTGTCTGTCTGTCAGTATTGTCCGTCCGTCTGTCTATTTATCTATCTACATATCTGTCTGTCTGTCTGTCTGTCTGTCTGTATATCTGTCTGTCTGTCTGTCTGTCTGTATTTCATTTTATCGATCTGTCTGTCTGCTTTTTTATCTATCTCACTTCTTCAGCCATTCCTTCTGTCAATCCATCCATCCACCCACCTACCTTCCTGTCTGTCAATCCAGGAGTGCTTATTTTATGCCATTGCTCCTTTGTAATTATGCACTCTCAGCTTCTCTATAGGATAGAGTGGGCGAGTACAGTGCAGGGTGGAAGTGACTTCTAATATCATGCATTAGCAAAAGCATCCTCCTTTAATGGAATACAGCAGACATCACTCTTGCATGCAGCGCTCCAAAATGTTTTTATACACTGTAATCATGCTGTAAACCAGGCGTGACATTCAAAGTTACATATTACTAGCATGGCTTCTAAAAATTCCATTTTTAGATCAGAGAAATTAAAATAAACATTGCTGTAACACAGTTGATAGAAATGCCTTGAATCAAAAGGTTAGGATTTCCTGGCATTGCAGAACAAGAAATTATATTTTTTCCACTAATTATGAGCAGCTAAAAAAACAATCTTTTTTTTTGTATTATGGAAAATTCACATGTAACACAATTTTCCCTATTAGATTACAGGACCAGAACTCACTGTTGTATAAGCTTTATTATACTGTATAGTGAAATCTGACCCTCAATTTTGAGTGTGACTCTTGTGTGTGTTGCAAGCCACCAGTGTATTTAGTAATGGATTAAGCTGAAAGAATGGATGCTATAAAAAGATTATCGGTCTCTTGATGTCCTCAACATAAATTGCTGTTAAGTCTCTCTCTACAGGGGCCTATTGTACAAGCCTTGTTTATTGGTCTCTCGTAGTCCAGTCATTATCTAATGACTTCCTCTTAGGCTTTATGCTTAATGAACAAGCCAGCCGAATGGAGAGGAACAAAACTCATTGACCGCTTGCGTGGCCTGTCATGTCACTTTTAGGTGCAGCTATGACGTTAATCAATGCTGCTGTGTTTGTGGTTTCATTATTTATAAATAGGAATTAGGAAATCAGCCTTTACAGGGAAGCTCCTGTTTTATTTTGTTCTTGGGCGAGTGCAATCGTGGGGTCGGAAATATTGACCCGTCCTTCATCCTTAGAAAGTGACTTGCATTAGCCAAGACGAAACAAGAACAAAAAAATTGCCCGTAAATGGTTATTGATTAATTTTGTTGAAGAGGCCAGTGGCTGCTCTTCTGCAGTTATACTATTGCTTGCTTCATAGCAGATCTGTGTTTTTATTAGAGTGCTTTTCACTAGTCATTTCTGTGTGATGTGACCATTTTCTTGCTTCTTTCTTTATGTAACTATTTAAATTTGAGGATGCTGTAGGGAGGTGGGCTCCAATTATTTTGTGTGATTTTTTTCCTCCTGTTTATAGGAAGTCCATTTTAGTAGATTTAGTTGACTAAAAAAGGTGTTTATTGAAAACTGCTGGAACGGTAGACAGGTAACATAACTCCCCCATACAGGGGAGGATGTAACAGACGGGTTACACTTTATTTTAAGATGTCCTTGTTACAGTGAAATTTTAAAGGGATAGTACAACACTGAAGCCCACAGAGAGGGAAATTTAGTAGCTGAATAAAGTTGTTATTTTGTGTGTTTTTTGCACTCAAGAAGTATTCTTTGGATTTGCGACACGAGACACCAAACCCGCTATACAGCCACCACAGTATCATTTGTTCGCAGGGCTTTTTTAAATGACTTGCTTTGGTTTAAACGACTGTCGTACGCAACTTGAAAAAAATAATGTTTTTATCGTGGTCAGTAGATGAATTGAAGACGTTCCTCTCGTTGTTGGTGAGGAGCGTATCCAGCGTTTATGATGATGTCACGGCAGTAGAGGCGGCACAACTATAACGATCAGTCTATAATCCCACCCACTTTGAAGCAGTACTAAACTGCAGTGGAAAAGCAAACCAAGCCAAAGTAAAGCGAGCCGAGTCATGCCGAGTCGTATCACGCAGTGGAAAGTGCAAATTTAAATGAACTCTTTTGGTGAACGTAATCAAGATAACTCTTTTACTCTGGCCATCTTTGCATGGCTCACAGGCAGCTACTGTGTTTTCATCTACCTATCTACTTGAATAAGACATTATCAAATAAATGGAAAAACGGTGTCATAAATTTAGTTTAATTTGGTTTTAATTACTTTTAAAAACATGCATTTTTTCCAGATAGTCCAGCTGGTGTATATTCTAGAATAAAAGTTAATTATCGCTTTTAACTTTTTAATTGAGGTCGAATTTACTTTCTTGCAGCTTCTGTATTGAGCATTGAATTCATCTCACTTTAATTTTTCTACAAGTAGTCCATGTCTTTGTCATGTTGTTTCTAGATTAGCCTAATGCAGGCTCTCATTACTTTAACATCTATTGACCAAATACAAACCCACTATAGCCTTCTGTACAGTCTCTATCAGATTGTTGAGTACTAGTCACAACCCTGAGGGTGAGGGTTAAGATAAGGTAAACAGAGAGTAAATGGAGAGTGGAAATTATCCAGTAAACCCTGCTGTATCTCTGTCTGTTTGAGGAGAGCTTAAGCTTTTGGCATTGAATTCAGTGAGGTTGATTGGATGAGGCTGATGTGTGTGTGTGTGTGTGTGTGAGAGAGAGAGATGGCTGAACTGATAAGCTGGACTCTGTCTTATCACCCATACAGACCCGATGAGACGTGCAGTGCAACGCCACAGGTTTGAACGTAAAATTAAAGCACCTCTGGGGAAGGGAGCATGTAATTGAAGAACTGAGTCAACAAGCTTGTCCATCTCTTTCCCTTCTTTTCTTTGTTTTTCTCTTTCTTACTCCCATTTTCTTTTTCATCTTTGCGAGGAGCTTGATGTGAAGGAAATTGATCGGTGGTCAGTCAGTCCAGCCCACAGCTGTTTTGGAAATATTTTGCTTCAGTTTGTGTTGCTGGGTGAGATTGCAGTGTTAGCTAGATTATGTGGAAGATATCTCACCTCGACTCTTCTATTACCTTGGTGATGTCTTAGGATGTTTTAAGTGTGTGTTACACAGGATTCTGGTTCCAAAGCAACAAATAAGCTACTCTTACTGTGCTACCAGATACTGTTGCATATATTTCTGCAAGTTTCAATTGTTCAGCTATACAATGTAGTCAATATTTAATGTATATCATTTAAACAGCCATTACTACATTACTTACAGTCTTCAGTGTCATATGATCCTTCAGAAATCATTCTCATACAGTGTACTGATTTTGTGCTCAAGAAACATTTCTTATTATTATGAATGTTGAAAACAGTTGCGCTGCTTTATATTTTTTCAAGGAAATATACACACACACACATAGGGGAGGGCGGGGACTTTTTACATAGTCAGTAAGGATCAAGCAGGTTGTCTTTTAGCTCTTTTTCTCTTGCTGCCAGAATACGGTCTCCCGCAAATTTGCGGAAAGTTTTGATTATATTTACTGATTATAGGTACTGGACAAAGAGTGTTTTGTAATTTTTTTCATCATAGATTTTTTTCAGTTTCTGAGTTGGGTGTTTACGTTTCCAAATCTAACTTTATATTGCCTTAATCACTGTCTTGTTTGCTCAAACATAGCACCGTTTTGAAACATGTCAGCAATTCCTAGCGACTGTTAGCTAGGATTAAAATATGTAATACACAGCGGGGTTAGTTCTAACACAGTGTTACAGTGATAATCAAATGAAAATGGTGCCACACAACTTTTCAGGTTTGAGTATACAGTACATTTAACTTTGTTGGACTTTCACAAACAATGTTGGAATTTAAAATGTTTAAAATTTAGTGTACTATGAATGATAACTTGTTTATTTATTAAAAATATGGCCTGTTTTTAATGTAATAAACCCTTTAAATTTTGATTTTAAGCTCATTTGTATTATTATTACTGTTATTAGTATTAATAATAATAATTGTACATGCAGCTGCCACACACAAATCTAATTCAATTGCAATTACAACATTTTATAATTTTATTTTATTATTATTTATTGCAAAACTGTGCAGCCTTTTTCTGTCTCTATCCATGATATTGATCCACAATAGAAGGATGATTGGATGAGGGATGGATGTGTGGATATCTGTCTGTACAGATGCACAAACGATATCAAACTATACAAATAAAATAGTACTGAATTATGTGTGTTGCACACAAGTGTTACAACTAACCCCTCTGTCTGTTACAATTAACCCCGCATTTGGGGTAAGTTGTAACATTTGCACTTTCAGTGCATCTGTACGAAAATGGTAGGTCCTAGAAAAAAAACTTTAAGTGTTCATTTGTAGCAGAGAATATTAATCTAACCTAATTATTTTTTAATTAATTGAGCCAAAACCAAAATGCGTTAGGTTGTGCCCCGCTCTCCCCTACACACATAATCTTGGTCATGATTATTGGCACCTGTGTTAAAAATGAACAAAGAAGTCTGTGGGAAAAAAACAGCATTGTTAATCCTTTTGATCTTTTATTAAAAAAATCACAAAAAATCTAACCTTTCATTGAGGTAAAACAATTGAAGATGGAGAGATAATCTCGTTATGAAATGAATGTTTTTCTCTAATCCCCCTACCCCCCCAATCATTGTTTTCACTTTAATGAAAGGTTAGATTTTTGGACAATTTTTGAAGGAAGGATCAAAAGGATAACCAATGCAGAATTATTTTCACAGCCTTCTTTTATCATATTTACCATGGGTGCCAATAATTCTTTCTGACTATGACTGTATATAATTGTAAATTCTCTGAAAGTCCTAATATCTTATAGACCATTTCACAAGATGTAAACAACACTGGTCCAGAAACACTTCCTGTTTCAGTTTGTAACTGTTTTCTTTATTTCACATGTAAAGAAAACATCTTAAAGATGTTTGTTTAACTTTTTGATTCAGTTTTAAATGTTCTGTTGGTTGTATTTTATCCCAGCTTTTATGTAGTGTTAAAAAACTGAAACAGGAAGTGCTTCTGGACCAGTGTTGTTTACATCTTGTGAAATGGTCTATACAGATTAGCTTCTCACTAAAGTTGTGTTTTAAGGATATTTAGAGATTTTTATTGGAGATGATAAAACTACAGATTAAGAAAATGATTTTCACCGGTGTGTATTTGGATTAAATTTGGCTAAATTGCCTCTTACACAGTTGAATTAGTCCACTTCAGTTTAACATAAGGATTGTTGCATTCCTGTCTGCACCTCCTGTCTGCACCTGTACAGTAGGTGGACATATGTATCGAAGTGTGTCTGAACGGTGGGCAGATATCTAGCAGATTATCTCTTGTGTAATTAAATTTGGCTGCCATTTGCCGTGTGTGATTTGATTCCCTGCGCTAACGTGGCCGCGCATGACTCAAGCACGGCTGCTCCTTCTTCTCTCGAGCTGGTGGGTGGACCATAATTGGACCCGGTTGAAAAGGCCACAAGTGACACTGACAAGCCACTAATGAAGTGATTCGGACAGTCAGCCCATCTTTATGTGCTCAACCTAACTGGCTGAACCCACAGAAAAGGAAATAACACTCCAGGAGACAGAAGTCAGGGCTAGAAACACAATTACAGCCTGATTTCTCACATAAACACATCTTACAAAGCACAGTGTGTTCAAAAATGAAATAAGGGTTTCGGAGAAGTCAATGCTGCTGGATTCCACACATGCACCTCATGGAGTCCTTGTCATTTCTAGGAAGTCATTGGAAAAAGCTTTCATTCATTACGGCTTCTTTTAGACATTAAGGCTGTTATTGTCCACCATTATACTAATAGACCCATACTGATATTCAAGAAAACAACCGTTACCATGTCTTGTCCCCCAAGGTCTGACAATGCATAATGATGTGTATACAGTATATATATATATATATATATATATATATATATATATATATATATATATATATATATATATGTGTGTGTATATATGTATATATGATTTAACCAAAGAGGTCTACAATTTCTGGACAAAGCTATCCTTTTATCACAATGATTGACATCCGAATAGGCACAAATAGTGTTACAAACCTTTTGAGAGTGTCTAAAAAGAATCAGGCTTTGGAAAAACATCCACTGTGGCTGGTGGATTCTAAAATCTACCTGCCACTCAACGTTTTTACCAGCCACTTTCTTGTTTTTAAGCGACAATGTGTAACTGCATGTGAAAATTAATACTAGAAGATCTACAATACTTAAGCCATTTATTCCATAGGGTAAAGTCTCAAGGTGTGCCTCCTCTAAAAGTGTCTGGGTGAATTTGAAACAGCATGCAATTTTTATTTACTCGCCAGTCGCCACAGTGGCTGGTAGGTGACGCGAGTTTACCAGCCACAACACAAAATCACCAGCATTGGGCTAGGGCTAATTTCCATCCCTGCTTGTAATAATAATTGTATAAAGGTGACGTATTATGCCCACAAGATGTATTATAAATATATGGTGTCCCCAGAATGTGTCTGTGAAATTTCAGCTCAAAATACCCCCCAGATCAATTATTATAGCTTGTCAAAGTTGCCCCTTTTTGGTGTGACCAAAATCGTGTCGTTTTTGTGTGTGTCCCTTTAAATGCAAATGAGCTGCTACTCCGTCCCGTTCAGAAGACGGCTGATCCTTTACACAAGCCTCGGATACTCCATTAATAACAAACGCAAATTTCAGTCAAATCGCAGAAATAACCAGTAGCGGTTATTCTGAATGGTTAGTGGATACATTTATGTAGTTATTGTTTCATCTCATCGACTTGCATGTACCGTCATGCTTAACTTTTACAGAAGTTGACACAGTTCCCTGAGGTCTTTATACGATTTTTTGGTCAAATAGTGTTCTGTGCTAGCCTGGATGCCAGCCCGAACCCCACCCACAACATTTTTTGGTCAGGAAGTTTGGTCTGGACTCAATCTATTGAGGAGTAATTATGATCGGTTCAGAAATCGTCGGGCTAATCAAACTCCGAGGGCGGGTTTTATACGATGATGGACAGATGATCTGCAGTTACATAATCATCACGTCACCATAGAGTGCTTGGGTTGAACTGGTTTTCCTCAAAGTTGACTGCTGCTGGAGAATTGAGATGTATAGATTCCGCTATTGCGTCTGTTGTAAAAGAAATCAACTGCACATTAATTTTCAAAGACGAACAGAGAACTACAGTACGATCAACAAGGCATTTGTCGATCGGAAAGATGTGTTTGCCGTCCTTCCCACGGGATTAAGCAAAAGTTTAATTTATCAACTGGCTCCAATGGTCACTAAGAATATGGGGCATAATAAAAACCCTGTGTTCGTTGTGGTTTCTCCTTTGGTCGCACTCATGGAGGACCAAGTAAAAGAATCAACACTCGTTATTTTACTACTTCTTCCAGAGTGCGTGCGGTTGAGTTCTCTTCTGTTGACAACTATGCGTAGCTAAACATACGTTACTTACTGCATTGCTCTGATTGGTTGTAGGTCAAATATACTTTATACAATGATGTATAAAGCACAAATTAAGTTTTCCTGATTCGGTAAAGACACGCCTCATAAGTAAAGCCCTGTGGAGCATTACAGACTCACATTCTGACTAGAAAATGAGAATGATGAAGTAGCAAGAAATTTCAAAAGACAAAAACCAGACAACATGAGCTGTGGAAAATGATAAGTTATCTTGGAGTTTAATACTGCTTTTAGTGCAGATGCCATTGAAATCATGGCAAGTTTATTCCTTACAGTCTCACTGTCATGGCGCTGCTCTGAATACATTTCTCAGAATGTGTTGTATGTAATTTAGTCAGGAATCGCAGCTCTTTTTCAGAAGCTCAAGCTTCAATTACATACTAATATTAGGTATACAAATTTTACATTGCTGACACCACTGCAAGGCCACTGTTTGCATCATTGTGTCAGGTCATGTTACTTTATGTGTGTGTTTTGTAAGCATCCCCTCTGGTGGAGACCCAGGTGGTGGAGTTAATTTTACGCACAGGTGACCACTGAACGTACCAGAGAAAGCAGCCTGTGGCAGTGTAGATCTAGAGGCAACACTTCATCTCTGTCCGGATACACAAACACACTGAATTCATACACCTCCCTCGGAAGATGCTGAAAATCATATTACCGTTCAATGCAGCATCAGCATCACAATTCAACAAATAAAAGAAAAAGAAAGAAGTTGACAGGGACAAAAATTTTTTTTTTTATTTTCTGCATGTAATTATATATATATATATATATATATACATATATATAATTCTATGTAATCATTTTTTTCTGTATATAATCTATTTATACATATATATATATATATATATATATATATATATAATCCTATATAATATAGCCTATATAATCTTTTATATGATGCATCACAATGCGGATGTGGACCATACTGCATTAATGCAGAAATAGACCATAATCGATTACAGCCTACTGACGTTTCTACTGACGTTTCTACGATGTCATCTATGACGCTTCTCCCGCTAACGTAAAATGGCGGAGGGAGGCGAGTTATAAAAAATGCACCCACTATTTTAACATTTGCAGTGTGTGAGCATGTGCATGCGAAGGTGTGTACATCTATAATATCACACAGTAGTTTATATTATTAATAATTAATAATAGTATTTATTATTATTGTAGTGTCAAACTGAGTTATTAATAGTACACTGTAAAAAAAATATTTTCAAGATGTGTTATCACATTTTTTCTTTTGTCAAATCAACTTAAATAATTTATTTTGTTCAGATACCTTATTATTTTGAGTTTCTGATGATTAAATCAATCACCTTCATTGTATTAACTCACTTTTTCCATTTCAATCAACTTAAATTTGAGGCAACCAGGTTACTTATTTTTTTAAGTTAAACCAACAATATTTTTTTTACAGTGTAATTATCACTTGTTCTTGTTCTTCTTGTCCTCCTCCTTCTTTGTGTCCTGCTTGTTCTTCTTCTTCTTCGTGTCCTTCTTATTCTTCATCTTGTCCTTCTTTTTGTCTTCCTTCTTGTTTTGGTCACAGTTGTAAACAGATGCTATGTCTGAAATCAAATACTTCCCTACTATATGGTGAAAAAACGTGCGAAAAAGGCAACTAAGTAGCATATGGATTCTCCTCTGAGAGCAGTTTGGGCCCTTGAGAAGCTTCTATTTTGTACTTTCAGCAGTGTTTGGCTGCTCAAGGCAGCGATCATAAACAAAGGCAGTCTGATTCATGCTATTGCTGATTTAAGCGTTATCAAAATCACTGCTGTTCCGGTCTCTTCTCCTCCGCTCCTCATCTTATTAGGAGGAAGAGTGATTAACTACTCTTTTTACGTAATAAAGAAAGAGTTTCATGCCTCTGTGTTCCCTCTCCAGTCCCGGTAGAGAAGATGGACGGTTTTGAGCTCAGGGTCAACAGCTCTTCCCAGCTAGCCATTTACACAAACTTGCAGTATAGTCCTTGGGTCACTCTATCTTGCCAGCACAAGCAGAGCACAAATGAACTGAGGTAGCCTGTGCAGTGGGGACTGGGGAACACAGAGTTGAGAACTGAAAAAGCTGTTGTTGACTTAAAGAGACACTTTAATATTTTCATATTTTTTATTGTCACACCAGTCATATTTTTGAATGGTCATGGTTTATTCTCTTATTTTCCTCTGAGATGGGAAAAATAAGGATTTAAGTGTTCCACTTCCTGCTTTTTATGATGTAAAAAGCGTCATTTTGCGTCATAAAAAGCAGGAAGTCCCATTTCTACCAGAAAGACTCGGGAGAATTAATACTGTGACAATGAACATTTATTTGAGCTCAGCAAACAATCAAATTCTTTGGCGTTGGCCCCATCCGTAATCCGCATTCCGAGGGTACGGAATCTGCATATCCTACCTGAAGACATAGGCGGGGGTGCAGCCCACCTCCCGCGAAGTAAGGAAGGGTGCCATCTGGTGGTGGTGGGGTGGAAGGAGGAGAGGACATCCTGGCGTCTTTAGGGTAGAGGGGAGAGCCCATCTGGAGGTGGTGGGAAGGATGGAAGGGAGGACCTGGCACATGTATGTTAGGGAGATGAAGGAATGTGTAAGTACCACCCTTTTATACTGACTATTAGGATATGATTGGATAAATGAGAAGGTAATTCATGACGTGAAAGATTGAGTCTTCCTGGTAGAACTTGCGCTGGCTTAATTTCTTTGTATAAGGGTTGAGACTACAAACATTAGCTCATCATTTATCCAGGGTGTGGGACCCACTCACGCTACAGACCTATTACATATCAGTGGGTGGGACTTCACTTGCAGATACTGAAATCAATATCAGGCATCTTGTTTGGAAGCTAAGCTAACAAGCGCTGTGGAGATAGGAAAAGACGACCATGACGAGAGAAACTAAACATAAAAATTGAAATACTTCTGCTCGAATCCGATGTTCGTGGTTATCTTTATATAGTGAAGAGGAGCTGTTGGGGACGAGGAGCCCGGACTAGCTTGAGCTGAGCGGACTCAGCGGCACGTTTTGTTTCCGGCCTCTGCTATAAGCCAATCGACCAATCACAACAGATTGAGCAATTTGATCAGTAGCTCTCGGAAAGGCGAGGGTTAGAGAGACTTAATCTTGGAACGAGTCGTTTTCAGACTCTTTGCGAAATGAGTTGATGTGCAGGAAAATTACAGACTTCACTGTTAAAGGCATAATTTACCCCAAAATTAAAATTCTGCCATTTTTCTATTCTGACATCATTCATCTCAGCAAATACAAACCGGGAGGTCTAGGGGCAAATGGAGAACAGGTCTTGGACACATTTCGTTCTTTCTCAATTTCTTAATCTTTCCCTCTCTTCCAGGCAGAGAGAAAATCAGATATCATTCATAACCACATGTATAATACAGCACTGGCGAGCGCTGCCGGTGGCACCGTTTGCCAGCACAATAATAAGATCTCAGAGACTAAATCTTATTTGAGTTTGCCCAACAAGACTACATCCCCTTGTTGTAATTACTGTCTTTTCTTGTTATGCATTTTTGATCTGAAACTGAGCTAGTATTTGCGTATTTCACACAAAACTTTATGTGCTTTGATTATGTTGTATAAAGGTCAAACGTATACTGTATTCTTGTAGATGTGTTGGTTTGTGGGTCTCTAAATCATTTGCTCTGATATTTAGGAACAAGTAACCATGCTACGGTCTGTTGGGGAGAGCAGATCACCTTTATTGTGACAGCACTAGTGGCGGCTGGGTAAAGTTGATTACAGGAGATGGTGCAACAGTAACATACTGCACTGAAAGTCACCTGAACCAAGTATGAAACTCTCGAGGGATGCCACATTCTACTGTACTGGTTCTTCAGCGTATAAAGTAGTTCTCCAATCACATTTCTCCAGACATTGCAGTTATCAGGTTTGTTAAGTTTTTATGTATTTAGCAGTTTTGCTTGTTTTAAGGACATTTAGATGGTTTTCAATGGAAAATGAGACAAAAAAATACTGATTAAGACTTTGTGTTGTGCTTTGACAAGCTTTGTACTTTATTTGCATGCATTTGAGAGTCTGATTCGAGCTGTTTTTGCATTTTGAGGAGAGCATTAGTATGTTTATCCGGTCTCCTGTCAGCTTTGATTTAACTGAAACAATTCTCCCTGACATAGACGCCTTCAACAATCCCAGAGAGATGATATTGTTGTTTGTCTGTACTATATTTGTATGTCCCACCATGCTCTGTCTGTTTTTGTTGTTCGCAAAACCTCTTAAAGTACTATTCTCTCATGTTTCAGTCAAAGAGTGAAAAATCTCCCTTAATCTCCCCCCTGATTCAAGCACAAAATCTGCCCTTAAGTCAAGCACTCTCTCTCACTCCTCCTCTCTTTCCCTTTACATTCTTCTTCATCCCATGTGGTGGCAACCCCTGCTATATAACTCATAAATAAGAATGAGAGATGAGACAAGAAGTTGTAAAGCAGGGAAAGCTGATAAATGGAAAGAGGTGTAGAGAGAGCGAGAAATGTTTGCTGTAGCTGCTTGTTTTAGTCTGATCGATCCCTTCAGCATGAGATGCCATAGCTCTGGACAGATCTGTTGAAAGATGTTAGTGTTGTCCGGAGCTGTCAAACTATATCAGACCTCACTGCAAACGCATGTCTTTCTCCAGCTGACATTTCTGACCAATTCTTCCATTTTAGGTTAATTTCAAGTGTATTTTAATATCCTTCAGTGACAAATTTTCATTAAAATTTCACTTTGTTGTGTTTGTTCTCAGGGTTTCTCATTAAAAGGATTAAATGAGAATTTGTTTTGTTATTTCTTTGACAGATGAGATTTTGCTTATGCAGTAACGCCTAAGGGGAACATGAGTCATGGCAGTCACAGGTGGATGGTCAGTATCGAGGCAGAAATAGAGAGAATCAGGTGCATTTTGTGACCAGTTAGTGCTCTGCATCTTACTTCATTATTTCCCATTGAAAATTAGACGTCTTTAGTACACTGTAAAAACCAATATGCTTTATCTAATCAATAGAATCGTGGCAACAGATTACAAGCAATATTATTAATTAAATTTAACAAATTAGAATTGAGTAATAATTAATCAAATTATTCCTTAAAAGTTAACCATTTAAAATGAGTAAAGTTTACACCAAAACATGTAACAAAAAATATCTCACTAACAGACAGATGTCAAAGATTAATTAAGAACTATTCATTTTATATTGCCAACATTGAAGACACCTGATGTTAACAAGCAGAATCACTGAAGGAGAAAACTGTAATTTTAAAACAAACACTGATCACCATAATGGTGACTAAAATGTATGTTTTTTTTGGTTGATGTTCTAAGTTTTACTCATTTTAAATGGTTAACTTTTAAGGAACTAATTTGATTAATTATTACTCAATTCTAGTTGGTTACATTTAATTAATAAACGGAACGGGGAAAAAAAATTAATTAATAAACTGAAACGGAAAAGTTTAGAAACGCTACAGCTCCTTTTTACGTTTTGAATCTCCAGAGGGCGTTTTAGACCCCGTTTACACCTGGTATTAAAATGCGATCTGTATCCAGATAAGTTATCCGGATAATAAGTACTGATTCCATTTACACCTGGCCACATAAATGTGTTTTTGCAAAACGGATATAAATCCGATCTTCACCTCCTGCGTTATATGCAGATTTATTGGATTGCACGCCACCAAAAGCAACAGATCTGAGCGGCATTTTATTGATCATCAGCTAATTTCCAAATCCGAGACATCAATAAGAGAGAGTGGCAACAGGCCTGGTAAGATAATTTCGTTTCTTTACTTGAAGATGTGTTAACTGCGTCTGTGACTTACTTTCACTTTTATTTGCGATGTTTGCACGTTGAATAGACGCTCAGCTGCTCATCTGCGGTGATGCGTGTCGCGTGTCGCATCTGACTAGGCTATAACATGACATAGCCTATATAACACGCTCTCACTCGTTTATTTTTTAGCATTTTTGGAAGGAGTAAAATATACATATGTGGTTTCAACAACCAGATTGCGTTTACACCTAGTAAAGATCCGGACACAATGCGAGCCAGACTACCTCCAGATGTGGTCAGGCAGATCCGATCACGATCCGATCACAACGCGTTTACACCTTGCATTAACATGCGTTTTTTATTATCCGGATAACTTATCTGGATACAGATCGCATTTTAATACCAGGTGTAAACGGGGTCTTATGTGGCCAGGTGTAAATGGAATCAGTACTTATTATCCGGATAACTTATCTGGATACAGATCGCATTTTAATACCAGGTGTAAACGGGGTCTTAGTGAAGACGGGACAAAACGGAGGACTTTAGAAATGATGACGCAGAGGCTCACGCTCAGCTATGATTGGGTGTCATCAGTCATGATGTGTCCCTGATTCGTCAGCCTTCTTCATGAAATCTGAGGAATAGTCAATCCGTTTCCTGTTTACACCGGCATGCGCATGCCCAATGTTGGTGAATGGTCACGTGATCCGCGTTTTCAATTGTTTTAATGTGGACGGAGATCAGTTCTAATACGCAGATAAAACTGGTGTGGACGGAGATCGTATTCGTTTTAATTCTCCGTTTTTAAACGAAAACCTGAGCATAGTGCTTTAATAAAGGAACACAAAGGTAACTTGGCATATTACTTTTTTTAGTTACATTTTAAAATTAGTTCGAATTACAGTATTGGAACATGTTACTTTTAAAATGTACTCATAACATTAGGCTGAAGTACAGCTTGCAGCAATCATTAGATCCTCCAGTTAATATGTTTGTCATCATTTTTTAACATTTGTAATGGCTTCCACTCAGACACTACCAATGTGAAAGTTTCTGTGGCTGTAGGAAGTGCTTGAACATCTAATGAGGTTGTATTGTTTTGTTTATAATTTATTGTTGTTGGCTAGAAACATTAACCCTCTGTAAGTGCTTTTCACACTCGTAATAGTTAAAGTTTCTGTATGTAATTTTTTTTCTGACTGAGCTAAAGCATAAAAATACCATAATATTTTTTATGAAATATGTTATGTTCACATCCTTGTTTCTTCGAAAAACATTGCTACTGCGAGTTATTCTAATGTGGAATGTGCATTTTGGGTTGGAATGTCATTTTTTTTATTTGTTCTGTGAGATTTCGGCCACTGCCAATTTATGCATTAGTATTTCGACATCCCAGTTGCCAGTTGGAGGAAAACAGCTTATTTCATCCATCGACACAACAAACCGGGTCAGAGATCGCAGATTCTACCCAACCTAAAAAGCCTCAGCATCCATCGGTCCATTTTGTCCAAATAAATATTAAACACGGATAAATAAACTTATCAAATTACAATGAAAGGCTTTTCACCTTCCATTGTCAACTGCGCTTGTTCCTGTTTCATGTCCTCAATTTGGCAACCTGCGTGAGCGCCGAGTATGAGGGGGCGGGGGTAACAACTCTCCAGTATTTTGGTTTTGGACTGCAGTACTAATTTCAACTGCTAGCTGTCAATATTACTTACTGTACCTTTAACCCCGGGCTATTCTTAACCACGGGTAAATGGAATCATGGGTTATCACATTTAACACTGCAATTAATCCTGGATATTCATAAGCTGATGTTTTACATTGTACACCCTGGGTTAATGTAAATGTCAGCACTGATTGGACGAATGCAGCATGCAACCTGTTTAAGGCTCTAGCATTGTGCATCCTTGTATTATATACTGTATATTTGTTTTATATTATTGCCGACTGTACTATCAAGTTTTTCCTAAATGGACTTTTTTAGATATAAGGGTTAGAATTAAACAGTCTCTTCTTCACTCCAACTGATGTTTTTATCACCATTTGACATTTTCCTCTTCAAACGCTGAAACGGCATATGCACGCCATGTGTCATTTCAGCGTTTGAAAGGGAAAATGTTAAATTTTGTCTGTGACTGTCAAAATGAGGTCCGCTGTTGGTAACATTCTAACACGCGGACATTTCAAGATTAGCACTGCAATGTGGGTTAAACACATGATTATGCTTTGCACAAAATGTCTAAGCTGCAAAACTGTTTTCAATGTTGATTATCATATTATAATGACAAAAATAACAAAAATAAAAAAATAACCATCACAAAAAAAATTTACATTTTAAAACATATTCAAATTGAAAACAGTTGTTGTAAAATGTAAAAATATTTCACAATATTACTACTATTTTACCATATTTTTGATCATATAATTGCAACCTTGATGAGTATTCTTTTTAAAACATTTAAAATCCTACCAATCTAAATAGTAGTATAAATTGTTCAAAGATCATAATTCTGTATGAAAGAGCTCTATATTTGTTGGGGTGACATTAAGAATACCACTGTTCACAAATGAACACCTACACATTCTAGCTACTATAAAAAACACACACCTACTGAAAATCCACTATATTTGAACACAAGAACTGACTCAGATCCATCTAATTGTACCACAGTGATTCTTAAATCTTTTAGATGCATTGTCCTCCTGAATTTCATCCAGAATCGCTCAATCACATGCAAATGTCTCCAGCGTCCCTTCCGAGCTCATCTGCGTAATCTCATAAACGCATTCTGAGCACACGGCACTGCTAACCAGACCCAATTACCCTTTGTGATCATCTAATTGGCCCCTTTTTCTAATGCTAATTCAAAGCAACAATCGCAGATTGTCTGTTTATGTATGCGTTTTCTGTTTGCTTCAGTATCCATGCCAGCTGGTCAGTGCACACATGCTCAAACATTTCGGCATTTACGACTTGATTTCTCATTCTGGTCTCGAGATGCTTTATCGTCCCCATTGGAAATGACAGTAAATAAACAGAATGCCAGGCAGCTCAGTGTGTGTGTGTGTGTGTGTGTGCACTTGGTTTCATTTGAATTGGTAGGGCCATCAGGCTCAGATGTGAAATTACTTGGAGCAATTAGCTTTAAGTGTTCATGGCCTTTAAAGTCAAAATGAAATCATAATGGAAAATTTGCATTTTTTTTTAATGCAGTATTTACTTTACGTGATTTATCTGAAGAAATAACAAACCACAATGATCCAATCAAATCCCAATGGAGAAAAACAAATCTTACATTTGGTCAAGCCGTTTTACTCGGATATTTGTCACAATATGGATTAAAAAAGACTTCCATTTCATGCCGACTTTAAAGTCAACATCAATTCTTAATGCAAATTCCTTGTTCTATTGTGTTGCTCCACCTTCTGAAATATCACATTATGGAAGTCAAATGGCAAATATTTTATGTTAAGTTTAAGTCTTCTGCATGAGAAGTCCAACATTTGGCTTCTCTCTCAGTAGCATGAAACCTTCTGCAATTATGTCCTTCTGCTCTTGCTTGGGGCTATTAATGCATTTTTCCACATTATTGGCATTCCTAAGGTGACATTGTAGCATATCATATAAGATGCCTGCTTGATGTCTTTCTCCATCCCACCATCTCTCTCTCTCTCTCTCATCCAACTGTATTCCGTAATTCCACTCATTTGTTGGCACACTCCATCAGGCAGTGTCACAGTCAGCACTTTAGAGCAGCGATGGTGCATTAAGAATCTCGCTGCCAGGCGTTCTTTTATTTGTTAGTATTCACAGCAGGGACAAAGCTGTTTTTTATCTTCTCCTGTAGTCTCTTAAAGGAGTAGTTCACCCAAAAAGGAAAATCATTTACTCACCCTCATGTTGTTCCATACCCGTATCTCTTTATTTCTTCTGCGGAACATAAAAGGAAGCATTTTAAAGAATGTACTAGTTGTTACATCTCAAAGAGGCACTGAATCACTTTCACTGATCTTCACCTTGACTGTTCCCTGCTGGTAGAATGACCTGCCTAACTCAATCCGAGCTGCTGAGTCCGTTGCCATTTTCAACAAAAGCATCAAACTAATATTGATGCACCTTGTCAAGTGGTGCATCAATTTATGATCCAGATCTTGTATTGACAATGCAAGAGTCCAGCACTCTGTATAGTCTATTCCAGCACATGTCAAAGACTTTAAGGTCTGGACAATTCATGTGTGAAAATGGTTCTTCATGCTCCCTCCCAACCATTCTTTCACAATTTAAACATTGTCATCCTGGAATATGGCCTTGATTTGTTTTCATACATGGTTGTTTAAGACACAGTGGATAAGACACATGTCTTTGGTGTGAGAGACCCGGGTTCGAATCCACTGTGAGACACCAATGTGTCCTTGAGCAAGACACTTAACCCCTAGTTGCTCCATATATAGCAATTGTAAGTCGCTTTGAATAAAAGTGTCAGCTAAATGAATAAATGTAAATGTAAATGTTTAAGAAATGAAAAAAAACTACACACTCCATCAGTTAGGGTTTGAATAACCAACGCATTCTCATCCTTTAGTGTCATATAGGTGACGCTATATGACAAAACGTCAAAATACTACGCACATGGCATCCGTTATCGTTAATATAACACGCTGTGATGGGTAGATTTAGGTGTGGGGTAAGGTAGTCTTATATTCACGCCAAAGGATTTATGACGCCTTGGGTTTGCGTGTTATATTAACGATAAAGCGTGCCATGTGCGTAGTATTTTTCCGTTTTGTCAAATAGCGTCACCTATATGACGCTAAAGGATGAGAACGGGCTGGAATAACTGTTGCAAAACATATATCATGCTTGAAACATAATAATCACTGCATAATAATGATCCAGTCATAGATTCTTAAGCATTTGCCTATTTAAATATTCTTTTTTTTTTTTGGCTGTGCAGTGTATTATGATTGTATGAAAAGTCGATGTTGGCCCTGTCCCAAATGGCACACTTCATATGCATTTGCGGTTTTGTGGACTTAAAATGGCCGCTGAGTGCTCGTCCGTTAGGCCCACAAGACTGTAGGGTGTTCCATTTGTCATTTTAGGTTTAAGAAGAGTGCTCACGAGCGCCCCCTTTGTGGCCGTTATGCACACTTTTGCTGAGCCCTCATTGAAGTGAACCCCGCAGGAGACTTCCACCTGACAGTCAAAGCGGCAGTACATCAAGAAAGTGTGGACTCAAAGGAAGATCGCAAGGGCATAGGTTTCCATTTGGGACAGGGCCTTTGAGGTCAACTTGAAAGCGTTTGTCTGGATTAATTATGAAGAGAATCCTGGGAAGTTCTTTGAAATTTCCCTTTTTGTGTTCCACATTAGAAAGGCTTGGTCAGACAGGAACAACACGAGAAAACAGAATTACAATTTTGGGGTGAATTACTGGATCCCTTCAAGTAATTTGTATTCTATCTTTCATCTCTTCGCTTTCTCATATTTTTATGTTTAAATTATGTCTTTACTCTGCATTCCTCTACACCAAAAAACTATTTATCATTCGCCAGGCAAATCCTGGCCCAGGAAAGAAAGAAAACCAGATGCTTACGGACCAGATTAACTCCTAAATAAATCCAAACTTTGGGCTTGAAACATTTTTTGGGATTAACGAAGGAGCATTGGTGTTTATTTTCAATGGCGGGAGTGACTCACGAATAAGCAGTTTTATTTTGTTACACTAAAAATCTGGACTACTGTATTTTGCAACTTAATAAACAGTTTGCAGAACTAGGTCAGAGATACGCAACAGAGTGCGCCTGCAGACACAAACTCCCTAACCGTTTCTGAAGTGTATTGCGAGGGAGTCTGAGCTGCATGGGAAGTAGATACTGCAAAGCCACCCTGAGAACAGGAAGTTGTTTGAGTTCAGCCCAATTATAAGTTGTTGCATTGGAATGTGTGTGTTTAATGCCGACTTAGTGTATGTTTGTGTGTGTGTGTGTGTAGTAGGAGATAATGGTGTCATTTCACACTCAGCTGAATTTGTGGTGTTCCGCAGTGCCAGTTGCTCTAGACTTGATCTGTGGAGTGATGGTGAGCATAGCAGACCATCAGAGACCAATGAGGCAAACACAACAAATAGGACTTTCATCTCCACACCATGTTCCTCTGTATTGTATTGTCTCTGAAAAGAGATCTGCCTTTGCTTTTTAGCAGTGCTAACTTAGCTATGTTATTTAAAAAGAGCTGAAATACTGAGAATAGTTATTTCTAACCAGTTGCGAATGCAAGTCTGATTCATTTTAGTTCATTCAAATGATTCATGAAAGTAAACTGCTCCTAAAATTATTCACCAATTGCCTGCATCACATTTTATGAAATGTCTAGTTCATTGTTCATCACTATTTTTTAGATTTAATTAGGGTGTTTCGAGTTATTTAGTGCATATTGTTCAATGAATCTGAACTGAACCCTATTTGAAGTCCTATTGCTGAACTGAATCAAAAGATTCAATTTACTGGAATGAATCAAAATCTGCTTACGTTTGCAAGAGATACTCCACTTTTTTTTTGGAAATAGGCTCATTTTACCACTCCCCCAGAGTTAAACAGTCGAGTTTTACCGTTTTCGAATCCATTCAGCCGATTTTCTGATATTTAGAAGAATATCAGTAAACAGACAATTTCTGGTGTCATTGACTTCCATAGTATATTTTTTTCCTACTCTGGAAGTCAATGAGACCAGAAACTGTCTGGTTACTGATAAAAATCAGAAAATCGCCTGAATGCATTCGAAAACGGTAAAACTCAACTGTTTAACTCTAGGAGAGTTGTAAAATGAGCCTATTTCCCCCCAAAAAGTGGAGTATCCCTGTAAGTCTTAAAGATCCCTATTATTTGTTTTGTGTTAGCATATCTTTACATTCCCATGTCTGCTTCTGCCTTTTATCACTTAGCAGAGACGCTGGACTGATTGTACCTCTTCATCTCACTGTCACTGTCTCTCTCTCTTTTACAGGTGCTGAAGGGCAGCAAAAAGCTCTCCATGTCGGTGCGTTCTGTGGGCCGTATCCCAGGTGGTTATGTCACGAATCATGTCTACACCTGGGTGGATCCACAGGGGCGCAGTGTGTCCCCACCCCCTGACCTGCTGGCTGAGCATCGCAGTGCCACTCTGCGCAGGTCTAACAGTCAGGGCCGCAGTCACATGCAACTTCTCCAAGACGGAGATGAGAAGAAGGTGAAGGTTCACATTCACAGCAGTCCTTAATCGAGTTATAGCAAGTTTAATGTGTTTACATTATGCTTGTGTGATGAGGATATGACCCAATTCCGATTAAGATAATATACGCCACTGTTTAAAAATGTTTTCATATTTTTTGAAAGAAGTCAGGGTTCAACACTAAGGATTATTTTCTGGGCCAGTTTTTGCTTTTTTTTTTTTTTGCTTGCCCCACCACAAAAAAGTAATAAATAAATAAAATAAAATAGACAGTTAATTTTTTCTGTGTTTTTGATTCTTGAAACCTCATATAAATTTCAAAAATTGTTAAAATGATAGTTCACTTTGAATTTAATTTTTGGTACATGTTGTTTTAGCTTACCTCAAGGGCATCCAAGATGTAGGTGTCTTTCTTTCCACAGTATTTTCAATTTTGATATTTTTAGGTCAAACCGCTCTTGTCTGTCCGTCATATAATGCAGGTCTATGGTCACCACCTCAAAGAGCATGCACAGAGAAGTCCAAATTAAACATGATTTAATTACTCGTGAATGCAAGTACACATTGATGGCATAAGACTCGAAACGTGCGGTTTGTGTGAAAAAAATCGAACAGTATTTATATCCTTTTTACCTTTTGCAACCACAGCCACGTCCGAGGGCCCGGGCGCTTTGTGGCTATTGTAACAAGGTAAAAACGATATAAATACTGTTTGTTTTCTCACACAAACTGCTCGTTTCGTGTCTTAGGCCATCAATGTGTACTTACCTTACGGGTCATTAAATCATGTTTAATTTGGACTTCTCTGTGCGTGCTCTTTGAGGTGGTGACCATAGACCTGCATTATATGACTGACAGACAAGAACGCTTTACCTAAAAATATCAAAATTGAAACTTCTGTGGAAACAAAGACACCTACATCTTGGATGCCCTTGAGGTAAGCTAAAACAAACCAAAAATTAATTTCAAAGTGAACTATCCTTTTAAAGACAAGTAAACAGTCAGTAAAAAAAAATAGAAAACAAATAATCAAACTAGGAGCAATAGCACAAATAAAACTAAATACAGAAACTGAATAAAGTAATCAAATGTAAATTAACTCCATAGTCTTCACTGTATAAATTCATTTTAAAGAATGAGTAGACCTTGCGGGTTTATTCCTACCATTGATCTTTATCTCGCGCTTTTAACAGCTAAAACGCGTTCTGTGTCAACCGGTCCTTACACATGCGCTTTATTTCTAACTGTTTACTGTTTACGTTCATGGCTATGTTTAGTATGATGCAAGCCAATATGGCCATTTTTGTCATAATTTTGTGTGAATATGTCCGTTCAAGCGAAAGCGAACTCAATTCAATATTTGCGCGCTATCCGAGACAAATTGGTTGTGTATTTGTCCTTGTAAACGGTTTGTTAGGTGAAAGTTTCTTGTTCGTAAAGTAATGTTGGCCCTGAATGACAAACAAACAGATTTTAAAAAAGGTGTGGGTGACAGTTAGTTGTTCAAAAACAGTATGGATGGAGAACTTCGGATCATGTGCATGTGCACAAGCCTTAAAAAACTCAATCCTAAAGCTACATTGTTTACAGCTCACCAGCTTCAATAAATGGATGTCATTTTAAGTGCTCTGCTCCTGCATAGGTTGAGTGCAGAAATGAGTTTTCACTGGTGTGCAGCAAGAGTGGAGCGAATAGGAATTTGCCTTGTCTTTCATGAAATGGTGTTTATGCTATTATTTCTGTAAACCAAAGCTCTTTATCTTATTTGTGCCTGCTGATGACAACCCCAATGATGCTGAAGTGCCATTGGACCGCTGCCCTTTTCTATAAGTCATAATTTATCTGCTGTCACGCATGCATATCTCTGGGCTAAACTATCTGTGATCATCTCTCATAGCTAATGGGCACTAGCACTTTAAGAAAAGGGTTTATAAACTAGCCCTGATTTGGTTCACCTGGGAATGGGATGGAGTTTTTTTTTTGTACTTCTGATAAGCGTTTTGTGCTACTTTGATTTGATTGAGTTAAAAAAGACCCAGGAGCAACAAGATGTGTGTGCGTGTGTATGTGGCTGTGTGTTCGATTTGCATTTTACAGAAGTCTTTCTGGTAAACATACACAATGTGTACTCTGCTGATAAACCCTTAATGCCGATGCATTTCCATTTAGAACAATGCCGTCTATTGGGGCAAATCCAAACCGATGGATTAGTGTTTTGGGCTAGGTGTCTTTTTATCAGACAATTATTGAGTATGTATGAAACATTAAGTGGCAGCAAATACAAGAGACTATGTTCCACATTTCCTGCAGTTATATGCAGATGCCCCGTTATGAATTTTAAACTCTGAATTAAATATATAAATCAATGAAGGGTGAGGGGAAAAATTATTTTGTTTTCACATCATTATTTGCCTAAGGAACTGTGAACACACACTGTTAGTCGGATAAATTAAGAAATCAATCACTGAACATTGTCCATTTTGGCTCATTTTAAATGAGAACCTTTTTCTGTCTGCAGCCTAGCACTATACCCTAGCACTATTCCTCACCCCTGTATTTTCTTATACCCTCACCTGTGTGCCAGAATTTGTTAAATGTGATTATAGGGAGAGTTTTATGAGCTGTTCATCCAGGTGTAAATCTTCCAACGCTCTTTCTCGGGCCCTGCGGCCGTTGGAAGCGAGAGCGCTAGCGTGGCGCGCGGCTTCATCAGTACTGAACAGCGCAGCAGAAATCTCCATCGGTCCGCTCTGATTTATACCCTGCTTGCTTGGGTCTCACATCACGTTGAAGCAATTTGCAGGGTAATTCCGTCAAATTTCTGGGTACTGATACAAACGTTGCGTCGAAAGCTCTGCTGGAAGCCAACATCTATTTAGCCTCTAGCACGCTTCTAAAGAAGAATAAAACATAAATATAAGGAGCCATTCATGGGAGAGACATTTATAAATGTGTGGCATTATGAACAATGACACAGTATGGCCCTACGCCACCTTGACCTTTCAGGGATGGCTAGTACTAACCTTTAAGCAGCATGCTAGTGAGCGACAGATGCTTTTGGTGTTTGGAAGTGACGACTCGCTGCCGCATTGATCTCCCAGAGCACACAGGCGCTCCGGTGACCCCGTTTGATTGGCTCTGCTGGGATTCTATGATGCATTCTAATCACAGCAGTATTGTTGCTTTTGTTACCAGGTCGTGGGAGTCACATTAGTCCTTCCGCTGGTTCAGCAGATCTGCCATTCGCTATGGCGCATGGGTTGTTATTTTCGAGAATTATAGTTGTAAGGCGCAGTAATGGGTGCTCTAGGTTTGAGAGGTGAACTGTAACAACACATTGTGTTTGGGAAATATATTAATTTCCTTGTCGCACCTCAATGTCAATGCCTCATTTCAGAGATTTGTTTGGGTGCGTAAAGCAGCCTGTGTAATGTATTTGGTAACTTATGGCACTCTTTAAAGGGTAACTTAACCCCTGGTTAGAGCCTGACTTCACCAACTGGCAATATTTGAAAAATGCTAAAAAAGTGGACAGACAGACCCCAGCGGAGATAGGGGGGACGAAATAGATGCTAAAACACTCTTTACTGGGGTGCGTTTCCCGAAAGCATCGTTAGCCAACTATGGTCGCAAGTTCCGTCGTTATCAGCATAGTTCAACGAGTCGGTGTTTCCCGAAACCATCGTACCAACAAACATACGCAAACAGCATCTCGACCTGTGGTTAGAAGCATCGTTTCTATATTCCATGACATTTGGAAGTAATAAATCCTTATCTTGAGCAAAATAAGCAAGCTGACATTCAGAACAACCCGTGCCTTTTATTCAGCATACATACAAATGTAATTTACATCTTTTAGTTTGTCAAAAGATTTAAAGTACCGATTTTGAAGAGTGCGCATGTGCGAACTCGTTTGGCGATAAAGCAAAACAACTAAGAACAATTAGAAATATTCCTCAGATGACATGTCTGTAATTTATATTAAAAAATCTAGCGTTAATTGGATCTCAAAAAAGTAGTTATTTCTCCACCACATGCGAAACCATCGTGGTTGAACGATACTTTGCGACAATGGGTTTCGGGAAACAGTCGCAACTAGCTGGTTGATTTCTCCAACGATGCATCGTACTATGGTAGTGAAGCAGCGAGTTACATCTTTTCACGAGAAACGCACCCCTGATCGTTTTCAATACTCGCAATTCCAACTCCTGACTCGCAACAGTGGTTTTGACGAAACAAGCTGGTTTTTATACTGGCAAGGGCGTGGTGAGCTGAAACGTGCGTACGTCACGAAGAACCGCTAACATCCAATAGGGAAATTTTACTGCAGTAGCCACCGTTCAACCTGAAGAGGGCAGGACTAAGACGTTTTTACACCATATATTGTAGAAATAAAACACTTTATACACAAATGTCAAAAAAGTTACTCGAGTCAATGACTGGTATTAATAAAGATCTATTCTTATAGATCATTAACTAAAAAAAGTTGGTTTAGGGTTTAGTTACTCTTTAAAATGTCTGATTGTTATTGCATTAGATACAATGTCAAACATGTACATTCGTTTTAAAGAAATAGAGGACAAACTGCAACGTTTCAGGCTGAAGATGAGGCTGGTGAAGCGCATCTAAATGCAGCAG
Source organism: Pimephales promelas (assembly GCF_016745375.1). Next base: position 3,239,138 of record NW_024121322.1, read on the forward strand.
ATACTTTATTAAAAAAAAAATCAAAAAGAGAGCAATCCGCAAATGCTAACACCAGACAATAAGTGAATCGAAACGAGGAACAGGTGTGTGAAATCAATTAAACAATAAATAACCATGATAACCAATGATAAATGTGCTAGAAACCTTGACAACAGAAAGGATTCATAGGAAATAATAGCAAATGATGGCAAAGCTGAATTTTCAGCAGCAAAAATCGGTCTAATATGCTAATTTTGGTGCTCAAGAAACATTTACTATTATTATACATTTTTAAAACATTTTTATAGTTTAATTTTTTTGTGGAATCTAAGATGCATATATTTATGAAAATATTCGGAGACACAGAAATTACACTTTGATTCAATTTATTGCATCCTTGCTGAATAATAAAAAGTTTAATAATAAAAAATATATAAGTTATTAGTTTGTATTGTTTAAGTGTGAAATGTATTCATTTGATTTAGCTTTCAATCAGACAATGCCTTCATCTTCACAGGTAAATTTGGTGCTGGATGACGGCCGTTCTCTGGGTCTCATGATCCGCGGAGGGGCTGAATACTCTCTGGGTATCTACATTACAGGTGTAGACAGAGCGTCTGCAGCAGAGTGTGGAGGACTGAAGGTACACTTTATGCCTTATCCTTTCATTTGATGTATTTTTATAGCATTTTTTTTCTTAATTTGTTTTTAAAAATGTGTTTGTTTTACTGTTGAGAGTGTTTCACACTCCTGTAGCCTATCTTTCGCTCTCATTTCATGCATTATTTGATCCACAACTCTGACATGTTATTATCAAGTTTATTTTCTCTTTTCACATATTGAAGCTTTTAAGCTTTTAGTTTTTTGTTTTTTTGTTTTTTATCAAGGTTTACCTACATTTGTGAGTGGGGTCCATGAGTAAACAGACTTCACAATGTATTTGTGAAAACGCAAAAATAGGTTTCTATGATGGTTTGGATTAAGGGTAAGGTTAATGGTTAGAATATACCATTACCTCAGTGTAAAAACTATAGTAGCCAGTGAAAAGCCCCTACCAAGATGTACCGTTCTTCCTTTTCCCACTATCCAACAGGCACCCCATAAACCTGACAGTTTGTTGATTGCTAAAACATGTTTGTATATTCTGTCTAAAGTGTCTAGCTGGTTTTACTCTACCTGCTTTCAGTTGAGCAATTCCGTTAAGTGCCTTTGTGCGTGATAGATGAAAAAAAGAATTATCTGAGTTCACTGTGAACGTCGTGTGATTTTTCTCCAGCTATTCTCCTGTTTAATAATAGGCCTAGACATCCTGCATTTATTCCCTTTATTCATTTTTGCCACAGTTTGCGATGAATATCATTATTATGTGGTGTTAGAAAAAGTTTTAAGCTCTTTTCAAGCTGACTGTTTGCTTTGTGCCTGGCCTTTAGATTCATGTTGGGATTGAGAGAAGGCAGTTAAAAGGGAGGGCGATCCAGATGTGCTTTGTGGAGAGTGAGAGAGAGAGAGTTGGAGAGAGTGTTGGATGTTTTATCTCCAGGCCATATGTCTGTTCAGAAGAGAGATGTGAGATGGATTTCTGGGCGGCAGCGGACGCGAACATAAAAGCAGCAGCATTTATCATGGCACTTATATGAAGAAAACCATGGCATATTTATAATAAACACATACAGTACTGTTCAAATGTTTGGCTGGGGTCAGTGATATTTGAAAGAAATTAATAATTTTATTCTGCAGCAGAAGCATTATTTTGTTAAGAATTCTTAAAAATATATTTCCGTCTCGACAGAAATATTAACTGTTTTCAACATTGATAAAAAATAAGAAATGTTTCTTGAGCAGTGAATCAGAATATTAGACTGATTTCTGAAGGATCATGTGACACTAAATACTGGATTAATTCAGATTTTCCATCACAGGAATAAATTACATTTTAAAGATAGTAAAATGGAAAACTGCCATTTTAAATTGTAATAATATTTCACACAAAAAAATGGAGATTTGGTGAGCATAAGTGACTTAAAACATTAAAAAATCTTACCAGGCCCAGACTTTTTACCGCTAATGATATAGTTTAACCAAAAATTAAGATTCTGTGATCATTTATTCACTCTAAACCTTTTCTTTGACACACAAAAGGATAATTTTTGAAGAATCTTTACACTGCTAATTTCCATGCATCATTATGAAAAGTGAAGCATTGCGTGTGCAACATGGACTATTTTTTTTTTTTTTTTTTAGGGTGTTATTTTGTCCTTTTTGTAGCTTTGCAGCTGTGGTTTCTATGAACTTTCTCTGTAAAATTGGCAGGTAAGCCCTCGAGTTTGAGCCCCACTTCAGAGTGAGAAAATAGCTTTCATCCAAATAGCCAGACACTCAGAGTGATTGTGTTATTATAGTGTTAGCAGCAGATGAACCCGTGACCCGACACCCCGATATAGACACACAAAGAGAAAAACACAAATGAACAGAACAGATCCGATCAATGGAACCAGGTGGATGAGACATCTATTTCACAACAGGTCCCATGAGATGGATGTAAGGCCAGGAGGTCTGTAGAGAGGTTTCTTTCAATATGTGCAGCTTCATATATACTATCCTGCCAGAAAATAAGTATACAAATTGGTAATGGCAACAAACCCCTATTTGTTCAAAGTAGGAGGAGGAGGAAGTGATCCATTTTGGAATTACTGGACTTCATAAATATTAATGCTGTGTGTTCCGTTCAATTGAGAGAACTAGAATTTTCGACTTGAATCAAATTTCCAGTTTTGAGACTTTCAAATCAGAAATCAGAAATTGACTTCGCCAATATTTGTCGTTTGATGGCATGTTGCATAGCAGAGACAGATTTTGATGTTAAAGTACTTTCTGTTAACCAGTGCTGGGGAAGCTACTCAAGATTTAACTACAGTCAATCTCAAATTCTTTTGAATCTTGTTAGCTACAAAACTACACTGAAGCTACATTGGGAGATATATATCAGAATAATTATCAGATTATATAATTTATTGTTACAATAAGTGTTTATTTTACGGATTTGATTTTTGCCAGTGACTTAAATCTTTTGCTTCAGTTCACAAAAAATTCCTAAATTAGTTTGCTAGTTAAAGTAGAAACACCCTAATTTAAAAAAACATAAAGTTCCATTTGTTAACAGTAGCTAAAGGCACAATGTGTAAGATTTTTTGCATTATAATATCCACTAGCACAGTGTTATATACTTTGTTGACTTGTGTACTTACCAAATTTTTACAAATCCAGAGAAATTTGCAATTTTAACTGTTCACTGTTCATTCATGGATTTCCATCGGCTGTGGAGGTGACAACAACTCCCATCATTCCACGCTCTTTCACAGCATCGTCAAGCTACACCTTTATTATTGTTTTTAAAATGCAAATTCTTACATACTGTGCCTTCAACTACATTATAGTTACAGTAACATGAACTAACGAGTTCATTAAGAGTTTATTATTCTTAGATAATGTTAATTCCAACAATTACTAATGTATTATTAAAATCAAAAGTTAATGATCACAAACAGCCATATTACACTGCATGAATGGTATTATTCGAAAAAGCATAAAGGGAAAACTTAAACTAGGACCTTATTGTAAAGTGTTTGCACATTGGGTAATGCACAGTGGTATTTCACTGAATATTTGGCAATAAAAACAAAACAATTCTGTGAATTGTTTTCTTGAACACGCTCATGTACAAATGAAACACTCTCCACTATCAGACTTTAGCAGACTTTTGCTTTAGCTCACTGTGTTTACAATACAGTGTGACATTAACAACAGCAAGACAGCATTTTGTGACACCCATACTTGTTGGAAGATGTAGCTTGTTAGATTTTGAAAAGAGCTACTGAAAAATGTCCAACCTGCATGCATGTCTATATTCTTTGGAACTCAAAATAAAATATTTTGAAAAACGTCTCAACGGTACTTTGTCTGTACCGTACATTGAAAGACAATGGGTTCCAATGTTGTTTATTCCACGCTGCCATAGAAGATTGTGCTTATCACACACTCAGCATAGTGGTGATGGATGAATTTAGTCTTATCTCTGAAATGATTATGACCGCAGTATCACATTCTTCCACAGGCAACATCAGCGCTTGCTGTTCTATAAACAAAATCTGTTGTCCTATATCACTTTTTGCATTTATCTTTATCTCAAACCCTGGGGTTTAAGGAGTTGAAGCTGAACCAGAGATGTTAGAGGTCCTTGAGGCAGATACAGCTCATGGAGTTTTAATTGGATGGAGTAATGGGCTTGCGCACTGAGCGGTCTCTGGTCCTCAGTGTTTCTGAGCACAAAACCCCCACTGACCTCAGAAGAGCTGGAGTTAATCAGTGTGCTCTCACTGAAGCCTTAACCTCTATTTCTCCTATCTTGGATGTGCTTTTCTGTGATGCTATTATTTTATGTATACTGTATGTCTTATTGTCTGTGCTTAATTTATACTCTCACTTTGGGCTGCTTTTATAACTGTACTAAATGGATAATGAGCAATGCAATTAAGGCACTTCTTGGCTGCAGGATGATATGATACTTTATTAGGGGAGAAGTGTTGTAGTTTGTAATGGTCATATTTATCCTGACGTCGTCATACTCAGATTCTAGTCAGAATGTGAGTCTGATACTGCTCCATTGGGTTTTGATTATGGGGCGTGTTTCAACCGAACCAGGAAAAAATTGGATAGACCAAATCTCGGGTCGTAGGAAGGGCGGCAAAAACATATTTTTTGGTCGACAAATGCCTTGATCGCGGTTATCTGTTCCTCTTTTAAAATGAATGCGCTGTCTACATCTTCTATAACAGACGCGATGGCTGAATCTACACATTTGAATTCTACGGCGGCAGCCATTGTTTGTTGTAAACTAATTCAACCAAAGCGCTCTTTGGTCACTACGTTACTGTTTATCATCTGTCCATCATTGTGTTAACCCCACCCTGACAATTTGATTGGTCCGAACAGCTTTGGTTCGAACATACTTGCTTCACAACGGACCGAACAAGTCCAGACCGAACTTCCCATCCTCAAATGTTGTGGGCGGGGCTAAGTTCGGCTGGCATCCAGGGTAGGTCATATTACTAAAACCCATAATAACTATAAAGGCTTTTTAGGACTTTATTTAACACAGTTTTTAGTGAAACTCAGCATTTTGAAGAGTCACTGCTCCATTAGCTGATATTCGTAACCGGAGGCCTATGAGATTCAGACACAGATACTAATTATTTTTCATTCAATAAATGTGACACTGTTTCTTTCTTGTTTTTTTTCCACATCTCTCAATCAAGGCTCTCAAAAAAATGTTTTATTTGTTTTTTAATTTAATTTAATTCAATTCATGTATTTTTTTTTTCTTAGAATCTGTCATTCTCTTCTAGATAAAATGCATACTTTTTTGGATAAATTGCATTTTAATTAATTGATTTATTTTACTGTCGAGTAAATTCTTTGACAAGATCTAATAAATTTAAAAAAAAGTTAAATTGAGTTTAATTGAAGTTTCTTTGAAAGTCTGAAGCTCATATAATACGTATAATACGCAATTGGGAGATATGAAGGCAAAATTGGATGATATAAAGTCACATTTGCATGTTACAAAGCTGGAATTGTGAGATATAAATGAAAAAGAAAAAGAAGCAATTGTGACTTTATTTCATGAAATTCTGATTTTTATATCTCACAATTCTAAGAAATAAAGTCAGAATTGCAATATGTAAACTTGCAATTGTGAGATGAAAAAGTTGCAATTATCTTTTGAAAGGTTTTATTCTATGGCGGAAACAAGCTTCCATACTAGGCCATAGCCTGCCCTATTTAAGTACGCAAATTAAATTAATATAAAGGGCGATTTGTCCATTAAAGGCTTAAATGAACAACTAGTCAACTAAGAGAAAAAAATAGTCATACTGTATCTTCGAAGTTTGAACCAGCAGGCCATTCTAGGTTGAGCGAGCGACCTGCGGAATGAGCGATTTCGAACATTGTCTGCTGAACTTGTGCAGAAACAAAATAGACATAACCGGCTTTTTAAAATTTTAAATCTAAACATTTACACTATTTTAGCTCAAATTATGTGGTTTTTTTATATATATATAATTCTTGACAAATAAAGTTTTTGAAGAAAAGTTTTGGGTGGGCCTAGGCCCGTCAGGCCCAACCATAATGCCATGCCTGCCTCATAGGCTTTTATAGAGTGCTGTCTTGTACTTCCAAATTTCTTGAATATCTATGATCTGCAGTTAGATGTCCCCTCACTTTTGCCCGTCGCGCTTTTCACCTTAATAATATTTTATAGCCCATACTTTTTAAAGCTGTCAAGATTCTTATCAGTCATATTGAGCGGCCGGTTCCTTCTCTATTCAGCTATCCGCCCTGCATCACATAAAGCCAATTCACTTTGGTCCTTGAGGAGTTTTAGAAGAAAGTCATTTGCCGTGGAAACTTTCGCCCAGGGGAGTCGTACACTTTTACTGTGATATTTGGGGACTTTTTCAGTTCTCAAGTTTTCAACTCAAGCACAGCCACATCCATTGACTGATACCCAGAAAAAGTAGGATGTTCATCATAAGAAAAGTCCCTCCGGACTAAAAAAAGCCTTTTAAACTGTGAACAGGACTACTTTAGCACATTAGTAATCCACTTTGAAATGGTCACACCTCTATGTGATTTGACAAATATGGTAGTTTTAATGAAGAAGCATCTGCTCTGTGGACAGATCTGTCTGTATTGCTGGTCCTGCCACTGTGAGTGAGTATTACTCAAACTTTAAGTATTCTTGGTGTTGCCGTAAGTCTAAAAAGCTCATTAAGTACAATGATGAATGAATGAACGGATGGGCTAAGCACCACTATGTCCGTATTCAGAGCATGACAGGTCATCAGAGGATGGCAGAAAGAAAGATGGAGAGTGAAAAGGAGACAGTGATTAAATCGGTTATAAAAGAATGATGACATGACGGATTGAAAGACAAAAGAGATTTAAAAAATATCTTATTAGTATCCATATATCTGAATAGCTCAACTAAGACAAAAAATAGATTTAAAAAGTTTTTATAACCTTAGGCTATATGCAGTATTGTGCCTGAACGCGTTGTCAAGTCAAGTCAAGTCAAGTCACATTTATTTATATAGTGCTTTTCACAATACAGATTGTATCAAAGCAGCTTCACAGTGATAACATGAAAGTAGCACAACACAGATCAACAACATTGCTAAACACTAAATAACCCCAACTGAGCAAGCTCAAAGCAAGCCAAAAGCAAGGCGCCAGTGGCAAGGAACCAAACTCCATCAGATTGGATGGAGAAAAAACCTTGGGAGAACCCAGGCTCAGTCAGGGGCCAGTTTTCCTCTGGCTTACATTCATATTGTTTAAATATAAATATTAAATATAAATATTGTTTATGAATCAAACGGCGCCATAACATATCGCAGGCGTTGAGTCGTCTCTTCACAGGCGTTGAGTCGTCTCTTCACAGGCGTTGAGTCGTCTCATCACAGGCGTTGGGGCATCCGAAATCCCCGTGAGAGGCTGGACACAAAACTGGACCTGACGAACGCCATTTTTCTCGGGACAAGTGTCCCGAGATAACAGCAGAAAGGCAGATGGGAAATAATTAGCATAGCTGATGTTCATAATGATTTCCGTTATAACTCACAAACTCTCCGTAACCTGAACTCTCCGCAACCCAACCATACGCGCCGACCCGTTTGTCTAAAAGGCTGTCGAGCCCCACTGGTGCGTTAAGCAGTTTCAGTGGCAAACGGTTCCGTATGGCAACTTGTCAGTGTCAGTGCCATTGTTTTGTCTCGAGATGCACACTAGTAATGTTTTTTTTTGTGCTAAGGCACATTTATAAAAGATACTTATATGTCCTAATTGCACTAAGGTCCAATCCTGGCTTAATCTAAGCCCTGTCTGTGAAACCAAACCTAAAACGACAAAGTGAATATGTGTAAAGATATTTATATTCTTGTATTTGGCTTACAGCAGTAACCTCTAAATTACTTTGCTAAATGAAGAATGAGTGATGCACTGTGTTCTGACGTTTGACGTAGAGCAGATGTTATTCCTCTCACAGACCTGGCTTTGTAACAAAGCGTGATTGCTGTGTGCATTAGCCCGCTGTTCCTGATTGCTGTACGGATATTGGAGTCATTTGGAGAAAACAAGCAGCCAAGCCGATTTCTCATCCTTCTTCTCTTTCATCATCATCTTCTTCATCTTCCATCACTGGAGAAGCAGGAAGGGAGAGAAATGTCAGGGATGCCGTGCTCGGAGCAGGAGTTTTTTTTCCAAATGCCAAGCATTTTCCTCATCACTCTCAACGGCGTTCGCACTGACGGCGATGAAATCTCTGGAGGCCTTCGAGTCTTTGCTGTTGGTTTCTTGTTGACTGCTCAACTTTCTAGTCGGCTGCATGCTTTCCCATTGGTAGTCGAAGCATCACCCACTGCTCATTTGCATGAAGTTGTCTCGTGTTGTTGGAAATCGATGTCTCATTGAAAATGACTGCAGGTTGCTTTGAGGCTACAAATCACTGGCATTCCTTCAGGGCAAGAAGTGCAAAATGCAATGAAAGTAAAAGAGATGGATGAATTTTAAAAAAAGAAAAAAAAAGAAAGAGAGAGATTATAGAGTGGTGCTCGGACATATTTTTGTTAGCATCCCCCTGGTTCCCTCAACAAAAATCCAGTAGGATTTTTCCACTGGCTTTTGGATTATTGCAGAAAATAAGGTCTTTTGACTAACAAAAGCTTATGATTCTTCAGCATTTTTTCCATGATAATAATCTGAAATCAAAAATGATGAACTTTTATGTAAATACATCGGCAGATGTTAAAAGCTAAATGTAAGCTATGAACAAACTACACTGCGGTTTCATGACTTTTTCAGTCTTTATTTAAAAGCATATTCCCTGAAAGTTTGAGTTATAAAAGTTTACAAGAGCACGCACGATTACAAAACACAACGAGGCATGTGGACTAGTGAGTATAGGCTGGGTATTGATACAGGTGTCCAGATTCGATTTTGATTTACAAGTTCTTAATTTGATTCTATTCTCAATTCAATTAATTTAAGGATTTAATTTTCTCTGGCCTCACCACAAAAAATAAATAAATTAATAAATAGTTATTGTTTTGAACCCATTAAAAAAAAAAACAAGTTTATGACACCCACAATTTTAGATATGAATTTAACAACTCTCGATTCATAATTCTCCATTTCGATACCACAGCTAAAACTAATTAGATTAGGCTATGTTTACACGGAAAGAGAAAACGCAAAAGTGGCGTTGTGTTATCACTTTTTATTCTGTGTTTAGACCAGCGTTTTGGGTGGGAAATCCGCGTACATACTGTAAGGTGACGCAAAAGTGTGTGAAATTCAATATAGTGTGCACTCCAGGCAGCTAGGTGGCAATGTGGAGCACCGCCAAACAACAACACCAAGTCCGCGCGCCTGCGGCAACGCGACAGTGGAGTGTTTTTAAGATTTCCACTCTAGAGGGTGGTTTTTAAGCCCCAAAAATGCCGTCGCCGTGTAAACGAAAGGCACATCCGATAAAATATTTTTACGTTTTCACCCGCGAGCGTTCTTGTGTAAACAGGGCCTTATTTAAAAGATTATTACAGAAAAGTAGCCTAAACAGTCAACAATAAATAAATAAAAATAACAATAGCACAAAAAAATAAAAACAATAGAACAAAGATAGAAATTAAATTCAAGGTTTGAAAGTTTTAGATTTTGTAATTTTAGTACTTCAACTTAATTTATTAGTTCAGTTCTAATTTTCAGTTTACTTTAATTTCCAATTGCATCTAATTGTATTTAATTTCAGATTTTTTTTTTTTTTGCTTTGCGAGAGGAACAGACTGAAGTCAAGTTTGAATATCTGTTTGTAAAAAAAAAAAAAAGTTTTGTGGACATTCTTGAGAATCTCTCTTTTTGTGTTGCACAAAAGAAAGAAAGGCATACAGGTTTGGGATACAGTATTTTTTTTACTTACTCAGTCCTCACGTACATTCCTCAGTGGTTTAACGTGTTTCCTGTAATAACCTTATCTGCTTATCTCATGGTGTTTGAACACTCTGGAGAAGTGATACACTGAAAAGAAACATCAGGAGATAAACCTGAGGCTAATGATCAGATATTTCGCTAGGGAAAGCAAGAGCTTGTATCTGTCGCATTGATTTCAAATACCTTTCTTGTGTTCTTTGGGAAAACAAAGCCGCACAACACCATAATTTATTAATATCATGATTACTCCAAAGCCTCTTTAATTACCCTCAAGCATCTTTGGGCGGAGGGGCAGTACGGATATTGATCTATAAAGAGACCTGGAACGAATCTGAGAGAAGATATTGATGAAACCAGAAAGAGAGAGAGATAAAGAGAAATGGAGCCAGTTTGCTGTTGTGACGAGTTAACCCCGCAGTAAAAGAGCTTCACAAATAGAAATATTTTACTCAGAGTCAGACTGGCAAAAGAAGAAACAATGAGTGAGATAAATGAGTGACAAGCCGAGGGAGCATGGGAAAAAGATAAAGACCAGATCAACGAGTGGGAGGATGAATGTATGAGATGAGATGAGATTGTGGAATGTGACACATTTGTAGCTCAGGACTGAACTAAAGCTCCAGCATGTTTCTGCTTTTTGGCAACAATTCAGTTTTTCATCCAATCAAATGAGAAATGAAGTGATTGATGTATTAAATATTAAGTTAAAGCAGGACTTTTGATTTCAGTGGCATGTAGTGGACTGAAATAAGGAGGAAAAATCCTCTCTCCCTCTCTCTCTCTCTCTCTCTCATATAGCTTGTCACTCGTATAGTGTATCTTAATATGAACTATACTTAAAAAATACATTTTGTAAAAAAAAAAATATATATATATATATTACAAAATGTCTTTTTAAGTATAGTATACATTAAGATAGTGATTTTAATAAGTTTAATGCCATAAAACTTTTACAAAATGACAGTTTTCATTTAAAGGGTTAGTTCACCCAAAAGTGAAAATTCTATCAGTATTTACTCACCCTCATGTTGTTCCAACCCCGTAAGACCTTCGTTCATCTTCGGAACACAAATTAAGATATTTTTGATTAAATTTGAGAGCTGGATCACTCCTCCATAGGCTTCTTAAGGGATCAAAACTGGCCGGGCCAAAAGTTATGAAAGACATTGTTAAAATCATAGACATAATATATACATAGACGCCCTATTGGCCGCTTTGGAACATTGCTGCGATACGTCAACGGGTCCGCCATTTGGCGGAGGTCAATACTGCATTGTAATTAAATGTAAGTAAACGGGTGAGCTGCGTTTTTCTGGATAAAAACATTCTTGGATAAGAATGGTGAAGATCCCCATACTGAGATATTTAAGTTTGCTCATTGTGGAAAAAGCATTTTATGTGATTGACCAGATTTTAGCAATAACATTGATAACTGATGGATCATTTATGATAATACATGTTGTGGTACAACTGGGCATGCAGTGCAATGCAAATAGTAATTATAACATAAAGTGAAAAGTACTAGTAAATAGTTTAGTCAATAAAATAAACAAATACTATACAGCAAATAAAATGGTAATGAATACATGTAAAAATATTGATAATAGTTTATTAATAATTCTATAATAATAGAATAAGACATTTCAACTACAGAATAAACACACACAAAAAATATATTTAATATTTAGCTCTTTGTGCTAAATTTCAGTTTTATTGATCAGTAATAGGCTAGCCATTATAACAGAAGTAGCTTCAGTCAAACATACAATGTTAAAATAGCCTAAATATAAAGTTATGAAACTTTACTTTGCCTTCAGCCAAAACTATTTACCAGGGAACAATTTATAGATTAATGAGACCAAAGATAAACACAAATTATACGAATTATATCTCATGTTTAACCTCTAGACTAGAGACATCCGAGCCAGCGGCAACCGTCAGAAGCACTGGCCGTGGTACGGCTGTTCCAGGCGGGGGAGACGAGCGCTGGGCGCAGCAACTCCGAAAACTTCAGATCAAATTTTTAAATAGGCTCACATATTTGAGCTTTAAACAACTACATTGTCGACTGAAAAACTATTAAAACTACATTGCATGACACAATAACAGTAGTATTTAATCTCTAAACGTTACTTACTAATTAAATCATGACCAAATGCAACCAAAAACAAACGTTCAGTCTTGCTTGTGAAAGGTACTTCCTCGAAAGCTGTTTTCAGTTGTGTGGCGATTTTTACAGCCCCAAGCAGCGCACAAAACGGGCATTTTTCTCAATTCCTGGTATGAGAGGTATGGGAAAGTTGATCTCCCCAATATGGCGGCGCCGTTGACGTACGCTCCAGCGGCCAATAGGGCGTCTATGTATATATTATGTCTATGGTTAAAATACTGTAGTCCAAGTGACTACAGTGGCTCAATCTTAAGTTTATCAAGTGACGAGAATACTTTTTGTGCACAAAAAAACAAACAAAAATAACAACTTTATTCAATTATTCATTTCCTTCTCAAACCTTCTGTGTTGTACGTCACACGCATCACACACGACCAGCGTCGGCCAATAGTGAGCCTGTGTATGACGTGCAACCTAGAAGCTTTGCACTATGCGAAATCTCACGGCCCACAAAGAAGGAAATGAATAGTTGAATAAAGTCGATATTTGTGTTTGTTTTTTGTAAAACATTTCTATTGTAGTTTGTCTATTGATGTGTTCTTTGTAGTCAGTCACCATAATTAACTTTCTGTTTATCTCACCAAAACCTTCTCTATTGTTCCACAAATTTGGCCTGACCACACCACTCTACCATATTCGATGTCCAGACTGCTCCGTCTCCGGCCTCATCACGACCCCCCTTTACCTCCCGGCCTGCTCTGCCAGCACCGGCCCACCCACCTTCTCCTTTCTCTGCCCCGTCTTTTCCACAGGTGGGAGATCAAATCCTCGAGGTCAACGGACGGAGTTTCCTCGGCATCCCACACGATGAAGCCGTACGAGTGCTGAAGTCTTCACACCATCTGATGATGACGGTGAAGGATGTCGGGCGACTGCCTCATGCCCGCACCGTAGTGGGCGAGACCAAGTGGATCGCAAGCTCGCAGATCACAGAGAGTTCTGCCAGCAGCAGTGTCACAGGGTGAGTGTGAAGGGGTGATGGGAATGTGAGGAAATAAGGAAAGAGTCATGGGAATAGATAACCTTATTGGTATCCAATTCAAATAATCGAAGGTTAGCAGCAAAGATATCCGTTAATAAAGTGAGATTAAATACACAAAGTATATTTGTGTTATTTAACATATTTAATCATGTTTTTGTGCAGGTGAGATGAGTAAATGCATACTCACATTAAGTCTAGAACTATATATAATATGTGACCCCGGACCACAAAACCAGTCACAAGTAGCACGGGTATATCTGTGGCAATAGCCATAGGTCAAAATTATCGATTTTTCTTTTATGCTAAAAATCATTAGGATATTTCCATAAAGATATTTTGTAAATTTCCTGCCCTAAATATATAGATTTTTAAAAATGTGAGTGGATGCATCAAAATGGACAACATAAATAGACAACTTTAAAGGTGAATTTCTCGATGTTTGTTGTTTTGTTCCAGATTCTCGAATAGTTGTATCGGCCCAAATATTGTCCAATCCTTACAAACCATACATCAATGGAAAGCTTATTTATTTAGCGTTCATTTGATGTATAAATCTCAATTTATAAAAATTGCTTTTGTGGTCCAGGGTCATATATAGTTATAGTCATATATATATATATATATATATGAAGAGTTCAGATGCAAAAGCCTCTAAATGCCATTTGAAATTTTCTTCTTTAATGATGATTTTTATCAAACTTGTATATTTAAGTTCAGTATTTCACTTAAATAACAATTAATAGGTAATTATCATTGCCATTTAAGTGAAATTACTGAACTTAAATATACAAGTTTGATAAAAAATCATCATTAAAGAAGAAAATTTCAAATGGCATTTAGAGGCTTTTGCACCTGAACTCCTTATATATATATATATATATATATATATATACACACTGGGGTTAATACTAAACCATAATGAACCTTTAATATATATGGGTGTAATATATAGCCTTTTCCGCACTCAAGCTTATGCATACTTGCCGCAAAGCAGTGTCAAAAGTAATGATTATGAATGTGTCAGGAAAAAATAGCAAGGAGATATTTTGATTATTATTATTAATCTAGTGTTTTCTGAGTCAGTGTTGACTACATAGCTGAAGTTGAAGTTTCTGACTCGTCATTTCTACAGTATAGTAATATATATATATATATATATAATCAGAGAGAATTTGTTTTCGATTCAAAATATTTTGTTTAAAAGTAGACATTTCTAACTTGCTTTCTATATGGCTATTTCTCATGTCTGTCAGCCAAGTATCCAATACGCTGACTTTTGGTTCATTTGTGACACGATAACACGATGCAGTCGAAGACGGAGCAACTTTCTGCTCGTAAGTTTATTCTGTGCACTGTCAAGTGCTTTATCAGATTTGTCATGTTGCCGATCTTGGCAGCAATTATCTTGTTGCAAATATTGCATTGTGGCCTGTTGGCATCGAGCCTGTTGAAATGTAGCGACACTTGATCTTTTCCACATCTTTTCCATCTATGGGGGTTGGGACACTTCCACACTATAGCCTCACATGTGAGCAACGTCTCTGTGTGTAACCGGCATAAGCTAGTGTTTTTCCTTGATGCCTCGCCACAGCCAATCATGCTGCACGTTTATTGGCTCACTGAAGTTGACGAGGTTAACTCCTTGGGTATCAAATTTGGCACTGAACAACACAACTCTTTTTGATTATTGTATTGTTTTGAGGCAATTCGGTCGGTGCCTAAAAAGTATCGATCTTGATTCCCAGCTCTAATGCTGACTTGCCATCTCCACAGTGTAGTACCTTTAGACATGGATTACATAATCAGAGAGTATTTGAATTGACCTATGGCTAAGCCACGCCCTCAAATGCGATGAGACAATCTCAGTGCGCATTCTCTGCTTCCACTTCCATTGAAATGCATTGGAGTTAGTCAGTTTTCATTCGTTTTTTTCTTGTTATTTTAAGTTTAATATGGTCAAACGGTGTGCATGGGGTACATGCAACTCTGACACTAGGTTCCTGAGAGCCTGGCCGACGGTGTGTATTTTTTTACCCTTGAGATAAGTGTCTGCTCTGGATAAAGTTATGGGTTAGCTAGACCACAACACCAACTAAACGCAGATAAATTAAACAAGGATGTCTACATCTGATCTAAGTTAAGTCAACAACGTATTTGAATGTTATCTTTAAAATCTCTAACGTAACGTTAGTCTGACGTTAGACGTACATTAGAAAGCATTAATGTTAGCTTCTAGCTGTGTTGTACATCATGTCAATTAAGTGAGCTTCATTAACATATATCTGTAAATAACCGAGATAACAAATGTTAACAATGTTGTGCTGAATGATTCAAGTAAATACTTTAGCACCAAACAGTTATCATGTTTACACTGTGACCTGTACATCTCTGCCTGGAGCTGAAGCTTTATTTCATCGACTTCTCAACAATAATATTATTAATATAACCCTCCAATGTATAGTTAATGCCCTTTAGTTGACTTCAAGATGATATATAATTTTTCTGTCTCAAAATCACCAATTGCCTCCTGTGAAATGTCTCCTACTGTGACAGCTGCCATAGCGCCCGTGCCGTGTTTGTCCGCGTGAGTGGAGGGGGCGTGGCTTAGCCATAGGTCAATTGGATCGTTTGACATTTCAAGCTTTCTTTAGATATACAGTATGTCTCTTGTCTGCGAGGCAAGGAGACTGTAAGCTCAGTTTCTGTTCATTTATGTAGTGCGTTGTTATTTTGAGTTAACTCAAATAAAAGTATCAAACTGAGGCTCTTCTCATCGACTAACGTTTAGTTGACTATAAGGGGGCAGCCCTAGTCAATATCAGCTCACTCTGTTTGAATGAGAGCTGTCAGTTGTTGTTGTTTTTTTTTGTGCAGTCATTTTCACAATAAGTATTTATGATAGAATCGATCCACTTGATACAATGTGAGTCCCAAGAATTTACACTTATTTTCGCACTTACACTTGCGTGTCTTAATCATTGAGACAAGCACATTACTGACAGGTTAAAAGAAAGGCAGCCAGACAGGAAGCCATCCTCTCATCGGCCTCCTAAAGAGAAGCATGCGGAGGTGAGAGTGGCTGATTATAGATTAGCCCTACATGTGGACCATCCTCAGTTGACCACACTCTCTCACTTTGCGGGGCTGGTGAGCGGAACACAGCAAGCATAACCAAGTCCTGTAAATCTAGACAAATAATGTGGGGGAACATTAGCATAGCTACTTCACGAAGAGGAAAAAACAGATTCTTCGTTCATTGCTTTGAATATTTCTAACATGTGAAAATATTAACGTCTATTTTTGACATGTATGGCTTCAAATATTTTTGTTGGAACAATTTATTTTATTTTATTTTAAATCACTCTAGTCATTTCAATAAATATGGAGTCAATCATGCCAAAAGACTGAAAAATAATGGGAAAAAAATATTGGCCTTTGCTAAATCTATTTTGTCAGACTGCACTGCTGGTCTCTTTGTGTGTTATCTGGCTAGTGTTAATGGAGAAGTGAAAAGGAAAATATCCATGGTCTCTAACTAGATTCATAAGGTTTCGGCATGTCATTTATAGACAAACTTGATGGTTTCCAACATCCGGCATGCAGAGAAGTGTGAAGCCACCAAAAGTAGCTTCAGTTCTCCTGCTCTCCTCATTACGTACGCACATCCCCGTCATCTTTCCTTGTGGCCGCAGTACGGGAACAGGATTGCCTAGCAAGAGTCAGAGCCACAATCGCCCTGTTCTGGTATATAAAACCGTAACTGAAAAGCCTGTGGAAATCATATAAATATATATTTTTTTTTTCAGACTTATGAGCAAGCTTTGGCCTTTAATATATTTCTAGATGCGTTTCCATGTCTGTCTTGTAAATTAAGCAGTATGCAAACTAATACTGAAAAATAGTTGCTGATTTGTTCATTTGTTGGCACAAATCACGCCTTGGTGGTGTGACTTAACATTCTTTTTTTAATATAGTAAATTGAAGATGTACTGTACATTTTAGCCAAAGTAATTTAATTAGGACTGAGGTGAAGCTTCCAGGCTTAGTTCAATTTATTGTTTTAAGAGCAGATTATACAATAGCTGAGCTTTAATTATTTTGTTCTGAATATTAGAATCTTTCCACTCTCTCTTAGTGTAATGTAAACTAGAAGAAGTCTGGGTAACAAAAGCATGAATTAACGCATATTAGTGCAACCGTATTGTACGGTGTTACCGAAGTCTGTTCATGTTATTATTCCAGACACTGCTGGCTTGGAGAATATGAACGTGTGTGTGCGTGCAGCACACTAACAGGATCATAAAGCAGCTCAGGTGTGTCTTGTGCCAGCTCTCTGGACCTTCTCTTTAATGGAGGTTAGCTGATGAAGTGAGCCGGTTGCTCTGCTCTCATGCCAGGGGGGAAAATGCAAGGTGGCGTTTTATAAAAAGGCTTATTATCAAGCTTCTGATGGTCTGGGGTGCGAACTCAAGTTAACGCCAAGGACAGAACTGGCAAAGGGAAGTGTTTGCACCTATCATTGTTATAGACCAAATTGACTTTTTGATAAATTGCTATTCTTGATTTGACTGCAAAAAGGGTACAGAGTGAATGTGAAAACTTGTGAGAGAAATTGCTTTTCTGGCACAATGGTCAATTATATAGTTTAATGGTTTTTAATTATACAACCATATTTGACCTGGCAATGCAGCAAATGACCATTCAGCTTTGTGGATAATATAGTATAATATATGGGATTGGTAAAAATATTTTGTATGTTTTTTTTTTTGTTTTTTTTTTTATCTCTTGCTCACCAAGGCTGCATTTTTTTATTTTTTTATTTCAAAAATACAGTAAAAACTTAAATACTGTGAAATATTATTACAATTTAAATTAGATGTTTTATATTTGAATACACTTTAAAATGTAATTTATTCCTATGATGGCAAAGCTAAATTTTCATCATCATTACTCCAGTCTTCAGTGTCACATGATCCTTCAGAAATCAAGCTGATACGCTGCTCAAGAAACATTTCTTATTATTATTTTTATTGTTGAAAAGAGTTAATACTTTTTGGAAACCATGATACATTTTTTGTTCAGGATACTTTGATGAATATTCCATCTCCCTTAGATCTTTCATACATGGCAGGTGTGTCAGAGTCTCTGTATGATTCCGCATCTATTTGTGGATTCTTGAAGAGGCTGTAGAGCATGTATCTGGTATTGATTTCTCCATATTTACTTCTCTCTCACAGCCTCTCTCTGGACCAGGGAGCATCAGCATCAGGAAAGGTGAGTACTTTGTAAATATATTTGAACACGATGTTCTTAACTGTTTGGTTTCAGCAGTGTTAAAAGAGTGAGCTAAATCGTGAAGGTGATTTTTGAAGTACTCTTGGCAAATCCTGGTGGTCTTCAGACTGTACTCATTTTATTCTCATTATAGAGCTGTCTTTCTCTGAAAACCCATAAGGGTCATTTTTACTATGCTGTACATTTTCATATCCATGTCATTTTTGTCTTAATTAGGCCTGTCAAATGATTCAAAATGTAAAATAAATTCATCATTTGACGAATTCAATTCAGTTCAATTCACATTTATTTGTATTGCGCTTTTTGCAATACATATCGTTTCAAAGCAGCTTTACAGAAAAATAGATAATAAATTACTGAATATAAATTCATATTTAAATATGTTAATAAAACAGTATATTACATGTAATACATCATATTTCACATAAAGGTATGGACTTTTATGTTGCATACATCTTGACAAAAATTAAGAAATTGTTGTCACTATAAGATATTTATAACAAAACAACTCTAAAGGTGTAGTCTGTCAAGATTAAATAAAGACCACTTTACTGAAAGCTACACTGTGTAACTGTTTTAGTTTATTCTTAGCTAAAAACACTTAGTTCTTTCAAAAATATATGTGCTCATTAATGTATATTTACTTCGTTCAAGTAATAAAGTATTCTCATGAGTTCTAATGTCGGTCGCCATGTTGCACCTCCGTCTTGAAAGTACATTAGCCAAAGAGGGACATATCTATTAATTCAAGCTTCGGCTTTCGCGTATGCGTTTGAGTTAACACTCATGGACGAGGTCGAACTGGAAGCCATTTCAATCTTGGACTGCATTGGCCACCGTAGGAGTTAAAACGAAATCTGAATAGAGAGGAACAGAAACTAATATTCAGTAGATGGTCATATACCTTTTCACCACTAGACTAGGGGTAAAAATCACACAGTGTAGCTTTAAATATAAATAGTTTAATATAAAATAGTCACTGGTGCTCAACTGCATATAAAATATGCAATTCAAATGTATTAATTATATTACATGAATTAAAATTTTAATTATTTGCAGAGCCATTAAATAAAGGAAATTCAAAGACATTACGTTATTAAATATAGATATTGGAAAAGTGCCTTCAGGATTGCCACACTCACACCAAGACACTTGGTAAGTGCCTTAGCTTGACCAAAACATATTTCTGAGACTATGATGTCCCCTTTAAACACTTCCCTACGTTATATAAAAGAAATGTTCATTCTTAAAAAGTTACAGAGTTCAAAAAGTACTGCATAACAGGAATCCCACATAATAAAATGCCTCCAGGGTCTATATATTGTCATTATGCAAATGAGTCAGCCAGCGATTAAGCTGCATAATAGATAAGACTCATGTATTTGCATTACTTTAATAATCTAAAGAACCAGTCCTTGTGTGCTTTTTTTTCTATAATAGCCAGACTAATCAAAAGAATAAATTGAGTCAGAATCACAGATCATGTCATATTTGGACAGAGTCGCTATCATTATTACCGAACCACAAGGTTGATAAGAGAACAGGGCGATTGTGGCTCTCACTCTTGCTAGGCAATCATGCACCTGTTCCCGTACAGTGGCCACAAGGAAAGATGACGGGGGATGTGCGTACGTAATGAGGAGAGCAGGAGAACTGAAAGACACAGGAAGGGTAAGAGATGGAAGAGAATGGGATGAAAGAGGAAGGTGATATCGCTGTAAATTTTCATCTTGGTCAGGGTAAAGAGTGTGTCGGGTAGATGCTGCCAGAAGGCTTTGATCCCCTGGGCATATGGTATCCACGCTGATCTGTATTCAGTCTGGTTTCCTCAAAAGTCTCATGCACTTAACATTCTTACCACCTCCGTGTGTGTGTGTGACTGGTGTAGAGCTAAATTATAATATATATGAGTGAACAGAAAAAAATAGAACGGTCATTTCTGTTATGCAGTACCTTTTGAACTATGACTTGTTGAAAGTGAATATGCTTGTGTAATATAAGAAAGTAGTTCCAGAAAAGCATATACCACACTTTCAGATGCGTGTTATCTTAAACTTTATTATTAATTAGATAATAGCACTAAACTTTGCCATTGCAAGTGACAGATTGAGAATGTTATTTTGACCTTTAACCATTTTTATATTATCATATTGATTTCTATAATTGTTCTGTTGATTTTAGACCAAAGGTAAAGTCAGTTCCCCTGACGATGATGAAATGAATTGGCTTTTGTTAAAGGAGAACTCCAGTGAAAAATGAACCTTTGGTCTAATAAAACACCGGTACCTAGTCAATCGTTCTCTGAGATTTGTTTTCATGATAATCGAATGTAAAGAGTTTTATCTCTAAAAACTGTTTAGCGTATAATGCTAGCACTTGGGGCATTTACTACTGTACGTAAAAAGAAATTGCTTGTTTAGACCACTAACAAGGCTCAAAATAGCCCCACACTAACACAGTAACATAATGAGGGTCCATACATGCCAAACGAGTCAAACAATCGTGGTTTGACTTGTCGAGACTGTTTTCCAAAGATGGCGCCGCCTGTATACATGATGTGGACTGTCTTTATAAAATATCTTCTTATTAAGCGGTCTGTACACTTACAAAGTTCTCAATGCTTCGTTTTGCATGCAGGGACCCTCATTATGTTACTGTGTTAGTGTGGGGCTATTTTGAGCCTTGTTAGTGGTATAAACTAGCGATTTATTTTTACTTAGTAAATGCCCCCAGTTCTAGCATTATACGCTAAACAGTTTTTAGAGATTCGATTTACTCTTTACATTCGATTATCATGAAAACAAATCTCAGAGAATGGTTGACTAGGTACCGATGTTTTATTAGACCAAAGGTTCATTTTGCACCGGAGTTCTCCTTTAAATGTATTTATTTAAACTGACTTGCAGAAGATTAGCAGAATGTAAAGAGATATAAATTATATATCAATTAAAAAAAATTTAATTTGTTTTGTTTGAAACCTTCATTTGGAGAAAGAAAAAATATTAAGAACACCTTTTATTAAATTTTCAGTTTATTACTACAGCACCTGGGGACAAAAATATTAGTTCATTTTGTTGTATGCAAACTAATATGATTTCCATCTTTAAAAATTGTTAGTATAATATTTGATCAAATTATATTTAAGATATCCTATTTCAAAGGATATTCCAAAGATGAAAATTCTGTCGTAATTCCCTCACCTTCAAGTTGTTCCAAAACCTGTATTATTTTATGTATTATGTTGAACATAAAAGAAGATAATTTGAGTAATGTCTGTGATATTTTTTGTCCATACAATGGAAGTCAATGGTAACCAAAACGGCTTGGTGAGAAAATTGACAGAATTTTCCTTTATGACTGAACTTTCCCTTTAAGCTAAATGTTAGAGACCTGACAATGGTCTGCACAACAGGAATTAATAATAGGAGAGTTAAAAAAAATGGACAGAAGAGAGTGCAAGAATGGAAGACGTAATAAAAAGACAGGATAAGAAATAGGCGGTGAGAGTGAGGAGAGGAATAAAAACAGCAAGGTGACCCACCCGATGAACAGGGTTTTACAAGGTCCTCCTCTGTAAGCTGAGGTTTATGCACAAAACAACGGGTTCCTATAAAGCGCGAGCAGTGCATGAACTGATTATTGCATACAGTGGGAATGACAGGCTAAAGGACACAGTTAGATGAAGTGTCTGGGTTCATGTCTGTGGGCTTTTGCAGTAAACTACTTACTTTGTATTCCAAAGACTCATAGCACTGCGATGCTTCGAAGGACATTGATAAGTTACATACATCCGTTTTTGCGAGAAAGGCACAGTCAGCCATAAATCACTCCTGATCTGTAGACATAAGTGTATAATTGTACGTGGACATTCGTGAGTTATGCAGTTCCTATGAAATAACATTAAAATTACAGTTATTATTTTAATTACTTGAGTTATTCTTAGTAGCGGTATAAAAGCACACGTTGCTTAACACAAATATTTATACATTAATGATATTTTTGTGGTTCTACATGAAATCGTTTTTTAGTCTTTCAGTTCCCTAAGAAGATTTCCAAGTGTTTGTCTGCAGAACGATCCAAGCATATAAATTAATAATCACATAAATGCTTCATTATGTTTTCATCAGTATACATTTAAAGCTCCCTGTAAACACTTAATAACTGGGAAAGTAATTGCTTGTAGCTCAATGGGGGACGAGGGGCGTTGATTAATTGTAGGTCACATGGAGCAAGTTAAGCATAAATGGAGCAAACACAGAAAATCACAATGTTGTTTTTCAGAAACTTTAGTGAAAACTAATTTCTGATTCAGATATTTGTGAGTGAGTTCACTTCTGATTGTAATTGACACTTTCTGCCAAATTTAACACTCACAATGCTCACAAAATAAAAAATCATAAACTGTCTCGGTCATATGAGAGAACTTGGCAATAGTCTCCTGCAATAATATAATTATTCTGCCTCAGAAGTTTTCTGCTGTTGTGTGCTGAAGTTTTTTAGCTTATTTAAAGGCCAAAATTCCTTGCTGTGTGACCTTGTCAAATCTTCGCTGAGTAAGGCACTTATTTCCATTGCCTGATGTGAAATCTCTATATATCCCAAGCGAGGCTTACGTTGTTCGACGCCTGCCCCGTCCTTGCCAACTCATTGGCGCTTAAACCCATTTCAGCGGCCCTCATTTTGAAGCTGATTGAATTCTCTAAATTGACATTGCCCTTTTAAAGGGATACTCCGCTTTTTTTTTGGAAATAGGCTCATTTTACAACTCCCTCAGAGTTAAGCTGTTGAGTTTTACCTTTTTTGAATCCATTCAGCCGATCTCCGTTTCTGGCGGTACCACTTTTAGCATAGCTTAGCATACATCATTGAAGTGCACAAGACCATTAGCATTTCTCCCAAAAAAAATTACCAAAGTGTTTCGATATTTTTCCTATTTAAAACTTGACTCTTCTATAGTTACATCGTGCACTAAGACAGACGGAAAATGTAAAGTTGCGATTTTCTAGGCTGATATGACTAGGAACTGTACTCTCAATCCTGCGTAATAATCAGGAAACTTTACTGTCGAACCATGAGTGCAAGCAGGCGTAATGTTATGACGCAGCGCCTGAAAATAGTGCCCAGCTTCCAACGTGACCGGGACTAAGTTTGTGTAGTCATCGCGCCTGCTTGCACTCATGGTACGGCAGTAAAGTTTCTTGAATATTCCGCAGGAATGAGAGTATAGTTCCCTGCATATCAGCCTAGAAAATCGCAACTTTACATTTTCCGTCTGTCTTAGTGGACGATGTAACTATAGAAGAGTCAAGTTTAAAACAAAACCCCAACATAACGTCCAGGCCTGGTCCTCTCTCATCCTTCACTGTTGTCACTCCACCTTTTATCGTTCCGGAACTCCTCAGTAGGACTCGAGACCAGTGTGGCACGCAGGTGTCACTCATTAGCACTCTGCCTAGCTGTCCTTGCCACAATAATATTCCTTGTTCCTATATTTTAATTATTATATAAATATTTTTTTAACTTAAACAAGAATGATTGTTCTAATGGCTGTAGAACTTTACAGAATTTTCCCTCCATCTTCAACACTGTCACTATTTTGAGATTTGTTTGAAAACTTCTATTGACAGCCGCACTCATGGGTTGTTTTTATGTTTGGTTTGGTCTATATATAAGAAAGATTGCTTATCTCAAAGAGCTTATCTCCGGTGTCCCTTTAGGACATCTATTGACTTCTCCTCTCAGCCACTGTTCTAAAAAGAGCTGTAAAAATCTATCATCTCTTTGGGAGAGACGTGCTCTTCCAAGCGCAGGACTTAATGTAGTTTAAGAGGGAGGAAATGAAGCTCCAGTTTCGACATGGGCCGTAGTCAGGCTGGAACGGTGAGAACTGAGATCTTGTGCCTTGTTGAAAAGCTTAGTCATTCTCCCCATATTGTCAGTTAGCATATTAAAATTCTGATAATGTGACGCATAAAGCTGTAACCGACAGCAGCTCCCGAACCCAAACATTTGTCATTTTAATTAACGTCTAACCAAGGTGATGCTCATCTTGATCATCTAATTATTTAATTTATTGCTCAATGGCCTTATGCTTTTAGTAATTAGAGGTAATGTGACAGGATGAGTGAAATTAATTTGGTTTGCTTCATTTTTATGGACCAGAATGACTTTAAAACACAATGCCATAAACCCTAAATGGACATGACATTGGGCCCTATTTTAACAATCTGAAACGCTTTCTAGGTGGATCTTGGGCGCTGTTGCTATTTTACTGGCGGGATAAATGACTCTTGCGCCCGACGCAAGTTTAAAAAGGGTTGGTCTGAATTAGCCTCATTATTCATAGGTGTGGTTTGGGCGTAACGTGAAATAAACCAATCAGAGCGTCATCCAACATACCCTTTAAGAGCAGGTGCGCATGTTGCATGGCAGATTGTTATTATTATAGCGGGTTTACCAGGTGCGCGCCATGAGCGGTTCACAGCCGAGGAGACCGACGTTCTCGTCAGGGCCGTAAAAGACAGAGAAAGGACGCTGTATGGGGATGGGAGAAACCACCCAAATCAGTGTCGGTTAAGCATTATATACATACAGTATGTTTCTTGCCACTATTGGGCAAATATAGATTTGATCCATCAGTACTACAAATAAGCCTGAAAAAATTGGGTAAATGTGTATTTAGGCCCACATTTTTTTGGAAACCACAATGATTTCCCTCATGTGTTAATATTTTTACTTGTTATAATGTATGATTTGCAAAAATAAAAACTGATGCATCTGTGTAGATGAGAGAATCAAAGTTTATGTGCGTTATGTACCCGCTACATTATGGCCAAGCATGCGTGCTTAAAATAGCATTATGAACAACACTCAACACGCCACTGACTTTAGACCAGTTTTTTTCTGGTCAGTGGCGCAATTGTTTTCTGGAAGTGCAAAATAGCACCAGGGATTGTTTGCGCCGATTGTTTTGCGTGGGTGCAATATAGGAATGTCAATCTAGCTATATATCTATCTATCTATCTGTCTGTCTGTCTGTCTGTCTGTCTTTCTGTCTGTCTGTCTGTCTTTCTGCAGTTGTATCGATTATTATATATTATTGACACGATTTCTTCCTGGCCCCATCTTTACTGAGCTTCCCTGACCTTCATGTTATTCAATCACTGCAAGGACATCCCCTATGACACTTTATTTTCTCATTTTTATATTTGTGGTCTATTTAATTTAAGAGAAAGTGCCTTTCTGCCCTTTTTTATCTCCAGTTCATTTAAGATAAAGCTTAATGTGGGCCTAAATTATATCATTCAGGCCCTATTCAAATTCAGTGGGGTGTGATGTGTGGGGACAAGGCTGGAGTTTCTGTCACACAGTGCTGCAAAGTTTCAGCAGACAATACTTTTTTGTCCTGATTGTGCTGTCTTAAAGTTATGATATTGATCAGCAATTATGTGTTCCCGTGATTAAAGATGCTGTCAGTCGAGTGATGTCATAATGGGTATTCATGGAGGTTGTAACACCAGAGATGCCGCATGATCGATCCCGTCTCGGTCGCTATCATACTTAAAGAATTATAAAGACACATTTTTCTCTTGCTAGTTTTATTGATCATCTTTTGTTAGAGATATTCTACTCAACCTTAGCTTTTTTTTTGTAATTGAACAGTGATGCTAGTATCCCAGAAGTCTCTGGAGGAAAAAGCTTTTGAACCTCTCATCATCAAACTGCACAGGCACTTATTTTCTCATCTGAGCAAGTGGTATGGATATATAAACTACTGTTCAAAAGTTTTGTTTTTTTTATGAAATTGGTCGCAAGAATTTACACACATAAAAAAAAACAATAAAATCTTGTCCTTTTGAACTTTCTATTCAACAAAGAACGCCGAAAAAGACATTACAGTTCCCACAAAAATTATTAACCAGAACAAATATTTTCAACATTGATAATCATAAGAAATGTCTCTTTAACACAAAATCAGCATATTAGAATAATTTATGATGGATCATGTGACACTGAAGACTGGTGTAATGATGCTGAAATTCATCACAGGAATGAATTGCGTCGCACAGTAAAGAATGAATTGCGTCACAAGTCACGAGAACTTATCTGAAGTAGCAGAGAGGAGCAGCAACTGGCTGTGGTTGAGACAATATATTCTGGCTGGCTGTTTACAGTACAGTTTTGTTGAATTCATGAAAAATTCAAAGAGTTTGTTAGTTCCGTCGTATAGTTTGCATAATAGTTATGTGTATATTGCATGAATGAGGGTTGGTGTTTGGGCAGATATTGTGTTTTGCGGTAGGTAGTATGCCATACGAAACCATTGCCACTTTAACGAAGACAGTGGGGCTCGACAGCCTTAGTCAAACGGTTTGGCGCATATCGTTGGGTTGCGGAATGATTGTGAGATAGTGGTTAGGTCACATGGGAGCTACGAGGAAGGAGAAACCACAGCAGCAGGAGGGATGTAAAGGTCAGTATGGTGGGATGAGTTGAGTGGGGGACGGAGGGGGGTGACTCTGGGACGCCAGAGTCACTGTCGAGCCCTCTTGAGGGGTCGTGGGCTAGTCGATGAAACGCTGAGGACGGAAGGTGCCCACTTGAAGACCCTAGAGATGTCCTCTACTCGGCTCAATCCAGACGGTTGTCGAGCTGGTCCACTGGGGAGAACACACTGTAGTTGCAGTTGTTGTGTGTACTGACGCGCCAAGTACACTGCAGCCATTAACGCCGGACAGAAGGACAGACACATCACCATTTGGAAATAAGCGTAAATGGATGGAGAAGCATAGTTTACTGTAAAGCTACGTCTTAGTTTGTGCTTATCTTGGCAAAAGCCGAGTACAAATCTGCGTGAAGTTTTAACATCTACTCTCGTGTAATGGAAATCAATTACATTTTAAATTGTAAGAATATTACAGTTTTACTCTTTAAAAAAGAAGAAACAAATGCAGCCTTGGTGATCATAAGAGAATTATTTAAAAAATATTAAAAATTGTATCGCCCTGTATCTATACTTTGTATATATACTGGTAATATGAAAAAATAAAGATTTAGTAAAGTTAGTTGCATCACTTCTAGGTAGTTCCACTCCAACACTGAACGCTGAGGGCTCATGATTTATCTCGGCTGCAGAAATAAGTTTAAAGAGTGTATCAGAAACAGTGTGTACTCCAGGTGAGGATGAATTTGAGTTTAAATGTAAAGTAACCTCAAGAGTTTCTAACTGAGGGAATCTATCTGAAATCCATGGATTTTCAGAATAAAACGAAGAGAAAAAGGAAATAAAGTAAATGGATCACATACATCATAGTCTTTTAAGTTACTCTCTTGGACTCTCGCTCTGGTGACAGTAATATATTAGGTCAGGACAGCATATTATTATTATTTTTTTATTTCATTTTTTTATTTAGCCAAGTGCATTGTGGAACTTTCTAAAAAACCAATTAGATTTAATAATTTTATTTGTTCACTTTGCCAATTTTGTTCTTAATCTTATTCTTTTTCTATCTCTTCCTTGCGTTTGCAAGCAACTTTCTAGACTAGCCATTCCTCAATGTCCAGTATAGGACATTAGCTTCATGGTCAAAACCGGTCTGGGAGTAAATGCATTAGTTCCTGTTGGAGTGCTCTACAAAAGAGCTCATTTAAGCTCATCGAGCTCACGCATTGTTCTAAAGAGAAAGAAAAGAATAAGGGCAAGAATAGTTCAGGCATGGTCAGCATTCACTCACCTCACCCATTGTTTCTGTCTGTATTGATCCATCTTCCAGAATCCTTGTGGCTTTAGACGGTTTGATAACATAGATACTAGCGCTGCTCGACTGCATCTGCAAACCAGACAGCCAACAAGACCGTCAATAGACTGTTCAAGCAGACAACTAGATCAAATGAATTCAAGGCATGGGATACACCTCTAATTGACCCAAAATTAACATCAAATTAATTAACTGGTCTGTGCAATCCTGAATAGGTAAGTAGCCTATGTAGTGAGCAAGTTAATTTAGTTAGCTAGTTTTTCAGATTGGTTTGCAAAAGTTTTGTGATTGCATCCTTTGGCTGGAGAGCATGCCATTCCTTAGCTGAGTGTAACACAGATCGATGATCATGTTGACTCTGGAGTTGTGCTTTTTGATTAGGAGACTAATTAAAGGGAAAGCTGCTCTCGAGAAGAGAGGCTGAAACCTGAGAGAGAGAAAAAATAGGGAGGTGGGTTAAAGACTGCACTAGTCACTCTCCATTATGGAGATGTGATTTATGGTAGTAGCAAAGTCATGTTCTCATTTAAAAAAGAAAGATGGAAGATTTAAAGTGTTTGCTTTGAGACAGGTGTCTGAAGTTTAAATATTAATATTAATGTTAGTCTGCTCTTAAAATATTTGCATTTCTTCTTTTCACACTTTTCACTTTCCCTCTCCTCAGGGTGGCTTTTATAAAGGTGTGGCGGGATCTCAGGTGACTCTGTCGAGTTTGGTGAACCAGAGCAGGGCTATGCTGGAGGAACAGGCGAGGCATCTGCTGACCGAACCAGAGAGGCAGACTATGGGTTACTACATCCAAGAGTACCGTGATGGACACATCGGTGTTGAGCAGCTCGTCATGGCCCTCTTTGAGCTCTTCAATACACATGCCAAGGTGGACATTTACTTTTACTTTTACATTTCTGTATTTGGCAGACAATTTCATCCAAAATGACTTGCATAGTGTTTAAGGTAGCCGATACTGTATATTTTTATCGGTTAATGCATTCACTGGGAATAGAGCGCTTGGCACCATGCTCATCAAAATACATGTGATCTTGTTCTGACTATTCATAATAATTGATTATAATTTTTCAATTTTGCTCTTGACTTAATTTTTAGAACCATCTTTTATCACTATTATTAGTGATTTAGTAGAATTTAAAAAATGTAAGTATTTTAGCATATTAAAACATATTAACTTAATTTACTTTTGTTTTAATTATTTTTAAAAACACTTTTACAATAATATGGTATTATACTATACATTTATATATATATATATATATAAATAATACCATATTATTGCAAAATGTATAGTATTTTTGCAATAATATGATATTATATAAATATAACAAAATGTATAGTATTTTTTTTACAATAATATGGTATTTTAAAAACAAAATTATATATATATATGCTATACATATAACAAAATGTATAGTATTTTTTTTAAACGTTGGCAGTAAAAAATAATAATTAATTAGGCCTATGTTATATACGTAGATAGGTACACCTCCATTTAAATATTTTTGAATTTTCAGTATTTTTTTATTTTTAATTAATACCTTGTTTTAGCAAGGGTGCGTTAAATTGATTAAAAGTGAAAGTAAAGACTTTTGTAATGGTACAGATGATCTCTACTTGAAGTAAATGATGTTCTTTTGAACTTTTTATTCATCAGAATAAGAATAACGATAAAAATGTATTTGTTGATAATTTTAGAATTGATAATGATAATAACAATTAGTGTTTCATGAGCACTAAATCAGCATATTAGAATTATTTGATCTTGTGGCAGAAGACTAAGTAATGATGCTGAAAACTCCACTTTGCCATCACAGAAATAAATGGCATACATTAAAATATATCATAACAGAAAATAATTATGTTAAATTGTAATAATGCATTACAATACTTATGTTTTTACCATATTTTTGATCAAATAAAAGACCCCAAATTTTGAAAGAGTGCGTATCTACTTCCATTTTTTTTTTATTTAATATGCAATCTTTTTTTATTAAAGACTTTTATTGGCTGAATGAATTATTATTAATAAAGTGCATAATACTGACATTATCAGTATTATGGGCCATCATTGTCTGGTGATTTACAGCAAGTATAACCTCATATTACATTCACATTTATGAATATAGTAAAACCCCTGAGATTAAAACAATCAACAAGAGCCCGGTCACATTCACAGCTCTGTACGTGTGTGTATTTGCAGTTCTCTCTGCTGTCCGAGGTGAGGGGACTCGTGACCCCTCAGGATGTGGAGAGATTTGACGGTCTGGTTCTGAAACGAGAGATCGAAGCCCTGAAGGCAAGGCAAGGGGGTGGAGCTGGATTTCAGGACTCCTTCTCCATGGTCTCGTACCCTGATACGCTGGCCTCCTCCTCAGCCAGCTTCATGACCAACACCACTCTCAGCTCTGCACGGGTAAGAGAGCAGGCATCCACATTTACATTGAGATTACCAACTTTCTTCACACATAAAGCAGGAACACTTGTGCCGCAATTAATATTGAATAAGACCCAGTGTCTGTAGGCCTATCTATAATCTATAATCAATAAGTGTTTAAGGCTCTGGGTCTGTATTTGTGTTGGATGAGTGGAAGGCATTGTAGTTTTGTGTGTCTATGCGTGTGACATAGACATAAAAAGCTGTTCACAAGATTGCTGGGCAATTTGGGCACAAAGAAGTTGTGTGCAGATTACAAGGATACAAGATAAAGGCCTTTAAAGTTGCTGTGGGAAATAGCTTTTGTCCTTTCTGTTGGAGGCTTTTATGCCCGTCGCTCGAAACCTGTCTGTCCTCCTGTCTCACTCTGTCTTGGCATGTCTCACCTCAACTCATCTGTGTCTCGTTGTGAAAGTGCAGCTGTTTAGATTTGTACTTGTCTCGGGGGTTTTGGTGTGACAGATGGAGAAGTGTTTTGTGACGGACTTTTAAGCCTGCTGACTCCCAGTGTAAATCGCAGGAACAGTTTAACACCCAATTCCCTATCCCTCTCAATAAAACAGGAAAGACTGCTCTGGCTGATAGATATGATGGAGGTAGGTTAAACAATTTCTCATTTAAATTTACAAAATGTACCATAATAACCATCGTTTCCACTGTAATACCACACAAAATACCATTAGTAACCGCATATCTAAGTACTGTAGTAATATTCAGCGCAGTTTGTCCTGCAAATATGAATGATGAGGAATATTGAGAAGTGTGCTATTATATTTCAAAGCGATTAGACTTATGATTTGTGCCCGGTAAGTAATAAAATATTATTAAAAAATCACTAATATTATTAACATTGAAGGAGGACCTGAATATCATAGAGACTTATGATGGGGATCTTTTTGTCCAGTAAACCCCCAGAACTACATAGGAACACAAAAAATTATACTTAGAGCCCATCCACATGAAGACGCGTTTCACTGTTTACGGATACATTTTTATCATATTGGCGTTTCGTCCACACGGATCCGGCGTTTGGGGAGAGTGAAACCGCTTTTTTTTTTTTTGAAACCGG
The DNA here is from genome assembly GCF_016745375.1 of Pimephales promelas. Next base: position 3,270,881 of record NW_024121322.1, read on the forward strand.
GTCCCAAAGTGGATCAATCTGAAAACGACACACTTGCGGTTTCGTTTGTACAGCCAATCCGTATATTTTGTGAAATGATGATGTCATCACATCACGTGTCGGCTGCCTCACGCCATCTTCCTCTTCTTCTTCTTGGTTCGTATACAGCGCGCAAGGTTATGCACATTCCAGAGCCCGTCTAACAGAGAGCCTTGGCACTTCCTATTAGCCCCATTGTGCATCATCTTGGTTGCAGTTCCATTAGAATTCCACTGGAGGTGATCGCGGGCGAGTGCAGAATGAATGGGAGTCTATGGGGCTAAACGGCTAAATGTGTCTCTTTCACCTGCTTGTCGTTAAATCAATATAGATTTTATTGTTGATTCCGCAAGTTAAATATAGATTATAGGCCAAAAAGTTGAATGAATGAGTACTTATGTTCTTTTGATTTCTTACAGGTTAGGCCGTTGTTGGCCGGAACACGCTAGCATTCTGCTATTGTGTGACGTCATCACAGTTTTGAACGGATTTTTAGAACAGATAAGTGAACTTAAAAATGCAATTTTCAGCTGAGTGTATTATCTTAGCCCTCCCCTTTGAATGCAACTTTAAAATTACTTGACAAAAAATTACATCCTGAGAAAAGTGGATTTCTAGGGGTGAAACCCCATTGACTCCCATTCATTCTGCACTCGACCGCGAGCGCCCCCGCATGGACAAAGACGTGTTACTGCAGCCAGTCCAGAAACCGGAAGTAACCAGCCAGTGCCAATTCTCTTCAATTAGACATTCTCTGGTTATGCGCATTCTCAAAGTCTTCTTCTCCGTGTATAGTGTATCTCTGTGGCAGAATTACAGCGCCCCATACTGGTCTGGCATATATACTACACCATTTTCAGTTGGTTTCTGTGGTTTCGTGTGTACACAGATATGTCTTTAGACAACGTTGTGTTTACGGATTTTCTTTTTAGAACGAGGAAAAAAAATCGGATAGGTAACTTCGTGTGAACGTGGCCTTAGAGCTTGTTAGCAACAGCATAGAACAAAAAAAAAAAACAACTATTATTAAACCACCTTAGCAATGACCCACAACACCCTAGAATTGATTCAGGGGCACTCAAATTATAGTTTCTTTTTTAATACCTATATGAAGTCTTAGTGGAAAATAAGGTTATTATGGTAAAGTTTTGTAAGGGTATGTATATAAATATGCATGATCACAAACGTACATGCATATAGTAAATAGTTTGTGTGTTTTGGGGTTGGGTGTGTCTCTTTCGCAAACACACACACATATTAAAGAATGAGTTTGCTAATTCTATCTTTGGTTTCTTTTGAATACTCATGCACACATACAAGAAGGACATTCTACATTCTCTGCATGTTGATCCCTCTGAAAATCCCTCACGTCTGTGTGTATGTGTGTGGGTTGCAGTGATCAGACATAGAGTAACTGCATGCATGTAGCAAATCAAAAATGTGTCCTTTTTGACTTTGTATCTCTTCATCATGGGTCATTTGTCTAGATGAGTGTGTGTGTGCACTTTGGAAATGAGCGAACATATTTGTATGCAAGCTTTGTTCGTGGCCTTCCTCTGTGGATCGGTGTTGTTGTAAGCTTGCCAGCTCGGGCTCCAGTAATTACAAGAAGCAGCGGAGGCCCACACCGTAGCCCTGCGGAGCACCGCAGACGAAACGTTCGCTCTGGGACTCTCATCCTGGTACCGCACCTCATCAGCCATATGCAGAGCTGTCACCGCAGATAAGGCCCCCCAGACAAAAAAAAAAAAAAAGAAGTCTCACAGAGAGCATCCTGATTTATGCTCCAGTGAAGCACAGTAGGGAATTGTGAGAAGGTGAAGGACCTGAGCCAGCACAGTACAATGTCTGTGCTCTCTGAGTTTGCTCTTCTGTCTGTTTTAGTTTGAAGATTTGAAGAAAAAATGAATGACTGCGTCCAGCCAGATTTGCCATATGGGTCAAAAGTGGTTTGATGTCATTGGCTAATTGTTGCACAGGTCACTCAAATATCATTCTCATTATTTATTTAAAATTTGATTCTGTTATATTCAGTAAATGAGTTTGTTCCTTATTCAGTAAATCCTGTAATGGATTAATTTCATTAAATGATTCATCAGACTGATTTTAAATGGTAAGGGCCGTTCACACAGAACATGTTTTTGTTGGTAAAATCTAGTGGTTGACCGACATTGATTTTTTTGATGGCCGATGCGGGTGCTAGTATCTAGATGCTAGAGCAGGGTGGCCGATATAAAGCTGATATTCATATTTAATAAATTAGATCTAAATCATTTGAAAATGAATTTAAAACTAAATCTGTCAAATAAACTTATATAGGCTCATACTTTAAATGGCAACTTCTTGATTCTGAGATCTTATTACAGTCTTTTTACAGATCATATTTTTTCACAAATAAAGAAATTGTTGAAAAAATGTAGGATTACCAAGGCACTCGGTAATCACGTTTGTGCACATTGGGAATCATATTTTTTTCAAATAAAGAAATTGGTAAAGACTAATTTTACAAATATCACACTGTAAAAATGGCATCAATTTGACAGAGGAGGGCAACTGAATATAATGCAACATGGTTTGAAATCAAGGGTTCAAAGTTTGTAGCTCACATTTACAAGCCAGCGTCTTTATAGTAACGTTATCCTATTGGCTACTGTTTTACATAATGGGTATGCTAATTCAATTCAATGTTTGTGTGGTAGATAATAGCCATATCGTCAATATTATAATATCAAACTACCATAGATGAATCTGCAAATTTGAAAAATCGATTTGCATTACAGCCTGAGGCAAGACACTTTCACCAGAAAAATAAATAACAAACATCACTATCAGCCTACATACATAGGCTAGTTATCCTGGCTGATTATTTTGTCTGTCTAATCATGTATTATTTACTTGCAAGAATGTAGCCCCTACCAAACTCAGTAATCAGTATACTTTCACATCTCGAGCTGGCGCGAGTTGCCCGCCCCGGCTCTACGGGGATGCGTGTGTTAAGGGGATGAGTGTGTTAAGCGCCCTCAAAAGAAAGCAATGCAGTCTACATTGGATGTGATGTGGAAGGGGAAAACTACACAACACATTACCAACAGTAAACTGATCGCGCGCTCGCTGTTTCTGGCAAACTTCACATTTGCTAGGCGGGGGAAGATTGACTCACCGGACCGAAGTCAGGGGACTTAGTTACGTTTTTGTTGAGTAGTATTACGAATTAATGTTTTTAAAATAGTATTAGTATAAAAAAAATCATTCGTTCGCTCATTTTGGCGAACCCTATGGATGAGTGGCTCCGGCGCTAACTGAGTCGAGCTAACGCTGGACCAATATCGATCCACTCCCTTTTTCCCTTTCTACTGTTCTCCGACAAAACCTTCGGCTTCTTGGTTTTACTTACTGTTTCAGCCATGACAACATACAGAGGTTAAAAAAAAACGCTTTTTGGGTTCTCGCGTCAGAATTTGAGGAAGTGGGGGAAGTGACGCATGCCGTACAGCAGTCAAATTTTGTAGTTCTTTTTGTGCTCGGGTTCCTACCCGCTCCTTGAAGTTACAAAGTGCCAGTAATAGAGATACAGACACTGTCAGGCTATGGCAGACCTGTCAATCAACCTATTGTAAGTCAATGTACCATCTCAAGGTTTTGGAAAAATATTATAAAGGTTGAAAAAGCTACATAGTGCTGCTTTAAATATTCACAGATTTGTTTAAATTATATAAAAGCCTATTTTCTGAATGCTGACTGTAAATGAAAAGTATTATGTTGCCTTTTTATTACTAATAATATAAAAGCAAATGCTATAATACATTTTTTGTATACCATTTATTTTCTTTGTTTAACAGTTCTATATAATAATGTATTAGATGGGACTGTTAAACAAAGACCATAAACTAATAAGATGGAGAATGGAGGCACTGTGTGCTCAGGCACCGTCAAAAAAAAAAAAAAAAAAGCTTCTGACACAATTGCCAAACAGAAAAACTAGTCGGCCAATGACGATATTTAAAAAATGCCAAATATGGACCTTGCCGAAATGTTGGTCGACCACTATTAAAAAGGTAAAGTGTAACGAAAATAACGTATGGTTGAACTTTTTTTAACTTGTTCCATTTTTAACGTATGGTTGAACTTTTTTTAACTTGAGTACCATTTTTAACGTATGGTTGAACTTTTTCTAATTTGAGTTCCATTTTTAACGTATGGTTATACTTTTTTTTTTTTTTTTTAGAATGCCGGTCTTACCGTGAGACGCAAACACAAAGGTCAAGCACGTCCGTCTACTCTAGTCTCTTGTGCAACAATGGAAAAGTTGCACAGTGAAATGGAAAAACATGTTTTGGGTGAATTGGTGAACTTTTTTGAACACCTACTAACTCACAACTCATAACTCATAACTACCGACCCATAACAAGTCATTTGTTCGCATTGTATGTTGATTTTTCTCCATGCACTTCATGAAGACAACTCAATAGTAAGACAATAATAAGACATGTCTTGCTATTATTTCACAATCCACAGCCTATAAATGTGAAAATAATTATGGTCGATTTTTTTCTAATACCTTTTTTTTTTTTTTACAAATAATTTCAACTGTTTTCAAATGTTAAAAACAGAGGTGTTATATGTGAATTATGACACATACAAATACACAGCAAAAAAAGCACAAAAATTGCATGATTGACAACCAAAACACATTAAAAAATTTAGCTGATCAAGAAGCAAACAAATTAGCCTTGTAAGTGGTGTGCAAGGAAATAAATTGAATTGATGAGGCTTTTGTTTTGGTCGAGAGGAGTTTAAATGAGGTGAATCACAGGTCTGAATGAACCGTCGAGGTCATAAAATCCCCTCTCTTTTATTGCAACTGAGCACATGCACAAGCCAAATCAGGGCTTTTCTTGCTCTCTGTGCGATATGTGTTTGTTTGTGAGAGACGAGTATTGGACTGAAAATCAGGCTGGATGTGAGATTGAAATATAGGTCGGTAAATGCAATTGTTTTGATGCCGCCCTATGAAATGGGCCCTCAACAAAATGCAATTTGAATCGAACATTTGTTTCGGGGATAAACACACCGCTGTGTTTTTCATTTGTTTATAGTCTCTTGTTCTCGTTTTTCTCTCTTTTGTTTTTCTCTCTCCCAGAACGACGGTGTGGCAGAGAACAACGGGGAACAGTCTCTCGAGCGTAGCAATGCCCTGCCAGACATCTCTCTGGTAAGCCCTTCAGTTTGAGGAGAACAGGAAAGATAAAAGAGGGAGAACAGAGAAAAGGAGAGTGTTATAGGTGTGCGATGGATGACATTGCGAGAACTGGCATTGAACACATTGAAAATTACCACGGGCAGATTTTGACCAGTGCGATGATGGCTTTTGTATGAAACTGTCAACATATAGGGGTGGGTGGTATGACCAATGTTATGTTACGGTAGAGTAATTCAAGTCATTTTGCGTGTGTATACTGTAATATCTACCGTTGAGGTCCGAATTTTTGGCATCCTTGGTAAATATAATCAAAGAAGGCTGTGAAAATAAATCTGCATTGTTTATCCTTTAAAAAAAAAAAAATCTAACCTTCCACTGAAGTAAAATTAATCAATGTGGGGCGGATTTAAATTATGAAATAAATGTTTTTCTCTTATACACATTGGCCCTAGTTACTGGTATCCATATAAATTATTATGAGTGAAAGTTTATTCCCCTTTATATTGTGGGATTACGAATTTATTAAATGTATAATTTAGGTTCCAAAACAAACTGACACAGAGACAATGATTGAATTTAGCATTTAAGATCAGGATGGTCATTATATCCGACCCATCCTGTATTTCTGTATTGGTCAGATTACTTAAACTCTTAATAAAAGGTCAAAATGATTGTCTTTTTATATTTTTTTTATATTTTCACAGGCTTCTTTGTTCATATTTGTAATGGAGAGGCAGAGTCGTGCGGATCCATATGCAGTGTAGATTTATTAAGAATAGTAATACAGGCACGGGTCAACGATCAGCATAAATGTATAACAGACAATCCACAAGAATCACCGATGACAGGCAGGGGTCAGGACAGGCAGCAAGGATCAAAGTCCAGAAGAGACAGGCGAGGGTCAGGGCAGGCAGCAAGGGTCGTAATCCAGAAACACAGGCAATGGTCAGGGCAGGCAGAAAACGGAGAATCACAGTCCAAGAACAGTCGAGGGTCGATACACAGAGAATTCAGATAAACACAGGGGAAAACGCTCAGAAATGTCGCCGGGGCAAAACAAGACTTCGCACTGATTGAGAGTCAGCGGGCTGTTTATATAGGAGGGTAAATAGGGAACACCTGTGCCGGTGATTAACCCTAGGTACGGGGCTTATGGGAAATGCAGTTCAATACTCGGGAGACAGAGCTCTATGATGAGCGGAGAGAGCCACGGAGGAGCGATTCATGACAATATTTACCAAGAGTGCCAATAATTCTGACCAGGACTAAACTAAACTAACTGAACTGGGCTTTGCATGCACCAGAATGATTAATCCTTCAGTCTTAAATCCTTATTTTTACATTACTCCATGTTTGTTGTCACAGTGAAGATAACGTACATTAAGCAGTCCTGCACATCGACTGTGCCACAGTATAGCAAAATCTCTACCGGTTGACACACTTTATACTGTCATGCCGCCCAGCCCTATCTCAAACGGTTCTAAAGGCTCGGCTACTCAGACAGTTGATGGTTGTTTGAAGGAAGGAGTGAAGGAGAGAAATAAAGGAGATGATGACACTGCTCGCTGTGAGAGAGATGGCTGAGGAAGATTAGGGTCTTTCTCGGAGAGTTTGCTGTTGATAAACTGATGAAGCGCCAGCACAGCTCGATCAGGTGCAGACGGCAACAACTCTGAAGCGTGTGAAAGTAACATTTCCAAAGAATGTTAGGCCTAGATAAAAACCACACAGACGACTCACATCTTGGTTTGATTACTTTCTGATGGCACTGACACCTCATCCATCTGGCTTCTGCTCACCCTGTTCAACCTTAGTTTGTTCATTTTCTTTCGTTTTGTTTTGTTTTGTTTTGTTTTTTTGTTTCTTGCTTTGCCTCTTGGTCTGAATGAACCGATTGTTCTGAGAGAAATCGTTGTTGTCCTCAAATAAATTACTTGTGCGTCATTGTCGTATGTTTTATGTGTGTATGAAGTATGTGAAAATGGTGCATTGTAAGATTCGATGATTGTTATTGAATGCGGAATGCTTTCTTGATCTCTTTTGAAATATAACCTGAAATATGTCATCACTAATGCTCTCCTCTTTCATCCTAGGATGAGGTTCATTCCACCTCTGATTCCCCTCCTTCCTTTAAACCCCCTCCTCCCCCAGGGCTTCAGCACCGTCCCAGTCGAAAATCCACACTTAGTAAACGTCACTCTTCCAGCTCCTCCCAATCGGGCTTGTACTTCACCGCCCCTTCTCGTTCCCATACCAAAGAACCCAAACACCCAAAAACTCCCAAACATCGCACTTCTCCTCCTGACACCCTCAAGATCATGAGCCAGCACCCTATCGGACCATTCCCTCGGGTCCAGTCTCCTAATAAGGGGAAGCCTGCTGTCAAGTCCTCGTCTCCGAATCCTCCGCCCGCCCCTAATGTACCTGCACCGCCTGGGCCACCTCCTCCTCCTCCACCCCCCTGCCCAGATAAACCCGCCCCTTCGTCCCCAGCATCCAATCAGCATTTTGTCATGGTGGAGGTGCACAGGCCCAACGCAGAACCTGATGTGAACGAGGTGCGGCCGCTGCCACAGGCACGAGGTGAGACTGCACAGATTTGATGCGTTGTGGGGCAGCTGGGAATATTTAATATCTCATTAACCAGCTGCCGATTTCTATTCAATTTGGTTATTTTCACTCATTTAATGGCTAAAAAGTCATTATCCGCAAATAGGGATGGCGAAAAACTAAAAATTTTCTTGACCGACCACCGAGCCTCATTAGCCGGTTGAAACTGGTTAACTGATTGGTTTAAAATATGCTACGCTAATAGCCATTTTGAGCCGCGCCTGCAATTTCACAACTCTGTCGCATCACTCTGCCGCTCACACACAGACACACACACACACACACACTGCCCCGGCACCAGCCTTCCACTCATGTCACTTTTTTAAAATCCCCATACAGCACGAAACATGAGTCCCGCAAACGCGGCGCCAAGGAGCTTGTATGTAATCGGAGGATTAGTTTGGAAATGGTGTGGGTATAAGGTGATCACGTTGAAAATAAAAGCGGTAGTCTAGCGTTAGAAGCTCATTTGAAACATTGCCGTGGCTCAATTAAGAAAATGACAGCTCCGAAGAGACGCCGCTTTAGTTTGAGGTAACATTAATGTTAGTGCTAACAATAATAAAGAAAGATGATTGTCATTATCACCTTATCTGTTATGTAGATGTTATGTATTTCCAAATCTATGCCCAGCAATTTACATCTGTGTCATTCTTTTTGGTGAAATGGTCCCACACACTATTTGCTTTGCACGCTTCATCCTGTTGTCTGCCCTGGCTCTAACCTCGAGTGTTTTAGCCTGAAGCCTTTACTTTTCGGAAATCTTGTGAGTGCGCGAACCCAAACGCTGTGACCTCGCGCCAGATTTTTTACCGACTACCGACAACATTGATCTGTTAACGTTGATACGGTCAACCATCGGTCAAACGGTCATCGGTTAACATCCCTAATCCACAATGTTAAAGGAAACAGTTCAGCCAGCAGAGGTCTGAAGTCCAGGTTCAGAAAGTAAAAGTCCTCCTCAGTATTTTGTTCCAATCACCTGGATTTGCTAATTAGCACAGTTTTTCAGCCAGGAGATAATTAGTGAAATCAGCTGGCTGAGTTCATGGGTGGAATAAACATATGGCAGGACCTTTACTTTCTGACCCCTGGACTTTACACCTTTGTCAGGCAGATATATAAAAAAAATCAATAATTGAATCACTTTCCTTGCAGAATCTGCAATGTTAAATCCCTCAAAATAAGAGGGATTGTAAAAAAAAAAAAACTTGCTTGTTTTTTTTTTTATGTTGTGCTGTCCTGAATAAGTGTCCTCCTCTCTAGTGAGTATCTAACCTGATGAAAATATATTTATTCAGTGTTATCCACATTATATTTCATCTGCAACAACATTGTAAACTTTTATAAAGATATGTTTGGTCATTAACTTTTAATTGCATCGTTATGCAAGACTCTCCTCATGAAAGACCCACAACTGGCAGATTAATGGCTGCTACATTTCAGTCCGAAACTGTAGGAAATTAAATGAAATTGAATGTGGAGGATTTTAACTGTGACAATATAGTTTAAATGCTGACATAATGCATGTAACTAAGCGACAGAGCTGTCCGTTAGAGACGCAATTATGATATTTATGTAGTAGTATGTTCCAAAGCTGTTAAACGCTCAAAAATTATGTTCTTTTTCTTTACAAAAACAGTACATACTTTTAGGGCAAATTATAAGTAGGCAAATTGGGACGCAGCAATAGTATTTGAGAAACATTAGGCCAAAAGTCCTCGAATGACATATTACAGTACTTCCACCGAAATTCTGAAGTGTGTATGGGCGATGGGCACTTTACTATCCCATAAGGGCATGGGAGAGGATTTAGGAATGGAAGTGAACCGATGCAACTGATGCTGGTAGGTCATATAACAGTAACAACATACCGGTTGCCAGATGTAGTATGTCCGAATTTCATTTATACTACCCATATTCATACTATATATCACACTGTTTTAACGAATAGTCCCTTCTCAGACACTATGCGATTTTGGATGCTGCATAGGTGTTCTAAAATCAGCTCAAAATCTAAAACATGTTTGATATCCTCTAACAGATAGAATCATAGCCTGAAGCTAAAAACTCAAGTCTGTGCCAATCATATACTAATAATTTTCTGTAAAATCTGTCAACTCAAATAGAACCTCCAGACTGCAAATCAGAACCAAAAATCCTGGCAAAAGTGTAGTGTATTCATACATAAATCTGTTTTTTGCAATGTTGGACTAATATATATATATATATATATATATATATATATATATATATATTCCATTACGTGTTGTCATGCATTTTTTTGGACAAACAGATGGAGACTGCAGCTCGACTACACTAAAACCCTGCTGTGGCTCGATTCTAACTGCATCTAAACTTGCTTATTGTCTTCTTTCAGGAGGGACGTTGTCCCAGCTCTCAGACAGCGGACAGACCCTCAGCGAGGACAGCGGTGTAGATATTGCTGAATCTGGACGTCTAAGTAAGGATAGCAGCCCACGTCCCGCCCGGACTAGAGCCCCACGGGATGGGCACGGAGGAGGAGAAACATCTGCCAAACCGGTGAGACCGAGAGAGAGAGAGAGAGAGAGAGAGAAAGAGAAAGAAAGAGAGAGAGGTGGGTGTGTGAGAGTTAATGACAGTGACAGAGGGATGGTATTAAAAGTGTGAATGAGAGTGAAAGAGTGTTGACAGAAGAGTGCAGTCACGTAAATCTGTCTCCTCCCTCTCCCTGTGCCTGAGAGTGCTTGACTTTTAACAATTAATTTTCACTTTTCTTCTTTTGGTACATACATTTTCTTTAGTTTTTATGTGTTCTTTCTTTGTTGACTCTTCCACTTCATCTCATCTCATATCACTGATCCAACAGCTCTCTGAAAAACCAATCTCAGTGTGCTGAGTCAAGACGCGTCCATCTTCCTTCTGGCGGTCCTTTTGCTGTAATGCTTCTCGGCTTTTCTTATACGCATGAGCTGTGTTGTTGTTCTCATAGATCGAACTAATAGTGCCATCTGAGGACAGTGAGCTGGGGCACAAGCCACTTCCTGTGGCCTTATTTTAGGTTGTCAGACACAAAGCAATGTCTATCATCAAAGCCAAATGTGTCTTCCTATCTCTGTTCTCTTTCATTCTCTCTCTCCCTCTCTTTGATTTGCTACTTTCCTGTCTCTCTCTCTCTAGCTCTCTCCTCATTTTTCCCATCCTGTCTCTAATCTGTCTCTAAATCTACCTTGCAGCCGGGTCTGTTGGAGCCGACCTCCTCTCTAGTGAGAGTGGCAAAAAGTGCCAGCACTCTGGGCATTGCAATAGAAGGCGGGGCAAACACACGGCAGCCCCTCCCACGCATTGTTACCATACAAGTGAGTAGCCCTAACAGTGTTCTATTATATGCAGGGTTATATTATCTGAAATAATATAATTTGGGGGTCGAAAAGGTCATGAGCCCCCAGAGGGAACACACCTACAGTATAGAGCTTGCTTACGGAATGTTTACGGAATAAATGTTGACATGTGAATGTAATATGAGCTTATACTTGTTAAAATATAAAAAATCTATTATTTGTTTATTCTTTTTGCTTTGTTTGGGATTTATACTGACACCTAATGACATGGATGTTGCAGTGCAGAAATGATACTGGGGTGTAACGATACCCTCATGTTACAATTCGATACATATCACGATACTGAGCTCACGATATATAATAGACATATGATAAAAGGTTGACAAAAAATGCACTGTTGATTAAAATGCTACATTTTATATTACATTGTCAGTTTAAATGAATTGGCTTGGACTGAGGCATTATCAGGACCCACAAATATTCCCCCACTGTATTGTTATACATTATAATCAACATTATAGTTTAATGTAGTACTGACACTAAAATTCTGACAACTTTTCCTAACACAGTCATTTTTATTTTGGGGGGGACTATCCACAATACGTATTGTCACTATTCACGATATGTATTGTTGTATTTTTATATTGCGATATATTGTGGTTACATCCCTAGATGATAACAGTCACTTTTTTGTCAGCTATGTTTATATGTTTATAGTTTTTGTTTTGTTTTTTCATGAGAAAAAGCGTCCAATCATAGAAGGGGTTACTGGGGTAAAGTAAATTATAATTTGATGGTCATGTGATGCTCCCACAAGAAGGCCCACTGCATGTGAAATAAAACAGCTTTTATTTGGTTACTCATATCTGAGTGAACATGATTTGAACATCTTTTATATGCATTTGTTTAGACATAAAGCTTCTTAAAATTGGACGACACCTCAAATTGGGAAGCTTGAGGAGAGATATGTCCTCTTCATTTTTGGTTTATTGTCTCCTGGTAAAATGGTAGCAAGAGCTAGGGACCAAAATATCATAGCAACTTGTTGGTGGGCATTTTACTGGGGTTAGTAAACAATCACCCAGAAAACCCTAGAAACCACATACCGATTGAAATGTCACTTAGCAACAGAACAGCACCTTGGCAAACATCCTAGCAACATGGCAATGGCTTTTGTATGGGTAAGTGCCACACATTTTCAATACTGAATCTGCTGAATCACAATAGTACCCTGTGGTTCTTCATATTATGGGGCGGCCGCAAGGTTTTACAGTTGATTTGTACAATTTAAAAACCATAGTTTGAGACTGACAGAAACAGAATGAGTACCAATCATGAGCTTACTTCCATCAGTCATATAAAGGTCTATGTATGAGTGAATTAAATGAGCACAGCAGTACATTGACCTCCACTTGTAGTGTAGAGCAGAAAAGGTTGTTGCTGTTTGACGCCATTGTGGCATCCGAGTTTTCCTGATTCTGTGTTTTCTTTTACTAAAAATCTCAAGCACCCTGTTGACTAGGCTTGTGAGAATGGGTACCGTTAGGTGTGCAATTTTAAGACTGAGTTGATGATTTGCGAAAGGCTCTCTCTGTTTCTGTGTCCACCCTAAAGAGTGAAGTGTAGTGTGTTCTGAGGAGGGGAAGGCTGAAATAACAGTTGCAACTGATTGCCTTTGATTTAGCATCAAACCAGCTCCTTCACAATAAAATATTGAGATACGAAGAGCAGGGGAACAGGAGAGACTGGGCAAATAAAGGACTATAAGAGAAATTAATGGTTTTAATTCCCCGCTGCAGGCGGTTTATCAGCATCATAATGAAAATCCAACAACAAAAGTAGCTGTGGATTAGATAATGTGGTGCTCTTTTGTTTCGATCAATATCAGGCATTGAATTAAAGAAGACGGGGTGCTGGTGAGATCTAAGTGGGTGACATTTTAGCATCCATTAGTTTACTACTTCCTGTTGCGTACGTGATGTCATGCTCTGACCCTCAAGTCCTTTTGATTAAACTCCCCCCTGTGGTGAAAATCAAGCTTTTAATGTTTTTAATGTGTCTATGTGGTGTTTTTAATGTCTTTTCTCTTTAAAAGACTCAAAAACACGGTTTGAAATCTCTGGTGTTTCTGACGTCACAAACTACCTTGTAACCAATCACCTCAATGTGTTGGGGGACTTTAGCATATCATTAACAGCGAACTAGCAGGGGAGTCTTGCTAGGTTATCTTGATTATATATTTTTTCGTTGATATTTAAAATCGTGTGAATTAAGCAATATAGCGGGTGTATGAAGTATATTACACTGTTATAATGAATTAAATGCCTTTTTCCACTAACGTTCTGTGTAAAGTGTTTCTGATGTAGAAGTCAGACTGGCGAACATGGTTTGTGTAATATTAGCAATGCATTATTAGCAGTTTGATAACAGTCAAGCAAAAGGCTGATCATATTCATCACTGTTATGTGTCCGATTTTGTAAATAGCGATACCATTGTGTAGAGTTTATCTCAGTAAGTTGACCATGACCGAGTGAATCCGAGCTGGCGGGAGTGGAGGCGGGGCTAATTAGCATATTCATACATCTGCGTTTACTAAATGAAGCAAGGGTGTAGAGTTTCATTTAAGCTATTTTAAGGTATGACGTTTTTTTTTTCACAGGAAAAAAAAAACGTTTAAATATGTATTTTTTGGTGATCAAAGATGTGTTTTAAGGGATAGAATTATTGACTACAAGGGGGCTTTAAGTGAAGTTCTACTTAATATAGACATTGCTACTTAGTAAGTGTAACAATAGTACACTTTGAGTACACAGCTAGTTTACAAGAGTGAACTTGTAGGTATGTAAAATACTTCTAGCACATTTCTTTAGGTTATGAAAGTATACTTAGAAGTGCACTTTCATTTAACTACTAGTACTTATAGTTTACTATTTATATACATTTAGTTTTTGCACTTTAATTTGAATTTATTGAAAGGATAGCCAGTTAGGGGGTCGTATACTACTGTTCCTTATTTGGGTATTATTTTTTATACTTGTAATGTACCTTTAACTGTACTTTTAACTCTTTACACATTTAAAAACATTTTATTGCATTTTATTGTATACATGCATCCTTTTTTTTATCAACACTTGAATGACAACAGGAAAAAAAGAGTAAAAACAACTGTACAAGCCAAGTATAGCCTACTTACACTTTTAAGTAGCCTTTATCTCAATCAAAAGATTACAAAAGTACAAGTTTAGGAGAAATATACTTAATTTATCATTTACAATGTAATCAAATTAAATTTAAACAACAACTTAATTTTTTTTTGGTAAACAAAGCTCTGCTCAATAGAAGTGCAGTTTAAATTAAAACTAAAATTGCTTGATTTTCCCCTATAAAAATCATGATTTAATAAACTATTATTATAGTGTAAAAAAGTACATTCTACTGTCCAATACTAATATATTTATGTCATAATTCCCTCAAGTTAAACCAAACGTCTGACAATAGTTTAATCTAATGAAATGGTGAAATGTTTAATTTTTAATAGTTTTAGTTTTATTTAACAATAACAACACAGATCCCTTTGCAAGTCACAATAAGTGATGTGTGGTTGTGCAGTGTTTTCTTAGATAGTTCTTGACCAGACTGCTACGTATGAACTTACAGAATGGGACGATCAGTACCCCCTAATGTTTACTAAAATGAGCAAGTTAATTTCAGAGTCGAGCAATGTCTTTAAAACTGGGTTTTCAGCAAATTATCAATCAGTTCTCCACCTGGGATCACTCAGTGATGAATGGATTTACTAGTTTAATTTTCAACTCCGCTGATTACATCCTTCTGTGATTTCCCAGTTGAAATCCATTTTTTACTTTCTCTTCAGAGAAAGAACTACAGTACCAGCCACACCAAACTGTGTGTGACTGTATACTGTATTTAGAACTGAAATAGACTGACAACCGACTCCCGCTTCTGTAAACTCTGCCAGTCTGTCACATAATGAAAGTTTCTCATTCTCTTCCCCACAGAGAGGTGGTTCGGCTCATAACTGTGGACAGCTAAAGGTGGGTCAGGTAATCCTAGAGGTGAACGGCGTGTCTCTCAGAGGAAAGGAACATCGGGAAGCTGCACGTCTCATAGCGGAGGCCTTTAAAACCAAAGAGAAGGACTACATTGACTTCTTGATCACAGAGTTCAACGTGGCTCTATAGGACCGGACGAGTCCCATGAATTGAATAAAAAGCACTGGGACACGCCTCGACATGTCTTGCCATGATTAACCCCCAGAATCCTGTAACATTTCATACACTTCGGCTCATCCTCTTCTGTGATGTTTTGAAACCAGTCACTGTTTGAAAGGCCATCCTGTGTGGACCAACCCCATGTTGACCTTTACAGCGGAAAATGCCAGGATAGAGTAAAAGTTCAGTCGGTTCTGGCCGGTTTGTTTTAGATGATTGGACCATCTTTTCAGTTGGCTTATTCCTTGAGCTTCTAATATAGTGAGATTTGGTCACCTGACCACAAGAGACTCTTCATTAGGCTTGGATCTGCATATGAACGTGTCATGGAAATCATCGTTGTTTTTTTTTAAAGTCATAGCTATTTTCTAAGAAATATGTGCAAATGGATAAAATGTGTTTATGTGTAAAGTTTATGAGGTGGACATAACTACTGATTCTAGTAAATAGTGACTATATAGAAATTTAAACTAAAGTGCTTCTCATTCCAGTTTGCTGTGAAGAGAACTGCTGGAACATCTGTTATCTGCCTTTTTTGAAATAGTCAGCCGGTTTCAATATTTTATTATTGTTTGTGCTGTTTTGGGGTTTTTTTGTGCGTCATGCAGTAATTACTAAACCATGGCAATCAGTCATTAGGACAGAAATGCTGGAGTCCTCAGAGATTGCTACTCTGTTCAAATACCTAGTGAGCTGCCTACGTAGACAGCATTTTAAGACAGCAGGCACTTCTGATGTGAAGAGAAGAGCTTGTTTTGGCCAAATTTTAAGGCAACAACACGTTCATCACAGCTCACCAATAAGGATCCCTCACTGACACTGTCCCATACCATTCAAAATATGTGGCGTCATATTTTTTTTTATGTTTTTCGAAGAAGTCTCACTAAGCCTGCATTTATTCGATCAAAGATACAGTAAAAACTGTAATATTGTGAAATATCATAATATCAATATTCTTAATTAATATATTTTAACATGTAACTTATTCCTGTGACTGTAAAGCTGAATTTTCAGTCTTCAGTGTCAAATGATCTTTCAGAAATCATTCTGATATAATGATTTACAGCTCGAGAAACATTTTTATTATTATCAATGTTAAAAACAGTTGTGCTGCTTAATATTTCATACTTCATGGATACTTCAGGATGCTTTGATGAAAGAAATCAATTTTTTTTTTGTCAATTCTGATCAGTTTAATGCATCCTTGCTGAATAAAAGTATAATTTCTTTTAAAAAAACTAAAATCTTACTGACCCCAAACTTTTGAATGGTAGGGTATATCATTATTTTTGAATTTATGGTTGTCTCAGCATTTCCTGTATAATTTTTTTCATATTTATTATAAAGAAATTATGTTCACTATAATTTTTTGTGTTCAGGCCAGTGAAAACATTACTGTTGAGCTCTGATTTATCCTTCATAGAAGGCAATCTCAGAATTCACTGAGATGTACAAAGCAGGAAAAATGTTGGACAAAGCAATAAATGTTCATTTTTTTTTAAATCGAATTAATTCAGTATTGCTTAAAACATTTACTGTAGCATAGCAGCATACTAATGAAGTCAAATCGAGTCTCGCTGTGTGCTATTTGAGCTTGTGCCAGTCCATTTAAAGGGATAGTTCACCCAAAAATATGGGTAACCATACAGTTGATGGAACCCATTGACTTCCATAGTCAATGGAGAAAAAAAATACAATGGAAGTCAATGGGGTCCATCAACTGTTTGGTTATCCACATTCTTCAAAATGTATTATTTTGTTTTCAGAAGAATAAAGAAAGGCATACAGGGTGAGTAAATGATGACAAACTGTTCCTTTTTGAATAAACTGTCCCTTTAGTTTCAGTAAGGATGTGTTTTATATAGGCCATTGACAGCAAGGCTGCTCACTGGGTTTTGAGAAGAGCCTTTGACAGCATGCCACCATTGTGAAGAGTCTCAGAAAGAAAAATCCTTTTAGATTTATTTAAATGGAGCGAGAAAATGAGGAGACCCTTTATCCAGTTATGAGAGGCGAAGAAGGAACTTGACATTGCAATCAGAGACAAGCAGCCATCGAAACTAATGAAAAGTTTAGATCTTCCGTTAGGGATCTGATTGATGCATTGAGAAAATGAAAAAAAAAAAGATCAGACTGGGAAGAGGTGGTGACACAAAGCAACAATGTGTCAGTCATATTATATAAGGGGGAACGAGTGGGAGAGGAAATTGAGAAATGGTGTTATTGTAATGTGTGTCTGTGTAAGTGTGTCTGGCTTTGAATGCAGAGGCAGCGTCTGAAACGGTCCCACAGAGCTGAGGTGATTGTGTGTGTGTGTGTGAGAGAGAGAGAGAGAGAGAGAGAGAGAGAGAGAGAAAGATCTTGAAGTTTTGAAATATTGACTGCAAGCACAGCATTCCCACCTGCCCACATTCTCTAATATGGCAGCCCACCCAGATCACATAAGCCACCATTTTACTCCTCTACCAACCCACACAGTGTGTTGCTTGTTAGACTCAGACATTTGAACAGTGTATATATGGTTATATCTATATATTTTAGGTAAATTATTTGTAAAAAAAAAAAAAAAAAAAAAAAAGGAAAAAAAAAAGATAATATCATCTTGAAATATTTGCTGCTCTGATTTTACTGTATCTCTTGTTTATTTTACTTATTGCCTATTGGTTTAATCTGTTAAATTACTTCCCGCAGTTGGGTAAATGTGCGCATAAGTCATCTGAAAGCAGTAAAGAATTTATCCAGTGAAATGTTCTTCCGTGAAGTCTCAGTTCTGCTTTTGCACACACCTGTCTGACAGCATTAGGAATGACATGTGCTCTTTTGTCAAAGCATTGCTTCAGTGTTCATCCCACGGATGACGTTCACGGCAAAGTCCTGAGTGCTCAAAGGTATCAGTATGAAGGGCATCCGAGGAGAGAGAGAGATTGGAGAGAGAGAGAGCAGCAGCATCTCATTCCATTGAAGCAGTTTAGCGCATATGTGGAGCTGCTGTGTTTTTTCCATAGGATAGGAACACAGATCAGAGAACAAAGCATGTCTGACCGTACTGACATTCAGATACATACAAACAAATATTCACAAGTCCCCAAACAGATTTATAGAATCAACATTTTGCAGATTTGACCTCAAAAGTTTTAAAAAAACAAAAAAATTAAATGATACTCATTTGTTTTTGTTTTTTTTGTTTTTTTGCCAACTTAGCTTTTTATTTTCTGTCCATTTTCAATGAGGTTTGCTGTTTTTGTAACTTTGTGAACAAAAATTGGTTACTGTAAAAGTACAGTTCAGTGTTATTATCAGTAACTAAGACTTGAAATCATTTAGAGTAATTGAAATAAAGCTGAAATAAAATTACTAGATGAAAAACGTAAGCTTGAGAAAGTTAAGTACTAAAAAAACTAATAAAAAATGACAAAAGCACATAAAATGACTAAAATTGAAAATATTCAAATAAAAGCTAATTCAAAATAACAAATACTATAATAGTATAGAAATAATGAGAAAACAACACTTTTCAACCTTGATTTCATGCACTCTAAAAAATGCTGGGTTGTTTTAACCCAATTTTGGGTAAAATACGGACAAACGTCATTTGAAAAATGTAACCCTACTGTATATGGCCAGCATTTTTTAGAGTGTGATTTTCCACCAATAAACATTAAATAAAAAAAAATTATCAAATAAAAAAAGAAAAGAAATACACACCAGAATTATTAACAGCATTGAAGATTTACCCTTAAATTAAAAGTTCATAGTTTGGAAAAAAATGTTTTTTAATAAAATTATATTAACTAGTGGTTAAAGGTTGAGCTTGATGAATACAGTCAACTCAACATATTTATAAAAATGTATGTGAGCAAGATAAACAGCTAAATATTATTTTTTTCATTCAAATGCGTTAATAATTTAAATATCTTCAGTACAATGAATGTCATTTATTGAACATGCTAAAATTATGATTTATGTTTTTAATTCTTGGATACCATTAACAAGGTCATGACCTCTGAGGTGTAGGACAGGGCAAATTACCATTTGGTGGAAATAGAGGTAATGCTTTAAAGAAGAAAAAAAGTCAAAATGAAGTGTATTTGTGGAGAGTGCCAAATGCAGGTTTAGATGACTCATCAAAAATACATTTATGACTTCATAAGTGACGTGTCTTTGCAGTCGTAAGTGAAGAAAATAAAGTTTGAGACCCTTCATCTTGCTGATATCTGCTGGTGTTGTGAATGACTTACAGCATTTGAGAGAAATTTCTGCTTCAAAATAATTCCTTCATATTTTAACTACACTATAGGAAACCTCTTTTCCACAGAACCATGTGTTTAGTCATTTTATTTTATTCCTTTAAAAGTTGTTTTACCTGAACAACCCGCTGCCTTTGTTCCTCTGTCTGCCTGTCTCTTGTACAGTTTAAAGAAGCGACTTCACAGCCATGGTATTTATACAGAAAGTGTGTTTTATTTTCCAATAAAGATAAAATGCAGAAAAAAAGAAAGAAAAATAACCCCTTTGTCTTTCTATTCTTCATCTCCCCACAATTCCTGGTGCTTTGTGGCAGGTACAAATCTCATTAACTATAATCAGTAAAATATTGTACAATTAATTGGAACCCACTCCTCGCTAAAATATGAAGTTATTTCCTAGTAGTGTGCCTTGAAACCCATTTGATCAAACCAATTTATACACACAAACACATGATTATCTGGACTGGTTAGTCATCTGCAAACAGGAGGCATCTTGTGGTTTCTCATTCATTAGGTGTCAAAGCACAGAGAAAAACCATTAGAGGAGTACAATGCAGAAAGCCCCATTAACCATATAAGCGCATGGCTGAAAATAATTTATTGCAGGCTTCATTTTGCATATAGGTCTCTTTTTGTTTGTTTAAAATAAATTGAAAGTAAAAAGTAAAACATCAAAGTGATATTTTTTATAATTTAATAATGTATCAATAAATAAAAACACTATTATTTCCATATTATGAATAAAAATCATGTTTTTGTTTTTACTGCGGAACCAGTGGATGCTAATAATAGTATTTGGTATTTTTTGGTATATGGTATTTACTGGTGCTCCAAGAATTTTGTAACCACGATACATATTCAGAACACAGTATGTAGGAATAGCTAATGTCCATGCAATTCTACATAGTCTAAAAGTCGTTATATGGCTCCATCATGTGGTTGATAATGGTATCACAACAATCGTTTTGCAGTGCGTAGATTTAGGACACTAAAATAAGCATGTTGCTCTGTCAGTATTCGGTTACATCATGACATCCCAAAGAGAGACTGTCTAATAGTTTCAGCAGGGTAAAGTTATTGTACGGCTCTGGATAAAGAGCCTATGTGAACCAAATGAATCGCCTAGGTCTTTTTAACCTCGCCCTCTTACCCGTTGAGCCAATCAAAACTCCTAATCCAGAGTTCTGTCGATTTTGACAGCGAAGCCCCGCCCTCAAATCAACGTCTAGCTCTTCTTAACTGCATAATTAATTAATCCAGCGTCTTTGTTGTAGCTTGCGGTTATTTTCTGAAAGTAAAGATAAAGTTGACATCTCCAGAATTCAAAAACATTGCACTTTTCGCGTTGTACTTAAACTTTTAGGTATGAAGTGAAATAAAACTAGTCGCGTGGAGTGAGTGATAGAGATTTTGGCTCGCGCGAGCAACGCAACCCAACGCACGAGAAACTCGCTCGAGCTGAAGAGATGAACCAAAACAAAAGTAAAAGGGACATGGAAGCTTGAGTTACATTTGTAGAGAAGCAGATGTGAAGTCCATGTTTGCCCCGTCGCTTGGTGATGGACGGACGGGCTGGGGGTGTTAGTTTGTGTGCTGCTCTCATGGAAACAGTCTGAAGTTCATGTATTCACATGAAGAGAGCTGTATTTAGATGTCCAAGGTAAGGAATCCTGCTACAATACTACAACCAGTGGAACTTTGCTTGTTAATTAAAGTCCACAATAACAAATTTCATGTTTCAAAGTACAGTGTTTGTATTTAGAGATTTCGCAACTTTCCAAAGGGCTTTGCTCTTGATCAACAGGTACTACCACCTTCTGTTCATTAGTCAAGTTGTACAAATGTAAGTTAACTTTATATTAACCATACAAAAACAAGAACTTCATATATAATTTCATAGAAACTGGATGTGTTTATTAATTTGTTAGATAATAGACCGACAGAATTATGCAATAAACATTGGACATTTTTGTCGTAAATATGCAAGCAAGGTAATTAAGTAAAAACAAGTTATGAAACTGTAAATGGAAGTTAACATGATGACATGGCATATACAACTATTATAAACAACATTGATTATTGTTTAATTAATTTGTAGCCTTGTATTACAATTCAACATGTATTATGTGATGTGAAATATGCTGCTATATTTGTTGTTTATTAGAATTTAATATAGACTAATTATATTTACAGGTATATTATATAATATTAATATATATTATATTAAAAAGGTGTGATTACACATCTGATGTGTAAAAAAATGAAAGATAATACTTTCTAGATTGTCTGGTGTCAGTGCTAAAAATGTCTTCTAACCTAATATCTCCCAAGTCAACCCAAAAGAGATGCTCATGGTTTGAAAGTGACACATTCATTTCATTGCACTTACATTACAGTCGATCTTGTGGCCTATCTTATCACAACACAAATATTCTTCCACAGACACTGTGGATCTTCTTGGCCCATAAGGAGCTTTAGAGCTCACTGTTGGTTTTATTAATCCTGTTCAGCGCTGTGTGTGTGTGTGTGGCCACCGTTATGTAGCCTATTAAGTGCAGTAACAGTGCATGATCTATATATAGGATACGTGTTGCTTTTGGCTGAGCTCACCACAGGCTCGCTGAATGGATGGCAGAGATCTAGACAAGCGGTTAATTAACGTATGCTGCAGAATGCACTGCACTCAGGAGATTAGCCGACTCCCTCGGCGAGTATGTTTGTGTGCATGCTGGCGGAGGATGCTGCTGACAGATTGCTACGGTTTGTGAGTCTTTGTGGAATAGTTGCTTGCTACAAACAAAAGTTTCACCCACACAAATAGGTCTGCTACACAGTACACAGGACATGTCATCTGTACTTGTAGTTTATGAAGAAACTATATGAATGTGTCTGTCTTGCTAGGGTCACTTTGCCATTTCTCAGATTATGATTATTATGTATACAACTATGCTCTGCATGTGGCCGTGTCACAATTTAAAGGATTGTAAACCAAATGTAGTCTAGGAAAATTAAACGGAGCTTTTCTTTTAAAAGAAAGTTCTTCCCATGAAGCAGTGTTCTGAATGCTGATTGGCTGTTCTTAGAATGATGCCTGTGGCCTGCAGTGCATGGCTGAGATTGTTGTTATGTGGTCACCATGGCAACCAAGGGCCCTGTGAAGGTTGTGAGTTGTTTTTGAGATTGAAGAACACCTCACACCATTCACATCCCTGTTGTTTGCTTATTGTTTTACCAAAGTAATAATATGCATCAATAAAATCAAATGAAAGTGAAGCTCTCATTTTGATTATGCAATTCTTAATGAACTCAAACCCAAACTGGTCATTATATAGATCAGTGGGTCAAATATAATTGTTTTCTATTTTCACATTTTACTACTTCAGCACTGATTTGCTGCTCATGAAACATTTCTCTTTAGTATCATGTCGAAAATGGTGTTGCTGCATGCTTAATATTTTTGTGGAAATGTTATGTGAAGTAAGTGCAGAGGCTGTGTGAACATGATGGTTTTGTAGATCTAGACTAAATGTGATCATGCATTTGATCATATCACTTGCAAATAAAACAGTATTTAGTTTTCAGTATTCCTCAAAGTGAAGTGAACAAGTGAATTGCACACAGAATATTATGCAAACCTGTAATAATTAAATATGGTAAATTACATACACAGATATACTTATGTACTGTATTTAATCTCACTTTATTACGTGTCCGATGTCTTTGCTGCTGACATTCAGTGATCCAATTCAACCATACTAATCCAATAATGACTTTAGATAAACCCTATATTTGTGTTTAACCCTATAATTATGTATTGCTGAAGTAAGAGTGTAACTGTTGAACTTTCTTTTCCTGCGTCCTATTGTTCTGCAATGCAGAATGGCAGAATGGAATGGAAGAATGGAATTCTTCTTAACATTTGCCAAATATATTTCGTCTTAACAAATATATGTTCGTCTTAACGTTTGCCAAATATATTTCTTTAATATATATATATATATATATATAAAACAACCTAGGCCCAGATGAGAAAAGGCAAAGCAAAAGTAACATTACTTTCTATTAAAAGTACAGTGGAGAAAATAATTATGTGATCCCCTGCTGATTTTGTAACTTTGCCCATGCACTCACATTTTTTATGGTATGTTTATTTACAGAATATCAACAAAAAATCCAGAAAAAAACACATTATATATAGATTATAGCTGAAATTGGTTAGCATTTCAGTGAGTGAAATAAGTATTTTATCCCCAAGCAAAACATAATTTAGCACTTGGTGGAGAACCCTTGTTGGCAAGCACAGAGGTAAGACGTTTCTAGTAGTTGGTCACCAGGTTTGGAAACATCTCAGGAGGGATTTTGGTCCATTCCTCTTTACAGAACCTCTTTAAATCCTTAAGGTTTCTTGGCTGTCGCTTTCCAACTCGGAAGTTTCAGCTCCCTCCACAGATTTACTATAGTATTAAGGTCCAAGACCTTAATGTGCTTCTTCGTTTTGGGTCATTGTCATGTGGGAAGACCCATCCACGACCCATCTTGAGTGTTCTGGCTGAGGAAAGGAGGAGAGAAACAGAAACCCGTAGCAGAGAAACAGTCCAATGTTTCCACCACCGTACCTGACTGTAGGGATTGTGTTCTTGGGTTCATAGTCCACATTTCTCTTCCTCCAAACACGGCGAAATGATGCCAAAGAGCTCAATTTTTTTTTCTCATCTGACCACAGCACTTTCTCCCAAGCCTTCTCTGAATGATTAGATGTTCATTGGCAAACCTCAAACGGGCTTGTACATGTGCAGGGGGACCTTGCAGGTGCTGCAGGATTTTAATCCATTGCGGAGTAGTGTGTTACCAATGGTTTGCTTGGTGACTGGTCCCTACTCCCTTGAAATCATTAACACGCCTATTTCATGTAGTTCTGAGCTGATCCCTCACCTTTCTCATGATTATCCTTAATATATACCCCATGAAGTGAGATCTTGCATGGAGCTCCAGACTGAGGATGATTAATGGATATTTTGTATTTCTTCCATTTCCAAATAGTTGTCTTCTTCTCACCAAGCTTCTTACTGATGGTCATGATGTAGCCCATTCCAGTCTTGTTCTGGTCTACAATCATGACCCCGATGCCCTTTGACCGCTCTTTGGTCTTGCCCATGGTGGTGGAAAGGATGGAATGGAAGAGGGGGATTCTGTGGTCTTTTATACACATAATGAGCTGACATTAGGAGGACTCACTTTTTTCAAGTGTGATCTGGAGGCAGAATTATTGCTGGTTGGTGGTGGTAAAATACTTATTTCACTCAATCAAATGCTAATCAATTTATATTTTTTCGTTGATATTCTGTCTCTGTCTGTTAAAATAAACTTACTATAAAAAATTATAGACCTTTTAATTTCATTGTAAGTGTTTGTATGTTCACTTAGAACGGTTTGAGTTTCTGTTGAACACACACACACACACAAAAAAAAAAAAAAAATTCTGGTTCCTATTGACTCCCATCAGGTTTTTGTTTATATTATGAAAGTCAATGGGGACCAGCAACGATTTGGTGACCAACATTCTTCAAAATATCTTCTTTTGTATTTAACGGAACAAAGAAATTCGTACAGGTTTAGAACTTAAAGGTGAGTGAATTATGGCAATATTAATTTTCGGGACAAAAATCATGAAAAGTAACTCTTCAATCGTTCAATGAAAATAAAATAAAAAAACATGCTATTTTGTTTTTTTCAGTTTGTGTTCAATCACCTTGATGACCTATAAGTGGATATTACACCTATTCATAAAAACATTCGTAATTGGTCAACCATGACAGAAGACCGCAGTGTCAGTGTGGAGGAGCTGTGGGTGGTACAGGACCTCAAGGTGGAATAAAAGAGAGAGATAAAGAGCAAGGTAATGGAGCAGAGCAGAGGTGGTACCACTGCAGGAATTCTGGTGTGGACACCAGCCCCAGCATACCCCTCTCCCTCGAGCCCAGAGGGGTCGGACTTCAGCTGGGATGAAGAACTGGATGACGACTTCCATAGCCAGATGGATGAGAACGGCATCATCGGTCTGGCAGAGAGTCAAGGGCAGCAGAAGGTGAGGACATCAGAGATGTTTGACTGATATCTGCCCATTTATTTGTCATTTAGAGCAGGCTCACCAGGGCTCTTCATCAGAAGTGTCTCATTACTCTTAAAACCGCTTGTCAGTGGACCTTATCCATGAGTAATGGTACTTAAAAAAAACTTAATAAGCATATCATGATTCTTTGAATCAGGGAGGAGAGGAGGAGATTGCAGAGGACCTGTTGTGGGACGTGAAGACCCCTGAGCCTGAACATGGACCTCCACCTGCACTAGAGGCGATAAGCTGTCACCTGAGTGAGCTGCTGGACTCCGAGCCGCTCTCTCAGGCCACTGGAGACGAGACATTTCTGCGTAAGGACTTAATTTAAACATCCACAGCTGAGTTTAATAGCTTAAAACGATAGTAATATTGTATGTTTTTATATTTAAATGATTTTAATTTTGCGAACAGGGATAATTAGTTCTTGTGTACACTATCTATTCATCAAATAATCCTGAAAAAAAATGATCACAGTTTTCATTGAAATATTAAGCAGCAACTGTTTCCAACAGTGACAATGAGAAATATTTCTTGAACCAAATCACCATATTTGAATGATTTCTGAAGGACCATGTGACACTAATGCCAATGCTGAATTTTATAATATTATATATAATATTATATAATAATATAGTAATATTTCACAAAATAGTGTTTTTATTGTATTGTATTGGTGAGCATAAGAGACTTCTTTCAAAAACATTTAAAAAATCTTGCAGACTCCAAACTTTTTATTAGGAATGTAAGTAAAATAAAAAATGGTCATATGGTCTTAACAGTCTTTTTTTTTTTTAGAGGAAGAACACAGAGCATATGAAGATGAAGCAGATGATTTGTTGGAAGATTGGACTGATGATGAGGATGGTACAGGAAGCCCAACAATCCAAAGGCACAAATTAAATTCTTTCCCAGAGAGAGAGACAGCGTTAGACATGACTGATGAGGACACATGTGACGATACTCAGAGATTCATGGACCAAACACTTCCTGTCACAGAAGAGATGGTATCTATGTTTAGAATGGCGAAGAGCCTTGATTTCAGTCACAAAATGACTGAGACCCCCCAAAACATTCCAATTTCAGGAGTCCCAGAGCGATCTGAGCAAAGTGATTGTGAGGAACTCAAGGAAACCGAAGAGCAATTTCCCCCAATCTCACATCGTTCCTTTAGAAACGCGTTTGATCCCATCAGTTTTCCCCATTTGTCCTCAGAGGAAATGATGAATAACTGTGATATTGAAGCAGAGTCATCTCTTAGCACTTTCCAGAGTCCTGCTCCTAAAACATACCACACTGTTAGATCAAAAGGGGAGGAGAATAAACACAAGATCACACCTCAGGCTTCACCAAGAAGCCCTGTGATGAAAATCAGACTGGGGAAAATGCACCAAGATAGTACGAGTGGAGATAAACTAGAAAGAAGGTTACACAATCCTAACCACAACCTGCAGCCTCCAACGGCCTTTCCCAGAAAAACAAACCCTGCTTCCTGTGACGATCAGGTTTCCATTCCAGCACAGTGCATTTCTAAAGCAAAAGACTCCCCCTCAGAGCACACGCCACCTCCTACACCTCACCGATCTTCAGCAGTGAACAACCACAGAACCTCCAAAACCTCTTACACTGATCCAGATGACATCAGGTCAGATGGACGAACACAATTTTTTTTTGACCCATGATTTGTTGGCCCATGAATAAACTAAATGTGTATACGTTTTTCTGCAAATAATGAAAAAAAAATATATCAAAAAGAATATATGAATAATAGTCAAAAAATATATATGTACATGTATGAAAATAATGTGCATTTATTTATTTAAAATATACTTTAAATAAGTAATTTGTTGTATTGTTGTTGTAAAGTATACAATTTTCCAGAATTTAAAACAACATTTTTGCAAAAAGTACTATAATGTGATTAATCCATACTGTACATTTAGTCCAGCTTAGTTCTTATTTTAATCAATTATTGCTCTCTATGTATTCATAGGAAAGGACAACTGAGTCGCCCATTACCTGATTTCTCCAACGTGAAGCCGAGGGTTCGTTTCCCGAAAAACAGTGGATACAAACCTCCTAAAAGCAGTAGACCCCCTCATGATAGAACTTCCCACCCAGATCTTCCTGTAGTGTTCAAATCCCCTGCTGAGATTGTGAGAGAGGTCCTGTTGAGCAGCACTGATGGGTCTCCAGGAAGTCCCTCCACCAGTGGGACCCTCAAGCGCCTGAACAGTACAGTACCAGAGGAGTTCCGCTGCCCCCAGCAGGCCAGCACACTGGTGCAGCAGCTGCAGGTACGTAAAGAGGAGTGAACACTGTTCACAATGAAATTCTAGTATACTATTTAGTGCACACTGCATAGTAAACAGTACTGTTCAAAAGTTTGGGATCAGTAAGATCTTTTTTAAAAGGGTCATGACATGAGAAATCAAATTTGCCTTTTGACATATATAAGAGTTATTTGTACCATTTACCACAAATTTTAAAGTTTACTTAAATACAGGACTAAATGTACTTGGTTACTGTCCAGTGACATTCAGCTGACATTTGCTTGCTTACACTGGATGTGTGAGCATTGCGCCAAAAGCCAATAGAACCCATTATAATCACTGACGCTGTCTGCAGTATACATATGCTCGTTTCTGACATACTCCATGCTCTTGAGTCTGTTCACAACAGGATAAATTGAAGAGTGAAAGAATGTTTACTTTGATGTGTCGTCCAGTTTAAACAGCTTGCTTGCGTCTCTGGACAGACTTTAGTAGGATACCAGTGTCAGGAATAAGTGGATGTTTATTTTAATGGCATCCGAGATCACGTTGGAGGATTATATGTTTGTTCAGAGCTTTTCATTTTGTAAGCGAGGCACAGTGTAATGGAGAGTTTGCAAAGAAAATTTGTTGAAAGATTAAGCTGCCAGCTGTATTGGATCTGACAGCAGCTGCATCACAACCCTTAAGTAAATGATTTGTGCAGCTTTGTAGCAAACACGGGCAAAGTTAAAATTCTACACTTTTCTGGTGTTGATTTCACACTTTAAAAATAAAATGGAAATCACAATCTTTTTAACCTTATTGGAGTCAAATATTACACCCTCCTGGTGTTGAAAGAACACCTTTTTACAAATAAAAAAACAACACTAAAGAGTTACCAGGGTTATTAGGCTTCTGCATCACCTACTTTAAAGAACTGTAAAATAAACCGACGATTATTTAATCTGAAAAGAGTAAATTCACATTGAAAATTTTAATTGATTCTAAATAAACATCACTCTATATTACTCTTTCCAACCTTTTTTATTTGATTTTTTTTTTTTAAATAACAGCCCAAAACGATGTAAAATGTCATTGCCATAGGACATTTGTAAATCAAAAGGCTTACTGTAAAACAATTTGTCAGGTTTTTTGAATAGAAGACTGTTCTTTTGTGCAACAACACTGAAAAGGGTGGCTCCTTTATGGGGGGAGGGGTTTAGTGCAAAAGTGAACCTCAGGGAACATAATAAAAAAACTCCATGTCATGAACCACTTAAATGTTTTTAAAGTCTCTTATGCTCACCAAGGCTGCATTTATGTGATAAAAATACAGTAATATTGTGAAACTATTTAAAAAAATTTTCCCTAAATGAATTACTGAACCTAAGCTTTTGAACAGTAGTATATTCTGTGTATTTATATGAAACAATAAACATTTTAAGCTAGAATATGCAACATTGCATAGCATTCTGAACATACTGATTTATTTTAATTTAGGCTAAATTGAAAGATAAAGTATTAAGTCATGTATTAAGTTAAGTTAACTTATTCTTACAGGAGGACTATAACAAGCTGCTTACCAAGTATGCAGAAGCTGAAAATACTATCGATCGACTTCGCCTTAAAGCAAAGGTTGGCTTCACAGACTGTATTTATGGTTATGTGCTTTTTTTCCCTTCATTTGAAGGCTGACGTGAATTCAGTGCCATGCTCTCCCTCATATCAGCAGGCCTGTCTCCTTTCTCCGTCTGCTCTGATGTTGACGAAAGCTATTTTTAGAGTCCTCAGGCTGAGTCAACACAATATGTATTCAGAATCTCATTTGTGACGGCCACAATCACAGCCTTCCTTTTAGCAGCACTGCCATACAGACGCACAGGCTCATTTTCAAACCGAGGGCTTTCTCTCTGATTGTGATGTCTTTCCTCAAATAAAAAAAAAGCCTGCTGAGAGGGTTTACCTCAGGAGGACACAAACACTTTCAGAGAAAAGCAAACTAGCAAGCAAGCAAACAAACAAAGGCAATAAGCAGTGTACATACAAAACCATTATATGCACAAATTGTTCAATTATCTGCATACTTGATATTATACGGGTAAATGTATGCAACTGAAAATTCACCCAAAAATGAAAATTCTGTGAGTAATTACGCAACCTCATGTTGTTCCAACCCCGTAAGACTTTCATTCATCTTCGGAATACAAATTAAGATATTTTCTGAGAGCTGGCTCACTCCTTTATAGGCTGCTGGGTAATTAATATCTCCCAGCCCAGAAAAGTTTTTGTCACCTGATAAACTTAAGGTTGAACCACTGTAGTCACTTGGACTAGTATTTTAATGTTGTCTTTACTGACTTTTCTGGGCAGACTGGTGAACGAAAGTTTTACGGGGTTGGAACAACATGAGGGTGAG
Organism: Pimephales promelas; assembly: GCF_016745375.1. The sequence goes on from NW_024121322.1 coordinate 3,301,295, forward strand.
TAATGAGTAATGAGGGTGAGAAATGTTACCCAAAAATTAAAATTCTGTCATTAATTATTAATGACAGAATTTTCATTTTTGGGTGAACTATCCCTTTAACATTTCTTATGCAATAAATGTACAAATTGTTGCACAAATACACTGATTACCCGTCTTGGTAGTTTATTATTTCCTTTTTTGCAATGGGCTATATGCACAGCTTCACTACTTCCTGAACTTCAGCCAGCTCCTTGTTTCCTGTCTGCCATTATTGGCCAAATTGATTAATTCAGGTGTGCTTGTCCTCAGTAGTCAAGGCAACAATAATCAGACACACCTGAATTAATCAAGTTTGGCCAATAATGGCAGGCAGGAAACAAGGAGCTGGCTGAAGTTCAGGAAGTAGTGCAGCTGGGCATATAGCCTATTGAGTGCAACACGTTATCTACAAACTAATTTTTGGAATTTATTATGATTAAATATTTTAATCAATTTACAACCAAATGACATTATCATTATTATCGTTCTTATGAAATGAGCTCTATTTTATGTGTCTGATAAGATCATACGTTGAATGTTGAAAACGGTTAATAAACACAGCACACTGGCACCTAATCAAGTGATAAAGTGACCTGAAACAAATCTGGTGCTGAGCCAGAATTAAAACAGGATGTGATGTCACTTACCTTTGCTGTTACATAAGAGTTCAGTGTTACATGTCACAACCTCATCTAAACTCATTTCAGCTGTACCGTAACCTTTTACTGAGCAATGTTGGTTATTATTTAATCCAATCATCATAGGCCATTTCTCTGTTCGGTTTTGCATTTGCTCTAATGCTCATCAAGTTCTTCCCTCACATGACCTGGCCATCTGCTACTGCTTTAACAGAAACAACAGCTTGAGAAAGACAGGTTTCATTCACTTCTATTATAACCCTTATTGACTTAGTTGTGGTTTCTTAGATGTAGAAATAGGAGTGGGTGATAAATAATACAACTCTAGAAATGGCATCATTATGAAATGGCTTTTCCAAATTCAGACCGAAAATAAAGTTTATTTAAAAGACAGTTAAATATTTTATATACTGAGTACGTATATATGCTTTTATTGCCCACCCCTATGTGAAAATGAAGGCATAGGCTGGTAACACTGTTAATTGACATCTGATGATCTGATTCTGGTGTTGATCGATTAATAATAAAGATTGTGGTCGAAAATGGATGCTATTTTATTCGAAACACTCAGGGGTCATGTTGAGGTTATGTTTAGTGTGATTTAGTGTCTCGGGGTGCTTATCAAGTGGGGACAGTCATTTGGCATCCATTATGCCCCTTTCTTTATTTTGTGTGTGAGTTGCAGGGATATCAGCCTACTGACATTGTGTTTTCGTGTGTATTTCTCTATCTGGTGTATTTCTCTGTCCAGTGTCTTATCAGCAAGTCCAGCAGTGGGAAAACACTAATTAAATGGCCTGTTTTATGAGTCCTTTATTGAATGTGAGTCTCCTCCATTCTCCTTTGTGGTTCAGCCACTAGTCTGCGGTACTGTAAATCTGAGGGGTCTGTTATGTGTGCAGGCAAGTCAGGGCTGTATTTCTCTGATGGTCTCACTCTCAGCATCTACATAGTTGGTGGCGACAGGCCTTGTTGTGTTCTTCTCGCTGTGTATCGTCCCACAGATCAAGACCAAAGATTGCTTCCACCTGAACCAGAAATAAATATAATATAAACATACTAATTTTATTTCTCCACATGTACAGTATACCATATAAATATGGATTTAGAGAGATTTTATAGTGCAGCACATAGGGGACATGAATGCGTTTACACAGGACTCATTATAAGGCATTATGTATAGAAATGGGCTCACAGTCTTGGATTATTGTCAAAATAGCCCTTTACTTGTCAACATGATTGTTTTCTATGTGCCGTTTGTTTTTTAGGTTGGTCTCTGTTCTGAACCCCCAAAGCCCAGTACAGCTATCCTGTCAGGTGTTATTCAGGAAGGGTCAAAGGTCATAACCCTCAATTTTCCTCAAGCACAGAGGGCAGAGTTCAGCTCAGGATCTGCTAACCTGACCCAGCAGAAGAATGACCCCGGTACACCACACTGACAACACCACTTTGAAACTGTGTACTTTTATAGTGTACATACTAATCACAATCAAAAATTTTCTGTAATATATCAAATATGTGTAATTGTTAAGAAAACAGCAGACTTTTTATTTTTAGGTGATTCTTTTTTTTTTGTAGTGATGCACTGAAATGATTTTTATTTTGCCAAAACCAAAATTAAAGTTTTTATTTGGCCAAAAACCCAAACCAAAAATATAGTTTATTTAATTAATAAATTAATTCATGAAATTGATTTAAAAATTAAGAAATTTTAACTTTTTTTTTTGTTAAAAGTTTTATATAAACTTGATAATGATATAGTTTTATATAAGTTTTATATAAACTTGATAATGATATAGTTAATGATATGTTTCTACTCTAATTTGTTGTTTAAATAACATTTAATGTATGTTTGTTTAGTACAGTCACCGTTTAAATAAGACGTCAATTAAAATTATAATGAATATGAGGGCCTATATTTAGCAAAATGCTCGTTTCTAGTTATTTTTTTCCAGCTGACTTATGAGCTATGGACATGAGGACTCTTCTAAATTGTTTTTTCAGTCAAACTGAATAAGATTGTTCATTCATCCCAAAATTGTTTTATTTGCATTGCAGAAAACTCCAGAAAAACAGTACCTCGCCCTTCCTCTGTGTGCTCCATCAGCTCTGGATCTCTTACAGCAGACTATCTAACAGAGACTCTGACCAAACAGACTCATAGATTTCAGCTACAGGTAACTAAATTTAAAAGAACCTATTTGGAACTTTTAGTGTCTGTAACAATGACCATCATTATGTCAAACTCTTTTTTTTTTTCTTGTTAAGGTTGATGCTTTTGAGGCACTTCTAAAGAATGGGAAACTCAAGCCCTGTGAACAGATAAAGGTATGATGATGCTTGTTTAAAAAAAACTTGAATTTGAGACACAAGGCAGATTGACTAAGTCTGAATCCTCTACAGGGTCTCTCCACACTGGCAAAGGGGCAAGAGTCTCTTGAGAGGGCTTACCTAGATGCACGAGCCCAGTATCAGATGCTGCAGCAGCGACAAGGCGGGCATGTCACCTTTGACCCAGACAGGTAGCATATTTTTTTAATATATAAATATATATATACACTACCATTAGATTTTTTTAGAGATTTTTCAAAGAATTTAATACTTTTGTTCAGCAAGGATGCATTAAATTAATCAAACGTGACAGTAAAGTCATTTATAACGTTGCTCTTCTTTTTAACTTTTTATTCTTCATAGAATCCTAAAAAATACAGAAATCCTTAAAAATATTAATCAGAACATATATATATATATATTTATTAAATATCAGCATAGCAGATCGTGTGACAGTGAAGACTGGAGTAATGGCTGCTGAAAATTCAGCTTTGCCATCACAAGAATAAATTACGTTTAATGGTTTCAAAATTTTAATTTAAATTGTAATAATATTTCACAATATTAATGTTTTTAATTGATTTTTGATCATATTAATGCAGCCCTGGTGCACATACGAGACTTATTTTTTTTATTGTTTTTTTTATTTATTTGTTCACAGATAAACTTCATTGTTGTTTGATGCTGATGCAAATATTGACAAAGCTGTGCTTTCTGTTTACTTCCTGTGCCACTGGTTTGTAATATGTACAAAATATGCATACTGTGTGTTTGTGTGTGACACAGGGACCTAGAAGGTCAGATCTTCAGATCAGGGATGCGATTGGATGAGATAAAGGAGTGGCTGGAGCAAGCAGAACAGAAGCAACCCATTTCTGAATCTACTTTAACCCCGCTCCCTCCTTCAGATGTGCTCTGTATGTCCATGCTGGAGACTGAACCTCTACCTCAGGTGCCTCAAACTTAACCTCGACACCTCACTATCCTCTGACCTCATGAGCTTACAGATATGAAGGACATAAAATTACAGATTTTCTCCTCCATTCTTTCTCAGAGCCCACTGTCAGCTGTCCATCCTGAGGCATGTGTTGGTGTGGACGTCAGTTTAGTTAGCAGAGAGAGTGATGCAGACAGAGAGGAAGAAGAGATCCTCCCATTTGGTCTTCATCCACTCTATGACAAACACAAGCATGTGGAGAAAGACTTCAGTAACCTCATGGGCTGGTGAGTGACCTTTGTTATATATAACCCCCATATATATATACTATATATATATATATATATATATATACATATACTGTATATAAACTGCTTTAAATGTCAGAATATATCTCTTATTGTCTTCTTACCCAGCTATCAGAGTTTTAAAAAGCTCCCTGGGATGCTGGACCAAGCCATGACTTTAAAGAGCCGTGACTTGCTGGATTTTGGACACTGTGTTCCCTCTGAGAAAAAAAGTGTAATGGTCAGACAACGACACAGGACTGTTAATGAGAGTGAGATGACAAAATCTGCTCAGCAGTGAGTCCTGAGCCTATTTCACATAATATTTCAGTACATCAGCTTCAAGGATGCACTGCAATGTTTTTCTTACTTAATATTGTTGTTTTACAGTACAATATCTGTACATTCTTAAATCAAGGTACATTCATTTTAAAGGCAAAATGGCAAATTTTGCCTGCTGGTTGATTTTAAAATGTGAATTTGTATTTTTTTTTTTTTTGATTAGGTGATTGCTGTAGCCTGCATCTAACTTTAGTGTGGGGTCTTCCTTAATTTTTAATCTTGGTAAATTTGTTGGCGATCAAATATTCAATATCTCTACTATCCATAATTAAGCTGGTTGCTAGATTACCAGCGGGAGCATATATTATCACGTAATTTATGTCTCTTGGAAAAGCAACAGTGGTCCCACCAACTACAATAATATTTTATGCCGTTACAATGGTGAAATTACAAACAAGTAATTTACATTCTGAAACATGAAATTACATGAATAACTGGGAATTTGAACGTACTTTTCGCTTTTTCCACCCCAAAATTTTGATGAGCCGCCTCTGCAGAAACCCACACTGACTTGTTTAATATTTTATTAAAATTAATTTCCCTTTGAATTACATTTATTACATCACTAGCAGATGTTTTACTAACTTAATTTTGATAATGTTTAAAAAAAAAAAAACATGACAATTTTGTGTCTCAAGAAAATGTATCTTTATTTAAGAATGTTTAGATATTTGTACTGAAAAGTATTTTATGCAATGTTTAGAAGATCTATGGGATCAGCTACTTTAAGACAGTAAAGAATGTAATATTATTATTATATTTCATTATCCAGACATCACTGTTTGGGCCTTATTAACCGATTTGAGAAAATTGACTGGTGTACCATAGATTAGAATTATCGTATCCTACCAATTAGAGAACATCTTGGCTGATAAGCCCCATCCATTTTAGAAACCCTGGGATTCTATCAGTTTATTCTGATTCAGTTATATAAATTAAGGGTAATTGACACAGATGTAATAAGAATACTTCTGTGTTTGTGATCTAAACATCAGCTGTTTGTTGTTATCAGATTTTGAAAGATAATTAAGGGTAGCAGCAGTTCAATCCGCACTACACTATTATCAACACCTGGCTGTTTGCTCTGTCATTCACCTCTCCATTCTCTCTTTCTTTAGGCAGCCAGCAGCAGATTGTGTCCCTCGCTTTAGCCCATCTGTTAGCTCACAGGTGTGTGACTCTATGGAAACTCACCCAGAGGCTCTTTGCCACTTCTCGGTGTTGCCGGGGCAACAGGGCAGGGAGAAGAAAATGTCAGTAAGCAGGAAAACTCAAAGCAGTAGCCTAACCAGCCTGGCAGAGAGTACAGAGCCCAAAACTATGGGCCTGAAAGCAAAGGCCAAGACGGTCAGATCGCCCCTTCTGGTCAGTGACTACTTTATTTGTGATGAACAACACTATATAGTTGAAGGATTCTTTATGTGCGTGAATAATAATAATTTGAATAGAGCTCTTGCATGTATTTCTGACACTGCAGGATGGGGTCATGTCTCCAGAGACAGACAGTGGCTTTATGGGCTCTGAGAGCAGTCAGCTCACTCATGCAGTACACAGTCCTCTACAACAGAGGGCAGTGGTGAGGTATGCAGCGCCTTCACTGTCTTGTCTAGAGCACTTCCACTTTGATCCTATGACCCTTTATTAGACAAGAAACCTGTGAACTGTAATGTGTTAGTGATGCTTAGTAAATTAAGCATCACTTTAACTTGCTCATACTTAGGGTTAGATCCTGCACTATTTGTGCTACAGGCTTGAGAAGAGGTGTGCTTTTACTTTTTTAAGTGACTAGACTTATTTTCCATCAGATTGATCATAAAACGGGTGGAAAAGTCTGGAAAAAAACCCTCAAATTTCATTTTTAAATTCTAGTTAAATATTTTTGCTATCCTTGGGAATTTATACGCCTTTATATTTTTCTGAAATCTCTTCAGTTCCATGTTGTCTCGCTCACACATGAACACCGAAAGACCAGAGTCCGCTCCTCCTCCTGGGCAGCCTTTTGCCGTCGCCACCTCTCGCTCACAACCCTCTCCAAATACCCTAGGAGAACACCTCAGCATGTCTGGAGGATGTACAGGTCCGGTTAGGAAGAGAGGAGGGGAGGAGACGCATTCCTCTTCCAACCTTTCTCCATCAATCTCCCCCCTTCATTGGCCTAATAGCACCATCCCCCCCTGGCCAAGCAGTCTGACCAGCCAATCAGATCACGGGAGTGATCCTGGTGGGTGTCAGCATTAGAATTGGCTTGAAATTTCATACAAAAAGCATGTCAAAATATTTTAAGAGTCTGATATTGTTGTCTTATGTTTCTCTCTATGAAATCATAATACATGGTTACACTAAATGCATTCAGTGAATACTTCTACAGTGTTATGAAGATCAATTTCCACATATACTAATACATGGTGAACATTTTATGGGTAACACTTTACAATAAGGTTCATTAGTTAACATTAGTTAACTACATTAGTTAACATGTACTAAGAATGAACAAAACTTCTTCAGCATTTATTAATCTTAGTTCATATTAATTCCAACATTTACTAATACGTTATTAAAATCAAAGGTTGTATTAGTTAACATTAGTTAATGCACTTTGAACTAACATGAACGCACAATGAACAGCTGTATTTATATTAACTAACATTAACAAAGATTAATAAACACTGTAACTAATGCATTGCACATCGTTAGTTCATGTTAGTTAATGCATTTACTAATGTTAACTAATGAACCTTATTGTAAAGTGTTACCATTTTATGTTTATTGTAAATTAACAATAGTATATAATTTAGCATTAACCTGGTATAATAAATGTTGTAATTGTAATATATGCTATAATATACTGTATATATGATTTTTACAGCATTACCATTAAAACATTTATTTTGTCTCGAATAATGCTGATATTTGCTGATTTCTCTTTTCATCCCTTTTCTCCATAAATTTTCAGTCCATTTCTTATCTGGGGAGGAAAAAACACAGGGTAGCCAATACCCACAACCAGCCAATCTGCAGCTCCGCTCTCACAGAAGCCCCTCCTTTCATGTGCCACATCACCACGAAGACCACCTCGAAGCCCAAAGTTCCGTTCAGCTAACAAATCACCAGTGAGTTTCCTAAAGGCTGACATGGTCACTTCAGCACAAACAAGCAGAGATTTATGGCCACTCTTTGGCCACTAATGTAAGGGTGTTCTGGGAAAAAATCCAGTGGTATTAAATGGTCTCTATAAAATCATTTTTTACTTCATGGCAGCCAGAGTTCCATCTGGTAATTTAGATTTAATTTTCATTCTTTCCTTTCTTTGATTCAGCAGGAGTTTGTATCTCAAATAGACTAGCTGAATACAGTGCTGGTATGTATTCTGCTCCACAAGAAAAGACCAGCATTAATCACCATTAGCTATTAATAAAACCCCTTGTGTGCTTTTGATGGTTGAAATATTCACCTACCCACATCCACACACCCACCACTTCTGGCAGTGCCTGTAACACTTCTAACTGCAATGGTTATTTCTAAACCCTGTGTTGATCTGAATTCTAACAGACTCAAAATATCTTTCGAGCCAATATGTACAGTTTCATCTAAACACCATAACCCTTTAACTGCACAGGTATATTATGCCAAAAAAATCCACTAGATTTCACACTGTCAATCAACAGCACTTGTCACAACACTTCTTCTAACATGGATGTCAGAAACAAATAAATCACCCCAGCCATGTGAACTGTTTTTTTTGTGTGAAATTTTGCAAGCTACGCATATTTTTTTAACATATTACACTGTAAGAGTCCTAACATTTATTTGATCAAAAATAATGTAAAAACAGTAATATTATGAAATATTTTCACAATTCAACTCTATTACAACTCTTTTCTATTGTAATATATATATTAAAATGTAATTTATTCCTGTGATGCAAAGCTGATTTTTTTTTTAGCATCCATTACTCCAGTCTTCAGTGTCACATGATCTTTCAGAAATAATTCTAATGTTCATTTGCTGCTCAAGAAACATTTCTTCTTATAATCAATGTTCAAAACCGTTGTGCTGCTTAATATTTTTGTGGAAACCATGTTATTTTTTTTTGATGGACAAGACAAAGCAGCATTAATTTGACGCATCGAAATTAGAACTCCAGATAGTGACTGATTTTTATTGAATTTCATGTTTTCCCCTCTTTAAAGTATTTATTTATTAAACTTTTATGCATTTTGTATGTTTCAGAGAGGCTCTTGAATCTCTACAGCAAGAAGTGAACCGACTAAAGGAGAGACTAGAGGGAAGTCTGAGACTCTCCAAACCTGCTAGTCCTGTTAGAGCGCCCTCTTCTGCCACAGAAAACACCACAAATCACGCACGCCCACAGATACTAACACCGCAGTGGGTTCATTTAAGGTAATTAGACTATCAAAATATTATATATATTGCCTTGAACTTTAACTTCAAAAAGATTTGATCATATTTATTTCCTATTAGGTCAGAGAGGAGGAGAAGGCAGACAGAGAGAGAAAGGAATGGTGAAAAAGAAAAAGGATACTCACCAAGACACATCCTGAGGCAGAGATCAGCATCTTTACCTCGACATCGACCTGAAACTGACTTGAGTATGTGCAGCTACTTGCAAATCTTTCCAAATCAGTGTAGGATAAATATGGCTCATGGCTTTGTTGTAAGATAGGGATGCAAAGAGATTTTCTCAACAGCCCTGAATAACGAAACACTTGGATGCCAAGTTTGAATCAGTTAAACTCTGATAGAGTGATTATATTACTCATTACATATGCAGCAACTGATTCTGAGCAAATCCAGTCTGAGCCAAGACCATCAACATCAAGACATGTCCCGATGTCCCCTATGACATCAAGAGGGAGAAGACAAACCAGAGGATTTGAACGTCACAAAGAGGACAGTACCTGTAAGTATAGACTTTGTTGTAATTTAACATAGATGACTAGGTTTTGATATGGTAGTCAAGAATATTTTGTGGTCATTTTAATTAAACAACAGCAGGCAGATCCGATAATAGCGATGAAATGGAACTGGGCCGAGGACCGGAACCTACCTGTGTATACTGCAAATCAGATCGCACTGGTGCCTCGACACGTAAGCATCCTCCCTCTATCATGAGAATGGGATCTGAAACTTACTGAGATGAACATTTCATGAACTATCCTCCTTTACACTATTCATTAAAGGCCCAATGAGGAGCAGGAGCTCTCCACGTCTCACGCAACCTTCCTGTAGCCAATGCCCATTGTGTGGTGCATTAAGAGCCTCTCAAACAGGTTTGCACTTCATTATCTATAATCTAATGAAGTTAATTGCTGATATATTTACCTAATATGACTTGTATATCACCAAGAATCATGTTGACTCTCGTGTGTGGTTATTTAGCTAATCAGGTGCCAGTGTCCACACCCAGAAGGAGTGAGCCAATGAGATCCTTACAGAAGGACAGAGGAGGCATGAATGTGGCAGTGGCTCCTCACCCCACATTGCAGGGAGGTGTTCCAGTTATCCCATATGTGCCCGTCTATCCTTCAACTCTGTGAGTACCTTATCTTCAACTGCTGCCTGGACAATGAATCAGACTCTAGAAAAATGTATGAGAACAATCTCAACTTCCTGTCAACCAGTTGTTCTATGATGATTTGATTTATATTATGCTGATATACATGTTGGTAAGATTATTTAATGTTTTTGAAAGACACCCCTCGCTCTGTGTCATTTTCTTGCAGGTACTTCTCCAGCCCAGTGCCGGCACAGGCCTACTCACAACCCTTTAACATCACAGCAAGTCCCAGCAGAGATGGGGTCAGAGGTCATCGCAGACGCTCTCTCTCTCTGAACAGCTCTCTGACCCGCGCCCTCACAGCGGCTAGAAACATGAAAGAGGTCTCGCATCGCATGGCTCACTCCCTGTCCTCAGGGCTGCACTGCAGTAGCTTCCTCACCACATCCTGCACCTAATGACATCAGCATTTGTTCATTCAGCTGACGCTTTTATCCAAAGTGACATCAAATGAGGAATAATACATTTGTGCTGCTCAGCTGTTTCTCACAAAGAAAGTGATGTTTGATTGTTTTCATTAGTTTACGTAAAACAACTTTTTCCCATAGCAGTGTGTCTGATGCCATTCAATGCTGCAGTAGAAAATGCTGGGAAATGTCTCAGGTGACTTTTAGAGATCGATAGCTGCATTATGGTAGCTTAAACAATACAGGTTTGTATATAGAAGGACCTCAAATATTTGGAAACTTAATCCACACTTAAAGATGTATGCATGCCATTGGGAAAAAGCTAAATAAGAAAGCAAAAAAATACAAAATTTTTTTTAACTAAAAAGTTTGAAAAGTTTGTTAGGTTTTAAATGGAAAAAGCAATAAATATACGGTACTGTTATAAATGAGGATAAAGACGTGGTGGTTTCCAAACATTGGTAGAACTTTAGGACATCTACTATTTTACAGAATTATTTTATCAGATACCAGTTGGATTTATATTTTGTTATATAATCAAAAGACATGCATGTTTAAGTGTGATTTAAATGTCAAAAGGATTTTTGGGTCCACTGTACTAGAGCTCTTTTTTCTGGCCAGACCAGATAATGTCATTGTTAAGATTTTCAAATATCCACAGGTAGATTTATATTTGTTTTAACTAAGAAGAAAAGTCACTTTCACAGTATGAATGTGGAATGGATTTGTTTTTCATATCTGTCAGTGACAGGTTTTTAAATCTTTATCTTTTCTAATAGGGGGAATAAGTACAGTGCTGTTCTTGAAGTTGTTGTGTGATTTTTTTTTTTTGTATTTATATTATGGTACTTTTGTACTGTATTTGTTTACCTGGAATTTCCAAATTTCAACTGGATAACCTTTTTTTAAACTTGAATTCAGTGTGTATAATCCAGCATACCTTGAGTCCCACAAGTGTTTGTAGCAGCATTGAGGTCAGTGTGAAAAGAAAGACCAACATGCATTTCACTTTGTGTTTTTCTGTTTTATTGGGTTGTGAGATAATGATTGTTAGTACTAAATATTTTATATATAGTTTTCCTTGGAAAATGTCTTTTTAGTGCTGCTTGTTTTTATTGACTCTGGTAGCGTTTTTTCTAAATGTTTTTATGTGTTTTTGTATTTATAGAGCTGTACTTTTGTACTTAATTTACTACTACTATAAATGATTCTATATTTGACCTGTGTCATGCTACTGTTTTCCTTACAGCTAGGTAACGGACCAGACCTGCTGTCTGATATGCTAGGGGTTTTGTATGGAGAGAAATCTGAGTTGAAAGTCAGCTAATGTATCATACATTCAGAATCCAGTGATCAAGGTTGGTGGCTAATCAAATGGTCTATCCAACAACATTTTATTCAATGTAACGGGGTTCACACAGTGTTGAAAACCTGGAAATAACAGGTAGCCATTACCACACCTGTAATTAATAATAAAATAAATACTTTTCTTATATACACGGGTTAAAGAATAAAAATGAAACACCGATTAAAAATTCTCTAAAATTCCGTACCAATTTTCAACTTTACTTTCATGCTTTTTATTTTATTTTTTATTTTTTTTGATGCAATCCAGGTTAGTACCCAGACATCCCTTTTAGACAGCTTTCTGTTGGATGTGGACAAGAAGTCCTGTTGGATGTGGTTCTATGGAAGTAAATTAATGTCAAATGCTTTTGAAACAAAAATCATGTTGAATTGCATCAAGTGAAAATTTTATTTATTTAATTTTTTTAAATAAAATTGCATTAACCATGCTTGCATTTTAATCCATTGTATTTTTAAGGCTTGCATTTTTATGGGCTGAAATTGTCAATGCAGATGGAGATGCAAAGGAGATTGAGATGCAGAGGAACTGAAAATGTCTTTTGGAACGTTTGGTTCCCATTGAAGTCCATTATATGGAGAAAATGCTGGAATGTTTTCATCAAAAATCTTAATTTCTTTTCAACTGAAGAAAGAATGACATGGATATCTTGGATGATATGGGGGTGAGTGAACTACTCCTTTAAAGTTTCTTTCTAGTGATTGCCAATCATTTCTGCCATTTTACTTTTCTCATATGACAAAAGAAAATTAACAAATAATTTGTATTTATTTCAAAGCGTGCAAGTGTATGCTTTGTTTATTGTTTTATCTTTGCTAACTTGCAAATCAATACATATTTACTGTCTGTATCCACTAGTATCTTTTTTGACAAGTTAATATAATAATAATATAATTTATGTAATGTGGGAGGAGTTGGATCTGGATCTGACTCCTCCCTGTGGATTTCATGTTCTGCAGTGAGAACCATCTCGAATTTGTGGAAGCAAATTTGCGAAGCGAAATAAAATGGACCGAAAACCGCCTGTTGAATATTATAGGTTGTATTTTTAATCAGTCTGAATATTTTGGAAGTAAAATATGAAAGGTGAATACTTATTATTGAAATTTTACTTATGAAAATGTGTTTGAATTTAAATATTCACAGCTTAAATGTTCAACCATGCTAAATTTCAGCCCATAAAAATGCAAGCCCTAAAAATACAATGCATTAAAATACAAGCAGGGTTAATGCAATGCCTGTTTTTTTTTTTCAAACAGGCTTTTTGTTTAAAAAACATTTGGCATTATTTTACTTCCATATGGTTCATCCTACATGATGGTATGCTGACTTTACCCTGGATACCATACCCTGGATCCCATTATAAATCTTACATTTCCATATAAATATATATATAAGAAAATCTGAGATTATCATAGGTGTGATCGGATGTATAGAGGAAGTCCTGTATGGAGCCCGTCACAAAAATGTACTGATTCCTCATTTGTAATGGAAGCCAATTTATTAGACAGCCTTACTACATCGGTACACATGAAGTATACTTTAGTTTGTGCTTCAACACTCGCAAACATATAATCCCAGTAAGATCAACAGGTTTAAGACAGACTATGTTCTTATTTATTGATAGTCTCTGAAAAATAAATTTAATAGAAATCAATCTAGTCGACACAGCTATACAACAGCAAACACAAAATAGGAGAACGATTAAAAAAATTATATAAATAAATAAAAAGAGACCATAAAAGCGTTTGCATCACAGAAAACGCTTAGTGCAATATACAACCTTTCTGCCAAAACAGAGTAAAGAGGTAACGGAAACCAAAATGTTAAATAGGGGGATTGCTTTTTGTTGCAAAGCCGTTCACCATTGGAAGATAAAACATTGCGTCCGAAAGAAACTACAAGACAGTCAAACAAAAGCTAGATATAACCTTTTTTTTTTTTTTACCAGTTTAACTACAGCTACAGCTAATACGTCACAAACACAGTGGCTTCACATTGGCAAAGGAAAGTTTTACTACTTCACAGTCAGAAATTTTCAACAGTGAGACGGAAAAACAGTAACATATGGCATATACAACAACACGTTACTCAGTGCATGTCCCGGTTAAACATTGTTTACTAACCAATGATGAGACTTAATTGGACAAGATACAATACTGAAATACAACTGGCCCTTTTTTTGAATTTCTTAAACATCTGCAAGCAACGGCCTTCTTCACACTAAATCATGAGGTCTCTGTAGAAGGAGACGTGAAAAGAAAAGGATATGGAGAGTAAATGCTCCCGGAATCTCGACTGAAGGAGGGATGACGTTTGCCATCTATGTACAGTGTCTCTTTCACTTTTACAGCTTGAGGCTTTGATCTGTTACTCCCTTGGCCTCCTTCCTCTTCATCACTGGAGTCCCAAAAGATGCTCAATGTTACATTTTTACACATCCTAACTTGTTTAAATTTTTTTTTCAATGTTTTCTCACGTCAAAAGGGCCACATGGGCCACGTCCATGGCATGCACATCTAAAATGAGACAACAATTAAACCCAAGCATCTAAACCGGGCGTCAGTTCAGCCTTCAGCAGAGGAAGTGATATGCATCATTTTGCTTCACTGGTCTATTTGCATAAAAACCAGTCCCTCCCCCAACCACTTTAAGCCATTAAAGAAAAAAAAAAAGAAAAAACGGTTAAATAAGGAACGAAAGCAAAAAGTGATCTACAATTTACATATTCTAGCAGGTTTCATAACACACAATATTACATTTGGTACTTTCAGGTTTTTAAATTGCAATTAATAACGAAAGTTTGACAGTCTAATCATTTGCATCCATTGTAAAACAGAATACTTGCAGTGATTTGTTTTATTTCAACATTTCATTTATATATAAATTTATAGAATATTCTTTTTAACTTTAACCAATCATCTATTTTTTTTTCTCTCAAGCAAGATGCATACACAATTTATATAGGAGCGGGTGAGATTTACAGGGCGACGGATGGAGGGAGGGAGAGGGTAACTGGGCGATGGGGTTTGGGGGAAGGTTGTTGTGATTTTTAGCTTGTCTGCTCCTCGTCGGGTTTGTTCATAGCCTTGAGAGCGTCCAGAAGCTGGGTGGGGGAGACGACATGGGTTGAACCTGCATAGATGAGCACCGAGGAGAGAAACAAAAATAAAAAAAATAAATATTTGTACATATAATTTAGATTAGTTGTAAAAATGTGTTTTCAGCTAGCTATCTGTATACACGCACACATAATGTACACTACCGTTAAAAGCTTTGGTGTCAGAAAGATTTTTTTTTAAAGAAATTAATACTCTTATTCAGGATGCATCAAGTTGATCAAAAGGGAAAAAGTTGGAGCTATCTATCAAATAATCATGAAAACGAGAATCAAAAGTTTTAAGCAGCACACTGTTAATAAAGAAATGTTTCTTGAGCAGCAAATTAGGATACTAGAGAGATTTCTGAAGTATCATGTGACACTTTTAAAGTAGGCAACGCTATTTCAATTATCCACTAACTTGCAACCACATGTCAACTAACTCTTAAAGTATTAGACTATATGCTTAAAGTGATGGTTCACTTTGAAATTCATTTTTGATATGTTTTAGCTTACCTCAAGGGTATCCAATATGTAGGTGTCTTTGTTTCCACTGTATTTTCAATTTTAATATTTTTCAGTCAAACCGTTGTTGTCTATCAGTCATAGAATGCAGATTTAGGGGGTCCACCCCAGTTCACCTCTTAAGAGCATGCACAGAGAA
This sequence comes from Pimephales promelas, assembly GCF_016745375.1. The sequence continues at coordinate 3,316,963 of NW_024121322.1, forward strand.
GTCAAAATTAAACATGATTTAATGACTCGTAAATGTAAGTACACATTGATGGCCTAAGACATGAAACGAGCGGTTTGTGTGAGAAAACGAACAGTATTTATATCGTTTTTACCTCGTGTAACCACAGACATGTCCAACGGATCTGAAGGCATGGACGTGCGTGTGTACGTCACTCATTGTTTACACAGAGATTTCGGAAGATTTAGCTTTCACTGTGAAGATCTAAACATATTTAGATATACAGGAAATCGCAATGGAAAACGATTTTGATATTTTTAAATATGTTTAGTTAAAGGTAAAACTTCCGAAATCTCTGTGTAAACAATGAGTGACGTACACACGCAAGCGATCACTTCCAGCGTATGCGCAGACCGATGCGCCCGTGCTGTCAGATCAGTTGGACATGGCTGTGGTTACACAAGGTAAAAACAATATAAATACTGTTCGTTTTCTCACACAAACCGCTCGTTTCGTGTCTTAGGCCATCAATGTGTTCTTACATTTACGAGTCATTAAATCATCTTTAATTTTGACTTCTCTGTGCATGCTCTTTGAGGTGAACCGAGGGAGGGCCCCCTAAACCTGCATTATATGACTGATAGACAACAGCAGTTTGACCTAAAAATATCAAAATTAAAAACACTGTGGAAACAAAAACACCTCTTGGATGCCCTTGAGGTAAGCTGAAACATATCAAAAATTCATTTCAAAGTGAACTATCCCTTTAATATCTGCTTTCTCTTTATTGTGATGGTCTACCAACTACTAATTATGAGTAACTTAGTGTACATGCCAACTTACTCTACTAACCAGAAACAGTCTATTAACTGTCTACTACAGACTACTAATGAGTTAGTTGACTTGTAGATTGTAATGATATTTCACTGTATTACTGTTTTTGACCAAATAAATGCAGCCTTGGTGAGCATTAGAGACTTCGTTCAAAAACATGAAATAACATCATAGAGACCGATATGATCAGTAGTGTGTATATATTGCTTTGAATCTAAAAATATTATAATCGCATAAAGATATTTAGCTGAAGACACATTTCCAACACATTACAGATACTGTAAGTTCAAACTATCCAAAAACATTTGTGCACAGGGCGCTATAATTTCTTATTTGTGGTGCCCTCTGGAACAAATGTTTATTCTACTCCCTGTTAAACTACTTTTTTTTAGCAGAGCTGCATGTTTACATTGCAATGCAATAAAAAAAATCAATTGATTCAAAACAGTTGATAATGAGAGTAACATTATACCTTTACATTCTACTATTCTACATACTACTATCTACTAGGTCAACTAAATGCAAACATGCAGCATTGCTAATGGCTTATTAGATACACAATGAACGGGTCTAAACTAAAGATCCATGAAAACAAACCATATTATTGTTCGATAATGGCTGGAACAGTCAAGAAGTGTTTCATGTTGCAGTATGGGTTAGGACTGGCATACTGCATATGGTGTGATCATTTACAAACACGAAAAACCAACAGAAAAAAAGGGGAAATCAAAAGGGATATAGCTTTAGCAGGCTGACACTTGAATGATGGATACTTGCTAGGGTCGATCTATGATCATTCTTGTACTCTAGTCAGTAAAGCTAAATAGAAGGACACTTTGTATTACAGGACCTTACTCTTTGCAATGCTTCGGATTAGATCAGTGTTGGGTTAAAGGAATATGCTGGGTTCAATACAAGCATCTGTGATTACCACAGAAAACAATTTGACTCCATTTGTTTGTAAAAACACAAAAAAATTGTATAAATATTGTATAAACTCATTTGGAAAGGTACTAATATGTAATGTTCAGGTCATATGGCTATACTTTTATGAATGTGTGTATTTGAACATTGTTACGATGCAATACCCCATAGACTTCCATCGCAAACGAGTGTATAGCGAGTTCTTACAAACAAGTCGCAAGAGCCAGACATAAACTTGTATTTAACCCAGAAAATTTTTAGAAGAGCAAAGATGAGTCATTTATAACACGTAATGTAACCACAAGCCTGCACAGGAATTACAGTGCTGTAATATAAAGTGTTGCTAAGCTTGTTTAAAACAGTATCAGTCATTAACCAGTAGTCTTATTGACTAATTATGATATATGACTTGGTCAGCTTTATAATCAGCGATTTACTACAGTATTTTTTGAATGCAGAAAACAGTACCTGAGGCATAACATGAAATGACATAGCCAGGGCCCAAACCAGTTAGTTTTAAAAGGTTAGCATTTGGGGGAAGCGTTAGTGCTAAAGCATATCTGAAGAGCACAGCTACATTTCAAGCTTTGGCATCTGCAGAAGAATTATACAGAAAAAAAAAGAGCCAGTCGCTCTCTGGCAGAAATAATTTTAATTCTTTGCAGACGGCCACTTGGTCATGTAGACGTGATGTGAGGTAGTTTGAGGAACTGGTAGATTTAAAAACAAAAGCAAATTATCCTGCAATTGGCATCCAACAATTACCTCTCCATAGTTGGAAAACAAAAACAAAGTTAATATGAGTGATTGCCTTGGATTGTTATTCAGAAATAATCGGAAATATGGGAAGTCTTGAGGGTAGATTAAATCTGCGGGAAAATGAAGCTTTAAAATTTGGGAGGGCAAATGGAGGAAGCCCTTCCTCGTCGGAAGAGGAGGCTCCATTGAATTAAAAGGCGCGTAGTGAGGAGAACGCAGTTTAATCCACCCAACTGAGAGGATGTGGTCAACAGGGATGTGGTCAGGACCCCTACTGCATCTGTCACTCAAAAAGGCTCCGCCCACTGCAGTTCTGAATGGGGCATTCAGTCAGCCAATCAAGACAGATTCATATTGACTGGTCCCAATAGGAGGCGGAGCCTGAATGAGACTCGCAGGTCAGCTTTTCAGTGAGGCAGGGGCCGGACACCCATCCCTGAGGCGTGGTGGCGTTATAAAACGGTAGAGTGTGGTAACAGGAGCAAGAAAAGAAAGCCCTTGTGCTGTGGGGGTTCAGAAAGGGTTTCTTTGTTCGGCTGCCTTTACTTTGTCAGAGTGTGATTTCTCTCTCCCACCCTTCCCTCTTTCTCTGTCTCACTCTTCTGAGGGGTCAGGGTCCTCAAAGGACACCTTAGTGGATTCTCGGAAGTCGGGGTGCCGCAGGTCCATTAGAAAATTGGTTGGGGTGAGCAAGTGAGTAGAACCTGCGGAGGAACAAAGGTGGCTTCACGCTCAGAATTAATCTCACACCGCACCTCACGTTCTTTCACCACCGCTAATCTTTATGGGGACAAAAGAGGGTTAAAATCTGTAGATCCTGATGGTTCAGAAATATTAACCTAGAACCCTGACAAAAATGTTTTTTGGAAGCTCTGTGTGGATGTATACGAAGGAAACCTCTGCAACTCATTTTATCAACTAAATGTATAGTAACTTTTTCCACAAAGATTTACAATTGGTAAACAATTGTCTCACTGAGGTCTTCCAACTGCACTGTTCATTTTAGAAACCGATAAAGGCCTCATGCTCGGACAAAATTGTATAACTCGTACAATACCAACGATTAGAAATTCAATGCGAGTTTTCGTCTGGAAAACAACCGACAGATAAAGTTTAACAAAAATGACGTACAGTAGTTCAGAATTAACCTTTAAAGGGGCGTTTTTGCAGCGACAGGGTGACCAAAAGTCGATCATTTTAATGTCGCGAGCGTTTGAGAAATTATACACAAACTCACGGTCAGGTAGAAACACCAATTAGCGACTCTGATTCGACCTTAACGTGAATATTTGTATTGGCTGCCATAATCCTTAAAGGTACGATAAAAAGACGATTCTAAACACAACTGCACATCTTAAGCATAAACCCTATCACACACACACAAAACAGACACACAGAAGAACTTACGAACACAGACTTATGAACACAGCAGAGGCTCACGACTGTAATTTAAAACCAGTTAAAACATGACAAGCACAAAATACAAGACAAGAGCACAGGAAAAATATACAAGACAAATTTGCCAGTCTGATTACACATGTATAGTTAAAGCTGAAGGTATCAATCTAAGGCATTAAAGGGTGGTTGCTTAATAACTCTTGAATTTACAGCGATTTTTAGCAGTATCCTCTGCAGACTTACCAACGATGGCCTCCCATTTGCCATTGGCCTGTGTGACCTCATAAGCACAGCGCATCTCACTAAAGGACGCGCCCCCGATGATGAAGACCATGATGCGAGGGCCTGTGCGGTACTCTCCAGGGGTTTTATTCTTGTGCCAGTGGCCATATCGGGCACTGCCATGGGAAAAACACATTAAATGCATGTCAGCTTCAAGGTACAGTTTCTTTTTTCAAAAGGTATCTGTTGTTGCAGTACCATTTATGGCATTCTAGTGGCAGCAGTTAGAGACTGCTCTATGTGTTTTACACAATGTTCGGTTTTAGTTAGTTAGATGATGCTATAAAATGCAAAACTTCATGATTGACAGCTGTGTTTGCAATTGGGAATGTGGGCGGGACCTTGATACAGTGATATTTTGCCAGTATTTTTCTACAGTGGAAGGATGAGGAGGCGCTTTGTCATTTTCAAGCATAATGAGAGTTGAAAATGCGTAGTGAACACTGGTGATCTCGAGTCCAATCAATAGCTACACAATGGGACCCACCAGCCGGGGAGTCGGGGATTTTCTGCTGTGTCTCTGTTACTCTTTACAGGAGCTATGCTACAGGAGCTATGCTGGTTTGTTTGTCCTGAAACCAGAACAGCGTTCCGGGATCATTACAGCTGACCCTGAGGAAATATCCCAGTCTCCGCTTCTTTTAAAAAGCGACTTGATGTCCACCCCCTCCGCATGTCGCACCACCCACCAATCACGGTATTGATCTCAATGTTCTCCCCACCCCTCTGTACAAATGATTACTGATCCAAGTTACTTCTATCTTGCGAATTGTCCAATACAAAAATGCATCTATTCACCTGTGTATGGGGTTATGTGTGTGCGTGTGTTAGAATTGGCTTGTTTGTAAAGTGTTTAAAATATTGGCAATTAAAGGAATTACTTTAACTGCTGGAAGTATAGTTATTTATTCATTTAAAAATGATTAATTTATTTTGGTTACACTTTATTTTAAGGTGACGTAGTTGCAGTACACGTTACTACATGCACTTACTATAGTAATAAGAGTAAATTATGGATAATTACAAGTGACTTATCCTAAACAAAACCTTAACTGTAACTCTAAGTAACTGTAAGTATATGTAGTTAATTAATATTACTCAGTATTTATCTAAGTGAGTACAATGCAACTATGTCACCTTAAAATAAAGAGTAAAATTTTTTATATAATTGATCATGATATGGTAAAATAATAAAATGGTAACACTTTACAATAAGGGCTCATTTGTTAACGCTAGTTAATGCTTTAAATAACAATGGGCAATGGGTAATCTTTTTTTATATTAGTTAGTAAAAAAACAACTATTAATGTAAGTTGATTGCTCCAGACCATTAAATAATATAAAAATTTTGTTTTAAAAATTTAAGTAACTGTTTGTTTTTTAAAATTTAAGTAACTGTTGAAATTAACATTAACTTTTTATAGTTAGTTCATGTTAAATAATGTAATTAATCTTATTGTAAAGCGTTACCCATCAAATAAAACAAAAATACCATTTTAGTTATCAGTGAAGCATCTATAACATAATTACATCATATACACAAAATATAAGGTATTCCCAGAAACATTAGAAGTTATTAGAAAAGTATTTTATTACCATTTTATAATATGTAGTAACTTTTATTATATATTATTATAAAATATTATTCAATTTTAATTTTAGACATTTTAATACATTCTTTTGTAAATATTTTTTTTAACTTATTTTATGCAACATGATGGAAGAACACTTAATTTCCCAGAATGCTGTAGTACAGTATGTCTGATTTTTTTTTTTTTTAAGTCTTCTAAATGGACCCAAACAACATGAAGCAGGTTTACAAAGCAAAACATAAAAAAATCATCTGTTCTTTCTTATTTTGTTCAATGAACAAAACTAGCTGAATGTATTTTATTTGGAGGTCAACTTCCTGTGGGATGTGGGAAAGTTTGGTGAGCGTGCGTACCTGACTGCAGAAGTGCTGAAGGAAGAGGATGAGCGTGTGGAGATGTACGGGTAATGTTTGGTGTCCAGCTTCTCCTCAATAGCATCCTGTAAGATTCACAATCAAAGTAAGGTCACATTTTTACACGCATGTTTTGTTTTTCTTCAAATTCTATAGATCAGGACTTACCTCCATGATATCCTTGATCAGCGGGGTCCAGCGAGAGAGTTGATAGGTCTGCTCGCTCACGCGCTCCTTACGATCGAGCTTCTTGCCTCTGCGGAGAGTAGACTGCAGAAACAAAGCAAAAGAAATCAATGGCAAGTCAGATGAACTGTAAAATGTTTTAACAGCCAGTGATATTTAATCGTTGCTTAAGACAGGAAGCGGATAGCGCACATCTGTGACGATTGGGACACCCAGGTGAGCCATGTTGGTGATGATCTCGCTGTCCTCAGGAGGAATTTGGGCGTGTTGGATCAGCTTGTTAAGGTTCTCCTCCGTGATCCCTGTTTTGCCACACATGCACACAGATGTCGCTTTACAAAATGGCTGATCAAGGCAATAAAATGCAAACTGAGGTATAAAATGGCTGCCAAAGACCCCCTAACCGTTCTTCAGGAAAATGTAGAGCAGGATGATGCGGATCTTGTCATAAGTGGTGACGTTGGCATCCAGCAAGATTGGCACGATGGCCCTCATGGGGTCTTTAATCTTTTCACCCTCTGCGTCTGTTCCCATAGCGAGATCCTGCCAGGTGATAGAGCGCAGTTAATAAATTATGCTCAAAGGACGTAAATAAAAACAGAAATTACCTTGATGCTTTTAGTATCAATAGCAATACATTTAGTACCATGTAGAAAATATACGCCATTCGAATTACATAATTAAATCTATAAATTCGAAATGGCAGATACTTGTGCTTTCCCTCGCAATAAATTTCCCATAGTTCTTGAATAGTAACCCTAGTTTAACCAGACAACTACAGGTAAAACCATGGTTTGCACCTCATTATTTTAGTTAAATCATAACCAGTGGCAAGTTGTCAAGTTGGCACACAGCTTTAGACACGCTCTTCTATTACAGTCAAGTTAATCAGTCTCATTACTAAATAAAATGTGTCCTAAAATATATTCATGAATATACAGTTGCAATTTTAGTTGGTTTATTAGGCCATTTAAAATCAGGATTTTATGGCAACAATCATCAATATTATGTGTAAATTTATATAATGTTATTTCACGTACCAGACTTTGCAGAAAGCAGGCAAACCAAATAAATTGTAACAAACTAACAAGAAACAGGCCACGCTTTATATATATATATATATATATATATATATATAATAAAGGCAATAAAATTAAATAATTGTTTATACATTACCAATAATTGCCTCATTGTACTAAAATAATATGGTAAATAATTTTTGTGTAGATACATTTTTCTTACATTTGACAGCACTAGTTTTAAATAAAATCATTGCAATAAATCTCAGAATTAAATGTTAACAATATTAATCACATTTGGTGAATGTGAATGTTTAAATAATTTTGTGAAAACTTATTTTATTAATTTCTAAAGTAGAAACGTTGACTGTTTTTCTCTCAAATTTTTCACAGACCCCCCTCATTCTGTGGCAGTGATGCCTGGGCGTGAAATTGTACCTGCTCTACACGGCACAGCTTGTCCACGGTTCCCTGGTAGTGCTTCATGCAGTCCTCGGCCAACTGCAGATGGGTTGAGTACTAAAGGGACACATTTTAAGGGGTCAATAAGGTAAATATTAGAACTGCAATTCCCATGAGGTGTCTCCTGTTTGGCAGAATGCACATCTCCTGTGACTTCTCTCACCTTGCTGAGCTCTTTCTGATACTGGGGCATCTTCTTCAGCATTTGAGACAAATCCCTCATGGTGGTCTGAAAGAAACAAAGGATTTTCTCAGAAAGGTCAGCTAAAGCAGAGGTCAGACGCGACCCAGATCCACTGAGCCATAAAAGCTGTTATACTATATTAGATTAGGGTGACCAGACGCCCTGTTTTTCCAGTACAGTCCTGTATTTCCAAGTAGGTATAGCTGCAGATCTCTAAAATGAGGCGTGAACTCCAAAAAAAGAGTGGGTTCTCCACACGTAAAGACTTGAGCCAATGGTTCTGGTCATTGAATTAGATTTAAAAAAAATAATAATAATTGTAAATTACATTTCTACTTGATCAAAAATAGTTATTTTTACATGTGAAAAAGTTGTAATTTGGACGGCGGTGTCCCAGGATTTGAGATTCACAGGGTATAATGGGGCAGAGATGCTGATGCAACTAAAAAGCCCCATTGTCAGGTGAGGACCGGTTGGGGAGTTACACACGGCCCCGCTCAGCGATTTCATTTCGTAGGATCATCTTAACAGCTTATCTCCTGAACTGCCATTTTCTTTTGCATGCTATTCAGCGCAAATCACACCCTGCAGTCAATTTCATTGGTTAAAGGGATACTCCACTTTTTTTTTGGAAATAGGCTCATTTTACAACTCCCCCAGAGTTAGATAGTTGAGTTTTACCGTTTTTGAATCAATTCAGCCGATTTTCTGATATTTAGAAGAATATCTATAACCAGACAGTTTCTGGTCTTCAAGTTCCATAGTATATATTTTTTCCTACTATGGAAGTCAATGAGACCAGAAACTGTCTGGTTACAGATATTCTTCTAAATATCAGAAAATAGGCTGAATTGATTCAAAAACGGTAAAACTCAACTATTTAACTCTGAGGGAGTTGTAAAATGAGCCTATTTCCAACAAAAAGTGGAGTATCCCTTTAAGATTAGGGTTAGGGATTAGCATTTCTTGTAGCATGTGTAGGAAATCAGCAATTATCAGCAATATGTGTGCATGCTAGTGTTGTAGTACCTGTACATCCCGTCCCGTATTCCACCATGAGAAATCTGATCACCCTAATTATACACTGTAATTGCAGATAGTACGTCACAGCAGAAATGTGTGTGTCCATGTCTGTTTGCTTGTGCTGTGTCAGTAAGTCAATCAATACTAATCCTGCTGTAGTGCTTTCACATGAGTCAGCCATCACGCTTTAGATTGGGCTGCCAACACAATCTCATCCGCCAGGCTATCCTTCCTCGCCCACACTACACTGTTCTCTCTTTTCTACTCCTCATTTTTTTTCTCTCTCTTCCAGGCCCCTCCCCCCTCAGCCAGACTCCTGCGTACCTTCTCTCCAGTGGTCATCCGCTTACTGGCAGAAAATTCCTTCAGGGAGCGTGTCACCTCCCTGCCAGCGAGGGAAATGAGAAAAGGAGGGAGAGAACACTTACAGACCAAGAATATTACAAGAACACCAGAGCTTACAGTCAAAAACGTAAGGTTTTACTCACTGAGAGACCTCAGCAATATGTTTGTGCCGAAGATTCACCCAAAGGTCGTCATCTTCATGCAGAAGCACTTCCTTCTCTTTTGAGTCACCTATCCCACTGGTGTCATACCTACCAGATACAAATCAAACAAATATTTATATATTATATATTTATAGATTATCTCTACATATATTAAATGTTTATACATTTATTCAATGTATTCTCTTGTTAATCGAAAAGGATTGGTTATATAAAGTATTTGTATATAAAGTATTAAACAATGTATAATTTTATATAATATATATATATATCGTATATATATATATATATATATATTATATATAATATATGTATTATAATAATATAATAGGTTAATATTTTAGTAAATATTATTTGAAAATACATGTTAATATATAAATAGATTGCCAAAAATATTTGTTATATCAAATTTATTTTAGATTTTTTTTACTCACTTGTACACATCATTCTCAATGGGCAGCAGGTCATAGGCCATAGCCTGGAAGGTGAGCTCGTGCAGGACAGGAGAGACGGGATCGAAAGCCCTGTCCAGAATAATGAGCTGAGAGCGAGCCTTGTCTGGTCCCTGCAGAGAGATAGAATATGTCTAAAAATCTACTGTTGTTCACCACAAGACACTTTTAGATTAACAAAGCCACCAACAAACATAATTATGTGGCCAGGAATGAAGCTGACATAAGCAAAGCTTCTCAATATGGAAATTGTGAAGTCCCTTCAGAGGAAGAATTACATTTTGGTACATATTACGCAAAGGAAGATTTTTTTTCTTTGGCATTACATGATTCCAACCCAAATCAATGGTCACGTACTTGCAGAATCACTTTTTAGTGCCCAATCCTGTTCTATATACACACAGTTCAGCAATTTACAGGAGTGACATTGAAAAAAAGTTGTTAATGATATTTTAACATGCATCAGAACAGTTTCTCTGCAGGAGCCTGGACTCATTCGTGTTGCCAGATCTTGCTATAAAAACAGCCAAACAAATGCTTTATGCTGAAAATAAGACCAAAATATTGCAATCCGTACCTGCTAACTTTAATAACTCCATAAACTCAATCGCTTTATGAGCCAAGTTTAAACAACAAGCCCAAAACAGCTTATAATTAGTGAACATGGCAACACTGCAAGAGCGTGTTGCATGAAGCAGCCTTTCCAAGCATAAGCAAAACACGACGCCTCCGTTGACTATGCTTTACTTAAAATTGCTGAACATAACGAGTTTTTTGTCACTGTATGGTCAGAATAGCGGATGCCAAACACACGAAACACCAGAAGGTTGATATGGTTTCCCATGGTGTCGACCATCGCAGTTTCGAGAGTAGGTCTTGATCTATAGACACACAATTACTTAGGGGATTCACTCCCGCATATGTACGTGGCCATCCGTTCACAGCAAGACATTTACATTTATTCATTTAGCTGACGCTTTTATCCACCAGCGACTGACAATTGCTATATATGTCAGAGGTCGCACGCCTCTGGAGAAACTAGGGGTTAAGTGTCTTGCTCAGGGACACATTCGTGTCTCACATTGGATTTGAACCCGGGTCTCTCACACCAAAGGCATGTGTCTTATCCACTAGACCAGTGGATAAGAGAGACCAGGGCAGTGAAGGGTTAATATTGGCCAATTTTGTGCATGCTGTCAAAGTTTAATCTAATATTTGTGAGTCATCATTTCTTCTGTTATGGGTTTAACAAAATCTAAATTTTTCCGAGAACCCACTGGAAGCTTCTCTGTTCCCCCTGTGCATGTATCAGCATATTCCAGTACACGTATCATCTCCTGCAGTTTAGTAACTGAGATGTGCCGCTCACCTCCCCCATTGTGGGATCATCTGCCTTGTAGGCGTCCAGTTTGTCTTGAAGCAACTGAGCCAGGGTGGCGTTATCTTTATACTCCCTGTGCACAGAGAATCAGAGCATTAGAGCAGATAGACAGGCCGAACTTTAGACAGCTCTGTTGATCCTGACAAGCAGCCACTTCCTGGAATCTGATCCAGAGGTGACTGCTATCTGTCTTGTCCACTAGTTCCTGTTGTAACTGTATATGTGTTGGATAAATATGATTGCATATGTGAAAGGGCAGGAACATCAGGTCAGATATAAAGAGCCTTAGTTCAAGACTCGGCACCGATAGAGTCCCTCGTGCCTTACCCTCGGTATCGGACGGCAGGGTATTCCTTCAGCGTGGCACACAGAGTCGCCAGCTGTTCGGCCAACCGTTCCATCACAGGGTTCTTCAGCTGTGTCTTATGAGGGCTGTAGAAGCTCTGGAAGGCATCAGGGTTGTCCAAGGAGAACACCTAAACACACACACACATAGTCATTACTGATAGAGCAGTATTGTGGACAAGCTGACATTTTGCCTTTTTTATGTTTTAGTTACTTTTTGCTTTTTTTATGTGCCATTTAGGGCACATAAAACACATTCAATTAATGAATGTAATTTTAAAACAACTGTCTTCTCATTTAATATATTTTGAAATGTAATTTATTCCGGGGATGGCAAAGCTGATTGTTTAGCATCTATTACTCCAGTCTTTAGTGTCACATGATCCTTTGGAAATCATTCTAATATTCTGATTTGCTGCTCAAGAAGCAATACATTAATGCATCCTTGCTGAATAAAAGTATTAATTTCTTTAAATGTATATATTAGGAACAGTAGTGTATATGCCCCCCTCCCCCATTAAGTATATTTCTAAATAATTTAATGACAGTGTGATTTTGACAGAAATGCCACAAAATGTGCTTCTCTGTACTTAGTGTTTCCAAACTGGTACGAGGGATCAAAGTCTTTCCTCTGGCCGAATCTGTGTTATATCTCTCTGACTGTAGCAGACAGTTTATCTATATAGGCCTACACAAACACCCCCTGTCGGCACACACAAGGTCACATGACGATCCTTCTGTTCAGCAGATGGGTTCCCCTTCATCCTCGTTTCCTCTCATAACCTCCTCTGATTGGCCGAGGCTCTCGGTGGATGCTGCATCGGCCAATTACGTGGTGCTGAACGAGGCGTGTTCACGAAGCATTGAGCTGCGGCATCACGCACTGCTCCTCTGACTCCACTGAATTAATCATAGCAGACAGCCTCAGCAGCAAAGCATTGTGGGCCAGGCCGCATCCCCCATGCCTCAGAGCTGTTCTGGAACACTCTATTTCTACAATCACTGAGTTGCTTCTGGAGTCTCTATATGGACTGTCATTATTTTTTTCTCTCTCTCTCTTCCTCTCCACTCCCGAAATTGCTCACCTGGGACTCATAGGGCAGGAAGGCGATGTTGATCTCAGTTAGGGTTTTAATGGTTTTTGAGGCACGGCTCTTCACCACATCATTAAACAGGGGGTCAGGGCAAGCTGTAAGAGACACGTGGGTAGTTGACATGTCATTTTGAGCCGTGAAAGCTGTGTAGTGTAATTCTGACAATAATTGTTATACATTACATAAATATTCGTTATACATTACCTAAAAGTATTTGAGTATATTCATACATATATATTGTATATATGAAGAGTTCAGATGCAAAAGCCTCTAAGTGCCATTTGAAATTTTCTTCTAGAATGATAATTTTTATCAAGCTTGTATATTTAAGTTCAGTGATTTCACTTAAATGGCAATGATAATTACCTATTAATTGTTATTTAAGTGAAATTACTGAACTTAAATATACAAGTTTGATAAAAATCATCATTAAAGAAGAAAATTTCAAATGGCAGTTAGAGGCTTTTGCATCTGAACTCTTCATATACAGTTGTAATCGAAATTATTAACAGCCAGTGAACCTGATTTGCAAATGGGGGTTGAATCATTTTTATTACAACTGTTTATACTTTATATATATATGTATATGTACTGTATTTGTGTAAATATTGCAGCCAAATATATGTGATTCATTTTATATATAAATATTTTTTATTTTTTTAAACAAATGTATGCTGTTTTTATTTTATTTATTTTAGGGCTGTCAAACGATTAATCGCAATCAATCACATCCAAAATAAAATTTTGTGTTTACATAATGTATGTGGGTGCACTGTGTATAATTATTTTATATATAAAAAAACACACACACATGCTTGTGTATATTTAAGAAATATTTAATGTATATACTGTATATAGGTTTATATATAATTTATATTATAAATAAATATAAATATTTTATATAAAAAATTATATTTTTTCTTAAATATACATGCATGTGTGTATTTATATATATACAAAAGAATTATACACAGTGCACCCACAAACATTATGTAAACACAAACTTTTATTTTGGATGCGATTAATCGTTTGACAGCCCTAATTTATTTATTAAGTTGTGTATGTGTTATTGAGAACTTAATTTATAATTTTATCTTATATCATTTTATTTTTGAACAAAGAAAGAAATGAACTCAGAACTTGTGAGACTATATGTCTGTTGTTTAAAAAATGCATATCTGTGAGACTATACACATATCTGTTGTTATAAAAGTGTCTGGCTGAGTGCTTGTGTGGTAGTCTAGATTTGAGCGTGGTCCCATTAATACTTTAGTGTATATTATGCTTCCAGGGCCCTTGATGTACAGTGGAGTACCCTCATATACTCACAGTCAGTGAAGAACACATGAGCCCCTTTATATTTCGCTGAATGGGGATCTTTGAAGTCATTGACGAGAGTCTGCACAGACTGGTAAGAGAAATACAACAAGCTTTAGATAAGAGTGTGTGTACGTGTGCGTGTTGTTATAGCAACCACAATGGCTAATAAACATGACACGATTTTCAGCTGTTTGTGTAGGCTGTGTCAATAGTACTGTGTGATTTGTGTATGTGTTAGAGAGAGACATATGTTTAGTGTGTACAGTGTGAAGGTTCCGCCTCCACGCTGTGAGACAAACGTATATACTCTGGAGCTGTTATTTGGCTTTATTAGTGTCTTCTGAAATCATCATGTGTGAGTACCTTCTCAGTCGGGGTGATCAGATAAATGGCCTCCAAAGAGGGGAGAGGCTCTCTTCGCTTATTGATGTCTTCAACAACTGCAGAGATGAAGAAAGAAACATTAATAGGTCACAGAAGTAGCTCTGCTGATAAAGGGTTTTTTATAATTATCCTTTTATTTTAATTGAAATAAAGCAGAAATTAAATTTAAATATTAGATGAAAAAAATTAAACTAAACAAAAATGGAAACAAATAACTGAAATGAAGTTCAGTTGAAGCATTAAAATTACTAACAAGAAAAAAGTAAACAAATATAAAACGAATTAAATAACACATTTAAATGTTATACTAAAATTAAACTATGTAAGAAAGAACTATGTAATAAAATTTAACTGTAATAAAAATATAATAATATGAATAACAGTATTATTAACTAGTAATAACAGTAATATTATTAACCCTCTGGTGCTGTTTTGTTTTTTTTATAATCTTTTACTTCATCAGAATGATACCAAACTCGGTAAAGGTTTTGGTACTTGTTATGAAAACACCAGAAAAAAAAATGATGGACATGATTTGAAAAGATAAAATGGTCCTGAAAAAAAATAGTCACACTTATACAGCTCGCGGTCAAAAATGACTGCATTGGAAAAGAATGGGAAGCTAATTTCATCTAGTGGAAACTTTCGGTACTGCACCTGTCACACTGAGTGTGGTGTAGGTATGACGCAAAAGACGAAGATAAACGTGAACAGACTTTATTAACGGAGAGAGAACTACACCACTGACTACACCACACTGAACATTCCTGTAAGCATTAACAAGAACCGACAAATGAGAACTAGAATTGTGAGATACAAACTTCACAATTAACAAAGACAATTGTGACTTTTTACTCTTAATTCTGACTTTTTTCTCAAAATTCTGAGATACAAACTTGCAATTAAAAAAGATTTCTCACAATTCTGACTTTCTTTCCTCACAATTGCAAGTTTATATCTTCAGAATTGTGCAATAAATGGTCGGAATTACCTTTTAAAATGTTTATTCCGTGGTGGAAGAAAGCTAAAATACATTTCCACACCTCATTTTAGCCAAATTATTGAAATCAAGTCTCAGAAGTCGAGTCACATACGGTGCCTAGCTTAAACTGCTTCGTTCCAGAACACTGCTTAGCCGATGTTAGTAAGGTTTATGATTGAGAATGTAATCCTGTTTTTTAAGATGTCGTTTGTACAACTATTATGAATATATTCAGAGCTGAAGGGGGTTGCAACTGTATGCCATGCCTAACAACTCCCTTTAGCTAGGACTTATTCATAATATAGCACAACAACTTGTAACCTTAATTAAATTTAATGTGATGCATTCCAGATCTGTTCGTTTGAAGATATATTCAGTGACATATGAGTGCTTAGCTTATGAAAGGTTGGGTTTATTTCCATCTGGCCATCATTTCCCAGCGTTTATATGAAAGGTTTCAGGCTAAGTGATCAGTTCTAAATCGAGTTTTTCAGAATCTTTTTGTGTAGGCTAGTTGTTGGCAACACTTTTTTTTAGTTGTTTGTGAGAAAACAATTCAAAAAAGTGACTTACTAGTGATGCCCTCTGTCATAATATCAGTCATTTTGCAACAAGAGGACAGCATCCTCATGCTGAGCTGGTCCACTATCAAAGCCTATAGACAAAAATAGAGAGCAGAAATGTCATTTATTTATGTTTATTTTGAACAACACAAAAAAAGATACAAAGAAAATAAAATGTACGAGTATGTTGCAACATACCGAAAAGAATAAAAACAATATCTATAAATTATTAAAACAATAATTACAATATGTTCACAATAATTATAGCCTATATATATATATATATATATAATTTTATATTCATAGCAAGATAACAAACATACCATAATTTTTAACACCAACCAAACATTTACCTCACCCCACAAATAGTGATGCACATACTTTTTAGAGTTGTTCTAATTATAAGTTTTTTAAAGTTTAATTCTTCTCTCAAGCTATACCCACTCTGACTTTCCATCATTTTTTTTTTTTTTGTAAATTTCCGAAAAATCGATTACTGTGCTTTGAACATGACTTGTGCCGTCTTCAATTTAACTATATCAATGAACTTCAATACTTCAATATACGTATGTGACTGTAAGAATTATAAATTGGTCTGTTCCTGATATCCAACATCATTTAAAGACATTTTTTTTTTGCATTTTTGGATATTAGGATAGGACAGCTAGATAGGAAGTGAGGTAGAGAACGAGGAGGGATGGGATCAGGAACCGGGGCTCAAACTCGGGTTGCGCCAAGCACAATGGCGATACATGTCGGCGCACTTGCTCACAAGGCTATCGGCACCGATGATATCCAACATTATTAATAATGCTCTCTTTTGTAATGCGCGGAACGACTGTAGGTTAGTTTGAGAAATGATGAGAGAAACAGTAATGCATCTATGTAGTACCACTCTGCTTATGCAGACACTGAAAAGCATGCATTAAATGCACAGGAGTAACACAAAAAAAATGGATTAAACAATTTGGGCTTTATTATTACATAGATTTCCTGGTCTGCGGCTTAGGGACTCAATGAATGATTAAAACTGTGATGTCGTGACAAAGAGAGTGTGATTGCTATGGTGATGGGGTGAATGAGTTTGTATTACCTTCCATTCTCCCTTCTTCTTCACCTTCTTGATGACATCATTCATAATCTCTGCAGAGGAGAAGAACAGTTCAGATATTAGTGTTTCATACACATCTCAAATTTCGGTAATTATCACGTCTGTCATTATTCATTTACACAAGTGCAAATATGTGCAATTAAATAATTCAAATTTTTCATTTTATGTGAATATCAATATTCACACCTTTTAAGTGTAAGTAGCATCTACTTACTGGTTGTTAAAAAAAATGTTTTTGTGAAAGCAGACTCTTATGCTCACCAAAATTGCTTTATTTGATCAAAAATACAGTTAAAAAAAAGTAAAATGTTATTACAATTTGAAATAACAGTTTTCTATTTTAATATATTTTAAATTGTAATTTATTCCTCTGATGACAAAGCAGATTTTTTTTTGGCAGCCATAACAGTTTTCAGTGTCACATGATGCTTCAGAAATCATTCTCTAATATGATGATTTGCTGTTAACAGAAGTTGAGCAGCTTAATATTTTTTTTGTGGAAACTGTGCTCCGTGATTTTTTTTTTTAAATGATTTTTTATGAACATAGCATTTATTCGAAACCAAAATATTTTGTAACATTATAAATGTCTTTGCTGTGACTATCAGTTTAATGCATCCTTAATGAATAATAGTTAATTTAATTTCAAACCAAATCTTACTAACCCCAAACTTATACACTTATTACTTCATTTAATTAAAGAGTTCTTTGACAGTTTAGACCAGCATAGGACATCCAATCATGAGGCAGTTAAGGGCAGCATGTTTGAATGTATGTTTGTGGTGGTGTCCGCATCATACAAAAAAACACTGTTATATGTGACAGGAAGCAGCTTGTGTGTTCGTTTACTGAATGTTGATGTGAGTAAACGAATATCTTACACAATCAAAAAATGAAGGCATTGGTGATGACACAATGTGTATACAAGGTATATCCTTCTATCACTCCATTTATCATCTTATCACCTGCTCTATACTGTATGTGTGTGTCCATTCTGTCCTTATTATTACACATGGGCCTGACTATGCTTGGTGTCTCTCAATAAAAACACTGACTTCTGAAAAGGAATTTGTGAAATCCAGCTCATCTGGTCATGTGGGTAAAATTAACATTTGGGGTGGGACTGGATGGGTCTTATGAAACATTGCCCACCCAATTACAGAAATAAGGTTAGATTCTGAGATAAAGTTGCAATTACAATCGAAAAGACAAAATTGGGAGATACAAAAGTCAGGTTCTCAGATATAAAGTCCACAGGTTTTGAGAGAAAATCACAATTGTGAGCTAAAATCAAAATTCAGATTTTTTTCTCCCAATTGTGAGTTTATTTCTGAGATGCACTGCAGAACATGAAATCCATAGTACATATACCTAAACCTACTCATCTCTGCTCCCTGATACATAACCCCACCCCTAAACTTACTCATCTCCGCCCCTGATCCCTAACCCCACCCCTAATCCTACTCATCTTTGCCCCTGATCCCTAACCCCACCCCTAAACCTACTCATTTCAGATCCCTGATCCAAACCCCCCCTAAACCCACTCATCTCCGCCCCTGATCCCTAACCCCACCCCTAATCCTACTCATCTTTGCCCCTGATCCATAACCCCACCCCTAAACCCACTCATTTCAGATCCCTGATCCATAACACCACCCCTAAACCTACTCATCTCCGCCCCCTGATCCATAACCCCACCCCTAAACCTACTCATCTCTGCCCCCTGATCCCTAACCCTCCCCCTAAACCTACTCATCTCCACCACCTGATCCCTAACCCCACCCCTAATCCTACTCATCTCTGCCCCTGATCCTTAACCACACCCATTATCCTACCCATCTCCACCCTCTGATCCCTAATCCCACCCCTAAACCTACTCATCTCTGCCCCCTGATCCCTAACCCCACCCCTAAACCTACTCATCTCCGCCCCTGATCCCTAACCCCACCCCAATCCTACTCCTCTCCGCCCCCTGATCCCTAACCCCACCCCTAAACCTACTCATCTCTGCTCTCTGATCCTTAACCCCACCCCTAAACCTACTCATCTCCGCCCCTGATCCCTAACCCCACCCCAATCCTACTCCTCTCCGCCCCCGATCCCTAACCCCACCCCTAATCCTACCCATCTCCACCCCTAAGATCTGGATCCAACGCTGCCCACTTGATCTCAGGTACTGCAATAAGGTGCTACTGCTATTTCTTGCACTTTATAACACGCAAGTGTGAATTTATATCATGCTATTCTGAGAAAAGAAGTCAGAATTACGAGACATCAAATTTCAATTGAAAGAAAAAAGTCGGAATTGCGAGATCCAAACTCACAATTGTGAGAGAAAAAGACTTGTGAGATATAAAGTTTAAAAACAATGAATTCTGTGGCGGAAACGCTTCCATCCCATTCCCTCTATAGTGCATTTGTTGCAGACTGGGAAGCTATGACGCTATCAGATGCTGCAGAGACAGCGTTTGCTACGGCAGCAAATTGAATCTGTATATCTTCAGAATCTCCTCTCTGTTCTGATGCCAAGATTGTGCAGCTTTCAGACAATGTTAAATGAACAGCAAATCATTGAGATTTCTGAAATCTATTCCTGTGTAGCTGTTTCTGCTCTGTGGCTGATCTCTCCTATTCACTCTGATGTAAGTAATCCCATCATGCAGAGATTGGGTGGAGGCAACCATGTTTGTGTGTTGGGGCCAATATTAGCATGATTGCACAGCTAGCCATCTGGTTGCAGGATCAGAATAAAGACGCTCAGGGTGATTTTGTGCTTTTCACATTTGTGCCAGTGCCGTGATACAGAGTTAAGCCCCTCTATGGATGAAAACAGTCTGGATTATGGGTGTTTAAACACAGGATATGTTTTAGTAGATGTGAAGAGATTAGCATGCTTTAACATAGATTACAATAATAAAGACTTATGTTGAACGAGGGCCAAAGCTAATCAAACCTTTATTGTGCCAATTAAAACAAATTTGTTAAAATTCTGATGATATATTTTTTTTTACATAAATAACATGTTTTTCCACACAATATTATACTACAGTACTTAAAAGTGTTGTTATTGTTAACTAAAACTTTTACAAATGATTTTTGTTGACTGAAATAAAACTGAAATAAATAAAATAAAATAATTTTAGGTTGAATAACTAATAGAAATAAATTAAAGCTAAATAGAAATATTTTTTAAAAATGACAAGAATGACAAAAATAAAAGCTATAGTACACTATAACAGCAAGCGCACACTCTTAGTTTGAGAGGTATACGCTAGGTCATGTCGTTCTCAGCTGTCTCCAGAGGACACTTCATCCATTCATGTGACATCAGCACAACCCCCATTCGCCTCACTTCACTTACGCCAATGTTCAGCCTCCAGTACTGAGGTAAAAAACATTTTACTGTACAAGTGGAGGTTACTGAGCGAGTGAAGGGGAAAAATACCAAGGACAAAACGAATGTCAAACAACCTAATAATATAAAGGCTTCTAGAATATGCTCAAAATCCTACTCGTTATGCATTTAAACCATCATCAGAAAAAAAATGCTAGCTTCTTGTATTTTATACAATCCTTTAAAGGGATTTCTCGATGTATTGATTTTGCTTCCTCGCTGATCTGTAGCCTTTTCAAGAGATGAATTTTTGCAGTGCAGCAGAACCATAGTGGATTAAATCATGCTGTACTGTAAAGACTGCAGGCCGTGTCTGAGTTAATGAACTCTATTTTTTTTCTCCCTCCTCATATTGGGTAATAAAATGTACCGAAGTCTATCCGCTATTTGTCACTGCGGGCTAGAACGCTTTAGCACTGATTTAGCTCAGTAAGGTGCTGGGTAATATGTTTGACTTTGACTGCTTTATCAGATCAGCAGGATTGGAAAGTGACACTAATGCAAGATAATTATAATTCAATCAAACAGTAAATTCCATTTATATGCATTAAATTAAAAATTACTGCACATATTCAAACATATAATGGTGTGTGATCGGGTGTCAGACAGAAGAAAGCAAAGGAAAGCTGTATGAGACCATTTCCCCTTCTGGGTCACATAACAAAGAGATTTACTGCGGTCTAAAGTAGAACCGTGAATCTGCAAGAAACAAATCTCGGAAAAAAACTCTGAATTAATCAACTTGAAATCAAAATTGATTGTAATATTGCAAAACGCAGTATTTATTCTAAATAATTGATCTATGCATATGTTTAATCAAAATAACCTCCCCTTCTCTTGCAACGACTTTTCTGATGATGTGCTTTCTGGCACAAGGGCGGGACAACCTGTCACTCACATGAAATCGACCAATAGCAAACCACAACGATCCAATCAATTCCCAAGGGACAATATCAAGTCCCGCCCTACTTCTGTTCTTGTTCAATACGCCATTTAATTTGATTATACACCTCATAGGGAAGAAAAGACTATCACAATTTCTGTTTCATGTTTCTGTCTCACGCTCCTTTACTTAAACACTGAACCTCTCTCCTGAGTAAACCACCGTGAGTCTCATCTCACACCAGCTCTTCACTCTTTAACCTTAATATAGATGTCTTGATTAAGCACAAGCTGTAGTTCGAGATACGTAAGTAGATGTTTGGTTAAATTAAGCTCTATCTACAGCTGTAATCAAAGATGGCTTAAGCAAGGATGTTTGAATGTGATGCAATCGCTGCCTGGTTTAGTGTGATTGACTATTTTGTTGGTTCTCTCTTGTTTTTGCATATGTTCATAATTTCTTTGTACAAACAGCCTAGTCTAAAATTATGTGTGCACAATTGGGCATGCTTCATTGCGTTATCACAAATAAAACAATTGACTATGCACAACTATGCAATATATAGAAAATATTAGAGCCAGACTGATTTATCGGCAGGCCGATATTATGCATTTTTCAAACTTGTTAACAAATTAGACTTTTTGTTTTACAGTGTTACCAATCTGCAAAAACATATTGAGATTAATATTAAATACCATTAAAAGGCAATATCACCTAGCTGTACTACTGGTCAGTAAAAACAAAAAAACTGTATAATGGCTGCAGATTTAACCCTCCATGTTCCCAGTCTCCCTCAGGGTACTCTCTTTTCATGGCCCACTTTTATGCTCAGTCTCTCGGGAATTTTACGGCCATTTACCTTAAAGAGACAGTCTGTGGTTTTCCTTATCTTGGTGGGTCTGATTTGATTTTCTGGTATGACAACTAAACCTAGAAACTTTTTATTTTCAAGATTCATGTTTTTTATTGATGCTTGATTGCATCAGTGACTTTGTTTTTCCTTCTCTTATTATTGAGCCATGGTTTACTATTAATATCTGTTGAAGTGGAGTGCAAACAGCAACTGAATCATTTATTTCTTGCTGAGGAGTTCTATAGAGAGCTTTTTAAGGCAATTGATGTTGTCAGAGCATCTGGTCCACACTGCAGTAGTCAGTGCGCATAGTGTCATATAATGCCCCCTGAGAAGGTGTCTATCCAATACTGTCCTTGTATAAAAGACAGAAGATGCTCTGCTAACCCCCAACCAACGTCACAGAGTCCAAGGACAGAGCACACACACACACACTCGGATGCTGTCCTGCTGGTATAGAATTTCAGCATGCTGAGTCATTACCCGTTCAATGAATGTGCAGAAGAGCTTCTTGAGGAAGAAAGCCACCAAATATTATTCATGTTATGTCTAATGAAGAATAAACAGTCTAAAATTATAGTCTATACTATTTTGTCTTAATAAAAAATAAATTCATTCGAATTACATTCAAATTATTTTAACAAATGATAATAAATTAACATTTTGTTTCTTTCATTTTAGTGTTTATTTATATGGTGTTATTATTGAATATTAAAAAATGTTCCCTTTATTGGTGCCATTGATCATTTTTTAGATGATTCCAAAGGTAATCTATCTGTCAACATAGGGGAAATGAGTAGTCGCATACCAACCGATATCAATAAATGCGAAAATCTCTAATATGAATGCATTGATAATCAATATGGTTCTGATGTTGTGCATCCCTAAGTATTTTGATACAACAGGATATATTGTCCAGAAATATGTGTGTGATCTGAAAAATCCACACTGCATCTGCAGGTTTTTTTTTTTTTTAATTTAAAAATGTTTACATTTCGAAATAAAATGTTTTTATTTAAAATCTTAGGTTTAATTCCTTACCTCACATACTGTATATCTGCGTTTTTTGTAATCTTACTGTACACTTACAAATGAGAGTGCCATTGATGTTCCATAAAAAACCTTTAATTTTTAAATCAAGCAAAATACTCTTCATGCTACGAAAAATGGTTATTTTAAGAACTCTTCACTGGTTCTTTGTGCAACCAAAAATCGTTCTTCTATTTACATTTATTCATTTAGCTGACGTTTTTATCCAAAGCGACTTACAACAATTGCTATATATGTCAGAGGTCGCATGCCTCTGGAGCAACTAGGTTAAGTGTCTTGCTCAGGGACACATTGGTGTCTCACAGTGGATTCGAACCTACAAAAGGCATGTGTCTTATCCACTGCGCCATCACCATCGCCGGTGATTCTATGGCATAGCTATGAAAAAAAAAAATGTTGGAACCTGTTATTACGAATTTATGTTTTGGACTATTCTGTACTCATTAATTTTAGCACTGTGTCTGTCTCAGTGGGACGACATCTTTTATCCTCAGGTCTGATTTATATTTCCCCCCAAAGCTCTCCACTCATTTTCATAGGAAAGCCATAAACCCTGGCTGAATGGGATTCTGGATAATGTATAACGAGAGAGTCAGCAGAGAGCTTGAACAAAACATCTTAAATATTATCTTCAATATAATGTCATATAAAAGCATCCCGGATCAAATCATGCCATTGATAAGACCCAAGGAGAAACTATAAAAACTGTATGAATGATTGCAAGCTCATGGCTGTTCTTAATAGAAATCTATAATTCATTTCGACTGATGGTGCATTTTGCATTCGACTGCAGAGATTGGAAAATGTTACACTGGTCTGTGCATCCTTGCACAAGGCTAATGCAACACCCAAATGTCAGGGCGAGAGCAATCATGGATAATGACAGTGGACAAACAATGGTTTATTTAGGAAACTCTTTAATGCGTTTCATGGCTTTCCAAATGGACTTTGGGATTGCAAAATACGAGGTCAAACATCTAAAATATCTAGAAGACTACTGAATATTCTTGTCCTACTTCTGTCTGGTTGGTTTGTCATTAGTGGTGCTTGATAATCCAAGCATCTGTACTACAACTGCTCAAATGGAAATGGATTTGA
This sequence comes from Pimephales promelas, assembly GCF_016745375.1. Next base: position 3,341,353 of record NW_024121322.1, read on the forward strand.
AGAGTTTTCTAACAGATAAGAACATTTTTGGTCAGAAGAAAAAATATTTGATTGTCATTCTGAGAGCAATAAACCTCAGCAACATAGGACTGTGCAAATGTGTTTAGAACAGATAAGCACCCTGAAAATCCAGTTTAAACCAACCTAAGATGCTTTTCTGGTCTTAGCTAGTGGTCTTCTTGACTTGAAAAGTGCTCCAAACCCTTATAAAACCAATGTTAGGCTGGTTTAAAGGTGCATTATGCAACATTTCATGTTAAAAAATAGCTGTTTTTCTAACCTATACATTTGTGACGATCAGCAGCCGTGGTGCCCTCGAGAGCCACTAGAGGGCACCCTCTCCCCATGTTTGTTTCCCCTTGGACTCTTTGTGTTTCATTATGTTCAGCTGTGTTTCATTATTGGTTATTGAGTTCCTTATTTAAGCCTGAGTTTTCCCTGTGTCCCTTGCGAAGTCTTGTTACACTGTAAGCGTGCAATTCCGAGCGTTCTTCCCTGTTCTGTGTCTCCGTGTTTCCCTGGACTCTTGACCCTTGCCTGTTTCCTGGACTGTTCACGAACCTGTGCTGCCTGCCTCGACCATTGCCTGTTTTGACCACGAGTTTCTGGATTGCCCCTTTGTTTAAGTGTTTGCCTGTTTTCATGTCTGCTTGTGTTTGAATAAAGTGCTGCACATGGATCCGACCGTCTCTGTCCGTACGTTACAGAAGACTTCGCCAAACGAGGATCCAGCAGACTTTCTGCATCTATCCGCCGTGGTCAAGACCCGCTCTTCAATGCTAGCCTCTCATAGTTCTCAGCTGGCGAGACTAACTTCTCTCCTCGAGGAACTAGCTAGCTCCGTGCAATCATGGTCTCCGCAGAGCTCAAGCACAGCGGCTAATCAAGCCCAAACCCCCGCTGCACCTGTTCCACCGCAACCCAGTGTGAGTACCGCATGCAGTAATTCCAGTACGCCGTTTCCCGAGAAGTTTAATGGCTCACCTGAAGCGTGTGAAGGATTTCTGCAGCAGTGCAGCTGGTACATGAGTCATCAGCCCCAGTTATACGCCTCGGATATCGACCGCGTTTCTTTCATCTGCTCACTGTTAACTGGAAAGGCTCTGGAGTGGGCAGGCACGTTTTGGGAACCAGGTCGGATGTCGTTTCCTTCTTTCGACGTGTTTACCGCCCTGTTCAGAGAGGCTTTTGAACTCCCCGCAGAAAAGGAGGGTCTCGAGGAACTGCTCTTTTCCCTGCGCCGGGGAGGTTCGTATGCGGCGGATTTCTCTCACTCACTCCGCACGCCGCATAAGCCTCAGCTCGCTAAACTGTTTGATCCTCCCTTAAGGACCGTCAGAGGAGCTTCTAAGCATATCGTTCCTGCCAAAACCACTCATCATGTCGGACCCCTCGAGCCCGTATCCCGCACTGGCCCTGTTAAAAGTGCTGTTCCTAAGACAGCGGAGGTGTCGCGGGTCGAACCGGAGTTTGAGCGCGTGCCAGCCGACTCGAGTGAGTCAAGTGCCGAGCTGAGTGAATCAAGTGAGTCAAATAGCGAGCTGAGTGAATCGAGTGCCGAGTCAAGTGAGTCAAGTGCTGAGCCGAGTGAATCAAGTGTGTCCAGTGTTGAATTTAGTCTGTCCAGTGAGTCTTCAGTTCAAGTAATTGAATCTCCTCTTCAAGTGAGCGCTGAATCTCCTCTTCAAGTGAGCGCTGAATCTCCTCTTCAAGTGAGCGCTGAATCTCCTCTTCAAGTGAGCGCTGCATCTCCTCTTCAAGTGAGCGCTGCATCTCCTCTTCAAGTGAGCGCTGCATCTCCTCTTCAAGTGAGCGCTGCATCTCCTCTTCAAGTGAGCGCTGCATCTCCTCTTCAAGTGAGCGCTGCATCTCCTCTTCAAGTGAGCGCTGCATCTCCTCTTCAAGTGAGTGAGTTGTCCAGCCCAGCGAGTGTGTCTAGCCCTGTGACGCGCCGCCGCAGGAGGAGAAGGAGGACTCGTTTGGTTCGCCAGGCCCCGGTGAGCGTGCCCAGACTCCTCGCCCTGCCGGCCCCGCCTCTGCGCCTCGCCCTGCCGGCCCCGCCTCTGCGCCTCGCCCTGCCGGCCCCGCCTCTGCGCCTCGCTCTGCCTGCACCCTTCAAGCTCCGGGAGGCCTTTCCTGTACCCGTTCACCACCCAGAGGTTCCTCCCGGGAATTTCCCCAAGTATTTTTTGGGGGGGGGCAGTAGGTACTCTGTGGGGGCCATGGAGGTGATCCTGACATGGACCTCTGAGTCCGTGAGGGCCATGGAGGCGAGGCTGTCATGGACCCCGCCTGTGTCTGCTCCGCCCTGGCCGCAATCACGTCCTGCTCCTTCCTGGTCACCCACGCTCCACGGCCCCAGGCCTCTCCATGTGCCTGGCCTCCTGCCTCTCCATGGGCCTGGCCCTCCATCCCAGCCCCCGTTGACCTCCCCCCGGAGCTCTTAGGAGCGTCTGGAAGCCGCTCCTTAGAGGGGGGGTTATGTGACGATCAGCAGCCGTGGTGCCCTCGAGAGCCACTAGAGGGCACCCTCTCCCCATGTTTGTTTCCCCTTGGACTCTTTGTGTTTCATTATGTTCAGCTGTGTTTCATTATTGGTTATTGAGTTCCTTATTTAAGCCTGAGTTTTCCCTGTGTCCCTTGCGAAGTCTTGTTACACTGTAAGCGTGCAATTCCGAGCGTTCTTCCCTGTTCTGTGTCTCCGTGTTTCCCTGGACTCTTGACCCTTGCCTGTTTCCTGGACTGTTCACGAACCTGTGCTGCCTGCCTCGACCATTGCCTGTTTTGACCACGAGTTTCTGGATTGCCCCTTTGTTTAAGTGTTTGCCTGTTTTCATGTCTGCTTGTGTTTGAATAAAGTGCTGCACATGGATCCGACCGTCTCTGTCCGTACGTTACAACATTAAACAATTGCCTGATGGGCTGAATGAGCCCTTCTCCGATCACTGCGATTGCCTCTATAATCCTGTACAGTAAAATAAATGAGAGGGATTCGGGCTCGAATTTGAGACTGGGCGTGACATCATGCGCGTTCACGCTCACCTGGCTATGTCTGGCAGGTTTGTGTATTCGCCACCATTCTCCGTATCAGTGAAGACAACTCGAGCGAAAAAACTTTAGTCAACTTTCGACAAAAGTAGAAGATGGAGTCAAGGAGATCGGCTTGTAGTTCACTCCAAACCCCAGCGCAAACTCCACGTAAGAAAAAGACAATACAACTTTTGTCTAGTGCCAGGTGTCGGAATAACACGAGAGTCAACATCTGGAAGCTTTCAACAAATGGAGAGATCTCCGATCTGCTCTAGGGCTCAAACGGGATCCGATACAAAGTAATAACGTACTGTATATTGTTCATGAAAGTGTTTCCATAATAATACAATCATAAGTGGATACAGTAAACGCATAAAAAAGTTTTCTACTACCCCTTTTTCCCCTCACACACACATAAGTGTGTAATTTACTCAAATTTTCCTTTCCTTTCATTTGCCTTTCCTTATTATATTTACAATGAGTTGCAGATTTATAACTTTATTACCTCTGAAGACATTATTTGTGCGGCTGTTGCTCCTTTGGTTATGAACAGCTCGTGCAAGCATGCATGTGCGTGTGATCCATGAGCGCGCACACCTCTGGTTGCAGTTTCGCTGGTCACCAGAGGGGGCATAGTTCTGCGAAAACTCTCGCTATGCACCTTTAAGCTTTAGTTCCGATCACACTGTTCTCAGAATATGTAATATCTGGTTTGTATGGCTACTGCCTTCTTAATTTCCACTCTGCCCTTCATTTAACCCCTCATTCTTTTTCATTCACACTAGAATTAATCATCATTAACTGGCTGCTATTTTTATCATGGTCTGTCTGTTCCATGGGTTCTTTAATTATGTTGGAGGTTTGCTTGAGTATTGAATGGAAGGACAAAGCAAAAGCTAACTTTGATCAGTTGATACTGGAGGCAATTCTGAAACAATGAGCCACATATTGGATCAGTGCTCTCCATGCAGTGCTCATTCATACTCTCATATATTAAGACTTGTCCATTGTCAAAAATGGTTCTCAATACATGAGAAATACTTGAAAGGCACAGGGCTCTCTCTTTGAGCGTTAAGGGAGTTATAAATGTCTTCCGTTCAAGTCAAGCATGAATCACACTCTTGCAATTTGCTGCAAGGCACATTGACTGTCCTATCTTCGCATGCCATACACAAGTATACACATTATGATCAAGGACTTTGGTCTTAAAGATGCAGTGAGGAATTTCTGAGAAACACTATTTATATTTGAAATGAACCCAAACAAACGCTCTCCTCCCTTAATTGCTCCACCCCTAGAAGAGTGGATATCTCTTTATCATAGCTGAAGCAGGCAATATAATGCTTTGTAAAGAAACAACGCAACCTCCATTAATGGCATTCCCCTCTTTTAGCGCTGGATAGCTTTTCTAATATTAACCTGATCCCTAATGCAATAGCCTGATCATACTGTAACCCTTCTATTTCCAGTGATATTCTGAGAGGCTGCTCACCGCAGAGAAAATGGGAGGAGTTTACGTCTAGCGAATGTAATTTGGGCCTAATGGGTGGAGCTAGAATATCCGACCACACCCTAACCCTACCCATTTCTCTACCCCTCGATTAGACATCCAGAGAGGAGGAGCTGAACGTCATTTATTTCTGCAGTGAGTACCACTTCTCTTTTGTAATGTCTCTCAGCCATCTCCCTTTCTACAGTCTTTCTTTAAATCTCCCTCTTGGTCATTCTCAATCCTCTCCTATCATGAGTATTCAGCCCCCTGGCTGCTCGATCCGATTCACCCTCAACAGCATTTCTCAGAAATCACTTACTGTACCTTTAATTCAGCTTCAAGTTAAGAGAATAGAGAAGCATTGACAACGTCTAAGGGGGTGTCATATACACTTCATATAGGATTTGTTTGTGGATGTATATCTGAGAATCCCTCGAGATGTTCTTTGCGACTTTATGATTGTATTGGCAAAATTAGCTTGACAGATATATATATATATATATATATATATATATATATATATGTATGTGTGTGTGTGTGTGTGTGCATTAAATATACAATTATATATATAATATAAATATATGTTATTATATAATAAATATGTATTTAAATATCGAACATGACAAAGATTATATCAGTTAATGTGTTTGCAATATGCAGAATCAAAATCTTACTATAAAGAGATTTGTGGGGAAATAAAAGGAAATATGTTTCCCTGAATACTGAATGTAATGAAGGCTGCAGCTGGTAAGTAGGGCATATAGTATAAGCTCAATTCATGAAAATGGATCAACAAATAGGCAGGCTAACAAAAGAACTGGTTCATTCAGAACTAGACTATGAAAGACCCTTTAGACAAATACTATGAATCATTTACACATGCTTTCCATCTAGTCCTGTCCCCTTACATTACATCCTACATATCCCTGTGAAATATTGCATCTTTTAAACATTAAAAACAAAACTATGACAATCTAAGCAAGGGTGTGCGTGCATTTGGCCAGTACCCTCTCATCTCTTTGCTCTCTATCTGACCCTGCGTCTGATGATGTGTATCTCATGTCCCACAAGACAGTGAAACCAACACATCAGAGACCACAGGAAAACCAATCCATCATCCTGCGTGTGAGGAAGACAGAATCTAGCGCAGATGTTCGGAGCACTAATGATCAGGTTTCAGTCAATATTCATCATATGTGTCCCTTTCATTTGGACTGGACAATGCAACAGCATTTTCACTATTATGTAATATTTTCCATGCTTTCAGTTTTTGAGCAGGTGTTTAAACAACATTAACTGATACATTACAAATGAAACTAACTCAAAATTTTTAATATGATTCTGTTGAATGATGAGGGCATAATACATGGGTAAATGACAAATAATTACTGGATTGAAATGTTTTTGAAAGTATTATATATATATATATATATATATATATATATATATATTATTTATTTATTTATTTTGCTTCAATATGATACTCAATGAAATTTAGGCATAATAATAATAATTTTAAAGCCTTTTTTAAACATATTTTTCAAGGCAAAAATATTTTTTCTCCATTTGACCTGAACAAAATTAGTCTTTTCATAAGAGGTTGTTTAGATGACCTAAAGGGGTTTTCTTTGAAATCCATATATATATATATATATATATATATATATATATATATATTAAAAAGACCCACAATCTTTTTAACTTGCATTTTAATGTGTTTTTTATTATTTTGAATAAATGAATAGATGCGTTTGATCATGAAAAAGCTCAAATTTCGATTCCCAATTATAATTATGCAAGCCCTGAGATCTCTAAAAGAGAGAGTGAGAGTCATAATAATTGACATCAATCTTTCATATAATTGTCTTCTTATCCTGCTGCATAAGCAGCATTTCTCCCAAAAAACAAAACAAAAACGAAAGTACCAACAACGAGCATCAATCTGTGTGTACTAAACGCCATTCTCTTGCACTCCACACATGACAGATACCGCTCCACGTCTGAGGGATGCGCATTTGGTGCTCTCATTTTCCACTACTCAACCGAACACGAACAACTCCGCCATTTAACGATCATCCAGCTGGAGAAGCGAGCCAGCTGCATTCATGGTAAAAGCACGGGCACTTCCTGGGCAGAGCAGTTCAGCAGCTGGAGCTTTACGCAATGGAATATAATGCACTGGTGATCAATCACAAGGGTGAGGCTGTGCCAAAAACGCATTTATTAAGCTGATTTTCGGAAGTAGCAGGTAGAGGTATGCAAACAAATCTTTCAGATGTATTCTCATTAATTATATAGATAATAATAGGATAAAATATCATCGCAGTGGTCTGTCGACACAATTCCCTGCGTAATTCCTCATACGTCCGTGCTTGATAAAGGGCGTTCCTGTTCTGGACCATCTTTATCAAGCTTTTTTTTTTTTTTCCTGTTAGTTTGGATCTCGTTCCACATATTTATAATTTAAACAACACGCAATGGGAATAAAACCTATTCATGTCATGCTCCTCTGATTCACAATTCGTATCTGCAACCTCCCGAGAGTAATGTCCTCCCCGTTCCGCACAATGGCAGGGAAACAACCAGCCGCATCCAGGGGAACAGAACGCTGAGGAACACTAATGACATGCAACGGGAAGGTACCATAAAAATAGCACGTTCACATGGTTAAACATTAAACATCAGTAGCCGAGGAGAATTAACATTATGATCTTACTTTCGCCAACGACCGCCTTTAATCCAATTGGTGCCATGATGCTCGTGAGTGTTCGCCCGTGTGCAGTGTCTTCTCCTCCCTCTCCTCCTCTTGCTGAGCGATGCTGCGCACTCCTCACGGCGTCTGACTGCGGAGATCCGTCACTGCGCATGCGCCCCTCTCTCCCGCACATCTGAGCTCATGCTACAGATCGACGGAGCGGCGCGTTCGCCAAACGCGGAGGACGCAGAGCGCAGACACGGAATAAGAAGTGAATCCTTTCTTGATTTCATACCGATTTTTCTCTTTTTTTCACCTCCATGCTATGATCAATGGAGGTTTTAAAATATCATGGCATTGGCATCTGTTTTTATGGCGTTCATTGGCTGCAAAAAGTTCCATATTTTATATATTAATATTTTATATTATTAATTATATATTAATTCATATTATTAATATTGACTTTAATTTCATTAGCAAACAAATCCGTTTTAGTTGATATCATTCAATTAAAACACTACTAGTTACAAGTTTTGGATCGGGAACTTTTTTTATGTTTTTAAAATAGGCCTAAGTCTCTTCTGCTCACACGGCTGCATTTATTTGATTAAAAAAAAAATCAAAATGGGAAATATTGTTACAATTTAAAACAGATGTTTTCTGTGTGAATAAAGAAACGTGTAATTTAGCCTATTCCTGATCAAAGCTGAATTTTCAGAACTTCAGTTACACCTGATTTTTCAGAAATCAAATGATTTGATGCTCAAGAAAGATTTATGATTATTGTCAATGTTGAAAAGTGTTATTTAGGCTACATTTTTTACTTCAGGATTCTTTGATTAATATAAAGTTTTTTAGGCCTGTCTGCATTTATCTGAAATAGAAAGCTTTTGTAACATTAAACACTACTGTACAAAAGTTTGGGGTCAATAAGAATTTTATTTTTTGGGGCAAATAAAATAAATCAATAGGGCTACTTTTATTCATGAAATAAGGATGAATTAAATTGGTCAAAAGTTATAATGTTATTAAAGGTTCTTTTTTAACTTTCATCAAGCTTTCGTCAAAGAACACTGAAAAAAAGGTAGCCTATCAAATGTGAGCATAATCAAATTTGAACGCATGAGGGCGATAAAACTCTACCAAACATGAACCCTTTATCGTTTAACGCCATTTAACTTTTCGACGATATAAAAAAGACAGTGGTTTGGGGGATCTTTTGCTTATATATATATATATATATATATATATATATATATATATATATTCATGACTATTTTCTAATCAAAATAATCATTATAATATATAATAATTTAAAATTATTTGGGGGAAAAAAACATTTGAAGTTTAAAAAAAATAATTATATTAAAATTATAGGCTATTATTAGCTATATCAATACATATACATAATGTAATCATAATTTAATCATATTAAATCCTAATATTTTATGAAATTACATGTTTTTTTTTTACTTTTTATGAACCTATTTTAATTGACCATAAAAATCTATAAAACAATATTTTATGCCAATATATTTTATCAAAATTGCAATATTTTATAAAAAAAAAAATATTAATTTTAATAATAATATTTAAACTGTGGTTTTCATCAAGCTAAATTACAAAGCAAAATGTTATTTTATGTTTATATATGAAGAGTTCAGATGCAAACGCCTCTAAATGCCATTTTAAATTTTCTTCTTTAATGATGATTTTTGTCAAACTTGTATATTTAAGTTCAGTAATTTCACTTAAATAACAATTAATAGGTAATCTTCATTGCCATTTAAGTGAAATCACTGAACTTAAATATAGAAGCTTGATAAAAATGATCATTCTAGAAGAAAATTTCAAATGGCACTTAGAGGCTTTTGCATCTGAACTCTTCATATATATATATATATATATATATATATATATATATATATATATATATATATATAAACATAAAATAACATAAATAAATAATAAGTAAAGAAATTTTATAACGAATAATTCAATATATATATATATATATATATATATATATATATATATATATAGGCCTATTGAATTATTCGTTATAAAATGTATTATCATTATTAATGATTATCTTTATGAAATATTAAGATTATCCCTTTGCTCCCTTTCCCTTGAGCTAAGGGCTCCATTCAGTTTCCATAAAAATTGTTTGCATTTCCTGGAGACAATATTTCCTGGTTTGGGAATGAAGTTTTAAAGATGTTTGTGGAAATCAATTCAACGTGTAAAAGAATTGTGGAAAAAAATAATTTATTTATTTATTTATTTATTTATTTAAATAAATAAATAAAGCAAATCCCATCCTATAACAAAAGCTGTACGCGATTCCATGATCATATTATATCATACCAGACGCTCAATCTAATCAGCCGTGATTAAAAATCATAAATACATCACGGTATGTTTTGAAGTTGGGTGTGTCAGTGTGTAAACCACACCCTCTGAATGGCACTCATTTGACTGAACAAGTTTAAATGACTCTTGTTTCTCACACAGAGAGGGCGTCGCACAGTCTCGTCAACGCAAAATGAACGCAACTGAGTGACCAGGGATGGTTAATTCTGAAGAAACAGTTCTGTAGTGTTTCCTAAGTTTTGGATACAAAGGAACTTTTCCCCAATATCTGTGGTTGTCATTTAAATCGCCATCATGGGTGACGTGATTTCCTCCAACCTGGACGAAGGCAAGCGGGAGATGATTACAGGTAAAACGCATTTGTGTTACTTGGGGATGACGCCATTATCGGTACAAAATATATACGATACTTTAAACATAAATGCTTATAGTGAACTTGGACACAACAACCACAATCGTTTAAGAGAGCTTTTTAACAGAAGCGTGCAGTAACGTTACAACAAAGGAAACCTGGACTCGTTCGCGAGACGCGTTTTTAGTTTAGAAATCAAAGTCCTGACATCAATAACTGTGACTGTCAGTTCATAACTCTCTGCCTAACTCGTTTTATATTCAACGGAAACAATAGAGAAAGCCAGACAAGATTGTGAAAGAACATGATCGGTGAGTAAATGATGACCGAATTTAATTTAACGCGACCGAATTCATGAACGCCTCAAGTAGGCTATGTGTACTGTTTAAATGACATTTTTGAGTAAAGATGTTTGTATTAAAAAACACTTCATATTGCTAATCCCTCTTTTATTCGACTTCCCACGCCATACACGTTTAGCGGTTTAGCAAACAATTTGGCAAAAAACAGTTTTTCCTCTGTCAACTTCACTCAATTTTTTTAAGTGATTAGTCTCTTCAAAGTTTTGTGTCCATACAAATAATATTTTAGGCTTTATCTCTATTAATAATAAAATAAAATGGCTAAAACTATAAATGAATAAACAGTATTTTTGTGTGGATTATGGTTCCTCTAGTTGTTTAGAGAACTTTGTAAATATCCTCTACACGTAGACATTCTCCACTAGAACCATATTAGTTCCTCTCCCAACCATGATAGGACATGCATTGTTTAAAAGAAAGGGTTTTGTCCTAAGAGATTTGGAATATTGAATTGTTTACAACATTTACTTTTGTTTAAAGAGCTGAGATTTTCTAGAGACTTCCATGAACATTTCATAGATATCATGTGCTACCAAACTGACAAGTGGGAAAGGAAATGTAATGTTACCAGTCCATAATTTGTGACGTATGTGTGGTGGTTATTGTGCTTTGGAGCTGCGTCTCGTCTTTCCCCTCATGTCAATCATATATGGGTGAAAACAGTGTTCATAAATATAGCTCAAGTATTCTTTTAGACCAAAGAGTTCTTCTTTTAGATGTGGAAAGCTGCCCAAAAAAAAAAGTGAAATGGAATAATATCTGAAACGTATGTTCCCATAATAACTTTATAACAAAAGCTCTTTTGCTTGACTGGAAATATTGGATAACTACAATTACAACCTTGTACACACAGTCACACACATACTCTTGGAACAAGTCAGGACTGGTTAACAAGTAGGTTTCATTGTGTGCGTTTCAAGTACCAGTCTGGATCTTTCATTGATGATGATAGGCTTGAGTCACTTAAGGAGTCGCCACTTCATGAATAATGGTCTCGTTCTGCTAAGCTCATTTCTGAGAAATATTTCCGTGAGATCAATGCAGGTGGATCTCATGCAGGCTCTTTAGCTGATGTCATAAAAAGCTATCTGCTGACTCGGCCCTCCTGAAATTCCACTGCTCTGTAATGAACTGTGGGAAGATGTTTGTTTTTGAGATGATAAAAAAGCCACCCCCATAGACTCTCCCTTAATGATGCCCGGAGCAGTTATGAAGATGTTTGTGGTAGATGGACAGGAGGTCAGCAGTTTGACAGGAGGTTTGAACACAGGAAATTCCTCTTTAGACCTCCCCTGTGAACTATTTGACTAATAGGGCTGGATGTTTTCTTAGAGAGTGAGATCAAGTATGAACATGTCTTGGAGTGAAAGGGATGATCTCAAGGTGTCCTCATCTGTCTCCCCCTTGTCTTTCACTCCCTACATCAATTTCATGGACAGTGCAGGATTCATTTGCTGACTGTGCATGCGAGAGGGGATGTTTGTCATCTTTTGGTCTTTGTGTTCTCTATGGTGATGGATGGATGGATGGATGATTGATTATTGGATTTGTAGAAGCACACAGTGAGATAAAATGATTTAACTGGCAAACAGATGAAGATTTATTGGAAAGAATGACTTATGGTATAGGTAGTATTAAAAATAATCATTAATGTGTTTCTGCTATTGTTTTTCAACAAGTGTCTGAATTGTACAGTTGACTTGGTGTTACCTGCATAAATAATCCCTATGTGCATACTATCTATCCTAACAAATAGTATGTGAGATTAGAATAAGTGTGTCTCAAAGCATAGGATGTTGAAAAGAGTATGGCAAAAGTCCCTGCATGGTCTTGTGTTTTCAGGAGATTTTTTGGAGTGTAGATCTGTGCACACTATAACGGCCAATATCTATGGAAGCTTGTTTCTGACTATATATATTTGCAATTTATCTCAGTTTTTTTTTTTCTCACAATTGCGAGTTACAATTACATCACACAATTCTTACTTTTTTTTTTTTTTAGTTATTGCGAGATTCTGACTCAACCCCATTATTTTTTTATTCTTTATTATATTGCGTAAACAAGCTTCCATGTAAATCACCCGCATTGAAGGAGGATTCATTTCAGGACTACAAACATGAATAAAAAGTGTGCGCATTGGTTTAGGTTGAGTGACTAATAATCAACATGTAACCTGATTAAAAAAATATTTATTTAATGTTGTTGTGTGTTATATTTCATCTGTGGACTTTTATAAAGATCCATTAGGCAAACACATGAGGAGAGTTCTCCAGCTGAAAGACACACAACTGGGACACCAACATGCTGCTACTACTTTATTAAAAAGAAGTATTAAAATAAATGAAATGTGAAGGTTTTTAACTGTGGCGAGATGATTAACAGGACAGTTTACAGTGACAGGATGTGTGTAAATATGCTACAAAGTGTCCATTTAAAGATGGAATTTAATGATTATGGCAAAGCGTGTCTACTCTTTTGATACACACTGAAAACGATGTACTTTTTCTTCAGATAAAGAGTGCATACTTTTAAGGCGTAGGATAAGTACTGTAACGGTAGTAAACCATTAGGCTTAGGCTCAATTGTCTTATATCGTTGGAGTCCTTGGCTCAAGGTGGACAGAATACATGCCTCATTTTTGCTCGCCCTTCAGGTGCCATTTTTGAGTAAATTTAGTTTTTGTTTTAAAAAAATTGTCTGGAGTGTGACTATCGATAATCATCTAAAGAACCAAAATGTTCGATGTGACCGGGCTCACTTTTACTAAAACGGCTAACTTGTGAACGGATGGAGAGTTTACTCGTGAACTCGGGACACGTTTGAGCTTATTCTGCGATCACATGAAAAAAAATCGGGACGGGGGACCACTTGGTGGCGCTATAACAGGGAAAAAAAATCACTCTTTTCACCCAACCGTTAGTCTGATGAAAATTTGCATGTCCAGGGTTCCATGACAGTCTGAGAACGTTGGCGCATTTCAAAACTTGGTATCATCAGCACAATGCCCTGAAGGAGCCTGAGTGGTTTCAAGCCAGCATTTCACAGAAGTGACTTCCTTAGACTCCTGAATCCTTGCCAAGTCCAACGATACCAAACATGCCATATTTCGCCTAATGGTTTGTGTAATGGTGTTTAAATGAACTTGCGGTTATCTTCGAAAACGTTAGTCTGATCGAGATAAAACCACCACAGGAAACTTGAAAAATTAGGTCAATAGCTAAACAATAATGACCAAATGTCAAAATTGTGATAGGAACTAACAAAAAAAATCCAATCAATGTCGATTGATAATTTTTATGCTCTGATCATTTTTACGAAATTATCATTTTTATGCTTTTATAAATATAAGCATCTAGGGATGGGCAACGATTAATCGCGATTCAAGTTTATGTTTACATAATATGTGTGTGTGTAATTAATTTGTATATATAAATACACGCATGCATGTATATATTTAAGAAATATTTGCATGTACTTTATAGATATTTATACATAATTAATAGTATATAAAAATATAAATATTTGATATATTAATAACACATTTTTCTTAAATTTACACATACATGTGTGGGTATTTATATATACAAATTAATTATACACACCACACACGCATATTATGTAAACAAACTTTTATTTTGGATGCGATTAATCACGATTAATCGTTGCCCATCCCTAGAAGCATCTAAACTTCAAAACAAAATGAGATATTTACAACAAATTTGACACATGTATGGGACACCTAATAAAAGTAGTGGAGATCCGGCAAGACATGGTGCTATAATAACTGTTAAAAAATAATAATAATAAAAAAAAAAAATTCCTTAAATTGGCTGTAAATGGTCTTTTCCATCTGTGATCTATAAGTGTATTTGTTTATTTGGATCACCATTAGCCACTACCTGGGCTGTGGCTACTCTTCCTGGGGTCCCAACAAGTAAAAAATACAAAACTACATTTAATCAACAACAATAATTTACTATATATTGTGCCATTAAATGTTTATATTTTTTAACTTAAATATTTTTTTCTTGTTCAATGTAATATCAATGGTAAATCATTCCATATATTCACTCTATATTGCAGTCCATTGTTTTGCAGTGGTTTTTGAATTGGGAAATAAAACAAAACATCTCCTTTATGCATGTCTGGTGTTAAAATAATGACTAGTACTACTGTAGAAAAGTTGAGAGCACAGGACATTAGGAACTCTAGATACAGAACTATTTCTTATAAAACAAAGCAGAGAGACAATCCTTCACAATTCTTGTTATATTAGCCCTTCTATTACAGTTTAAAGTGAGTCGTGTCACTCTGTTCTGGACTAATTGTAATTTTTCAATTGGTTAAATTTTTTTTTTGTCTTTACTTGATGCACTCGACCACACCACTGGGCAAAGCAAGAACCATTGCACAATTTTAGAAATATAGTGTTGCGGTAAAAAGTTTAAAACAAGAGGAAAATCATTAGTCTTAAACCACTTCCTTGAAGCACACCACAATGCAACTCTTTCACATCTGATTAACCAACCTCACTTGATTAGGGTTTTTCTATTAAGATTGCAAAATGGCCACTAGTCTCAACTATATGTTTATTTTATATATCATTTTTTATGCTTCGTTACAGGTAGTTGCTCTGTTGTGTTATTTTTAATCTTTTAGCCATGTGCCAGCTATTATGGTCTTTGTATGAGGGGAACCCTTTCCTAAAGTCGTGTGTGTATATACACGTGTAAATACTTCATAATACTAATAATTTAATATAATACTTTAAATACTAAATATTTAGTGGCTATTAAGTTATGGCACTCACTATAGAACTATGCTGGGATAGTACTTAAAATTGATTAAAACCAATAAATAAAATAAAGTATCTTAAAATTATTTTTTACAATTATTATTATTTTTCTAAACATTTTTACAGAGCCTTTAGCAGTTCCTTGCAGAACCCATCTTAAGATGTGATGAGTGAATTGATGTGCTGTGTTCGCAATTGCAATTTCAGCGTTTCTGAAGATGACATTGTTTTCCTGAGAATCGACACCGGTGCCGTTTGAACGTCTAGAAATGCTCTCTGCAAATATACATGTGAAAGAATACTGTGGAATAGTCAACACTGAGCTACAAGTTATTCTAGTTTATTACAATAGTGGGTCTGCTAGAGATCAGTCTGCCCTCAGACGAGTCGGCTGCTGCATTCATGCAAACAAAACAACATGCTTTTCATGTTCAAATTTCCTGTAACAAGAAGCTTCTAATCTGATGGGTTTCTTAAGAAATAAGGTGTAAATGGAGAGATTCTTTCATGTGGAGACCTTGGCCATAATGCAGTAAACGGAAATGCCCAGAAGAACGTGTACTTGGAGCGCTGTATATAAATTTAGTTTGACATGAGATGTGGCCTTCTTCCTTTTCCGTCCTTGTCAGGTTGTTCCTTCCTGTTCCTATGAAAGCATCTCCTGTCACATGCATGCGAACACGTGCTAACTTTTATCCCAATGTAGTGCCTTGAGATTGTTTGACATGTTCATTTTAAATGCCAAGGATATCGTTTGCTGTAAAACTAGACCAAGATACTTTGAATGTGGCATTCAAATGTGATCGCCTCCGATCATGCGTCACTTTTTCCATTTATTGCCCTCTTTATATAAGCAAATTATTCTTCGTAGCACAATCTTCTCTTCATAAAGCTTCGATAAGCCTGCAGGCTCAGGTCTTTTCATTTTTAATGTGTATTTTCATACTGTGTGTATTTCCACACTTGACTGTTTTTGCAACTGTTTCTCTCTTTATCAAGAACTCCCTTTAATTGTTGACCTCCTTTTGTGTTCTAACCCTATTGAATTTCTGGAAAGCTTGGATCAGCATTTACACATATTTTTCCACATAACTGTTAGGATGTTGCAACAGAATACATGGTTGCACAGTGTGTCCCAATATCACAATGTTTATTTTGGTTAATGTTATTTGTCATTTGAATTGTGCTATTATAATCCCTTACATCTTATATGGTAGTGTTTTTTTTTTATATTATTAATATTTATTTTATAGTAGTACAATATTAGACTTTGAAGCATGCACTATACAGTATATTTATTTAAATTCAAGTTGTTTAATAGTCGCATATGGCCTTAACATCATGATTTTTCTTTGAAAATCACTCACTCACTCACTCACTCACTCGCTCTCTGTTGGCTAATGATATGTGGTTCTGGTTCTAGTCAACTAAAATTCTTGGATCAAGTGACACTCTTTGTGTGTTAGCTTAGCTGTTATCTTGCCTAATTGCTATTGTGAACAATTCACAACTAAAACACTAAACTAACTCAACAGGTTTATAACATTTTGTGATTGATTGTTAAGTAAACCACCATTTCACCCAAAGTAACCTCCAACAAATGCAACCTGCAATTTGCAGTATACTCGGCAGCTGTTAGGTGATCATTTCTTTCCTTTGCTGTGGTCCTGCTTAAAAATCGAACGTTTCTGTTTGTCTTTTCCAACCTAGCTCGCACCAGTGCCGTGATGGCAGAGTTTGGGAGGTTTTACGAGCAGCAGTACGCCGTGGCTTTGTTCAACTGTGTGCGCTTTGAGATCGAAGGAGGAGGGAATGTCCAGACACAACTACTACATAGAAAGGTAAAGCCCCTCATATTTCCATGAATTTCACCTTTACATCCCAGAACAAAAATAAAATGGCAAAGAAATGCCCACCCCATATTAAAATGAGGTAAGTAATAAGCCTCCTTGCTTTTTCTTCCTTTTTTTTGGGACATTTCATTTGGAAGGCTCTTATTGACATTGAATCTGTAAAGAGGAAGTGGAACAAATTTCACACAAGTTAAATAACCGTAACAAAGACCTGAATAGCACACGCACATAAAAGCACATAAAGACTTAATTCGCCATTCCACCTGATGAATCAAAGGATCTTGGGTAGTTCTGAGTCATGCTCCTTTTCAATCACATTTATGCTGGTGCTGGTGCCAACCCACATTTCCACTGACTTGAGTGATGAATATTGACATAACTAACAACATAAGCGGCTCACAAATGAACTGAGCGTTACTGTCTTTGTTTGTTTTTATTTTGGGAAAAAATAATGAATTGTTGATGCAACTGTCAAGAGCATATCAATCCATTCAAATAAGTAATATTAGCAAATCTATATTTTATTAATATAGACAGGGGAAACATTAATGTCGCTGGACCTTCTGTCCATCAACGGGTAATGTATTGCCCCCTTGGGCATTCCCAGTGTAGACTATTTAGTAGTTTTGAAAACTTTACTTGTTTTGGATGTTCTCCCTTTCTCCTGGCCTCGGATGCTAATTGTTTCTGGTTTGAGGTCACCAGATCTAAGGAGCCTAAAGCAGCTTTTCTGCTGTGGAAAAATGGATCAAATAGTTTTTGATCAAACAGCAGCACACTGGCTACTTTTACATGCAACCAAATAATCGATTAGGATTTGACAGCTCAGTCAGACTGAAAAGCCTTCATGTAAACAACTTAATTGATCCAATTGAGCTCCTGAATGAAATTTCTTTAGGATTGAAAGGGGTGGTTCGTTCCTTTTCTCATCCAATCGAGAGATTGCGTATGTGCAATGACTTTGAAATGGCAAAATGACGTATGATGCGCGGAACGTGCTGCAGTTGTTAAAAGAAATGTTAAATGACTTGTGTTATTCTAAAATTCGCCTACCACTTTATCGTCTGTGAATGGAATTCCCATCAGTCCTCACTTCATACTCTCATCCACTGATACTGGGCGCAGGAAGGGGTGTTTTTACTATTTGCTAAATATAAGCAGCATGGCATAACAGTTCATGTCCTTGTCGTTTCCTAATCAGGACCCGAAATGGATAAATATTAAGTCTGCTCTTCAAAACAAAGAAACGAGCAATGGAGAACAGCACAAATAGCGGGAAACTGTTCATTCATGCAGTGTGTGCATGTCAAATAATCAATTCTGATTAGAAGCTTGTGGGATATAAACGCACACATCAACCCGATCACTTTATTTATCGTTCATGTAAACACTACGTTCGGATTCATCAATCATAATGAATACATTCGGATTGAAACAAAAGGTGTGCATGTAAACAGCAACTGTCAGTTTGAATTGGGCTTGAGAGATGATCTTGCGAAGAAACTGAGTCCCCCGGTTGTCTTAACTAATCTGGAGACCAAAGAGAAAAAAAGTTCACAATTGAAGGCTGCTGAGTTTTTAAACTTTCAAACAGTCAATTGTCCATGATGTCATTGATCTCAACTCCACACAGAAATCGAGACCACAGCCAAGAAAAACATTTCTCAAGAACTGTGCACAATCATTTTTGAAGTCCCTCAATTGTTTTGAGCCAAGACAGCTGGACTTTAAAATATTTGTCTGTATGTTTTTTGGATTTTGTTTCAAAGATTAACCAATTAACCCTGTTCAAAGGCATGTTCACTCACCGAGGGCATCCATTAGCAGAACTCTGTGGTTTTGATTGTAGACATAACACAACCTTGAATGCCTTTTATGTACCAATTGCTCTGCCCATTTCTTATTTTAGGCTGAATCACTGAGATCAATGTTATATAAACACATCTTGAGCTAGCCTTTTTGTTATTCCAGACTGTTGGGAGTGTTTCATGTTGGTCTTCTAAACATCATTCATTGTATTGTTTAGTCATGCTTTCTTCTTGGACAATGATTTTGATTCACATTCATTTAAAATGTTTGTTCCCATCACAGGACCCTCTTAAGAACAAGTCCATCTTCTCCGGAGGTCTGTTTCAGTATCTGGAAGAGAGCAAGAAATGGAGGAGTCGCTTTTTGTACGTGGGCGACTCTTACAACATTGGCTTGTATGAGAGCAAAGCGGTGAGTGTAAACTGCTGAGTGTTTTTGTGTATATATATATATATATTCACCACAAACACACCCAGCTTAGATAATTAAATGTTAACATTCAGATAGGGAAGCACCGATGTGAAAATTGTGGCCGATATCGATAACCAATATTATTGCTGTTATGGCTGATGCCGATATTTACCAATGTCGATATCTCTGTATAGAAAACACATAGGATTGAGGATTAGGGCTGTACGATATTGGTAAAAAATGCGATATTTTATTTTTCTGTGATACAAAAGCAATTTCACCAGATGACTTGAAGCTCAATTTGGAAAGAATGAATCATTCTAGAATGACTGGGGTGGTTTTGTCATGGAGTAAATCCATATAGACGGCACACGTTGTGTGATTATCCAGGCATTTTAGGACATCGCACTTGTCACGACACAGAAAACATTTCATCCCTTGATATATATATATATATTTTTGTTTATTGAAAGTGTGGCTTATGCCATCTGCATGTATGGAAAGCTCTTTAGAGAAGATAAGGCAACTTTATTTTAGCACAATTCACAAAAAAGACTTTGGTCTTCCGACCTTTTACCAACGTATATTGACAAAGATATTCAGTCAACTCTATTCATTAATAGACGTGCGCGACTGTGGCTTTCACTCCCCCTGCTCGTTCTATTAAACAAGCACTACAGTCAGTCATCTATCACTCGCCGGTCAAATAAGGCTTTGGCGGGACTAAAATACGCCTAAGGCTGACAGAAAACAGCGCGCAAGTTCCAGTCTTGCACTTGATGTTTAAACTGACAGGACTTGCACTTGTAATGTATGCGCTCATGCAAAAACAAACATCCCCGCCCCCACATTCACATCTACACACACGTCAAATATCGGCGGCTGATATCGGGTACCACTACATTAAGATAATTTTTCTTTTGCTTAGCTTGCCTTATTGTTATTGGACCTCACTTAAATTGCATTGCTGTTAGTGGACATGTACTGTATGTCATTTCCCCAGCTGCAGATGGATTCTGAAAGGTCTGCTTCCTCTACAGGCACATGATCGAGGTCTACAGTCCAAAGGGGTCATTAACTGTGCCGGGTATAGAGCCCTAACCTCTATGGAGGAGTACCTGGAGCTTCTTAACAATAACCTGAGTGGTAAGAAATGAATTAATTTAATAAATAAATAACATGATACAAAAATAAGTTGTTTAGAAATCTTAGAATTCTTATAGGAATGTAGTACAAAATCATTTTTTAAAGTCCAAGTAGGGTTTAAAAAATTATATGTACATTAGGAGGAAATAAAAAACGTAATTACAGAATTACTGATTTATCTTGAAAATGTAACACATTATTTAAAGCTTTTATGTATAATGCATTTAAATGTATTAATAATGTTAGTTACAATGCATGTTAATGCATTAAAAGATTTGCACAATCCTCATTACATCCGAAATTGTTTTTGTCATGTTGTCATCTAAAGCAGTGTTTCCCAACCCTGTTCCTGGCGGCATACCAACACTGCGCGTATTCTTAGTCTCCCTAATCAAACATACCTGATTCAACTCATCAGCTCATAATCAGATGGGTGTGTTTGATTAGGGTGACAAAGAATACGCGCAGCGTTGGTGTGCCGCCAGGAACAGGGTTGGGAAACACTGACTGGGGCGGCAGTGGCTCAGTGGTTCATGTGGGTTGTCTACAAACCGAAAGGTTGGTGGTTCAATCCTCGGTTCCACATGAGTTCTCTGATTAGACTATACTTCTGTATACTGAGTATTCAGGGAATTTGTGTTCATCTTCTATTGTGTCTGTTGTTTTAGATCCAAAGGCCAAAGTGGCAAGTGCCCCATTTCTGAAGTACCCCACACAGTTTCCCCTCATCCTGTGGCATCCCTATGCCCGTCATCACTACTTCTGTGTGATGACAGAGAAAGAACAGAAGAAGTGGCATGCCGTCTTCCAGGACTGTGTGAGACACAGCAACAACGGTGAGTCACCATCACAATGAATGACAAAAAAAAGTCCTGCTGTTTTGACATAACACATTTATTTTTAGTTTTTTAGTGTATCTGCTTTAAAAAGAGTTTAAAAAGATCTTTCTTATCTACTCATTTAAATCACATTCACAGAACACAGTGGTTGTGTTGCTTTGTGCGCACTAAAGATGCACATTGTCGAGAGTGTACCTCTAGTTTGTTTGGGGGAAATTAAAAACGATGTAGAAGTAGATTTTGCCAGATCAACTACTTTGCTGTGCTCCAAAATTACATGAAAACCGAGCTTTGAGAACATTTGTGTACTCTGTTATTTCTGATTTACTTTACTACAACAAGATTTGAGACTATCCTCCCTGTCAATGAAACATAATCTATTAGGGGTGGGAATCTCTAAACCTCACGATTAGATTCGATTACAATTCAAAGGGCTGCGATTCAATGCTAAATCAATTATCGATTATCTTAATCTTTTTTATTGTGACTATAAATACTTTGCTTTAAAAGTACAAAGTAATGACCCATAAAGAATTAACATACAATATATTTATTAACATTGCAAAGAACCAACAGAAAAATAAATGTGTGCCTGAGCTAGCAGCATACTTGTAATTAATAATATAACAACGACTGGTACAGCCTAGTGTTTTTCCTCCTCTGGGTGGAAACGTGTAATATAGCTTTTCATATTTGTTGTGTTCCGAAATATTACTCTACAAAGCTTACAACTAGTGGGCTTTTCCACACGTCAGCTATTAACGAGGAGGGTGTTTGGATTTTGTGCTCAGCCATCGTGTCTCTGTTCTGTGCACGCCTCAGACGGTCCGGGCACTGCAGTTCGGAGTTCCGTCTTTCACGTTCTGTCAATTCTACGTTATTAAAATGCAAATCTATTGATTAAACGATTTTTGACATTTGTGAATCGATTCAGAATCGTCCATGTCCGCATTGCGATGCATATAAAGGCCAATTTATACTTCTGCGTCGAGGGTACGCCGTAATGTGCGGCGTTGGCTACGCACGTAGGCGACGCCGTTATGAGCATTTATACTTCTGCGTTCAGGTCTTGTTGCTCTGCAGTACTGCTCCAAAACGCTAGTTGGCGGCGGAGAGTTTTAATGTTCCACTGTGTTTAGATTCCTCGCGGCTAGGGTACTACAAGCAATAGCGATTGAAAGAGAGTGGATCATGTTGGAGTTGGAGCTTATTGAGGTGGAAAAACAGTTCACTTTAGTGAAATTACTAAAACTGAAAGGCAGAAATGAGAGAAGACGTCGGAGGAGATGGTACGTGTGAAATCATAGACAGTGATGGAAATGCGTGAGAAGGTACGTGTGGAAATGCGTAGGAGGAAATGCGTGAGAGGTACGTGTGGAAATGCGTAGGAGGAAATGCGTGAGAAGGTACGTGTGGAAATGCGTAGGAGGAAATGCGTGAGAAGGTACGTGCGGAATGCGTAGGAGGAAATGCGATGTTACAAGCCGACCAATCACCGATCTTGCGGTCCGCGTCGCCGCGACGTGTAGTTACATTTTTGAGGAGGTGCGCGTCAGGCGACGGCGAAGGGTACGCGCAATGGGACGCTCTGTGCGTATGCTACGCCGTACCTACTGCGCGCACCCTACGCAGAAGTATAAATAGGCCTTAAGAGAGTCAATTTTTTTTTTTTCACACCCTATAATCTATAAAGTCTCTCCTTTTGTAATAATTCATAGTATTATAATACCTTCAGCTCCACCCTCAAATCTTCTGGCTCATTGTCATATTTCAAATCGCACCACAGGGTGTGTGTCTGTGTTTGTGAGGGGGGGGGAAGGTTAACACAGGTTGAAATGTTGAATGCCTTTGAAATTACTTAAAAGGGATACTCCACCCAAAAATGAAAATTCTGTCATTTACTCACCCTCAAGTTGTTGTAAACCTGTACGAGTTTTTCTTTCTGCTTAGCACAAATGAAGATATTTTGAAGAACGATTGGAACTTTGGTGCCACTGACTTTCATAGTATTTTTTTCTACTATGGAAGTCAATGGCGCAAAACAACTGTTTGGTTCCAATTGTTCTTCAAAATATTTTCCTTTGTGTTCAGCAGAAGAAAGAAACTCATACAGGTTGAGGGTGAGTAAATGACGACAGAATTTTCATTTTTTACAGAATTATTCATCCTTAATGCACTGATATCAGCCCCTTTCTCACAAAGTCTTAGATCAGTAACAGATCATGTGTGAACAGGACCTTTTTTAAATGTACTGGTAAAGTGGTTCCGGCAACAGAGCGAAGTTGTAAATATTACCAGTGTATGTGCTGTGTGAACGCAGAATGAAGATTACCGGTATTTTGCCATGCACCAGGCCAGAACGTGCTGAATAAAGTGATTTAGGTCAATCAGAAGCCGTTGAAAAGAGCAATTACTCTGGGCCATTCATACATGACACAGATGATGCATTTACTCAGCAACTGATTACAAATGTCTTTTAATTGGAGTGATAATGAAACTAAGCTCTTCTCTTCATTTGGGCTGATGAAGAGATTGGTCAACAACTATTACAACAACAAACTGTCACATATAATATAATAGCTAGCATTCTTCAGGAACAAGGTATAAGCGTCTGGTTAATTACATCATAGAGTTTACCGTATTTTGGAACTGAATACTTTGTAAATCCAAAGAAAATGTTGTTTTATCACATGAATTAATGACGATTTAATATGTATTTGGGATATAAAACAGAATATATATAAAATACAACTTGCAGAGCTGCATAGCTCCAACATGTTGCCAGTCATTGACTTCTAACTGAAAATCCTTTGATCTACCTCAGGCTTTATGGGAGGTGTTGACATTTGGTCAGAGGCACTCTCAGTTGGCTTGTCAAGACATGACAGCATATTACTAGCTTTGTGGATCACAAATTTTTCAAAACCAGATACCATACAATTTAGGCAGATAAATAAACATCAAATACCTCTTGGTATCACTGGGATCTGAGACTGCTGAATATAATTTAGGGGTGCGTCTAATAAACCGTGAACATACATTGCTCACTGCCTATTCTGAAGAGGCCTGTAAGAATCATGAAAGTTATTTTGCATTCCTTCACACTTGTTTGTCCACTTTGAGGAAACCCAGACCCATCCTGCTCTCCTCAGTCAGAGATTGATCTTGTTAACTGGATTTTTGAATAATGACTTCCAAGCCATTCATTGGACAGTGACCTTCCTGCTGCATTACCTGCAGAAATAATGCAAACACATTACTTCCATATTGTAACTTTTTTTTTTTTTTTTCATGTTTGTGACAAATGGGTGACAATGTTTTTTTTTTTTTAGGGTGGGGCATGATTTTTCTGTTAGGAGCTCATTCTGAAAAGTATTTGTTTTAAAGGAGTAAAGAATCTATTTTAACCTTGATTTTAAATGATGATGCTTCTATGATTACTTATCATAT